>OY540848.1:12400000-13000000 GCA_961205895.1 Mythimna pallens
TACTACAGAATTATTATTTACGTCCAGATTCAATTTAATTTGAATTTATAAGCGCCGCTCTCACACTGCATGAACGTCAAAACTGTACTAATGTCATCAATATCAAGGTGCATAGAAGACACTGCACCTGAGTTGCTTGAAGTGAGTCTACGGCACGCGTAATCTAGTGCGTAGTACATATATATCGATGTACTGAACATACACTAGTAGTTTTATTTTTCCAGGAAATTTACTAGCCTTATTTTGATTAAATGGAAGCTACAGCTAAGCTACACTCTCGCTGCCTGTCCGTCCGTTCCGACTGTCTGTCATAGTTAACACTACAGATAGACATGCCACCTATTGGACATGATCGCCGCATGCTTGCCTGCGTTTTCTTTAATCTCCTTTTAGTGTTTCTGTTCTTTTCATACAAATATCAATCCTCAACACTTTTCCTCTCTGATCAGTCGTATTCACTAAAACTATGCAGAGATTGCCTACCAACTATTGTGCTAACTTCATGTTGTCACTACATGGCCACAGGATTAATAATTTCAAAACGAACATTAGTGTCTTGTTAGCTCTGAAGACTAACAACTGGCGTGCATAACTGAGGTGTTGCGAGTTCGAGTCCACCAATTTGCACTTCGTCTTTTTGGATTTATAGTACTGTTTGGTGGACTCATTGTGTAGTTAAAGATGTCTAACTGCAACAATAATTGTGGATTACCATGTAGCGACATCTATGACGTCACATAAGAAGTAATCCTGCATCGCGCAATCAAAGTTCTCCGCGCGTTTAGAATATATAGATCAGCCCGAAATCATCTATCGGGCAGTAGTAGCCCACCAGACATAACACCCGTCTGGTCGGAGGATCCTCCCTTTTCAACGAAGGTTTGCGGGACTTTACTCTCTGTTCCACATACCTCTAAACAGGTGACCCTCGACAAAGAACGTCAGCGCAGCCTTCGTGCAGCCACCACTTCGTGACGCCATCATCACTTCCTCAAGCTTTCGAGCAGCGAGCCATACAGCCAGCACCCACGGCTTTAAAGGGTATCCTGACCACCAGCATGCCTACCTGGACATACCTGGTCATCACCCTCAGCCTCATCAGCGACCTTGGCGAAGCACACTGCACCTTCGGCCAGTCACATGAAGAGCTACGAAGAACCTCTCCTGGTCGACGCCAGCAGTCAAGCCACTACGTCGTACAGCACCGCTCCCACTAACAGGAGCCAGCAGCACTACTCCGACCCACTGAAGCCTGCAGCATCATCCTGACTCACTGGGACATCATCACCCCGACTCACTAGGGCATCATCCCGACTCACTGGGACAGCAACACCCCGACTCACTGGGGCATCACCGCAGACAGTTCCGACTCACCGAGAACTATGCGGCATCCGGTTCCGACCCACTGGAACCAACCTACCACTGACCTGGCACGCATCAAGAAGCATCAAGAACCATCGATCTCCGATCTCCGGAGGGGAGTGATGTAGCGACATCTATGGCGTCACATAAGAACTAATCCTGCATCGCGCAATCAAAGTTCTCCGCGCGTTTAGAATATATACAACAGCCCGAAATCATCTATCGGGCAGTAGTAGCCCACCAGACATAACACCCGTCTGGTCGGAGGATCCTCCCTTTTCAAACACGAGATACAATAAATCTCACTCTGAGAATAAATTAAATACAAGTCTTTTGGGTTATGGTGGTAGCAGCGAGGCCGTTTATATACGTATGTAAGATTAATATTATTTAAACATTTCTGAACGCTAAAGAATGTAAGTTTCAGAACGAATGAATGTGTGAGTAAAAGAGAAGGAATGAATAACTTGAAAAAAAGAAAATGGCAACCTACGATGATTAAGCTTGTACGTTTTGTGTCTAAGGTGGAAATAAAAAATAGTAATTAAAGTGCAATATTGTTTTTTTTTCTGGATATCCCACTCTACAACTTGGGGGCTCGTCCGGGATACCAGAAAAAACAATAAACAAGAAGATTGCCTTGTGTGTGCATCGCAGTAAGGTGAGCCGCGACCACGTGCGCCGGGTGGCAAATTAACGACGACGAAGCGACGAAGTTTCAAAATTTCAAAATTCGACGATGTCCGACGAAAAGAACCCTGTTCCGACATTCAACTACGCCGATATAATCCCGAAATTTAACGGCGTCGACAAGACGTACTCGTCGGCAAAATGGGCGCAGGACATCGAGGACGCCGAGATATTCGGATGGACGGCGGCGCAAAAACTGATTCTGGCGAGAAAATCACTAACGGGCACAGCAGTATTATGGCTCAAATCAGAAAAAGCCTTCAAAAGTTACGAAGAATTATGGAATGCATTACTTAAAGAGTTCCCAGAAACCCTCAACAGCAAAGAAATGCACGAGCTCATGACATCCCGCAAAAAGAAAAGCACTGAAACATACTACGAGTACATGTTGACGATGAAGGAGTTGGGTAAGCGTGCTAAATTCCCGGATTATGTGGCGATACAGTATATTATAGACGGAATACAAGACTATGAATCGAATAAAACGATCCTATACGGCGCGACCACATACCCTGTGTTAAAAGAAAGAATCCTCATCTACGAAACCATGAAGAGTAAAAATAAGAAAAGGCAAGATGATACGACGAAGCAGCAGAAGCAGGACCTGGAAAAGAAGGGTCATTCGGAAAAGTCGAGTCGCCGATGTTATAAGTGTGGTGAGACAGATCACGTCGCCAACACGTGCAAAAAAGGTGTAAAATGCTTCCGGTGCAACTCGTTCGGTCATATCGTACGAGAGTGCAAGGAACCCATCTCGAATACAGATTCCCAGGGTAAGCATAAAGATGGCGGCGGCGGTCATAGTTCTCGTACTTCCATGTTGTGTTCATACACAACATGGAAGTACGAGAACTATTTACATAAAAAATAACAAATATTTGTTTTCACTGAGTAACGGAACGGAAAGTGAAGCGAGACCATTTTGTTTTATATTCGTCATGACGTCATGTCAGTCATCGTCTGTTTGTTTTTGTTGCCCTTGCAAGTTGCGTTGGTATGACTGTGTTAGTGAATCATTTGGGTTAGGTTAGGTTAGAACTGTGACCATCTACGCGCCAGATCCTCATCTAATGTTAGTGAATCATTTGGGTTAGGTTAGGTTAGAACTGTGACCATCTACGATCCATCGATCCAAATCCCCTTCTAATGTTAAAAGCCATTATGATTTAGACCCAAACCGCCCCATAAATCGATGGAAATTAGTGTTTTAACTTAACCTAACCTCAAACTTTAAACATGGATATCTCCATAACCATGGAGTTTCGCGGGGTGGGGATGGTACAGGGATGTAGCCCTCCCTCCCCGCCTCCCTCCCCACCACTCCCCGACCCTTAAATCCATGGAAATTATTGTTTTAACCTAACCTAACCTCAAACTTTAAACATGAATATCTTCGTAACCATGGGTTTGCGCGGGTTGGGAATGGTACAGGGGGTAGGTCTCCCTCTCTCTCCTCCCCTCCCCCCCACCCCGACCCTTAAATCGACGGTCTATAAAGGAAAGTTTAACCGAAAGATGGATCTACACGGGCGTATGTTGACTATCGAATGATCAATAAAAAGATGGTCAAAGATGAATTTCCACTTCCAGTAATAGAAGATCATATTGACAGGTTCTCAGGGGCTAAGGTTCAGTTCATTATACCTCTTTTGTAACACACCATGGTCAATTTGAATTCCTCAGAGCACCATTTGGATTGTTAATTTGTCTTAAGTATTTCACAAGATTTATAACAATAATTTTCCGTGATCTGATAGCCAAAGGTCACATTCTTATATTCGTTGATGATGCCATAATTCCGGCTAATGACTATAAAGTGGCAGTTGAGAGGCTACGAGAGGCACTACAAGTAGCATCAGATTATGGACTTGAAATAACCTGGAAGAAGAGTGAAGTATTGACAGCAAAAGTTGAGTATTTGGGTCACATTGTGCAAGATGGTGAAATCAAACCCTCCACTGAGAAAACTGAAGCGGTTGTTCCCTGAAACCAAGACGTTGAAATAACTACAAAGCTTTATGGGGCTAGCATCATATTTCAGGAAGTACATACCTCATTTTGCTAAAGTAGCTAGTCCATTGACTGACCTACTAAATAAGGATCAAAGTTTTACATTTGAAGACGAACACAGGTATGCATTTAATATTTTGAAAGAAAAATTAGGAAGCGGTCCCGTACTGAAGATTTTCAACCCAAAAAGACGTACAGAACTACACACAGATGCTTCGAGTTTTGCTTATGCAGCAGTGCGAATGCAGTGGTGTGAAGACAGTGGCCTACATCCTGTATATGAGCCGGAAGACCAGCGATGCAGAAAAGAAATATTCTAGTTATGAGTTGGAAGCTCTTGCTATAAAAGAAGGTGTAAAGAAGTTTCGACATTATCTATACGGCATTCCATTTTAAATTGTAACAGATTGCCAAGCCTTTCAGATGACTCTACAAAAGAAAGATCTCTCAACTAGAGTTGCGAGGTAGGCATTGTTATTACAAGAATTTGATTTTCAGGTTGAACACCGGTCTGGTACAAGGATGAAACATGTAGATGCATTAAGCTGCAAGCCATACATAGGAGTGACTACTAATAGCCTACATGAACAAATAAAGAAGGCACAAGAGCAAGATGAAGGATTAAAAGCCAATCTGGATTACTACTTGGATGGCGGTCTGCTGTACAAAAGCCTGGAAAGAAAACTGATGGTACCTAAGAACATCGAGATGGAGATCATAAAGAGAGTGCACTCAAATGGATATTTTGGTAAAAAGAAGATGACGGAACTTATAAATAAAGATTTTTATATTAAAGATTTATCAAAGAAATTAGAAGATTTTATCACCACTTGTATCCCATATATACTTGGCAGCAGAAAAGAGGGCAAGCAAGAGGGATTTTACACCTTATAGAGAAAGAAGTTACACCCCTACATACTGTCCACATTGACCACCTTGGGCCAATGACGGAGACAAAGAAGATGTACAATCATCTACTCACAATGGTGGATGCATTTACAAAGTTTGTGTGGGAACAGCATTCACTAGTCAGGAATTTAAACAATATTGTGAAGAAGATCAAATAAGCCAAGATTACTACAGGAGTGCCTAGGGGAAACGGGCAGGTAGAAAGAATACACAGAACCATAATATCAATCTTTACAAAGCTATGCATTGAAGACTCTTCCCAATAGTACAAGCATGTTAGTCATGTGCAAAGAGCATTGAATAGTTCTTGGCAGAGAAGCATCAATTGTACCCCATTTGAACTGCTTGTAGGAATGACTATGCAAACCAAAGAAGACATTAAAATCTACGACTTACTAATGCAAGAGGGAAGAGATATTTTTGTTCAAGATAGAGTAGAAAACCGACGAAAGGCGAAAGAGCACATCTTGCAGGTGCAGGAAGATAATATTCAAGCTTTTAACAGAAAACGTAAAGAAAGTACTAAGTATAAAGAAGGTGACTTAGTAGCAATCAAACGAACTCAGTTTGGATCTGGGATGAAGCTTAAGCCTAAATATCTTGGACCTTAAAGTATCACTGAGGTCAAAGGGAACGACCGGTATTATGTACAGAAGGTGGACCCCACGGCAGAAGGACCAGGTAAGACATCCACTATAGTTGACTTCATGAAGAAATGGCCAAATGACTGAACCATTATCATTTCAGCTTGAACATCATTATTTTATTCTGTGTATCCAACATAATTTTAATTGATAAAACTGTAACAATGTTTAAGACTGTATTCTTGTTAGCATTATTATTGTATTAAGCAGGCTAAAAGGTTGTGTTCTTGTTTGTGCTGTATCATTTCTGAGGCCAGAAATAGCGGCAGGATGGCCGAGTTGTAGGATTAATATTTCTTAAACATTTCTAAACGCTAAAGAATGTAAGTTTCAGAACGAATGAATGTGTGAGTGAAAGAGAAGGAATGAATGACTTGAGAAAAAGAAGATGGCAACCTACGATGATTAAGCTTGTACGTTTTGTGTCTAAGGTGAAAATAAAAAATAGTACTTAAAGTGCAATATTGTTTTTTTTTTCTGGATATCCCACTACATATATCAGAGCAATAATACTCTGACATATAAATCTTTACATGTTGCTGCACGTCTTAAGACCAAAAAAAAATTCCATAAGCTTATCTGCGTTCCCTATGGTAAAATTTTTGCACGTAAAAAGCAAAATTCGAGTACCTATTCTGGTTAAGGATGAGCAAAATTTAGATAAAATTGTGTAATTAATTTAATAATTATGTACTTATTACTTAAAGTCCTATTTGTCATGTTTACTTTTTATTTAGTTTAATGGATAATATTTCCATTTTTTATCAGAATATTAGAGGTATGAAAACGAAGTCACACTATATTCTTATGTCAATTTTAAGTTCTGACTATGACATAATAATATGTCTGACATAAACGTGGTTAGATAACTCGTTCTTATCCTCCGAATACTTCGATCTAAGATATATCTTAGATCTCTACTGTTGTACACTGTAACCGTACTAAACAGTTCAAAGATTTATATTCTAAAAGTTATGGGTTAGTGGTAGCTATTAGTAATAAATACAATTTTGTAAATAAACTGAGTGGTGAAAATATGTAGTTTTGTATTAGTGCTAGGGGCGTCTGTATAAATATTTGTGTTATATGGTGCATCGTGTGCCAAATTGAAATGTTTGACGGAAACGGTCATCTGCTATCCTTTTAGACCCCTAAACACTTCTCATGCCCTGTGGATTTTTTTTCATCGATTTTTATTGTTTTATGAAAATAAGACCCAAATTTTTCATTCAGATACAAATTAAAAAAAAAAATATATAAGGCGTAGACTCTGAATTTGATTTTTGTTTTAGTGGTGTATTTGTATTAGAGTACTTTTAAATTTAAAATTAGTGACATTAGCAATCCAATTTTTTTTTTTAATTTACTCGCAAAGCTTTGGACCTAAATTAAAGCTGTTCATGTTACAGCACATGGCATGTACATGGCTATTAAAAAAACCAAAAGCGACCGGAATCTTCCAACTCCTTTAAAAAATTTTGTTGTTTATCCTTTTGCTAGTGATGTACTACATGCTATAAAAATCCTCTCGTTGACCATTTCAATTTGGCACACAATGCACCAAACACCCTGTATATTTGCCGTCTTATACGTATTAGCTTGCCATATTTTTATACAATTCTTGGCCATGGCCGAAGAAATTTGTTCGCATTATACGGATTACAATACTTTGATTTTTGATGATATTAATCTTCTTTTTGTGAACTGGCTCTTTCTGGGAATTAGTGACTTTCAGTATTTAGCGTTAAAAGTCTTCCTAAATATCACCGGGTTTGATCAAATGAATAATATCTGCAATGACAATGATAAGATCTTAGACTTCATCTTAGTGGATCAGAACTCCAGTTTTTCTGTTTCTTGTGCATCCCCCATCAGTAAACAAAATGTGAAAAGATTTTTTTTTTATTTTTTATTATTGATAGGCTCGCGTCTTATTCAATTAGTTCTTACTATAATAGACCAAGATCCCAGAGCTGTCAGACATAACTTATTTTCACATGGATGAAACCTTAGGTTCTCAGTAGCGTCTCATGTGCTTTGAATACCTGTGTACTTGTGGAACTCCCTCTTGTGGAACTTTGGCAGGTACGAGGTGTTACAGGGAACTAAAAATAAAGAGTTACTTAATGTTTTATGGCTGATTTTTATAGATGTTTTGTAGAATATTATTCTAAAGTAGTATCATAAGTGTCAGACACTTTCCATGGATCAAAAGTTCTGTCAGACACTTTAAACTAAAAAAAAATGAATTTTACTTATTTTTACATATCTGATTTTTAAATATGTTATTGAGGTAACTATTAAAAAGTTATATTTCACTAGTCAGACTAATTGTAGTGACCAAACATCCTCTAAACACAAAAATTATTCATCCAAGAGTATGAGCGCGAGAGCACGCATGCGTTTCAGAGCGAGTGAGACGATTTCATGCACTCACTGGATGTCTGGTCACTAAAATTTGTCTAACTAATGAAATATAACTTTGTAATAGTTACCTTAATAATATATTTGAAATCAGACATGTAAAAATAAGTAAAGTTTATTTACTTCTTGTGCTTCTTCTGTCAGACGCTATAAAGATCTTTAAAGCGTCTGACAGAAGTTTTGGTCCATGGAAAGTGTCTGACACTTATGATACTACTTCAGAATAATATTCTACAAACCATGTATAAAAATCAGCCGTAAAACATTAAGTTAGTAACTCGTTATTTTTAGTTCCCTTTCTCTCCTCGTACCTGCCAAAGTTCCCCAAGGGGAGCTCCACAAGTACACAGGTATTCAAAGCACATGAGACGCTACTGAGAACCTAAGGTTTCATCCATGTGAAAATAAGTTATGTCTGACAGCTCTGGGATCTTAGTTAGTAGTTAGTACTAGCTCAACGCATTGAACACAAAAAAGAATTATTAAAATTGGTCCAGACGAACAATTAAGGAGGAAATACGATTTCTTACAACAACTGTGTCTCGTATCTCTCATATGAGACAGATTTTACCTTTTAAAAGTGAGATAACATTTTTAATAGGTTTTTCAGGTATCATTTAAACAAAAA
Organism: Mythimna pallens; assembly: GCA_961205895.1. Taxonomy (NCBI): domain Eukaryota; kingdom Metazoa; phylum Arthropoda; class Insecta; order Lepidoptera; family Noctuidae; genus Mythimna; species Mythimna pallens. The sequence continues at coordinate 12,408,668 of OY540848.1, forward strand.
TTTTTTTTAAATCATAATTTTGAATATTAGTTTTATGTGACTCGATTCACAATTCTAGCGAATTCACAGTTATAAAAAGAATTTTATGCATGTGGCACATAACTACAGCAAGAGGATAAACTAGAGAATTTTTGAGGAAGTTAGAAGAATCCGGTCGTTTTTGGTTTTTTTTTATCGCTAAGTTTAACATGGACAGCTGTAAATTCAAGTCCAAAACTTTGCAAGTAAATTCCAAAATAACTAGACAGCTAAAGTCACTAATTTTAAATTTTAAAATACTGTAATACAATACACCACTAAAAAAAGTTAAAATTCAGAGTCGGCCTTATATTTTTTTTTTTTTGTAATTGTATTTAAGTGAAATTTTTGGCCTTATTTTCATAAAACAATAAAAAGTCGATGAAAAAAAGTCCACAGGGCATGAGATGTGTTTTTGAGAGTTGTTTAGTTTTGGGGTCTGAAAGGATAGCAGATGACCCTTCCTGTCGACCATTTCAATTTGGCACACGATGCACCAAACACCCTGTATATTTAATAAAACAGACTATGAGGCTTGTGTTCGTGATCTGCTTAAAGTAAAATCGGAGGATTGTTGTCATTTGTGTCGTGATGATTATGTTTTGATATTTTATATCATTCTATGGGAAAATATAGATAAATACACGACGAAGGGTTAATAGAAAATATAAGTATTTAAGATCACTTTTACTCCACCTGTCATAAAAGTATATATCGCAAGACAAAAAAAAAAAATCAAATTCAAGCAAGATCACAAAGTCTTTGCCTACAAAGGGAAAAAATCATTTTTCGTAACTAAAGAGGATAGTTTTTTTTTTCACTTACGCTCCAATCACGAACAGTAACATTCCAACGAATGTATCTAAAAATATCATCCGCATATGGTCCCTGTAAATAAACAATAATCGTTGTAGATATGAGGCAGAAAAATGATATTTTCAACACACTTGCTCAGAAAGTGACTCTTATTGCCCTGCACTTAGGTATATAATGGCACTCGTTACCAAACTGACATTTTGATTACCATTACGCACTAGTGCTATAATGTAGTTAAAACCTTTTTGTTCAACCTCTTTGTTTGGAAAACAAATTTAGAATTCGAATAAAATTCCCATTAAGTTATTGAGTTCAATAATAAGTATACAAATTAGTTTTTTTTTTTTGTGGTCTATGGCCGCCATTTTAAGATGCGCGTGGTTTTTGGCGTGATTATTTTTATTCCAGTGAAGTTCATTAGCTGTATTCATTAAATAAAATTAAATACTACAAAATCATTAGAAAATGTTACATCCGTATTCTATTGTCACTACGAAAGACATTATCGTAAAAACGTTCACGCAAGAAAACATAAACGTAAGACTAGGCAGTATGATCAAAGTACCTTAGCCTTCCTCTATGGGTAAAAAAAATGCGTTAACTTTACATACTCTTTGGCGCGCTTATGAAAACAAATTTTTACCGCCATGTCACAGAAAATTTTACTAGTTTTACTGTTGTTTTCTTCACAAGTTTATTGAAAAACGTCGTATGACACACGTGAGTAATTAATGATTACCGTTCTTGGCTCTCTTAAGACCCTCGCCACGGTTCGGGTCTAAATACCGCCTCGACGGTAATCACTAACATTACACACTTATATCATATAATATATATTATAACTTTTCGTAGCAAAAAAAGGCGTAAGAGTAGTTTCCTAAAAAATTGTATTAGCTCCGCAAGTTAGATTACCAAAAAAATTGGACATGTATTTTTTCTTTTGTCACGTCATCAAAACATGTAAAATATGTGCGAGGTCATTTCGTGAAACACGCGAATGAGTCTCTGGGCTGCTGGATTGTTTGAAACAGTTAGAATCACCGCAGCGTTGGAACGTAAAAGAACATGAGTGGATTAAATTAATTAAAGTGTTAATATTAAGAAATGTGTCAAAATTTGTTCATAATAGCCAATGACGTGTCTTCTCCTTTAAAGGATATGTACACCTGGATATCATCGGCATACATATGATACTTGCAGTTTATGAACGATCCAGTTACATCAGCGCTATATAGGATGTACAGAAGAGGACCCGAAATTGATCCCTGTGAGACTCCCCTGATCACAGGAAGCGGGGAGGAAGATATAGTTGATCCATCTTCCCTATGAATTTGCACAAACTGAGACCTATCAGTTAGGTAGCTATTAAACCAATCCACAGCGTCTCCGTTGAAGCCATAGTATGCTAATTTAGACAGCAGCAGATTGGTATAAATTGCGTCGAAAGCCCGTGAGAAATCCAACAGGACTAGGATTTCTCCCCCTGATCACGTGCCTCAAGGATATAGCCCACAACATCAGCCAGAGCTGTTGCAGTACCTCTGCCCTTCCGAAAACCGGACTGGAGGTCTGGAAGAATGTTATTTGTTTCCAGATACTCAATAACTTGTGAGTACACAACACGCTCCAGGATCTTCGAAAGGCAGGGCAGGATACTAATTGGCCTAAGATCCTTCATGTTGACTGGGTCATTGGTTTTCGGAATAGGGCGCACCATCGCACGTCTCCACAGCTTAGGGAAGGTGCGCGTCTCAATGGATCTGTTGATGATGTCAGTGATGGCTTGCAAGGTAGTTGGCAATGTGAGAGACAACATCTCCAGACTGATACCATCAACACCCTGAGCATTTGAAGCTAGACTCCTAATTATCTTCAGAACAGTATCTTGACTGGTTGTAGTGAGTGAAAACTCAGCCGGACCGTGTCTGCAAGATTTGAAGTAGCCAATTTTTGAGGTATTATCGCAGCAGTTTCCAGGGATGTCCAGAAATGCTGCATTGATATTTTCCGGGTTATCAAAATGACTAGGTAGTAGTTTCTGGCCATGATCTTGAAGCACATCTGATTTCAGATTTTTCCAAAGCAGTTTGGTATCCTTCTTTTGCTTGTTGATGTTTTTGGCAAAGTATGCTGTTTTCTCCCTCACTAACACGGCGGCCGCTTCATGTTTAAGATCCAGATAGTACTGCCTATGAATCGGTTCTCTAGTCGTATGATATCTGGCTCTAGCTTCATCTCGCAATTTGAACATCAGACGTATATTATAGTTATCCATGGTGTAGGCGGTCTCCTGAAGGTCCTACGCTTAAGTGGAGCATGAATATCAAATAGCCGGATGATGTATGAATTAAAAGTGTGCACCATAGCGTCAACATCACTTATATCCCCAATAGTTGACCAAGGTGTCATATTTAGATCAGCATTGAACTGATCTTGCAAGATGTCGGAAAAAGAGCGCAATTTGACCAACCTAGCTTTAACCTTAGGCTTTCTGTAAACAGCCTCGCACGTGACAAATGAGTGATGACTGAGCTCACTGATGTGATTCACCATAACATTTTGCGTTGAGGCATCAGTGCATATGATGTCAATGAGTGAACTGCTGTCTCCCACGAAGTATGTTGCAATTTGAACAAGCTGAACGAGGTTTGAATAGTCCAAAAAAGCTGTCAGCTGTTTAGCTTTTGAGCTGTTTGGATCTAATAAATTGACATTCAGGTCACCCAACAAAACCAGATTATCATACGGGGCCATGGCACTAATACTGGCAGTTATAGCGTCAAAAAATATCGCCAAATCCTGCCAAGGCGGACGATATGCGGTACAAATGAGAAGCTTTTTTCTATTTATGGTTAAACACAACCAAAACTGCTCCACATTAGGATCTTCAGGATGAGCTTTTACCCTCGCGTTTATTCTATCTTTGATGTAAAAAGCGACCCCTCCGCCACGTCCTCCACGTATAGACACTGGTCGCGGTATGTGCCTTAGTTTGTACCCTGGTACACTAGGAGCTCGGTCCTGTTCGCCTTTGCGCAACCAAGTCTCATTAATAGCCATAATGTCCACAGAATGGTTTCTCATGGCTATCAGAAACTCATCTTGATTTGTGCATAGAGAGCCTGCATTCAGTAGACCAAACTTGATATATTTGCTAGGAGCCATGAGTGTATATAATAGTGAAATATTAGATATGTAAGTGTATGAAAAAAGAACCGATAAGTGTATATAATATTTGTACATATATTGTAAGCAATAATAATTAAATATAAGTGTGATATGTGGAAGTATTGGGCACTGTTTGTATGTGTATTTGTATAAGTATATGGTACATGAATATGTCGCACCTTTAATCCAATACCGTCACTAAACGAAATTTTTCAAAAAATCTGTTTTTAACGCAATCTGTAAAGTTAGCGCTCAGCAAACAGATGGCGTTAAAAACAGTTTCAGGTATTGGATTAAAGGTGCGATGTGTTGATGTATGAACAGGAGTGGGCTGGGGTGAGCTTATTTGGTTAGGAGAACTCAACCCGACTATGTGATAGGCACAGGCAAAGATAGTCATATAAACTAATAACATAAAATTAGCTCTCGCTGGCAAAGTAAATAGTAAATTTAAAAAAAAATGTAATATAATATGTAAAATATAAGTATATATATATATATATATATATATATATATATATATAGAATTAAAAATTGTTCAAAGAAACCTGCAGAGTTGCAATAGAGCAACATACAATAACAGAAGCAACGCACATCTTCACCTATGACAACTATGAACAACAAAAAAATAACACAAAAAACAACAGACTTTAAATAATATGTTAAGTGATTAAAACTAAACTGTAACGACAGGTCCAAAGATACGGGAGATGTCTGTTTCAGATCGTATTCTATGGGTGGCGTCTTCTAGCTTCCTTCTGGCGAGAATGCGGCCACGCTTGATCCACACAAACTTCCAATCAGCGAGACCAGCAGCGTCACGCGCTCTCCGAAACAACTGGCGGTTGGTTCTGGTGAGTCGCTCGTTGAGAAAGAACCGCCGGGCAGGGCCCGGCATGTCGAAGTCGGCTGTGGTCGCGCCGCGCCGCACGCGTGCGCTTGCTAGCAGCTTGTCGCGCAGATCCCGTCGAGCCGGGCGCACGACAATGGCGCGCGGCCGTGATTCCAACGCCCCGGCTGAGCCTGTTGCGTTGAGCTGCCTACCACCGACCCGTTTGGCGCTGACAACGTCGCGCTCCTCGAGTGTGACGCCTAGCTTCAGGCTGATGACCTGTATTATATGAGCTGGGTTGTCAGCCGTAGCCTCCGGTATATTTGAGTCCTCAATATCATTCGCCAGAAGTTCCTGGTCCCTATCGTTGAGCTCCCGCTTTAATTCCTCAATAATCGCTTCGACCGCTAGCTTAGGCGGATCGGAGGCCCGCTGATTCAGAGCATCCAGTCGCGCCTCTAATTGGTCGATACGCGCGCTGCAGGTGCTCATGGAAGCTTTGAGTCCCGCCATTTTGAGCTCCATCTCCCTCCTGAACACCTGCATATCTGCTCGCATCGCTCGCAATTCCTCCATAATTGAGTTTGCGTCAGGGGCGGTGAATAGGGGAATGTTTTGGCAACCAAATTCAGTAGAGGAGGTATCTCGCGGCGGAGTGTCATACCTGACTGGGCCGTCAGGTTTGGAGACGACCGCAGTGATGACTGGAGTACAGACTTGCTCCACTGATTTTTTCATTGTACTCTCCGACCCGCCTCTAACGGGGGTATCAGCCCTGTTATCTCGCACGACGCCCATTGTACATTCAGGGCAGCGCCAGCTAGTAGATAACGTCGCCTTAGATGGAAGGCCGACACAAGCTCGGTGATAATGAGCTTGACATTTACCGGATTTAACGCCCTCTTGCGTCGAAGTAAAGCGGCCGCATCCTCCGCACTTGAGTCCAGGCATAGTGATGGTGTTGAGACTACTTGTTGACTATGTGATACTAGGTCAACGCTCTAGATGGCGCCAGTGGGGACCCAATATAGATCTGAGGATCAAGAGCCCAACAATTAACCTAGATGGCTCTGGAGCAAATTTAGGCTGCTCACTAGACAATAGATAGGTACCAAATTCTTTGGCCAAAAAATCTATTACGCTTTTCGGTAGTTTTATGTATTTTAAACTCACTATTTAAAGTTCACTTCAACAGATGTCACGCAACTTTATACTGTGTTTATTATTAAAAACTTTTTACTCCGCAAAACGTGTTATTTTATTTATTAACACTGAAATAAGCAAGACGAGGCTACACCGTCACAGATGTCAAACGTCGACCCCGTGTAGACGCAAAAGTTGTAGATCTTTTTGTTACCTATATTTTTACCATATAACTTTTTTTCATAACATAGAACTATAGGACTTGTAGTTGTGCCAGAAATCGAGATAAACATTTTTTTACCCTTAAAAAGTCACCCCCTTGCTCTTCCCGAACTCAGATCACCCGTAAATTATATTTCTTTCATTTTTGATATGTATTCTCTTCTTTTTCTAGTCGGTTTCATCTTACTCTATCTTACTATTATTTTTTTTGCTTTCAAAAATGATCGACCCTGGTCGGTATCTAATTTACGTCTATACTTCATTTACGTAAGTATGTCATCAGAATTTACTGTACCCACGAATCAGCCTAATGTACTAATGCACCGGTACTAATGTACCGCCATAGCCGTACAGCTATGGCGGTATATTATATTTATGTTGCCGGCCAAACTCGATTTTAGGATGAATAATTTTCGCTTAGTTTTTTGGGAAGTTGCTGCATATAAATTGGATGATGCTAAAAGATTTTCATTCACAATGGTGCGTAATAAGAAACATACCTACAAGTGAAATGAAAACTGTGGAAATGTTCTGTTTGAAGGTAGTACATGTATCAGAATCTATGATCTCCTACAATGTGTTGTATATGTTTGAATAGCTTAGCTGTTAGTTTGTAACCAAGGTAACCATCAAAGCAAGCTACCTTCTGCAGTATTTACCCTATTCTATAGCCGAATTCTATTACTAATATTGAGATCCTATTTTCACAATTGAATATCCTCAAAAGACAGAAATGTTTAATGTACTTACGAGATACATACGAAGCTAACAAAACCAGCGGTACAAGAAAGCATGATAAAAGTAATAAAAAAAACTTTGGCGACGAATGAATTTCTATCTGGGCTATAATCCAATGGTTCGTCAGCCTCCCCCATGGCTGTAACAATATACACATATACTTATCAATCCACCAACAAAGAATTCTAGCTACTCGGCATAAGCATAATGTTTAATTTTATATTTATTACTATTTTTTATCATCATCATCATTAAAGCCGAAAGACGTCCACTGTTGGATATAGGCCTCCACCAAGCGTCGTCACAATGATAGGTCCTGTGCGTCTCGCATCCATCGGATTCTAGTGACCCTGACCAGATCATCGGTCTACCTAGTGGGATGCCTTCCAATGCTGCGTCTTCCGGTACGCGGTCGCCACTCTAGAACATTTCGACCCCAACGGCCATCTGTTCTGCGTGAAATGTGGCCTGCTCATTGTCACTTAAGTTTAACGATTCTTCGTGTTATATCGGCAACATTGGTTTTCCTGCGGATATCTTCATTTCTGATTCGATTACGCAAGGAAACTCCGAGCATAGCCCTTTTCATTGCCCTCGGGGTGACTTTAAGTCATCTTATGAGGCTTAATGTAAGTGACCACATTTCGGAGCCATATGTCATCGCTGGCAACTCGCACTGTTAATGGACTTTCGTGTTGAGACAATGTGGTATATTGGACGAGAAGACACCGCGCAGATTCCCGAACGCCGCCCAGCCGAGTCGGATTTGACGATTGACCTCTTTCTCGAAGTTTGACCTACCCAACTGGACCGTCTGTCCCAGGTAAACGTAGTCGTCCACAATTTCGAGTTTAGAGTGTCCGATCTTGATAGGAGTGGGTACTAAATGGATGTTAACCATGACTTTGGTTTTGTTTATGTTCATTTTAAATCGCACTCTTTCGGAAGTTCTACTGAGGTCACCGAGCATTGTACTGAGCTCCTCCGTTGTCTCAGCCATGACTACTATGTCGCCGGCAAACTAAAGGTGAGTGATGTACTCGCCATTGATATTAATGCCTAGCCCGCTACATTCCAGAACCTTAAAGACATCCTCCATTGCGGCTGTGAACAGTTTCGGAGAAGTGACGTCTCCCTGCCTCACACCTCATAGCATAGCATAGCATAGTCGGCCTTTTTAATGTTCCCACTGTTGGGACTCAGGCCTCCTTTCTAGGAGAGGGAATGGGCCGTAATCCACCACGCGGGCCCAGTGCGGGTTGGTGGATGTCACATGTCTTTGAATTTTTAGTTCTAGGACATGCCGGTTTCCTCACGATGTTTTCCTTCACCGTTTTGAGAGCAGTGGTGACACCTCGCTGCAAGAGAATAGGTTTCGAGGTCTGGTCCTGAAGTCTCACATTGTGGTGTTTTTGTACAAACACTTCAGCACTTCGATGTACCAATACTCAATCTGACATCGTTGGAAAGACTGCAGTACAGCCCAAGTCTCGATCGAATCAAAGGCTTTCTCGTAGTCCACAAATGTTAAGCAGAGAGGCTGATTATACTCCTCAATATTCTGTATAGCCTGCCGCAGGGTATGAATGTGGTCCACGGTGCTAAATGTCGAACCTGCACGCGAGACGGTTCGTGAAGACTCTGTAAATCTGCTTATAGACATGGCTCAGAAGTGAGATGGGCCTGTAATTCTAAAGCAGGGTATTGTCGCCCTTCTTAAAGAAAAGTACCACCGCACCTCTGCTCCATGCAAGTGGCGTTTTTTCTTCAAATATGATGGAATCGAATAGCTTCTGAAGGGCTTTCAGGACCGGTTTTCCACCCGCCTTCAGGAATTCGGCCATAATTTCGTTCTCACCCGACGCCTTGTTGTTTTGCAGCTGCTTCAGAGCCATCCTAATCTCGTACATACTGAAGTCCGGGATATCTTCAGTATAGTGTCGAATCAATCTAACTCTTGTTCAATGTTCCTACTGTTAGGACTCAGGCCTTCTCTGTTGGAGAGGGAATGGGCCACCACACGGGCCCAGTGATTGTTGGTGGATGTCACCTGTCTTCGAATTTTTGGTTCTAGGACATGCTGGTTCCCTCACGATGTTTTCCTTCACCGTATGGAGAGCAGTGGTGATCAAAAAAATTACACAAAGTAAAGCGCCTGACTGGGTTTGACCTACAACTTGTAAGTCGGGGCCGTTACCACACGGCTACCACTAGACGAAAGACGTGTATAACTGTCCCTAAAAGGACTCGATCTCTCCCAGAAGCTCAGATTTGACGGATGTGACTATACCATCGTCGGTCTTCAGTTTTGTTAGCTCGCTCTGTCCAATAGACAGATCTCGTGCGAATATTTTGGAGCTCAATCACGTCTTTAATCCTGACGGTATTAAAGCGGCGAAGGTCGCGTTTCATAGACTTCGAGATCTATCTATTGAATTGCCGGTATCTACACGTATCGTCTGAAGACTGCAGAATCATCTCACGCTATTTCCTCATGAGCTCGAGGGTCGGATCAGGGAGCCTTTTGTTCTTATTTGTACGGTGAGTCTTGAAAAATTAAGATCCAACCGTATGGACAGTTTCCACGAACCCATCATTGTATTCATCCACGAAGCTCCGATTGTGAAGTTCAGCTTAAAGCTCTTGGAGTTTTGGATCTAGATCTGTGCTGGAGGGAGCGTAGACTTCACCAGTCAAGACCTTTTAAGCTTGATATTGATATTCAATGTGCCTCTTTCCATGCGATGATTACTTTCAATTTCATTGATCACAGAGACATCATTGAATATTAGCTTCTTTGTCGACAGGATGAAGTCAATCTCATTTCTAGTTGCACCGTCAGGACTTTGCCAAGTCCTCCTCCTACTTATATACCCACTTTCTGAAGAAGAAGTTCATCATATAAAAGCCCTCTTTCTCCATAAAACTAGCTATAAGGTGTCCCCAGTGGTGCCGATGTCCAAATCCAAATTTCCTTGCAAACTCGCAGCTCGTCACTGTCTCATTTGCCCAGTTTCGCGTTAAAGTTCCCCATGACCACGTGAACTGAGTCTTATAACCATGCATGGCTCTGAATACATCCTCATACATGGTCTCTACTTCATCGTCGGGGGTGTGTCGAGGTCGGGGCATAAACCTTCAGCAAATATCTTGATGATATTCTGAGTATAAGGTATGCCACCCTGGTCAACACACTCTCAATCTTCACCACATGGTTCAGGGAATTGTGGACGAAAAACCCGACACCACCCTGGGACTGCTGGTGAGAATTATCGTATCCTCTTCCTGTCTTCGGGCTTCAGATAATCCTACAATACTATGGAGTATCCGTAATCCGCTCAATTCCCCCTCAAGTTCGGCGTTCTTCTCATGAGTCCTCAGTGTACGCGTGTTATATGTTGCCAGGTCCAGTCGTGCTTCTTTTAAGGAGTAGCCGGATCCCATTCGGTGATTCTTAGCACCCCTTAGTTTTGCCTTACCATTGCTTTGACCGCTTTGCGCACAATCGCCACATTTGGCAGGCGGGTAAGAGATCGCAGTGTGGTTGTTAAAATCCTCAGAGAATGCTGCTGCCCATTCTCTGGTATGTCCGTTTTTCACCTCTTACAACACCCACGGGATGAAAAGGGATGATGCCATTGTTTACGTCAGAACAACATACGGAACGTTATAATGAATAACGTTAATAATAATAAAAATGTTAACGTAATAAAACGATTTTATTTAACTTGACCTCTTTGTTTGGGTCTAATCTAGTGATTGGAATACCCTGTTCCTGTTGACAGATCGATCTGATTTTTAGTTTTAGTTTTTATAACAATAAAATATAATATATTCAGTATCAATGTATATCAAGATGGCCGTCACTCCAAAATTGGTGGACTACATGTTTTTACACAACTTCCTCAATATGGGTATCAAATAAAAGGGTTTGACTAATCAAATGCACTATGAAAAAAAATGCAAACTCAATATGACCGCCTACAAAATGACCGATTACATGGTTTTTCACATCCGCCTCAATATGGATATCAAATGAAAGGGCTTGACTAATTAAATGCAGTATATTATGAAAAACAATAAATAAATAAAAAGAATGCAAATCCATTATGGCCGCCATATTCCAATATAAAACGTGGATTATAATTCTTTTTAGTAATTTTAACTTTTGAGTGTTTGTAGTTTGAGAAATTTATGTGGCCTACTTATATGGCTTTCCTTTGATGTTTGAGAAATTTATGTGGCCTACTTATATGGCTTTCCTTTGATGTTGTTCATCGAATAGTTGAGCTCCTTACTGAGTGAAACTACATGAATACTGACCAAAGCTCGCACTGACTGAACAGGTTTACTTTAATCTGTGTGGTTCTTTCCTCAAAAGACCCTCTCAGACACTAATCTTCATGGTTCTCATAAGATTTGACCATTACATGTTTACAATATAAGCTTTAAAGTAGACTTTGACTTCCGAGTTTGTTGTTTCGGTGTTTCTTCTAAGGGTAGTCCAAAAAACATCAGCCTCATCTAGTTTAAATTGACGTGTGAAGAAATGTTATTTATAACCAATTTCCTAAATAAATATCATTTAAAATTTGTTACAAATGAGCTTACCTCCAAATTGCACCCAATATTTTGATGGGTAAAACATTGGTTTCTTTCTTTTAGAATTAAGACCCTTTTTTCTGGCAATTGCATCACCTATCTCCATTGTGTATACGTTTGTAGATGTAAACAATTTTCCACATACTTGTACATTGGCGACACTTGCGTTTCCATTTACAACTTTAATTATTTCTGCATTTTTTTTACAATCTTTTGCATTTTCCTGTCTTAGTAATTCACTATATCTCAAAGAAGTCAAACTGTTATTAGTAGATTTTTTAGTTTTGATGGTTTTGATTTCATTTTGTATTTCAATTTGGGTAACATGTGTGTCTGAATTTAGAGTACTAGGGATCATTTTATTTCTTCACTTTCTCATAATGCATTGACTGTGTAAAATTTCTCGACTTCAACTCTTCATTAAAGGTTTTTAAGGTAAAAAAATATCTAAAAAATCATTCTAAAGTTACGACAACATTGACAACATACTTTTGGCAGTAGTCAACAATGACATAAACTATCAGGCATGCTGTCAACAATCTTGAAACTGTTCTGATCATTGGTTGTGAAAAAAGGTGTTTGTTTAACCGACATTTTACAATCGTAAAAAATCTAGTCAATCCAATTATGACGATTTTTTGCTATCCTTAGACTAGCCATTAGCGTGATTTGATGATACTTATATATAAATCGATTCACAAGTATATTTCATGGTCTGGTTTGACGTCTCCGCCCAGTCCTCAACCGCGCCGGTCCAACAGACCCCGTGTGGTCCACGCTGGGCGCTGAAGCAGCTGGACCAGCTTCTAAATTAGAACTATCCGAAAAAAGAGTGGATCGGAAGTTGCAATGGGTTCCTTCGCACATTGGGATACGTTTTAACGAGGAGACTGATAGATTGGCAAAAATTGGAAGTACTGAAGGACAAGAAATATTTATATTCTTTTAGACCATATTATTCAGAAATATTAACGAAATATAATAGAGAGTGCTATGACATATGGCAGGAATATTACAATCAGAGATCATTGAAAAAAGGCATATGGTAAAAACTATCCAATATCAGTCTCCTCGTTTACCTTGGTTCACATATAGCCAGTTAAAAATAAAACTAATTACTTTGGCACACAGAATTAGAACTGGACACATTCCATCAAACAAATTTGCTTTTTTTAATGGGAAAGACTTCATCCCCTAAATATGATACCTGTGGAGGTGGAGTAATGTATATCATTTATAGATGGAATGTGCTCAATTTCACTCTGAGAGACAGGAGTTATTCGACACATTAGGTTTGGATAAGATGCAGGTTGGAGTTATGAATAACATCCTATAATAAAGTAGTTTTGTTCAGACTTTTATCATAAGAATTTAATTTCATTGGATAAATAGTTTTGACATATACTTGCAAGTATAAGAGTCTAAAAAAATCAATTTTGGTTTCATTAAAGATGCCAATAAGATTCGACAAAGACGCAGAAACTTGTTAAATTTGTGGGTACTTAATAAATACATTCAAGGGCTTTTTTTTTCGGGTGGGATAATCATCTAATGACATCCCCCGCCCTTGGGCAGAGCGAGAGATAGTGTCTGACTTTTACTGACTAAAAACCCACTCTTGTTCCATCTTTGCCATTTTTCAGGGCCCCGGGGATCTCTTTCGCATCACTCATGGCCCCAGTAGGCTGACATCTCCTTGAGGTGCGCGTGAAACGTCGACGACTTGGGCTCGGTCCGGACGGTTACCGGACGATCCCGAAGCCCGCGCCTACGGTGGCCGGGAATTGGGATCGGAATGCCAGCGGTGGTAGGGGCGTGAGGACTGTTGCCTCACGCGATCGGCCGCCTCCTTTGCTAGCTCTTTGGTTCGCTAAAGCAGGCGACTGCCTGCCACTCCTCCTCGCTCCGGACCATGGCCTGTACCAAGGCCCGGCGAGAAAGATCGCTGCCGCCGATCGCCCCCACGAGGACACGGTGGTGCTCTGCCCAAGCGGGGCACACCTCTACCGTATGCTCCACCGTGTTCTCCGGGCGATCCACTCAATGGTGGCACCCGGGCGTCTCTGGTGCCGTACCTTCCGAACTTACCATGTTCGGTGAGGACCGGCGTCATTCGGTAGGTAAGGACGCCATGAGGTCTTTCCAGCTACTCCTCATAGAGGGGACTTATCGCTTTAATTATAGAGTGTCCAGCACTGGGTTGCGACAGTCGCTGTCGCCATTCCACCATGAGATCGAGCCGGAAGTCTTTCCGCCATGTCGCGACCTGGCGCGGCAGCGGAGTTTCGCCCCGGCGTTGCATTTCCATGCGCAGATCGTGCATGCGTGCAAGGACTTTTACCTCCAAATCTCACGGTGGTTGGCCAGCAAGGAGGCTCGCTGCTTCGCGGAAAATCGTGCGGTATCCCCGCACAATCCGGATGGCCATGACCCTCTAGCTTGCGTCGAAACGACGGCGCCCATACCGGCGACCCTTAAAGGGCCATGGACCGAACGATTCCTGCATAGAGCCTCCGGCAGGAGGCGTCTAGACCCCCTAGGTTGGGCAGTAGCCGCTTGAGGGCAGCCCCAGTATGATCCAGTTTGGGAGCTAGACGTCGGAAATGCTTCTCAAAATTCCATCGGCTGTCGAGGACAAGTCCAAGGTACTTCATCGTCGACTCGACACCGATGTGAACTCCTCCTACCGTTAGTTGGGAACCCGATAGTGGCGCGTTCTAAGGGCCGTGGAAGCACATGGCCTCGGACTTCTGCAATGCCACCTCGAGTCCCAACTCTTGCATCCTCTCCACGACTGTCGCAACCCTGCGTGCCACTAGTTCGACCACCGCCTGGTACAACTATAAAAGGACCAGCGTATCATCTGCGTAGCAGGCCACGCTGACCCCGTCAGGGCGATCGCCGCGCAGCACGTAGTCATACCCGATGTTCCACAAGGGTGGTCCTAGTACCGATCCCTGCGGAACACCGCACGACACCTCTTGCCGTTTCCACTCTCCTAGGAAATACATTCAAGGGCTGAACTTTCCCTTTGTTGAAAAATTCATTCGTGTAGTCGCAACCCGAACGCATATTATTTTATGTTATGAAAATCGCTTATAAAGGGAGTGGTCCAGATACGGCCAGAGGTTGACAATGCCGTAGACAAGATTATTATTTATACTAAAAATCTTACTAATTACTATAAATAATTATTAAAATAATATCACGTCAGTTAAAGTTGCTGGCAACTAGAATTTTCACACTCTAATGATATAAATAATCTCATTTCTTTATTCTATTCTAAATTAAAAGAGCTTATCCATAAACACATTCCGAGTTATATTTGTAAAAATTCAATATATCTTTCCTGGTTTAGCAAAACGCTCATAAAATCCCTATCTGAAAAAGAGAAATACCGCAAAAAATTTCGTAAATACAATAATCCTAGAGACAAGTTGAGCTACGATTTACCTAGAAGCCGTTGTCATATAATGATCAATCAAAACTACAGTAATTACAAAAAAAATATTGAGACTGAAATAACGAAAGATCCTAAAGTATTATGGCGCTATATAAAAAATAAACGAAATAGTAAAACCATGGTTCCAGCCAGAATGCATATGGATGAAGTAGTAGCTGAGAAAGGTACTGATATTGCAAACCATTTCGCTTCTCATTTTTCTTCAATTTTTACCGACCCATACGATAATACCTCAACCAGTCTCCCAGAATCATCTGGAGTACTAAATGATATAAAATTTACATCACAAGAAGTCCTAATGAAGATAAATAAACTTGATACATCTAAGGCTGCTGGTCCTGATTTAATTCCACCAGTTTTTGTAAATTGGGGCAGCGACCTTTCACGTCGGGCCTTGGTTCAGACTATGGTCCGGAGCGAGGAAAAATGGCAGGTGGTCGCCTCCTTCTGCGAAGCAGTAATGTTAGCGAAGGAGGAGGCTGCACGCGTGAGGGAACGAAGGTCCTCACGCCCTAGCCGACGTAATTCCGAACCCGACTACCAGCCACGATAGACGCGGGCTTGCGGACGTCGAGCACTGGGTAGCTCGCCGTCCGGCTGTTCGATAATTAACCGTACCGAGCCCAGTCGTTAACAGCGCGTAGTGATCCTCGCGCTCCTCAAAGAGATGTCAGCAAACCGTAGGGGCCCAGTGGGGCCGATGCCCGCTAGCTAGGACCGCGGAGAATTTCTGAAAGGGCAACCCGTAGTCCTAGTACGCAAAGGGTAATTGAAGGATACAGGTGTGGTTTTAGTCAGTAAAAGTCTGACACACGCGAGAAGTCATCTGGATGATTTCCCAGCTCAAAAAAAAAAACAGTTTTTGTAAAATCATGTGGGAGAGTGCTTGCAGAGCCACTATGTCTCTTATTTAATCGATCCTTGGAGACGGGAGTATTTCCAGACGAATGGAAGAAAGCTCGCATCGTGCCTGTGCACAAAACAGGTGACTCTCGCAACATAAAAAATTACAGGCCAATTTTTATCTTGTCATGTTTCCCAAAGCTCTTTGAAAGTCTCGTTTGTCCCATTATTACCAACTACCTGAAAACCATGCTATCTGATAAGCAGCATGGATTCCGAGTTGGACGTTTAACCGAAACTAACTTAGTTAAATATTTAACAGACATATCCATATAACGGGCTCGAAGTCGACGCAATATATACAGATTTCAGCAGTGCATTCGACAAGGTGAGTCATCCACTCTTGTTGACTAAACTTGAGCTTAGCGGCGTGCACGGGTCCCTGTTGAGGTGGTTTGCATCTTATCTTAAAAATCGCTCTCAGTTCGTAGCAGTTAATGGCTATATTTCTTATGAATTCTATGCACGCTACGGTGTCCCACAAGGTTCCCACCTAGGCCCAGTTTTGTTTTTGTTATTCGTCAATGACATCACAAGTCATATTAGACATTATCAACCGTTATTGTTTGCAGACGACTTAAAGATCTACAGAAAAATTACTGGACTTGCAGACACCGCTCTTGTTCAATCTGATTTAAGAAATATAGAAAACTGGTGCATAAACAACAATATGACCCTACACGCCCAGAAATGCTTCCATATTCGCTTCTCAAGAAAGAAATCTACTATTCTTACAACCTACTCATTATGTAACACATTGTTGACAAAAGTATATAAAATACGGGATTTAGGTGTTCTTGTCGATGATAGACTCAGCTTTAAGCTGCACATCAACGATATCGTAAAAAAATCGGCGCAAATGCTGGGCTTTGTAAAGCGAAACACAAGAGGCTTCCAATTGCCCAAGACAAGAATAGTGTTGTTCAACACTCTGGTACGTAGTCGTTTAGAATACGCCAGTGTCACCTGGAACCCGCTCTACGCAGCTCATTCTCAAAGGATTGAACAAATACAAAGAGCTTTCACCAGACATCTTGCATTTATATCTAGAGATATTAGTCATCGCTGTCCCTATGAACAGCGCCTAGATTTTTTCAGAATAAAGACACTGCGTGACCGTCGCCGTTTGCGTGATCTAATATTCCTTTACAAAGTAGTTAATGGGTTTGTAAAATGCAGTGATCTTGTAGAGCGTATTCAGTATTCAGTCCCTTTAAAACTTCCCAGACATCCCATCTCTAGATTACTCCATATTCCTTTCCGTAAAACTAACCTTGGCCTCAACGCACCCTTGCTTCGAAAGTGCAAAACCCACAATAGTTTTTGCAAATCACCAGACACCGATTTACACGGTGTCTCACTCAACAAGTTTAGGAGAGCAGTCTCGGAGGTATGAGATTGTACAAATATTCCAATCAATTGTTAATTTAAGCATAAGTTTCAATACACTATCCGCTTTTTTTTTGTAACGATTCATTTTATTTTTTTTTGTCTACTTTTATTTTATTTTTATAATTGTATGTTTTTTTCCATTTTGTATGTTTAATTTTTGTGGCAATAATTTAATGGTGTAAGCTGTGCATATCTATAATGGGCATGCATACCAGATAATACGTTTTAATATTATTTTTCGCTAAAAATCATGTATGTAATGCTATTGGTGTGCCATCCATTATATAATATCTCCAAGAAAATAAATATGCAAACTTAAATGACATGGCGATGAACTGAAAAGGAAGAATGCTGACAAGAAGCTGAGCACAAAAACTCCACACACACCCATCATCTTCGGGTTCGTCACTCAGCTCCGCCTCGCAGTCGCCGGGACCAGCACCAACAGTGAGCAGTTGCGTCGAGCTCGAGCGACGAATACTTCTCGCTGCCGACGACACCACCACCTGCGCGTCGACGGGGAAGAGGCCGACCTCCGGCCAGCTTGGGACCTCGAGGCCCGCCGGCCTCTGATAGGGTCCCCGCTGCCGGTGGAAGTGTGCAGCGCATGCGATGGACATCATCTATTAATGAAAACGTCATGTGCTCATACTTTGGGGCTACAGAGGGGGGAATTAACCTGACTGCGTATCGTGGTCGGATGCTCTCTCTGTTTCAGATGCTTGAGCCAGCTGTCAACGTTTCGGTCCAACGACTATCGGATCAGGTGCGGGTCATTCAGCGTAATCGTATGTTGGATGACGCCGTACTTGTATCGACTGCGCCTGGAATCACAGAATAGCCGTGTTTCACCTGCTACACCACAGCCGCGGTGCAACGTCAACCCACTGCTTCACAGCGACCCGACCACGTTGGTGACGCCGATGATGACGCGGCTATATCTGTGAGTACCCAATGTAATTATCGATTGAGAGGCGATATGGAGGACGCATTTCGGGAATACCGTACCACACCGCCGGAGCTTAGATCTCGTCTACCTCGTTTGCCCATGCACAAGAGAAATAGGGCGCAGGTGTGTGCTCTAGATTCGCAGCTATCAAATTGTTTTGATAGCAGCGAAGACCTTACTGATACCCACTCGATCTTGTACTGTGCGGCTGTAGCGGCATGTCGTGTAGCATGAGCTACACGACATGCCGCTACAGTTAAATTCCCAATTGTGACAGAGCTACACGACCAGCTGTACCAGCTTGGCAGTGCAGGATAGAGCGCCGTATCGGTGAGGCTAGAGCACTCATCGGTAAGCTTATCTGCTTCAGGGAGGGCAACACTCGCCCCAAGGTGATGCGCTTTGTGAGGCAAGCATTCTCGGGGACTGATATTAGTCCTCGAGATTATTTGCCCTGCGTCACAGAGCGTATCGACTTTCTGAAGCAGAAAATTTATGCATTGGCAAACCGTATTTGTCGGTACAAGCGGCGGTACACTCAGAATCGTACATTCCAAAGCAACAAAAGGTGGGTTTACAGGGATTGGGAGCGACCGGACCAAGGTATTACTGATACGCGCCTGCCGGATGATAACGCTATGTGTTCATTTTGGCGCAGCATTTGGTCGGCGCCTGTCAGTCACACCGAGGGTGATTGGATTCGGGAGGTCGAGCGCGCGTGCGATCTTTTACCAGAAATAGGGGCAATTACCATCAGCCCCCAAGATGTAGCCCATGCAGTCCGTCCACTGCCTAACTGGAAATCTCCTGGGCCGGACGGGCTGCACAATTTCTGGCTTAAATGGTTCCAAAGGTCGCACGCTCGCTTGGCATCTCAGTTCCAGTCTGCCTTAGAGTCAGGGTAGCTGCCCCAGTTTCTAACGACAGGAATAACCCACCTGCTTCATAAATCAGGTAGTACTGCGGAACCCAAAAATTATAGATCGATCACGTGTTTGCCGACGGTCTATAAACTTCTTACATCCATTCTGAGAGCTAAAATCAATAGTCATATTGAGACAAACTCTATCATGTCTGCCTCTCAGAATGGATGTAGGAACGGATCCCGTGGTGCTAAGGAGCTGCTCCTTATCGATATGACCATTAGCCAACAGGTTCGACGTTCTCGAAATAATCTGTCGGCATGTTGGATAGATTATAAGAAGGCCTATGACTCTGTTCCTCATACATGGCTCATGAGGGTGCTAGAACTGTATAAAGTTGATGCAACACTGAGCACATCTTGATGTCATATATGGGGCAGTGGAGAACAGTCCTTCACTATCCAGGATGTCGACAGATTCAGGAGAACAGCGAACCGATAAAGATTGAGCGTGGCATATTCCAGGGTGACAGTCTGAGTCCACTGTGGTTTTGCCTAGCCTTGAACCCTCTTAGCACACTGCTGGAGGGTTCTGGCTTAGGTTACCGGTTGAAAAGAGGCGGTCAGGTCATATCTTACCTCCTTTACATGGACGATCTGAAACTCTTTGCCCCCAACAACTTGCAACTGGTGGAGCTACTGAAGGTAACTAAAACCTTCAGTAGTGCCATCAGGATGGAATTTGGTGTGGACAAATGTGCAGTCATACATGTAAAGAGAGATGAGATTATGGAATCCTTGGGAATTCAACTCTCGGATTCCATACACCTTAGATCCCTCTGCTCAACCGAAACTTACAAGTATTTGGGTATGTCGGAATTGTTAGGCATCAATACTCAGGACGTGAAACAATCGTTGAAAGAGCGCTTCTTTGGCTGCCTGAATAAAGTACTGAATAGTCTTTTGTCAGGCGGAAACAAGGTGCGTGCTTTCAACGGTTGGGTCATGCCGGTATTGATGTATTCTTTCGGCATACTCAAATGGACTCAGACAGAACTTGACGCCCTGGATAGGAGGGTCCGCACACTGCTTACCGCAAATCGGATGCATCACCCACGGTCATCGGTGATGAGACTGTATATCCCGCGGAAGTGCGGGGGTCTTGGCTTCTTAAATGCTAAGACCCTGCACAACCGCGAGGTATGCAGTCTCAGGGAGTACTTCCTTAAAACCGAAATGGGTATGCACCGAGATGTGGCAGCAGTGGACAAGGGCCTCACTCCGCTCTCCTTGGCCAACGAGAACTGGCGCAAACCTATAGTACTGGGTACTAATGACCGCAGGGAAGTATGGCAGAGCAAGGAGCTTCACAGCCGCTTTTACCGGGCCTTACATGGGCCCGATGTAGACCTGTTAGCGTCTGTATCTTGGCTGCGTTTTGGTGACCTCTTTGGGGAAACCGAAGGTTTTGTCTTTGCGATAATGGACGAAGTTATGATGACGAACGACAACCGGAAATACATTGTGAAGGACGGTACGGTTGACATCTGTCGGACATGCCACCGGCCCGGGGAATCAATCCTACACATTATTTCTGGGTGTTCTCATCTAGCTAACGGAAAATATTTGTATAGACACAACCTCGTAGCCAGGATTATCCACCAGCAACTTGCTCGCCCGTGCCATGTGCCCGACCCAGTTTTCGAAAATGGCAATACATTATCATTGTGCCGATAGTCGTAACGGCCAATGGCTTAATAACCAAGAGCCTCGAACAACATCTAAGGAGGCTCTCGTTAGGCAGCTGGATCAAGGGCCTGATCCAGAAAGCAGTACTCCTGGACACGGCGCGCATCGTTAGGAGATTCCTCTCTCAGGAGCCCTGACCGCCGGCAGCTTGTACTCTGTTCCCGATGCCGGTGGGCTACTATTTTTTATATTTTTACATGTTTTTTATATGTGTTTTTTTTTTAAGGAAATATTTAAAATTATAATAAGTATGTAATATAATAAATAAATAAATAAATAATAATAAAAATAATTCTTTATTGTTGTAAAACATGTACAAATAAGTGAACCTCTGACTCCTGAGCTAGTTTAGGTGCCTGTATTTCAGGAGCCAGTGACATCTTCCATTTTCATTATACAACATTATTGAATTTAATTACAGATTGAATAATACTACTTTTTAAAATTACTAATTAAATAGTCATTGAATTAAAATGTAAGCCCTGAAAATAACATAAATATCCTATAATCAAACTATACAATTACCTAATATTAAATAATAATACAACTTAGATAACAAATTAAAATCAAATACAAAATAAAAAGAAATAGGTTAATAAATTAGAACTAAATTAAATAAAATGAAAATTAAATTAAGGTCAAAAGATTTTTTTATATAAGATTAAAATCAAATACTAAGTCGTGAACATGTGAGTGAATTGTGTGAATGTATGTGGGGAATACCAATATAATAATTATAATAAAATGTATACTGCAATAATCAGTTTGATATCAATAAGTTTTCTGTTTCGTAGTAATCCTGTGTCAGTAGCCAGATCTTAAACTTGGATTTGGTTTCACGAGTTATGAGTGGATTTATGTTCAGGATTTTGTTTACCTTATTATAAAGAAATGTTGCGAGAAATGGCTGTTGTCGCCTAGCGGATGTCGTATGGCAGAGCACAGATGTACAAACGTTCGTAATGGTGCGCTTTTTATTTATTTGAGGATTATAGGGTGTACTGTGCTGTTTTATAATAACCTGCAAAATAAAATTCTGTCTTACCGTTAGCAGCTCTCATTTCTCGTATAAGACCTTGGTGGGAAATCTGAAAGGTCTAAAAGTCATTACTTTAAGTAGGGACCTTTGGGCCCTCTCGAGATGTATCATATAAGTCTTGCACCCACCGCCCCATACGGCAATGCAATAACCCAACAATTACTGCACGAGCGCAAAATAAATGGTTCTAAGGAGCTGAAATTTGGCGACGTGTCTTAATTTTTTGAATGCCCAAATAAGTTTCCTAATACGCGTTGTGGTGATATCAATATGCCGTTGCCAGCCAAGCTTTCTATCCACCATCACACCAAGGTTTTTAACATGTGTAGATTTAGGGATGGCTGTGCATGAGCATTCCAGACAAGAGTTTAAGTTGCAGACATGAAGTTTAATATTTAAATCAATCGGTTTAATTTTGAAGAAAGAGAATTGAAGAAATGTAGATTTAGAAAGGTTCAAGGTGAGGCTGTTAGACCTTAACCAATGCCCTACCTGATGCAGTCCCAGTTCAGCATTTTGTCGAACTTCGTCCCAAGTCAATCCATGGAATACTAGTGCCGTGTCATCAGCGTAGTATAATATAATGAACGTATACGTATAATGAACTCTGCACTCGCTTTTCGCGATTCTGAATCTACTATGTACGACAATTACCCCGGCCGCTCTATCTCGGGCTCTGTTTCTACTTCTTTGAATAACTTCAGCGTCCGACAGACGTAAACCGACTCGTATGTACCATATATCAAATAGCAGAAGCCAACGCTGTGTTAATTGTGCTTTAAATATTACTCAAAATGAGAGGACGTTCTTTGGAAGTTGCTGAAATCCGTGATCTGTGATACAAGAATGGATTTATCCATGGCAGGTAAGAACTATTTATGTTGTACCAATACTTATCCAACAAAAATAAAAATATGTAAATAAAATACTACAGACGTTGATGTTGAATGATACTTGTTGATGAATAAATAAGCTAATACTTAGAAGTTAGTTAGGTACATAATGTTTTTAGACGTTTCTCTAATTTTAAGCGACGATGAAATTGAATAACCAAATGAATAAAAAAAGTTTGTTCAATTTGCTGTGCTACAGCCGCCATTTTGACTCAAGCAATATAAAAATATAAACTGATTTAACTCATTTCCTCCAACTTTTAGTTAAACCTGTAATAGCTGTAACAGGTTTATTATTTCATAAACTATGAATTGAAGTTGTCTTAATATATGTCCACTGTTGAACAAAGTTTGTATGATTGGTAGACCATACCCTTTGGAAAGTCCTAGGTTAGACTATAAAGTGTCAAATAGCTAGCAATCGCTATCCTCGTCTGACAAGAGATGTTACGCACTCTACCTTAAATATTTACCATCTTTAATAGCCAGCAACCCTTATTTGCGACCAAATTTAATTAAGCAGCCGTATATCATAATAAACATTGACGAGTGATAGGGCAGAATGGAAGAAAAAAACATATTGCGCCAACCCCAAATAACACGGGACAAGGGCAGAAAGATGATGATGACGATATCATAATAAACAGAAAAAAATTGCTTTCATTTGATATATTAATAATAAATGTACGTAATGAACGTATAAATGTCTCAAAATCATACCTGTTTACACCTGGCTGCGAAGAAGTGCGGCCAACTGCGCAACGGCAATTGTAATTTTTCAGGGTCTTTATATAGATTACCGTAAAGTGGATGATATTTTATTTAAAAAACAAGTGAATGAATTTTTTCCCATAAATCAATTAAGTATAAAAGTTTAATTAAAAATGCTAGAGGCCACATTTTGACAGGCAAGGTAGATATATATTCTCCTAATCTATCTATTTAGACATATAATAAAACAGTAAAATTATTTTGCGATTATATCAATTGGCGCAAAAACTGATGAACCGATCCTGTTCAAACTTTGCATACATAATCCTTATAGGTCAGGGCATATGGCCCCCCATAGCAAATAGCATAAATTATTATGCTATTTGCTATGGGGGGTGAGCAATAATCCAAAATGTTGGTATTGAACGACATTTGCCGCGAGTTCAATCCCCATTTACAGTTAAAAAAATTGTTTTTAATTAATCTTTTTTTTGTAATAAAGCGTTCAAAAGCGGTCGAGATAAGATTTAAGATTTATCGCGCTCTGGTAGGCCATCAACGTCATCAACTGAAGTTAACATCGCAAAAGTGAAGAAAATAGTGACTGAAAATCCTCATTCAACTTTGAGACAGATAGCCGCCGAACTTTCTGTATCTCACGAGTCGATCCGTACCATTTTCACTAATCATTTGGGTATGAAAAATGTTACCGCTGGGCTAGTCCCAAAAGACCTGAATTTTTTCCAAAAACTAATCGCATAAGAGTCGCTGAGGACATGCTAGAAAGAGTCAATTCTGACATTCATGAAACGCATTGTTACTCACCAGTAACAATGCGTTTCATGAATGGAATGATGAATGTAACGTCTCGTCACCACGAGACGTGGGTTTACGAGTTTGATATGCAAACTAGTCAACAAGCTTCGGAGTGGCGCCTTCCAACTGAACCGAAACCGAGAAAACCACGCTAAAGTCGATCAAAAGTCAAAGTCATGTTGACTGTATTCTTTGATTATCGCGGTGTTGTGCACTCGGAATATGTATTGCGAATTTCATAATGGACAACAACATCGAACAAAGAGTTTGTCTTAAATTTTGCTTCGCCAATTGTATTTCGTGTTTGGAGACACTGAAAATGTTACAGAAGGCTTACGGTGAATCGATTTTATCAAAAACACGTGCATGAGCACGTGGTTTTGATTTGACCCACGTCTCGTGGTGACGAGACATTACATTCATCATTCCATTCATTACATTCATGAAACGCATTGTTACTGGTGACGAGACGTGGGTTTACGAGTTTGACATGCAAACTAGTCAACAAGCTTCGGAGTGGCGCCTTCCAACTGAACCGAAACCGAAAAATCCACGCCAAAGTCGATCAAAAGTTAAAGTCATGTTGACTGTTTTCTTTGATTATCGCGGTGTTGTGCACTCGGAATTCTTGCCGGAAGGTCAAACGGTAAATAAAAAAAATATTTGAGCGTTATGCGGCATTTAAGAGAGCAAATTCAACGAAAAAAGCCAGTTTTGAAGAAAGAAAATTTTTGGATTTTGCATCACGACAATACGGCTTCGCACAAGGCTATCCTTGTTATCGAATTTTTGACCAAACACTCAACAAATACCATCGAGCAACCACCATATTCACCAGATATGACTCCAGCCGACTTCTTTCTTTTTCACAAACTCAAATTACCACTTCGTGGCACCCGTTTTCAATCGGTAGAAGACATAAAGGAGAATTCGCGGTGAGAACTGAACTCAATTCCGGAAACAGCATTTAAAATATGTTTTGATGATTGGATTATTCGTTGGCGTAAGTGTATCGTTTCTGAAGGAGCATACTTTGAAGGTGATAAAATAAATCTGGATGAATAACAAACATTTTGTGTATTATTGATCTTTTCCCGGTACTTTCTTGACAGAGTAGTGTGCAAGCATTTTTTAATTTATTTTACATATTTTATTATCCTGAACATATTTTATTTCAAATAAAAAATAGGGGTGTATATTCCATCATATTATTTACTAGTAACACGACAAAAAAAAAATTTTTTTTTGTCTAGCACTTTATGTACTTAATTAATTATTTTATTGTTTGTTTCAGTTTTGTTCCAAGTTACATTCTAGAGTATTTCTCAAATGTAAAAACGGGCCTTTTATTTTTAACGAGTTTAGAGCCTAAACTACTGAACTGCTTATGATAATTGATGATCGGTTTTTATTATGACCTACGTGACCTCTGTCTACGATTTATATGCAAAATTAACAATACGACGAATGTTTCATCCAAAAAAACACTGAAAACTAGAATATGGAAAAAAAGAAAGAAAGAAAGAATAAAAGATGTGATGTGTGTGTGTGTGTGTGTGTGTGTGTGTGATGTGTGTGTGTGTGTGATGTGAGATGGAAAGTTTTATTCTATTCTATTCTATATGGGCCTCATATGCTTCGTATTTGAAAACAAAAAAAAAGTAGTATTTTGTTGATACGAGTAACACTAGCATAAGCGTAAATTTTTACACAAAAGTGATACTAACAGAACTGGCGTCAAGTTAATTCCTGATCATTATTCCTTAAACGAAGAGGGGTAAAAATAATAATAAATAGGAATCTGCAGTGGTTAAACTTGGTATAGAAGCTACTTGATACTTATTCTTATAAAATTATATATAGAAATCTATAGTTTGTTTCAGAGTCCGCGACTAGGACTTGGTCCACATTCATTCTGGCTGTATGTATTTGATGGTTCTCTCGGAGAATAACTTTACTAGATATCTATTGGCCGTAATAATTGTGATTTGCTAACACAAATTATTAATAGCTCAGAAATTATCAGAAACAGGCTTTCCCGTGAGGTCTTGAGACTTGCAAACTTACCTTATAATTTAATGGAGATCAAACATTCCAGAACGGCCATTAGAGCAGTTGTAATGAAGACAATGTTATTTGACATCAGAGCGTCAGTCCACAATATTCATAAGTTGGTAGCCAGTGAAAAAAAAATGTATAATATATTTTTAGATTAGTTATTGGTTTGCAACCTTTCAAACCTACCCTCATGTTTTCAAAATTACCCTTAAAAGAGTGTTTAAACTTTTATGAAAACATTCACGCTAAAGAAGTCGCGGGCCAAGTGACGATTGAAGAAGAAGAAGAAAAAGTAGTGTAGAAGTAAAGTTGTACTTTTATTTGTAAAGTATATATATGTCGGCTCAGGATGCCGATCATCATTGAAGGGTTGTCCAGGGACTCTGTTTTATGGGCGATGGATGGGCAATAAACTATTCAAGATCACACAACTGATTTATTATGAAGCAAGCTTTAGGTATTCACTTTACACAACGCGCCGTGAAACAGTCCCCGAGACTAGATGTTGTTTGCATGGCTGCCGACAGAGGAAAGAGCACCGCACCTCTGCAGTCGGCTCCTTTACCTGCTTGGTTCGAGCAAACGTCAGCCCGAATTCTGTCAAAGTGACATGTGTCACTTTTCACCTAGCTTGAGAACGAATGAACAACATTCGTTCTCAAGCTTCCATACTATTGCCTCCATCGTCACGGCCATCCTGCGGAACACACGTCTCTGTATGTTATTAATAATCACCACCTCAGCTGGAAGATGTCCATTGACGAGACATCCCAACAAGATATCCGTCGTTGTGTTCGTCATCACCACCTCAGCCGGAAGACGTCCACTGACGAGACTTCCAAACAAGACGAGATGATGTAAATCACTTAACCTTGACCCACCCATTAGATCAATTCATTATTATAGGTGATTTTAATTTTCGTAACAATATACACTGGATATATTCTAACTGTAATGAACTGATCCCGCAAAATGTATCATGTATCCACTTATGTGAGTTTTTTAATGGAATTCTTACTTTAACCTGTCTCAATATAATGGTGAAAGAAATAACAATGGTAGATTATTAGTCTTAGTGTTTTCTAACGACTTAATTAATGTAATTGAATGCCATGACACCTTGGCATTACCTGTCGACCTGCATCATAATGCTTTGAAGATCACTACCAACTTTGTTGAGATCTATAAATTGACCGATAAACCGACGACAAAATATGTATTTTGCAGAGGCGACTACACCACTATTAAATCTGAACTCGATCAAATCAATTGGAATGAGTTTTTACTTGCTGATTTGTTAGAAATTGCTGTGGAACAGTTTTATAACAATCTATATGAGCTTAGAGTAAAGTATATCCTAATTAAATCCTTTAGACGGTCGTCTTATCCACCCTGGTATAGTTCTGCTTTGATCAAAATACTGAAAGTATAAATATCATCGCAAATCTGAAATATACGGTAACATGTCCGACTTTCACTCTTTTTCTCTTTTACGGAATAAGGTGAATAACTTGAAGAAAACTCGTTTCAATACATACATGGATAAAATAGAATCGTCGATGATTGAGAACCCTAAGTCTTTTTGGACATATGTCAAAAGCAAAAGAAACTGTGGTACTTTTCCAAAATTAATACATTATGGTGATAAGACCACGAGTACAGGTGAAGAGATAAACAATTTATTTGCATTCTATTTCCATTCACTTTTCCAGGAACCTGATCCTGTGCTCGCTACTTCTGGTGTCACTAGCGTTGAAGATAGTGTATTATGCATTGGCTCAAGTTTTAAATTTATTAAAGACCTTGGATTTATCCAAATCTGGTGGTCCTGATCTTATACCTCCAGTTTTTATTGTAAACTAGCTGTTGCGCGCGACTTTGTCCGCGTTAAGTTCGTAAACCTGTACAATCATTCTTGCAATTCATTCGGAAAGCATCACAATTATTTATTGTACTTTAACATAAAACGGTTAAAGGTAAAAATGAAAATTACCTTCAGGAAACATGTTATGTATTCGTCCAGATCCAGATGTATAAACGTCAATGAATAGAAAGAGTATGTATGGGTAGTAGCAGTTGGCATTTCTGCCTACCCCAAGGAACGTTCTGGTAAAACAACATTGTATGATTTTAACCCCTCGCCACGGTGAGCACGCCACAATCGAAGCGGTAATGCTCGTCTTTGAGGAGTGACTGCAGAGGTGCCACGGCATCCTCTATTTGTGCAGGACTCACCAGATGTGGGTGTTTCGGAAGGTATCTGTATCGAATTCAGCGGGAAGAAACACTCGGCTCTCACTATTGTGCGGATCGGCCGGAAAATACGATGGAGCATACGGTGGAAGTCAGTCCCGTTTGATCGGAACGCCGGCACCACCGTGTCCTCATGGAGGCGATTGGTGGAGAAAATGACAACCAGTAGCCTCCTTCAGTAAAGCACTACGATCGAAAAAGGTGGTTGAAACTATGAGGGATAGGATATCCTGACTCCTCAGCTGCAAGTGACGCTCCGGGTGTTGAAAGCCGCAGGGCGATTCCCAGCCATCGCAAACTCGGGATTACGGTGGTGCCGTCCGACCGTCTGGTCAAAGCAATCCTGAATCGACGGGGCGTAGTATTCTACACGCGACTCAATGAGATATCAGCAAATGGACAGGGCCCTCTAGGGCCGATGTCTGCTAGGCCTGCAAGATTGTTCGAAAGAGTTACCTCCCATAACGATTTTGGGCTCAATAATGTTTCACTGAAGAGTTTAAGCAGTTAGACAGCTTTGGTAGAGATAAACGAAGGAGCATAATTGGGACACTGATCTTCAGCTGGACAACGTGCACTGATAGTGAAAGCCTTAAGTAAAAATCCAAAAACTACCATCATCATCATCTTCCTCCACAACAGTACCTACTTATGAAGAATTTGCGAGAGCATGCTTGCATTGATTGTTGCAGCTTGATCATTTTTGGGTGTTACAATTACTTGTTCCTAATGTGTATAGTGTCCTAGTTGTGTACCTAGGATTTTTTGGTGTGTATTTAACTGACGTCCCCATATATCAGACAAAGGTTTTTTTCCATAGTGGGAACTACCCTATGAAGAGTCTCCAACTTTTGAATGAATTTTGGCGAAATATTGAGCGCGTGTATGTCCAATCGAACTCGCATATTGATGGCCAAACCGAGAAATTAGCATAATCATATAGCATAATCAGCCTTTTAAATGTTTCCACTGCTGTGGCTCAGGCTTCCTCTCTCTAGGAGAGGGAATGGGCCGTAATCCACCACATGTCAATAATTAAAATACCTATAATAATATGTATTTATTTTTTTACTTTTATCGCCTTTGTAGAACTGTCTGTAAACGTGGGCGATGGTCATTCATTCGCCACTCAGAAAATTACGTAAAATACACAATGCCATCTGTCAAATTTATTATGAAGTTCAACTGTCATTGTCACCATAAATTCTACTTTGAGTCTTTTTTTTTTCGTGTGAGAGAATCATCTAATGACATCCCCCGCTCTTGGGCGGAGCGAGAGATAGTGTCAGACTTTTACTGACAAAAACCCACTCCTGTTCCTTCTTTGCCATTTTTCCAGGGCCCCGGGGGTCACTTTCGCATCACCCATGGCCCCATTAGGCCTCGACCCTGCTGGGCCCCTACGGTTGCTGACATACGCCGTCGACGACTTGGGCTCGGTCCGGACAGTTACAGGACGATCGCGGCGAACCACTCATCGTTCGCCGTCCGCAAGTCCGCTACTTTGAGTCTTTATATGGCGTTGCGAGTGTTGCGTGTGGTGTTATATTTTAATGATTGAAAACTTTAAATTCTTACTTATCGAATGATATAGCATTCGATATAGTCAACCGATTGCGATGAAACAAAGCCGTTTTATTACAAAAATAAGACAGAATATATATTTTTTTTCCTTTATATACCCTATAAGAACAAATTTATTAATAATTGGTGACAATCTAGCCTAAAATACTAATAAGTAATTAAATTCTGACTTAATATTATACGTTGTAGGTTTTGCTAAAACTAAGAATAGCGTCTTTTAGCACTTTTAAAGTAGTCCTGCTATTGATAACAACACTTTGTTCATGTGTTATATGCATAGCACAGCATTGATCACTATTATACACTAACTTTAAACACTACACTAACTCAAAAGGTTTAGTTCTCTTTAGTCTACGCACTAGGTCCGTGTTGTCTAACAGTTACATAGCCTTGAAATTCACGTGGCGGTGAAGTCTGTGTTCGTGGGCTTCAGCAAATTTTTGAATGATGGTGGTGACGAGTTCTATTTTAAGGTCACGGTGGAGGTCGTCATTTCTGATGTACCAGGGTGCTTTTACAGCGTCCCTGAGTACTTAATTTTGGAATTGTTGTATTATTTTGATGTTACTCCGTTTAGTACAGCCCCAGAGTTGGATACCATACGTCCAAATTGGCATCAGAATATGCTTGTAAAGGATTAACTTATTATGTATTGATAAACAGGATTTCCTTCCAAGTAACCAATACATGCTTTTATGTCGAGTTTCCGTCTTTTCTTTTTGACATGAGCTTTCCATCGCAGCTTGGTGTCGAGAGTTATGCCAAGGTATTTGGCTGTATTAGCATAAGGCACTTGCGTACCGTTTATGTAGATTGGGTAGTAGTCGCACTGTTCGTTTGTGAGTCGCACTGTTTGTTTGTGAAATCAACGTGAATTGATTTTGACTCATTCAGCTTGATCTTCCATTTTTCTGTCCAGTCGTAAACTTTGTTCACAGCTAATTGAACTTTTTCTACTGTTTCTCTGTGATTTGATCATGTAGCCATAATAGCAGTGTCATCAGCGAAGGTCGCAATGGTGTTATTTTCTAGCTCTGGGATGTCACATGTGTACAACATGTATAGGAATGGGCCTATCACACTTCCTTGAGGCACCCCAGCTTTTATTGTTTTAAGCTCGGAATATGCATCTTCTTGCCTTATTCTAAACATTCTATTAGTTAAATACGACTCCAGAATATCTGCAAATTCTGGAGGCAACATACATTTGAGTTTGTATATTAGGCCTTCATGCCAAACTTTGTCAAAAGCTTGCGCGACATCTAAGAATACGGTGGCGCAGACTTCCTTATTTTCGAGCGTTTTTTCAATATTATTTGTTACGCTGTGTACCTGGTCTACTGTAGAGTGTTTTTCTCTGAAACCAAATTGATGATTTAGGATACGGTCTTTTTCTTCTATTATTGGTTTTAACCGTTTCAGTAATAGTTTTTCAAATAGTTTTGATAACACTGGCAACAAAGAAATAGGTCTATAATATGACGCTTCATGGGGTGGTTTCCCAGGTTTCGCAATCATAATTACTTCAGCTACCTTTTACGACTCAGGTACATGTTTTAGTATAAACGCAGCATTGATTATTTTGGTCAACTTTACTATGGCTTTGCGCGGGAGGTGTTTAAGAATTTCACCTGTTATGAGGTCGTAGCCCGGTGACTATTTTGAACTAATATTATTCTGAATTTCAGCTTAATTTCTTGATTTTGTACAAAGTTTTCACACTCAAGTATATCTGTACAGTTATTATTGGGTTGAAAATATTTTGTAAGTGTTGAGCAAACCTTAACCCTTTTTGGTCATTACTTATAGCCCATTTTCCGTCGGTATCTCTAAGGCGGTATTTGTTTAATTGATCACACAAAATATTATTTACGGTGAAAAAACTAAAATTTCTCCTAAGAGAGCCCAGGGATTCGAACAACCTTTATATTACATGAAAGTCTAGATACGAAACCTCTGCGCTACAGTCTCCGATGATTATGTTATAAAATACACGTTCTTATATAAACGTCATAATTGACTGGTTGGCTCCTTATTGATGATAGCGTGATGACTTTTGTTTCAGAAGTTAAATTTGCAGCTAAATGGAATAATGTAACATTATAGTACGTGATTTTACTCGCCACTTTGATTTTATTATGTGTTTTGATTAGTTTTTACAAAATATTTAGAAGATATCGAATATAAATGTCAATTTTATTTCGAAAAAATGGTATAAGTTATTTTATTACAAAAAATAAGATAAAATAATGACAATTTTTATTAACTATAGCTGGGGATCGAAGTCGCGGCAAATTTCGTCTAATAAATTAAAAATAAAGTTCAACTGTCATTGTCATCATTATTTCTACTTTGAGACTTTAGATGGCGTTGCTAGTACATTTTGGATTTATAGCCTATGTCCTTTCTCAAGCTCTATTCTATCTTTGTACCAAATTTCATCAAAATCGGTTCAGCGGTATAAGCGTAAAAGCGTAACAGACAGACATACAGAGTTACTTTCGCATTTATAATATTATATGTAAGTATGGATTATATATGTGGAAGCTTGTAATTAGCTATTTAGTTATTTACTATTGTAATTTTTTTATATAATACTGCAAATGTTGTTATTAGTCTGTAAGCTTTCCTAAAATGAGAAAAAATAAATATAAAATATGACGTCCGTCTCTGTGTGTTACTCTGAAACAACAAATCAAGCACAGTACTTGTTCCACTCGGTCATTACTGACTGTGACTTCAAACCTTTCTCATGAGAAAACTAATATTCTCTGATATTTAATGTTACAGCAAAACTTTACTCAATTTACTTTACTACTAAACCAAATAATAAAAAAAATGGGTTCTAAAACTTTACATCCAGTCACGTCCCTTGTTCTCATCTTAAAGCCTTAAGAGCTTTCCACGTGTAAACCACTCCGACGCCACGGCACTCATTGCCGTGTCACCACGGCACTCACTCCCACATGTGCATTCACCACCAACCAACTCCGTGGATCACTCACTCTCTCACATGTGCATCCACCAACGGTCAACACCGTGGATCACATTGAGTATCACTCACTGACTTCCCACTGTGACTTCCGTCAGAGCTAAACGCAAATCGCGATCCCACAGACTACTTGAGTTACCCAAAGATAGATACCAATTTCTACCAGGCTACGGTTACGTAATAGCTACTGAAACCGTCAACTTGACCACGTGAGCTACCCACTGTGACTTCCGTCAGAGCAAAACGTGCATCGCGATCCCATGGACTACTTGGGTTACCCCAAGGTAGACACCGATTCCTACCAGGCTACTGTTACGTTAGTTACTGGAACCGTCAACTTTACTACGGCTCATAGAGAACCTTACTCGCATGCTCCCCACACAGAAGGCTCGCTCATCACCACTGTGATCACACTTACGCCAACGAATAATCCAATCATCAAAACATTTTTTAAATGCTGTTTCCGGAATTGAGTTCAGTTCTCGCCGCGAATTCTCCTTTATGTTTTCTACCGATTGAAAATGGGTGCCACGAAGTGATAATTTGAGTTTAGCAAAAAGAAAGAAGTCGGAATATCTGGTGAATATGGTGATTGCTCGATGGTATTTGTTGAGCGTGTTTGGTCAAAAATTCGTTCACAATGGTAGCCTTGTGCGAAGGCGCAATATCATAGTGCAAAATCCAAGAATTTTCTTTCCACAAAACTGGCCTTTTTCGTCGAATTTGCTCCCTTAAATGTCGCATAACGCTAAAATATTTTTTTTATTTACATTTTGACCTTCCGGCAAGAATTCCGAGTGCACAATACCGTGATAATCAAAGAAAACAGTCAACATGACTGACTTTTGATTGACTTTGGCTTGGTTTTTTTGGTTTCGGTTCAGTTGGAAGGCGCTACTCCGAAGCTTGTTGACTAGTTTGCATGTCAAACTCGTAAACCCACGTCTCGTCACTAGTAACAATGCGTTTCATGAATGTTGGGTCGGAATTGACTCGTTCTAGCATGTCCTCAGAGACTCCCTTGCGATTGAGTTTTTGCAGAAATTTCAGGTCTTTTTGGACTAGCCGAGCGGTAACATGTTTCATACCCAAATGATCAGTTAAAATGGTACGGATCGACTCGTAAGATACAGAAAGGCTATCCCTCTCAAAGTTGAATGATGATTTTCAGTCACTAGTTCTTTCACTTTTGCGATGTCAACTCCAGTTGGAGACGTTGATGGGCTACCAGAGCGAGGTAAATTTTCCACCACATCTCGACCGCTTTTGAACGCTTTGTTCCACTCATAAGCACGTATTTTTGATAAAGTCGATTCACCGTGAGCCTTTTGTAACATTTTCAGTGTCGCCAAACACGAAATTCTATTGGCGAAGCAAAATTTAAGACAAACTCTTTGTTCGATATTTTTGTCCATTATGAAATGCGCAATACACACTAATATCTATGATATAACTAAAAACAGCACTGTATTTTATATAAATAACATATGCAACACAAACTCCGCGCCAAAATGGAAAACAGTTGTGCCAATCTAACAACAACAAAAAAAAAACAAAAATTTGAATTTGTTACTATAAACAAATCATCCATTCCCGATACTTTTCTGATGTATGTATTTATACTCCTTTTCTCTCTTTTTTACTCACTGTCGTCTATATTTCTTTTAATTTTTCCTTTTGCAGAGCTTCTGGAAAAAAAAATCTTTTTTTGTGAAATAAGTAGTTTCTTTGTACTCATATTTATCCATATCTTTATGTGTAATTGAAATGAAAAAAAAAATATAGATAGAAAAACAATTTATTTGAGGCAAGTTTGACACGTAAGTAGAAAACACAAAAAAAAAAACGAAATTCTCATTGCGCCACTGGTTTGTTTTAATACTATGACAGCAAAATCCTTGCCGCATAGGCATCGCTCTGCTTCTTTCTATAAATCAATCTAATAGCGTTTTGCCGCCTCAAGTTTGCAAAATTTATTATTAATTAAAAATATATATATATAGACAAATGTTCAAGGTCAATTTTCAAAAACCTTTCCCATCATGGATACAAACTATAATTTGTAATATTTTATAAACAAAATCGGTGATGGAAGTGTAGAGGAAATAAGCTCCAAACGCGTACTCATCCTCACCAAGTTTTAAGGTTTTAGCGCCAAGTATCATCTGCAGGTCTATTACAATAAACTGGAAAACATAATCAGGTATTAGGTAAAAGTTAATACTAGGTATACAATGGGTCACGGGAACCCGATAGATGCGAGACGCACAGAACGGGTGACTCTTGGGGGCGACACTATTTCCAGTGGACGTCTTTCGGCTGAAATGATGATGATGAGGTATACAATGTTGCTGTGGTGCACTTACGCATATTTGAACCCAGAATTCTATGCCTTACGTGACAAAGTTCAAATTCCACTACAACTGATATATTTAGGGCTTCTTTAATACAAATGATCACTTAAAAAGCAACTTAAAATTTACTGCACTAAAGCCAATGTTTTGAGTTGTTGGAAATTAATTGAAATTATTCTTAAGTATAAATTAATGTATAGTTTCAATCAACCCAGAGCGAACGCCGGCGTTCGCTTGGTCATTGTCTTTCTATTGTGTCTCTAATTACGCTACTCAATAGGTTAAATGTACTTTTCCTCAACATAATATGATGACATATGGCACTGAAATATGATCGCTTACAATGGACCTCATCAGAAGGCTTACAGTCACTAAAAGGGCAATGGAAAGGGTTATGCTCGGAGTTTCCTTGCGTGATCGCATCAGGAATGAAGATATCCGCAGGAGAAC
Organism: Mythimna pallens; assembly: GCA_961205895.1. Classification (NCBI taxonomy): domain Eukaryota; kingdom Metazoa; phylum Arthropoda; class Insecta; order Lepidoptera; family Noctuidae; genus Mythimna; species Mythimna pallens. The sequence goes on from OY540848.1 coordinate 12,444,675, forward strand.
CAAGGCCGCCGACAAAGTCCAAAGAATCGCCAAACTAAAGTGGCAGTGGGCAGGGCACATCGATGACACCGAAAGGTTCTAGAGGTGATCGTGCCCCGAGAAATGCAGCGTTGGAAGACCAGCGCTGCTGTCCCCACAAGGGGATGCGCTGGATGCAAGACGCACTGGATCGGTCATTGTGGTGATACTTGGAGCCGACACTATGTTCAGCAGTGAACGTCTTTCGGCTAAAATGATGATGATGACTTTTCCTCAATGGCCGTACAAGAAAACTAGACGGCACGAGCGCCGTGTATAATGGGCGTTGTGAAACTTCCACCAAAGGTGTGCGAGGAAACGGTGTGTAACTAAGTGATTGTACTCTGCTATACAAATATCGGTTGCGGTATAGCGGGTCTATTCCTTGCACACATTCCTCGCTCGTATCTCTAACATACGCGCTAAGATGGGCTGAGAAAATAAGTGCGTTTATTTAATCACTTAATTACATCGCACATCTCGTGAACAAACAGCCTCATGGCGCAACGTAAGTGTAATACTTACAAAAATAACAACATGGTAAAAAATATGGTATGATTTCAAGTTCTTACAGTCCATCCTAAGGTTGTCCGGTTGAAATCGCTGTCAGCAATAAGATGTGTACCCATAGACATAAGTTAATGTAAAAGTTTTGTTACTATTTTGGTGTACAATAAAGTTTATTCTATTCTATTGTAATATAAGCTAACTCGGAATAAATAAATAATATTGGTTTGACCATGGCCTTGTTCTGTATTTCAAGTTAATTTTAAAGTGACCGTTTATATTGCCCGCGGTTTCGCCCGCGTACATTAAATATAGCCTATGCCACTCAAGAATAAAGCAGCTTACTATCGGTGCAAAAGTTTTAGCAATCAGACAAATACTTTTTACCTCCTACAAAAAAAAACTTTACTTCTTTATTTAGGCCCATATCGTTGGCTACGGTCATTTCAAAAGTGTTGGACAGTGTGCTTGACAAACAGTTGAATAAACATATGTCGCTTCACGACGCACAGTTTGGCTTCAGAACTGGTCTGTCAACTAAACACGCTGTTCTTTGTCTCAAGCACACTGTTCGATACTATACGGACAGGAAAACCCCTGTTTATGCATGTTTTCTTGATATGTCGAAAGCTTTCGATATGGTGGCCTATGGTGTTTTGTGGAAGAAGCTATATGACGAGACAACACTTCCAAGTGAGTTGATTGAGTTATTTAAATATTGGTACGGCCATCAAACCAATATGGTGAAGTGGGCAGGCTCGCTATCCGATCCATACAGGCTGGAGTGTGGGGTCAGGCAGGGAGGTCTAACCTCACCGAAACTCTTCTGTCTGTATGTAGATCGGTTGGTTCGTGAACTCAGCAGCACTATGGTCGGTTGTTCAATTGATGGAACAGTTGTCAACAACATAAGTTACGCCGATGACATGGTGCTGTTGGCCCCATCAATTAGCGCTCTCAGGACGCTGGTGTCAGTTTGTGAGCAATATGCGGAGGCCCAGGGTCTTAGATATAATGCAAAGAAGAGCGAGTGTCTGCTGTTCAAGGCAGGCACAAAGAGCTATGCTGTACCACCCATCACACTTGTGGGGACCGTTCTGAAATGGGTTACTTCTTTCAAATATCTGGGGCACTGGGTCACTGCTTCACAGACCGATAATGATGACATGGAGAGGGAACGCAGGGCGCCGTCAGTCAGAGGCAATATGTTGATTCGTAGATTTGCAAAGTGTTCAAAGGATGTAAAGGCTACTCTGTTTAGGGCATACTGCCAGTCTTTTTACACTTGCAGTCTATGGGTTGACTACACGCAGAGGGCTTACAGCGCCTTGCGGGTCCAATACAATAACGCATACAGGGCACTGTTGAGGCTGCCGCGTCATTGCAGCGCATCGGGGATGTTTGCGGAAGCACGTATTGATGACTTTTATGCTATCTTACGAAAGCGTGTCGCATCCCTGATGGGGCGGGTTCGGGGCAGCGCCAACAGTCTCTTAAAAACCGTAGCAGATAGGACTGATGGCCTTATATTAAAACACTGGACGAGGACGCAAGTGTTATCCTCAAACCGTGCCCAGAAGTAGTGTTGTGTGTGTATGATACTTGTTTTTTGATTGTGTAATTTATTTATTATTATTGACATGCTTATTGAATTTATTTATTTAATTGACAGAGATATATATGTACTAACACTAGTTTATAAGTTGTGTATGTCTTTACTAACCATGATGGATTGTATTATCTTGGAAATAAATTATTATTATTATTATTATTATTATTATTATTATTATAATATTAGTGAAGATTAAAAATGCCCGTATATGAAGGTTGCAATGTAATTAAAACTTTGTCAAAATATCATAGAGTTAGTTGTTCTAAACTTATTTGAGATCACTCTTATTATACAGTAAAGATAAGTTGTCTAACAGGCTGCGTTCTGGTATACTACAAAAATGTAAAATGCCAAAAAGTACTTACGACAACATGCAATAATGCTACAATGAAAAGGATAGCCTGGTGCGCAGGTTTCATACTAAGCCCGATGGATGAAGAGTATAAAACTATCACGGTCAGCACTGTGTATGCTACTCCAACAACAATGACGTAGATAATGTACTTTTTGAAGTTAAACTAAAAAAAAAACATAACTTAACAATACTACAATAAACAGCCTTAATAATCATTGTATTATATGTGAGAAAGAGGCTATATTACTGAAGTCTTGATATACACGCGACTAGGGGGTGCTTCTTCCTAAGTCAGTCAAGCTGCGACCATAGTAGAGAGCGGACGTCTATAGGTACGTATGAGTGTTGTGGAGCAGAACCGGTAATCTAGTATCTCATTGCGTATTTTCTAGTGTGAAAAAAATCTCTCAGAAGTTTTAATGTTATGCCATAGACCAACTTGGTAGCAGATACGCCAGTATCATCACGTTAAACTAGTTTTAAATCCTAGTGAGCAGTTAGGTACCAATCTTCGGTATTTCCGTGTGACACAAGTGCTGATTTGAGCCATCTTTCTATCACACCATTAGCTTATGGATGATTTGCAGTGGTATGTATCTTTGATATACCTAAACGCAGCTCATTCTTGGGGATCAGCTCTAGATTAACCAGATGTAACTAAATATCAGTATTTCACATAGAATGACTGCCTATCTGAATCAGCTAACTTGACACAGCTTGGCAAGACTGGTAGCAAATATTCTGGCTTTTACCTATCCGTAACAACTGTCAAAGATCAACAAATTGCAACTGTGACTAAACTGAGACACGGCATATAATCGATGGTCACCCATCCACAACGTGACCTTAACAATTATTGGTTAATCGAGAAGATCGAACAGCGCGACTGCTTTTGCTTAAACACGAGTTTTCATAAGCGGAAAAACCTTGTTTGCACACACATGAGGCTTAACAAGTATGCTGTGAATTGCAAAAATCGTAAAATTTAAATTTTGCGGATATCCCTTGTGCTTTTACCCGTATCTACAATACTTACTCTCGTCAGTGCCAAAAGCATGATAACAAATACAGTGACAGTCAATGCTGTCAGATCATAGGCGATGATAAGGGTCTTGTAATAAGCTGTTATATATGCTGCAAACAGACTCATGCAAATGACCTGAAAACCAGAGAAAGTTAATATAACCTCCAATCATTAAAACCTGATTTACAAGGTAGAAACTTCAGCAGAGGTTTTTGTGGTTAATAATAGAAACATGCAAAGTAAGCATAAAACAATGCTTAACGACGTCTGTTATGCATACAATACACAGACAAAGTGAGAAATGATTATATTATTGGAAGTTTGAAAGTGGCGCCAGTGACCGAAAAGTTGAAAGAGAATTATTTGTCTTAAAAAAATTAAATATAAGTGTTTTGGTTATGTACTGTGCACTTATACTTTTAAATAAGTATTACTAAAAGAGTTATGTAGAAAATACCTATGCAGTAAAACTCACCGTAATAATTAAAACTAAGTAATTGTATGGAAACATCCTCATGCATGGGCTACAATGTAATGAATAACTTAGTATTATTAGACCCATTCTGGAAAAGAAAAATATTTTATGTTAGATTCTAAAACAATTTGTTTCTTTTTAAATATTTACAGGGTCGAAGACTACTAGGGCCAAGGGTCTGATTCTGAAACGAAGACTCGGCCCTGGTACGAAAGGCAACGAAGAAACAGGAGTTTGTTTTTAGTCAGTAAAAGTCCGACACTATCTCTCGCTCCACCCAAGAGCGGGACATGTCGTTGGCCGATTTTCCCACCTACAAAAAAAAAACCCTTGGGATTTACTAACTGTTACCTCAAAAGATACCTGCACTGGAAGTTAAATTCTTATAAAATTAAAAGTTAAATCCGTTTCTATTATAGGGATGCTAGGTATCAGCACCGTTTGCCCTACTGCTGAACCAGTCAAAACTATGGCACAGATCATGTTATCGCGAAGGAATTTTACTTGGAGTTTGGATCCGTTACATAACCAAATTTATGGTTTAAGGTTTCGTAGTAACATAATTAGTGTACCGTTTTTAATTTGAGTGAATGTAGGGCCAGCATCCCTAGCCATGGGCACGCCGTAATTATGGCGGTAAGTCCCTTCTTTGAGGAGTGGCTGGAAAGGCAACACGGCGTCATTACCTTCCGCATGACGCAGGTCCTCACCGGACACGGTAAGTTCGGGAAGTTCCTGCACCGGATTCGTGCGGAAGCGACGCCCGGGTGCCGCCACTGTGTGGACCGCCCGGAGGACACGGTGGAGCATACGGTGGAGGTGTGCCCCGCTTGGGCAGAGCAACGCCGTGTCCTCGTGGGGGTAATTGGCGGCGGCGATCTCTCGCGCCGGGCCTTGGTACAGGCCATGGTCCGAGGTGAGGAGGAGTGGCAGGCGGTCGCCTCCTTCTGCGAAGCAGTAATGCTTGCAAAGGAGGCGGCCGATCGCGTGAGGCAGCGGTCCTCACGCCCCAACCGCCGCCGGAATTCCGATCCCGATTTCCGGCCACCGTAGGCGCGGGCTTGCGGACGGCGAGCAATGGGTGGCTTGCCGTCCGACCGTCCGGTAACCGTCCGGTAACCGTCCGGACCAAGCCCAAGTCGTCAACGGCGCGTGCTGTTCCACGCGCGCCTCAAGGAGATGTCAGCAACTGTAGGGGCCCAGTAGGGTCGAAGCCTACTGGGGCCAAGGGTCTGATTCTGAAAGGAAGACTCGGCCCTGGTACGAAAGGCAACGAAGGAACAGGAGTGGGTTTTTAGTCAGTAAAAGTCTGACACTATCTCCCGCCCCGCCCAAGAGCGGAGGATGTCATAAGATGATCTTCCCACCGAAAAAAAAAAAAAAAACCTCCCTAGCCAAGTTACAACCGTTTCGTGTCGAATTCTGTTCTCCAATCGGTAACGCCTCGGGATAAACTGGTAGCCATGTTGACGCGCCTGAGTTGGCCACTCGATCTACAATAACAAAGGATGTAGCGTTGAAAATTGTAGAAACGATAACAATTCATTCTATCTTTTTAAACGATATGAACTTGGCTACGAATTTTCTATTCGTTTGTTCTGACCATGTGACTTAACGTTGAGATGATGTCATTCCCATACATTTCGCCAGCGTTAACGATTGCAGATTATCAATTTGGCTAGGGGTGAAGGCCAAATTAGCGAATTCAGGAATTCTTGAGAGTAATATACCGCATCCTCTTGATTTATTATATTATCAATGGAAATGTAGTTGTTGCTATGTCCTGGAGGTTTAGCCAGAATTATTTATTATTTATTTTGTTAACACTACTATTTCTAGCCGCAACAATTGCCCTTGACACATCCAATAGTAGTCTTAATTTTCTATATAGACTACATCTTGGTAGACTTTGGAGATTAGGTCAATTCACACCAATCACGATCAATTTCGATTTCGTTTTCACAATAAGGTACTTTCCCATCCCCTATTACAAGTAACTTTGAAGGAAAATTTGTACTGCCTCCGCTCAAATGTGTACTCATATTAATAATTATAATAAGCTGGCAACCCACTGACAACAAAAGTCAAATATTTTTCTATCCATTTTAAAAATTTCAATTTTATTACTTTTACCGAAAATCAAGACAAACCAAATATCCAAAACGAAGCAAATATTGTTAATAAACGAAAAAAACCTTCAAAAACACCACATACCACAAGAAATAGAATATTTATAAGAAATAAAATAAAACAATACAATATGACATCTGTCAACGACGATGTGACACCATCAAACAATTTATGCAATAGAAGAAAATGGAATGAAATAATGAATTGACGAAAATGTTGACAAGAACAGCTGCCCGACGCCCACGCCATCCACCCCCGGGCTCGCCGCTCAGCTCCGCCTCGCCGCCACCGGTCCTCGGATCACCAATGTCACCGGTGGCTGCAGTTGCGTCGAGCTCGAGCGACGAGTATTTCTCCCCGCCGACGTCGCCAACACCTGTACGTCGGCCGGGGAGAGGCCGGCCACCGAAGAGCTTAGGACCTAGGGGCCAACCGGCCCCGAGCCGGGTCCCCGCTGCCGGTGGTTGTGTGCAGCGCATGAGATGGACTCAGTCTATGAACGAGAACGTCATGCGCGCATATTACGGGTCTACAGAGGGGGGAACTAACGTCACTGCGTACCGTGTTAGGATGCTGTCTCTTTTTTAGGAACTGGAACCAACCGTCAACGTCACGGCCCAAAGATTATCGGATCAGGTGCGGGTTATCCAACGAAACCACAGATTGGACGATGCCGCACTTGATAGGCTGCGCTCAGAGGTACTGAGCAACCGTATTATCTCGACTACAATACAGACACAGACTGCGGTCCCACGAGCTACAGATATAATTCTACCGCAGTCTAGTCATGCTGATGATGAAGCAGATGATAGGGTTGTCACAGTAAGTAGCCAGTGCAACGATCGATTGAGGAGCGCACTGGAGGATGCACTCCGCGAGTACAGATCGACTCCGATCGCTCTTAGACCTCGTCTTCCCCGGTTACCTATGCACAAAAAAAATAGGGCGCTAGTGTGTGCTCTGGACTCGCTGCTTGAGAATGTGTTCGAGAGCAGCGTAAACCTCGCTGATACGCACTCGATCCTCTATTGCGGGGCTATTGCGGCATGTCGTTTAGCCAACGTAAAACTATCAAGTTGTGACGGAGCTACTCGACCAAAGCCTGCCGCACCTGCCTGGCAATGTAGGATTGAGAGGCGTATCGATGGGGCCAGAGCGCTCATTGGTAAACTATACTGCTTCAGGGAGGGCAATACACGACCACGTGTGATGCGCTACGTGAGGCGAGCATTTTCGGGGACTGGAATCAGCCCTCGAGAATACTTATCTCGCGTCACAGAGCGCATCGACTTCCTGAAGCAGAAAGCTTGTGCATGGGCCAACCGTATTCGACGGTATAAGCGGCGAGTTAACCGGTACTTGCAGAATCGCATGTTCCAGAGCGATGAGAGATGGGTATACAGAGCTTGGGAGCGACCTGAGCAAAATGTGACTGACGTGACCCGCCCAGATGCTGACGCCACGAATACTTTCTGGCGCAATATTTGGTCGGTGCCCGTCTGTCACACTGAGGATGGCTGGATACGTGAAGTCGAGCGCGTGTGCGAAGCTATACCAGAAATGGAAAAGGTAGACATTAGCCCTATAGATGTAGCCAGAGCAGTCCGTCCGTTACCGAATTGGAAGTCTCCAGGACCGGACGGACTACAAAATTTCTGGCTAAAATGGTATAGCAGCTCACACGCGCTCCTGGCATCTCAATTCCAGTCATCTTTAGAGTCTGGGTCGCTACCTCAGTTTCTAACAACTGGAGTTACCCATCTGCTCCATAAGACAGGTAGTACTGCGGAACCCAAGAATTATAGACCGATAACATGCTTGTCAACGGTCTATAAACTTCTTACGTCCATTCTGAGAACGAAAATTAACAAGCACATTGATAACAACTCAATAATGTCTGCCTCTCAGAATGGATGTAGGAACGGGTCTCGCGGTACTAAGGAGCTACTCCTCATAGACATGACCATAAGCCAACAGGTTCGTCGATCTCGCAAGGATCTGTCGACATGTTGGATAGATTATAAGAAGGCCTATGACTCTGTGCCACATACATGGCTCATGAGGGTGTTGGAGTTGTATAAAATAGATGCAACTCTACGCACCATCCTTGAGTCATGTATGGGGCAATGGAACACTGTTCTTCGCTATCCAGGATGTCGATCGATTCGGAGGGACGATGAGCCTATATGGATTAAACGGGGAATATTTCAGGGCGACAGTCTGAGTCCACTTTGGTTCTGCTTAGCCCTGAATCCTCTAAGCACATTGCTAGAGGAATCAGGCTTGGGCTATCGGTTGAGAAGAGGTGGTCAGGTACTATCTCACCTTCTTTACATGGATGATTTGAAACTCATTGCCCCCAACAAGTTACAACTGATGGAACTACTAAAGGTAACTGAAACTTTTAGTAGTGCCATCAGGATGGAATTTGGTGTGGATAAATGTGCAGTCATGCATGTAAAGCAAGGGGAGATTATGGAATCTGAGGGAATTCAACTTTCGGATTCCATATACCTTAGATCCCTCTCTTCAACCGAAACCTATAAGTATTTGGGTATGTCGGAAGCGTTAGGCATTAACGTTGCTGACATGAAGCAATCGTTGAGGGAGCGCTTCTTTGACCGCCTGAAGAAGGTATTAAACAGCTTTCTGTCAGGTGGAAATAAGGTGCGAGCCTTCAATGGTTGGGTCATGCCGGTCTTAATGTACTCTTTCGGCATACTCAAATGGACTCAGACCGAGCTAGACGCTCTGGATAGGCGGGTCCGTACACTGTTGACCGCAAACCGGATGCATCACCCACGGTCGTCTGTGATGAGACTGTACATCCCGCGGAAGTGTGGAGGTCGAGGTTTTTTAAACGCGAAGACCCTGCACAACCGCGAGGTGTGCAGCCTCAGAGAATATTTTCATAAAACCGATATGGGTATGCACCGCGATGTGGTTGCAGTGGACAAGGGACTCACCCCGTTATCCATGGCTAAAGAGAACTGGCGCAAACCTGTGGTACTTACAACTGATGATCGCAGGGAAGTATGGAAAAGTAAGGAGCTCCACGGGCGCTTTTATCGGGCTCTACATGAGTCTGATGTAGATTTTGCAGCGTCCGTGGCCTGGCTACGTTTCAGCAACCTCTTCGGGGAAACTGAAGGTTTTATCTGTGCAATTATGGACGAAGTCATCTTGACGAATAACTACCGGAGATATATAATGAAGGACGGGACGGTTGACGTGTGTCGGGCATGCCATCGTCCGGGTGAGTCTATCAGACATATTATCTCTGGTTGTTCTCGTCTGGCTAACGGAGAGTACTTACACAGGCATAACCAAGTAGCCAGGATTATCCACCAGCAACTTGCTTTGAAATACAACCTAGTGTATTCAGATGTACCGTATTACAGCTATGTGCCCGACCCAGTTCTCGAAAATGACCATGTTACGTTGTACTGGGATCGGTCTATCATTACTGACCGGACTATTGTAGCCAAAAAGCCGGATATAGTGGTGATAGAGCGATTAGCGCGCCGCGCAATGATAGTCGATGTCACCATCCCGCATGATGAGAATCTCGTGAAAGCTGAGAAAGAGAAACAAATCAAATATCTCGACTTAGCACACGAGGTTGTCGACATGTGGAATGTGGACTCGGCAATCATTGTGCCGATTGTTGTTACCGCCAATGGCCTGATGGCCAAAAGTCTAGACGACCACCTTCGAAACTGACGTTGCGCGGTTGGATCAAGGGCCTGATACAGAAGGCAGTACTCCTCGATACGGCTCGCATTGTGAGGAGGTTCCTGTCTGTGGAGCCCAAACCACCGGTAGCTTGGACCCTGTCCCGACACCGGCGGACTGCTATTTTTTATATTTTTAAATGTTTTTTTTTTTTTTTATATGTGTTTTGAAAAATATTTAAAAATGTACAAAATATGTATAAAAAATAAATAAAGAAATAATAATAATAATAATATTTCACAACTATCACACAACGCCGTCTAGTCCCAAGCTAAGCAGAGCTTGTGTTATGAGTACTAGACAACTGATAAACATACTTATATATTTCTAAATACATACATATATAGATAAATTACACCCAGACACAGAGTAGTGGGTACGCCACAATTATGGCGGTAAGTCCCCTCTTTGAAAGCCTGGTTGGAAAGACCTCACGGCGTCCTCACCTTCCGCATGACGCAGGTTCTCACCAAACACGGTAAGTTCGGGAAGTTCCTGCACCGGATTCGTGCGGAAGCGACGCCCGGGTGTTGCCACTGTGTGGACCGCCTGGAGGACAAGGTGAAGCACACGGTGGAAGTGTGCTCCGCTTGGGCAGAGCAACGCCGTGTCCTCTTGGGGCCGATCGGTGGCGACCATCTCTTGCATCGGGCCTTGGTACAGGCCATGGTCCGGAGCGAGGAGGAGTAACAAGCGGTCGCCTCTTTCTGCGAAGCAGTAATGCTAGCAAAGGAGGCGACCGATCGCGTGAGGCAACGGTCCTCATGCCCCAACCGCCGACAGGATTCTGATGCCGATTTCCGGCCACCGTAGGCGCGGGCATGCGGACAGTGAGCAATGGCTAGCGCGCCGTCCGACCGTCCGGTAATCTTCCGGACCGAGCCCAAGTCGTCGACGGCGCGTATTGTTCCACGCATGCCTCAGGGAGATGTCAGCAAATCATAGGGACCCAGCAGGGTCGAAGCCTACTGGGCCATGGGTAGTGTGAAAACGAAACCCGGGACCCTGGGACGAAGGCAACGAAGGAACAGGAGTGGGTTTTTAGTCAGTAAAAGTCTGACACTATCTGGCGCTCCACCCAGGAGCGAGATTTGTCATTAGATGTATTTCCCACCAAAAAAAAAAATCATAGCGGGGAAGTTTTTAAGCAAAACTTCATAATGGTAGCTCTAGTTCCCCCAACTACCACTGGCAATGTTTGGCAAAAATCACCAGAAAACTTGAAAGTGACTCTACCCATAATTTTATTACAGTTTCTTATGTCTTTATGTCTCGTTGATGTCTTATTGTTCTCATGAGTCTTAGTGCATTCATTCCATATGTTTTTCTGACATCTGGCAATTTTTTTCGCAAAGAGCCATTTTTACAACATTCAAGCACATGCTACATTTTTGCAAAGTCTGCGATGCGTGTGCACGTGCGAATAGAGGTTAACTATCATAAGTTCGAAAAATATTTGACCGAATTTCATTTCACCGAAAACTTTTCAACTATTATCTTTTCGTTTTTTCTTATCTCATCGCAGTCACGTCTGCCACTGTATCAGTTGACCTATTATCAATTCGATTTTTTTCGTTACTCCGACGTTTCAGTTGGTTGAAAAACTTTTCACTAATGTTATTCTTAGCCAAAATAACTTTTACTCGAAGTATTATGTTTCCAAACATTCCTTATAACACTGTTTTTACAATATTTTCAAACAAGGATGCTTACTTTAAGCATGCAGTATGCAAGCAGGCATGTAGCATGCCAACAGACATGTAGCATGCAAGAAGGCATGCAGCATGTAAGAAGGCATGCAGTATGCAAGCAGGCATGCAGCATGCAAGCAGGTATGCAATATGCAAGCAGGCATGCGGCATGGAAGCAGGCATGCAACATGCCGCAGGCATGCAGCATACAGGAGGCATGCAAACAGGCATGCAACATGCAGCAGGCGTGCAACATGCAGCACGCATGCAACATGCAGTAAGCATTGGTTCTGTCACGGCTCCGGCGCTGCGGGATTTGGGCAGCCCCGAGCTGAGGAGTGGAGGAAGTGGTCTGCAAACCAAAGTTTCGCTGGTGAGCGTTAAAACCATCTATACCTTCGCGCCTACGCGGGCTTGAATTACACTCTAGGGATAGGGCAGACAAGACTGAAAAGTCAGTTTTGCGGCGATTTGTTTCTATCACTAAACTTTTGTAGCACAACATATTTACTTTTTATGCCACTATTTTAATTTAACATTGCTACCAAGTAACCGTCTATATATTTGTGACCAAAATTTTGTAAAATGTTGTTTCGGTATGGTGAAAATTTGGCAAATAAATAATTTGGCCAGTAAAAAAGTTCAAAAAATACTTCAGCCAATAGCAAATAGTTATTTTGTAAATTGGTGAAATATACTCGTAGTTCTATTTATTTTGATATTTCGATGATCTAAAAATATGTCAAATAATCTTCATCATTTCATAGGCCTCCCCCAAGCGTCGCCACAATGAACGGTCCTGTGCGTTTTGCATCCATCGGACTCCCGCAACCGTTACCAAGTCATCAGTCCACCTTGTAGTAGGCCTTTCAACGCTACGTCTTCCGGTACGTGGTCGCCATTCCAGAACCTTTCGGCCCCAACGGCCATCCGTTCTGCGAGCAATGTGCCCTGCCCATTGCCACTTAAGTTTGGCGATTTGACGTGCTATGTCGGTAAACTTGGTTCTCCTGCGGATATCCTCATTCCTGATTCGAGCACGCAAGGAAACTCCGAGCACAGCCCTTCTATTGCCCTTTGGGTGACTTAAAGTCTTCTGATGAGGCCTATTTTAAGCGACCACGTTTCGGAGCCATTATGTCATCACTGGCAACACGCACTGGTACCGCGCAGCTTCCCGAACCTACTGCCCAGCCAAGTCGGATTCGACGATTGATCTCTTTCTCGAAGTTAGTCCTTCCCAACTGGACTGTCTGTCCCAGGTAAACGTAGTCGTCTACATCTTCGAGTGTAGAGTCCCCGATCTTGATAGAAGTGGGTATTACATGGCTGTTTACCGTGACTTTGATTTTGTCCATGTTCATTTTAAGTCCCACTCTTTCGGAAGCTCTACTGAGGTCACCAAGCATTGTACTGAGCTCCTTCGTAGTCTCTGCCATGACTACTATGTCGTCGGCAAACCGAAGGTGAGTGATGTACTCGCCATTGACATTAATGCCTAGCCCTCTCCATTCCAGAACCTTGAAGACATCTTCCATTGCTGCCTTGAATAGTTTCGGAGAAATAACGTCTCCCTGCCTCACGCCCCGCTGCAAAAGGATAGGTTTTGAGGTCTGGTATTGTAGTCGGACTGACATGGTGGCGTTTTTGTACAAACACGCCGTGTCAATTTGGCACCGCTGGAGAGACTGCAGTACAGCCCAAGTCTCAGTCGAATCAAAGGCTTTCTCGTAGTCCACAAACGCCAAGCAGAGAGGTTGATTATAATCCTCAGTCTTCTGTATAACCTGCCGCAGCGTATGTATGTGATCCACGGTGCTGAAGCCTTTTTGAAATCCGGCTTGTTCGGGAGGCTGGAAGTCGTCGAACCTACGCGCGAGACGATTCGTGATGACTCTGGAAAACAGCTTGTAAACATGGTTCAGAAGAGAGATGGGCCTGTAATTCTTAAGCAGGGCATTATCGCCCTTCTTAAAGAAGAGTACCACTACGCCTCTGCTCCAGGCCTGTTGCGTTGTTCCCTCGTGTTTGACGGAATCAAATAGCTTCTGAAGGGCCTTAAGGACCGGTTTTCCACCCGCCTTTAGGAGTTCGGTCGTAATTCCGTCCTCACCCGACGCCTTGTTGTTTTACAGCTGGTTCAGTGCCATTCTAATCTCGTACAGGCTGAAATCCGGGATATCTTCGGTATAGTGTCGAGTCAATCTAGCATAATTTGCAGCGGGTTTAGTGATAGACGTGTATAACTGTCCATAAAAAGCCTCGATCTCTCCCAGAAGCTCCGATTTGGCGGATATGACTCTGCCATCGTCGGTCTTCAGTTTCGTGAGCTGGCTTTGCCCAACAGACAGATCCCGTGCAAATACTTTAGAGCCCTTATTCCGCTCAATCGCATCCTTAATCCTTGCGGTATTAAAGCGGCGAAGGTCGCGTTTCAGACACTTCAAGATTTGTCTATTGAGCTGCCGGTATATGCACGCATCGTCTGAAGACTCCAGAATCATCTCACGCCTCTTTTTCATTAGCTCGAGGGTCGGATCAGAGAACCTCTTGTTCTTATTTTTACGGTGAGTCTCGAAAAACTTAGACCCGACCTTATGGACAGTTTCCACAAACCCATCGTTGTATTCGTCCACAGAGCTTCCTAGGCACTTGAAACGATTGTGGAGTTCGAGCTAAAAGCTCTCGGGGTTTTGGATCTGGATCTGTGCTGGACGGAGCGTAGACCTCATCAGTCGAGACCTTTTAAGCTTAATATTAATATTCAATGTACCTCTTACCACGCGGTGATCACTACCAGTTTTCACCGCGTTGATCACAGAGACATCATTGAATATTTGTTTTTTGTCGACAGGATGAAGTCAATCTCATTTCTAGTTGCACCGTCAGGATTTTGCCAGGTCTACCTTCTATGCTCACGCTTTTTGATGAAGGAATTCATCATGTAGTGGCCCTCCTTCTCTATAAAGCAACGGAAAGGTGTCCTCGGTGATTCCGACGTCCAAATACAAATTGCCCCACTCGTGGCTCGTCACCGTCTCGTTTTCCCAGTTTCGCGTTGAAGTCCCCCATGACCACGGTAAAGTGAGTCTTATAACCATGCATGGCTTTGGATACATCCTCATACATGGTCTCTAATTCGTTGTCGGGGTGTGTCGAGGTCGGGGTATAAACCTGTATAACGTTCAGCGAATATCTTGATGATATTCTGAATAAAAGGAACGCCACCCTGGTCGACACACTCTCGATCCTCACCACATTATTCACAAGGGACCTGTGGACGAAAGCCTCGACACCACCCTGGGACTGCTGGTTACCCTCCTGGAAATAGAGCAGGTTACCAGATTTAAGAATTATCGTATCCTCCCCCTGTCTTCGGACTTCAGACAATCCTACAATACTCCATCGTAACCTGCTCAATTCTTCCTCTAGTTCGGTGATCTTCTCGTCAGTCTTCAGTGTGCGCGTGTTAAAAGTTGCCAGGTCCAGTCGTTTTTTAAAGGGGTAGCCAGATCTCATCCGGAGATTCTTCGCACCCCTTGCCTCGTCGTGGCCTTGACCGCTACCGGAGTCAAGGGTAGACGGGCTGCCGGGCACTAGGGGCCATTTTTTCGTTGTGATTTTCATTTTGGGGGGGGGTTGCCATAATCGCCACGCTTGGCAGGCGGGTTGGCGATCGCAGTTTGGTTGTTGTAATTCTCAGAGGATGCTGCTGCCCATTCTTTGGTATGTCCCTTAGTAGCCTCTTACGACACCCTCGGGAAGAGATGGGATGGTGTTATTCTTTACGTCCGTCTTTATCGTCAAATAATTCATTAATGTAAAGCCGTAGGTTAATAGTTATCGGTAAAATGAAATTCAAACAAAAAAATTTCGATCGGACGGAATGGAAAACTCCCCGGGTCTAAAAAGGTTACTTTGGCAGAATAGTATAGCAAAATAATAATGAATCATGTTAAAAATCGCAAAATGGTCACGAATTGTCAATTCATATTACTATACGTAAATAATATTCATATTATGATTCATATTCGGCAATTCATCAATTTGACAGTATTTTTGTCAGATGGGTCTATTTAACAGCAAATTCGTGAAATGGTTCACTTATTATGAATCGCTTTATAGTTAATTAGCAGAATCATAAGAAATAACTGAAGAGCAACATCTTATTTTTATGTCGCCAACGAAGTGTATTTCTTCGGAAAATGGAATTAGCTTGAAATTTATGAAATGCCGAACCTCGAGTTAATCGGGTTAAACAGAATTAAAAAAAGCATAACTGTGTATAATTATTGAGCACTTGAGCACTACAGCATTTATATAGCTGGGTTATGTCATCAAAAATAGGCAAGAACCCACCTTAATCACTTCCCTATGGCTTAAACTATGAATAAAAAGCAGCTGGAAAGTTTTGTAAAAATTCTACCTATTGATTACAACAGGAAAGAATATAATCTCAATTAGGAATCACTGCAGCAATTTATCCACACTTCGGTACAGTACGGTGATCCAGATAAGGTCTGGAAATTTCTCAAATTATTATGTATCGGGAAAAAGTCTCATGACACAATTCCTAAAGACTTTAATTTACTAAATAGTCATTTTTCTACTTCGCCCATAATGAATAGGGCCACCAAAGCTACTACGCTAAGACATTTTTCAAACCCTCCGAAATTTTCGCCATTTGTCATAATAAGTCAGTCTACTGCTTGTGATGTTAAAAAAAGTATTATATCAATTACATCTAGCGCTATTGGTAGTGATTGTATCAGCCGAAAGATGATATCCTTGATAACATTCTCCCTGTCATCCTCTATATCCTCAACTTTTCTGTTTCCACTGGTGTCTTCCCAAAAGCTTGAAAAGATGCCCAAATCGTCCCTTTACCTAAAAAATCTCATCCTGCATCTTTCTCCGACTATTTTCCTATTTCTATTCTTATTTTCCTATCCAAAGTCCTCGAAAAGCTTGTCCACCAGCAACTTAGCTCTTTTCTTTCCAAGCATAATCTGCTAAATCCCTGTAAATCTAGTTTTCGACCTGGACACAGCAGCACTCGTGCATATCGCGGATGATATCAGGTCTGGCATGGAGATGGGAAAGTTAACAGTACTTGCTCTGCTTGACTTAAGCAATGCATTTAATACGGTTGACTTCGACATTGTGCTTGGTATCCTATGCACTTTCAACATATCTCTATCGGTAAGTGACTTGTTTCATAGTTACCTGTTTGCTCGCCGGCAGCATATTTGCATTGAGGAATCTTTCTCTTTTTGGTGTGACACCTCTACCGTTTTTTTCTCTTTTTTTTCGATGGGAAAATCATCTTATGACATCTCCCTCTCTCTCTCTTGGGTGGGGCGGAAGATAGTGTCAGGCTTTTACTGACTAAAACCCCACTCCTGTTCCTTCGTTGCCTTTCGTACCAGGGCCGAGTCTTCCTTTCAGAATCAGACCCTTGGCCCCAGTAGGCTTCGATCCTGCTGGGCCCCTACAGTTGCTGACATCTCCTTGAGGCGCACGTGGAACAGCACGCGCCGTTGACGACTTGGGCTTGGTCCGGACGGTTACCGGACGGTCGGACGGCAAGCTACCCATTGCTCGCCGTCCGCAAGCCCGCGCCTACGGTGGCCGGAAATCAGGATTGGAATCCCGGCGGTGGTTGGGGCGTGAGGACCGCTGCCTCACGCGATCGGCCGGCTCCTTTGCAAGCATTACTGCTTCGCAGAAGGAGGCGACTGCCTGGACTGCCCTCACGAGGACACGGCGTTGCTCTGCCCAAGCGGGTCACACCTCCACCGTATGCTCCACCGTGTCCTCCGGGCGGTCCACACAGTGGCGAAACCCGAGCGTCGCTTCCGCACGAATCCGGTGCAGGAACTTCCTGAACTTACCGTGTCCGGTGAGGACCTGCGTCTTGCGGAAGGTAATGACGCCGTGTTGCCTTTCCAGCCACTCCTCAAAGAGGGGACTTACCACCATTATTACGGCGTGCCCAGCACTGGGTTGCGATAGCCGCTGTCGCCATTCCGCCATACACCTCTATCGGTGTGCCACAGGGTGGCGTTTTATCCCATCTTCTTTTTACATTTTTCAATAACGTTATCTCTCAACTACTATCTTCTTTCAGCAACCTGTATGCTGTTGATCTCCAAATTTACACCCATTCCTCTCTTGGAGAGTTAACCGATGCCATTGAGATTATTAATACCGACCTAGCTCGAATAGGTGACTGGAGCGTTGAGTTTGGCTGAAGATCAATCACACTAAGACCCAAGTGATTTTTGTCGGTAGTCCCCGTACGGTCTGGAACGTCGATTGGTCGACACTTCTCCAGGTTTCTTTTATCCATACCATTGTTCCTATAAGTCACACTGTCAAGAGCTTGGGGATTTATATTGAAAGCAGTCCTTATTGGACTAAACAAATGCAAGAGGTCAGTCGAAAGCTGTTTGCTTCGGTGGGCTGCTTGAGGCGTCTTCGTAAAATGCTTCTCATCAATACTAAGATTGCGATAGCACAATCTCTTCTTCTCCCAATATTGGACTATGCTGATGTCAGCTATCTTGATCTCACCCAAGACTATTTGGAAAAGCTTGAGCGACTTCAAAATTTCTGTATTACCATGTTTCCGAATTTTGTACTTAGCTCAAATAGCTTCCTATTAGCCTTCGCTGGAATGCTCATATACTTTCTTTGATATAATATGTACTCTTTAATCCTTCTACTCCTTTTTATCTTAAAGAACGCTTTCAGTGACTTTGTGATACTCATTCGAGGTTCTTGAGATCATTGGAGAATCTGAAATTAAGTATTCGTATGCATTCCATATCCTTTTTTGAAAAAACCATTTACTGTTCAAGCAGCTCGGCTGTGGAATACCATTCCTTAGAAATAACGCATGCTCAAACGCTACCGACCTTTAAAATAGTGGTGATGGAGCATTACCTTTCAATGTAGTATTTCCTTATTCTTCTTGATCAATTTCGATATTGTTTAAATGTATTTTTATTATTATGACTAACTATTATTATTTATATTTTTTGTACACTGACCGCTCTAATATATCTCCTTTCGTTCAATCCATGCTAAGGTTGTTTGTAAGAGATTGCCCTGTGCGATAAGACCGCCTTTTGTACACTTTGTTTTTGTATGTTTATTCACATTATGATGTGTACAATAAAGTCTATAAAAAATAAATAAATATATTTTTTTTCTTAGTTGCCAAGAAAGTTTTTTTTTGTAATCATTCATGTAGAAAATACTGAAAATGGGAAATAATGTCCTGTGACTAAAGTCCAGAATATATTGAATAATTTTGTATGCCGACTGGGAACATCATGAGGTATACGCAGTTTAATATAATGTCGTATTATCCGCGCCACCCCGTATATTGCAATGAAGTTAAAAAAAATCAAATCTAAAGAGGATAGTTTTTTTTTACTTACCCTCCAACCACAAACAGTATTAATCCAATTAGACTTGAAAATGTTTGACGCATTTGGTTCCTGTAAATAAACAATAATTGTTGTAGATATGAGCCGGCTATTACCACAGACTATAGCCTACATCTGCGCCCGCGCGTCCCATTTGTTTATCTGATATAGATAAATGTATAACGGAGCATCGGGCGTATGAATGGTTAAATAGTTCTTTTGTTTTACACGTTTTTGTAGTTTAATTGATTTGTTTAAATGTTTAGTATATTTTGTTTTATTCTTTTATTATCAATATATTATTATCCTATTTGTCTTTGTGTTCCGTGAATGTGTCCGTGGCATCACCTGTCACCAGGCCCTATCAGAATACCAGCGCTGCGTCATTTTTACTTTTTAGTACAATATCGCAGCATATGCTGAGATAGGAGCCTTTTTGGCCTCACACTGGTCTTTTATTTAATATTATGTTCTATTATTATTTTTAAGTTAAGTATGTATAGACTAAGTAGTTACTTTTTATTTTATCGTTGTTTGTCTTGTGCGAGTCTCAAATAAATGTTTTCTTTCTTTCTTTCTTTCAAAAAACAAAATTTGGTTAAGACAGTGCTTATCTTTGGAAAGTTGTTTGTAATCATGAGGACAATCACGTGTTTAAAGAGGTGACCAGACGGTTGCAAACTAGCGTTCCAACCAAGGTGGCCTTGGTTTATGTGTTTGGTGTGTTGCGGCTACATGGATGTAAACCACGCGCCAACACGTTCGGTGGTTGGAAAAATGCACCTCCTAACCAAAGGCGTTGAAGGTCATGGTTTACAACTGCTGTCTACACGGATTGAAACTAGCAAGGTCACCTTGGTTGGGACGTTGGTTTGCAACCATCTGGTCACCCCTTAAGTATCGGTCATTAATTACCAGTCACCCTATATATATGTATTTGTTACCGGCCAAACTTAATTTTATAAGAATAGAAAAAAAGAATAGAATAGAACGAACGTGTTTATGATGAACTAGTTTCTATGGATGGAGGATGGTGCTAAAAGATTCTTATTCACAATGGTGCGTAATAAAAACATACTTACAATAGAAATAAAAACTGTGGAAATGTTACGTTTGAAGGTACTAATCAGAATCTAAGATCTCCTACAATGTTTTATATATGTTTGAATAGGTTAGCTGTTAGTCTGTAACCAAGACAACCATCACAGCTACCTTCTGCAGTATCTACCTTATCCCATGATAAAAATCACAGGCCAATAACCATAGTTCACACGCCAAATCCTATTATTAATAATGAGATCCCAGTATAAGAATTCATCATCATCATCATTTCAGCCAAAAGACGTCCACTGCTGGACATAGGCCTCCCCCAAGTGTCACCACAAAACAGTGCAGTGCGTCTCGCATCCATCGGACTCCCACAACCGTAAGCAAGTCATCGAACCTTTCGGCCGACTGGGCTCGGTCCGGTTAATTACCGAACAGCCGGACGGCGAGCTACCCAGTGCTCGACGTCCGCAAGCCCGCGTCTACCGTGGCTGGTAGTCGGGGTTGGAATTACGGCGGCTAGGGCGTGAGAACCTTCGCTCTCTCACGCGTGCAGCCTCCTCGTTCGCTAGCATTACTGCTTCGCAGAAGGAGGTGACCGCCTGCCATTCCTCCTCGCTCTGGACCATAGCCTGAACCAGGGCCCGACGCGAAAGGTCGCTGCTGCCAATTGCCTCCACGAGAACACGGCGGTGCTCCGCTCAAGCGGGGCACACCTCCACCGTATGCTCCACCGTATCCTCTGGGTGGTCCGCACAATGATGGCACCCGGGCGTTGCTTCCGCCTGAATCCGGTGCAGGAACCTCTCGAACTTGCCATGTCCAGTGAGGACCTGCGTCATGCGGAAGATGAGAACGCTGTGTTACCGCTCCAGCCACTTTTCAAAGGCAAACTAATCTGCTTCAGGGAGGGCAACACTCGCCCACGAGTGATGCGCTTTGTGAGACGGGCGTTTTCGGGGACTGACATCAGCCCCCGAGACTATATGTCCTGTGTCAAAGAGCGCATCGACTTCCTGAAGCAGAAGGATACACCTTCTGCTTGCTTCTGCTTTGCATGGGCAAACCATATCCGAAGGTATAAGCGGCGGATTGAGCGGTACACCCAGAATCGAACCACCAGAAATGGGGGCAATTACAATCAGCCCCCAAGATGTGGCCCGTGCAGTCCGTCCGTTGCCTAATTGGAAATCTCCAGGGCCGGACGGACGGCACAACTTTTGGATAAAGTAGCTTCTAAGATCGCACGCTCGTTTGGCATCTCAGTATCAGACCGCCTTGGAGTCTGGCTCGCTACCCGAGTTTCTTACAACAGGAGTTACCCACATGCTCCACAAATCTGGTAGCACCACGGAACCCAAAAACTATCGAACGATTACGTGTTTGCCGACAGTCTATAAGGTTCTTACATCCATTTTGAGGGCAAAGAATAACCACCATGTAGATAATAACGCTATCATGTCTGCCTCTCAAAATGGATGTAGGAATGAGTCCCGCGGTACTAAGGAGCTACTCCTCATAGATATGGCCATTAGCCAACAGGTTTGGCGTTCCCGAAAGGATCTGTCGATATGTTGGATAGACTATAAGAAGGCCTACGACTCAGTTCCTCATACATGGCTCATGAGGGTGCTAGAATTATACAAAATTGATGCAAGATTACGCACCTTCCTGATGTCATGTATGAGGCAATGGAGTACAGTCCTTCGCTATACAGGATGTCGACATATCCAGTGGAACAGCGTACCGGTAAGGATCGAGCGAGGTATATTCCAGGGTGACAGTTTGAGTCCGCTTTGTTCTATCTAGCCTTGAATCCTCTAAGCACACTGCTGGAGAAGTCAGGCCTAGGCTATCGGTTGAAGAGAGGTGGTCAGGTTATATCTCGCTTTCTCTACATGGATGACTTGAAACTTTTTGCCCCTAACAATCTGCAACTGATGGAGCTACTGAAGGTAACTGAAACCATTAGTAGTGCCATCAGGATGTAGTTTGGTGTGGATAAATGTGCAGTCATGCATGTAAAGAGAGGAGAGATTGTGGAATCTGTGGGTATCCAACTCTCTGATTCCATAAACTTGAGATCTCTCTCTCTCCAACCGAAACCGATAAATATTTGGGTATGTCGGAAGCGTTAGGCATCAATGCTATTGACATGAAGCAAACGTTGAGGGAGCGTTTCTTTGGACGCCTGAAGAAGGTATTCAATAGCTTTCTTTCAGGCGGAAACAAGGTGCGCGCCTTAAACGGTTGGGTCATGCCGGTATTGATGTACTCTTTCGGCGTACTCAAATGGACTCAAACGGAACTTGATGCCCTGGATAGGCGGGTCCGCACAGTGCTGACTGCATACCAAATCCATCACCCACGATGGTCGGTGATGAGACTGTATGTCCCGCGGAAGTGGGGGTCGATGCTTTTTAAATGCTAAGACCCTGCACAATCACGAGGTATGCAGTCTCAGGAAATATTTCCTAGCCGCCGACATGGGTATGCATCGTGATACTACTTCAATCGAAATATAATACACAAATCGAAATATTTAAAAATATAATTTATAAGTTACAATAATGAATAAACGAAAATAATAATAATAATATAATATTCCACAACTATCACACAATGCCCTCTCGTCCAAAGCCAAGCAGAGCTTGTGTTATGGGTACTGCTTCATCATGACTACGCGCCCGCGCACTCAGCGCTCAAAACGAGTAACTTCCTGGACACCACACTGGCAGATTCTTGGTGCACCCTCCTTACAGTCCTGATCTGGCACCATGTGACTTCTCTTTATTAACTAAAATAAAAAATCAGCTGAAAGGGATACAGTTTTCATCGCCGGAAGACGCGCTAGCAGCGTTCGAGAATTTATTCATTCATTTATTCATAAAACAATTTGCATTCTGTAGAATCCAGGTACAATATGCACGAAAATAACGTATAATAATATAAAAAATAAAGATAAAATTGGATAACATTCAAATAAGGTGTCAAACAGTTACAAATATAATTACAAGCGATCTAAAATAATGTCATACAGTATTAATTATAACGTCAAAAATGTATAAAATGTCAAAGCATGATTCTAATTAAATATAATGTCAAAAGATAAATTAAATTAAATTTTGGAATTTCATTCTGAGTTATTTAATGTCAAAAGATTAATAACCCATCGTGCAGTAAAAAAAAAAAAATTAAATAATAATAATACAATTCATTTGTTATTATCAGACATTAATTCCGATATGTTATAAATACATTTTTCTAATAAAAAGGTTTTTAATTTTGTTTTAAACAACTGGGTGTTATAAATCAAGGTCCTTAAATCAGACGGCAACATAGTGAATATTTCTACAGCTTGATACTTCGAGCAATGTTCTACTACGTTAAGTTTAGGTACTATTTGTTGTTTAAGAATTTTTCTTCGCGTGCTCACTCTAGTCTCACGTTCCTTCTGTGATTCAAACTCATGTATATACTTGACAAAATGACTTAAGAAGACCAATACATATAGACTATAAACTGTTAATATAGCAAATTTTTTAAAGTAATCTCTGCATGAGCAACTTTGTGAAATTCTGACTATTGTCCTTATGGCTCGTTTCTGGAGGATGAAAGCTCTCTGCCAGTTTTAACTATAACTATTTCCCCATAGCATGATACTATACCTTATCCTAGACTCGACCAGCGCATAATATACATCCTTTAACTGTTCTATATTCAATTCGTCCCTAAGGCTCCTGAGTGCGTAACATGCTGACGATATGGATGATTCAATAATAGCAAGCTCCGGTTTCCAATTTAAAAGCGAATCTATGATTGTCCCTAAGAATTTAACCCTGTCCACCAATTCAATATTGTCACCTTGAGAAGGCTGTCGAAAATTGGTTCAGACGCATGAAACTTTGTATAGAGGCTGTTTTAAAGTTCTTTGAAAAGATTTGATAAAACTATTTTATCCATAGAAGTTATTTTAATAGTTTCTCAAAACTTTCTGTGGGTCCCACGTAGTTTGTGATTTGAGAAGCATTTAAGTGGGTAAATTGAAAAAAAAAATCGCACTGATTAGATTCAGACACGGAGTCAATTCCCAATAATCAACCACAATCATCGGAATCAGTGGAAGATAATAATTTAAAGACTGAAATCCAAATTGATACTGATGGAAGTTACGAGGACGCTGCAATTTCTTGAAAGAAGAACGTGCAAACTTAAAACTAACATATTGCAAACATTCTGCATAACAAAAACATAATTAAATTTAAAAAAAAAAACATATATGCGCCACGTCCGAGCAAAACGGCCGTACGCTCAGCATGATGCCGTGTCAACACGCAAAATGCGACGAGTCCACAGCGCTGGTTTTCAGCGTGGGCCGGTGACGTTATCGACTAACAGACGTCGGCAACGGTTTTGTATACCTATAGATTTAAGTAAAATATAAAATTTACTTAAATCTATTGGTATATAAATTAAGTAATATATAAATATTTTTTTAGGACAAGGTCATAAATCGAAATAACAGTAATAAATAAATAGAGGGGAAATACAATTATCTACATACATATAAATAGCAACATTACGCCACGTCTTCAAACAAGAGCGATGGCTTAAATAACTTAGTATCCAGGTCAAAATCACTACAAAAATAATCAAAAATTAACAAGGACGCGATGACATACAGCGAAAAGGATGTGACGCATCGATATATATATGTACTACGTACTAGATTACGCGTGCCGTACACTCACAAACATACGCATCGACGAGACTCCTAAGCGGCATTCGCTACTGACAGGACCGCGAGAAACGCTAAGGAGTCTCGTCGATGCGTATGTTTGTGTGAGTGTGCCGTTTCGAATATTTGTAGGTAGTTTCCGTACTGTTCCATATCTTATCTATACTGTGGGTGCAGTGTCTTGATATTGCTGACATTAGTACAGTTTTGACGTTCATGCAGTGTGAGAGCGGCGCTTATAAATTCAAATTAAAATAAATCTGGACGTAAATAATAATTCTGTAGTAATTTAAGTAAAATTTCTAGTTGTCCAAGCAATATAATAGCTTCTAATATCGTAATAGTATGTTAGAAAACATATTATTTTATTAAAAAGCCTTCCCATTTTACAATCATAGACTAAAACATGCAGATGTTCACTCTCACAAAAACCAGATTTTTACCTACAACCGGTTTAGTGAACACAGACTTGCATGATGTTTTATTCCCTGTTTTTTTTTTTTTAATATTTTATATAATGTTATTTCTTTTTTGTATAAATGATATCAATGAATTCCGTCAAATTCAAAATTTATGACGACGTGTGTTTTTTGATAGTGTAAAAACTCAGCAAGAAATGTCAGCAAATCATTGGCTATCAGTTTTCATCGGTAAATTTTGTCGTTAGGTAAGCATTCTGTCATTCGTTAGCACTTATGCCTATGCTTATGTATTACGTATCTACCTAGATATCAAGTCCAGATTAGGATTCAAATGTTCATTAAGCTCAGTTGAATTTTTTGTCTTATGTGTGATATTGCATTAGTGATATTGAGATTTCGTCCTTCATACACTATAATTATATTCTAGATTTGTTCACACTAGTCAGTCGAAAAGGGAAGAATGGATAAAAATTCTTCAAGAGGATAGAAGTGAAAACACATGGCTTTCTATAAAATATTCGTTTATCTGCTCTGCACACTTTCAAGCTGATGATATTTAAGTTGAAAAAGATTTTTAAAAAAGTTTTAGCTGCAAAAAAAAAGTTATAAAATTACAACAGAAAAATAAATATCTCCGAAAAAAAAACTGAATCTTTAACTGGAATTGTTAAACATTTTAAAGATAAATTTACCGCTGTTGTTTGTTTTGTTACTAGATATTAGCGGCTCACTCCTGATCTTCATTTACTCAGGATAGCTGTTCTTCAGAATGATGATTACAATAAAGGGTTTCAATATTTTACGTGATTTTGAATTCACTTATTTATTAAAGTAGTAGAACTAGGTTTTTGAATTTACACTTACGAGGACTATTATTAAATTTTGAAATAGGGTGTTATTGTAATGAATTGTAGGCAAAAAGCTGTCACTTCTGCGGCTAGGATGACATGTCATTACACTATGTTGAACGAAACGCGTAAGTGCCACGAAATTCATGGTGCATAAGACATTTCGGTCGTGAAAAAAATATCTCTAAAAGCTATTTAGGCGCTGTATGTTTTAATAGTTTTGTTAGACCACATAATGCCAATCTAGTGCTGCAGCGAACTTTTGTTTTAACTTTTCAGTTTTTTGACAAATTGTTTCCATGAACGTGCGTGTCTATCGCCAGAATTTAAGTCGATGATGTGACGCTTAGCAAAGCCTATGACGCCATGCCATTGTGACGAAACAGTGTGTGGAAATGGAAATTAAAAATTTCATAGGGCTGCAATGCGCAATCACTGTTGTTTGTGTTTTGTACAGTGTTATAAGTGTTTGTGATGAAATGTGAATCAGAAGAATTCAAGAGAAGTCGACCTCTGGGCAGATAATATGCGAATTGTCGTTCTCTTTTGTAGAAAAAAATTCTGGAACAGAAATTAATTGTAAAGGTAATGAAATACAGTTATTGTTGTTAATTAAATGAGTAATGAATTGTATTTTAATAAATAGTAAATTATAAATGTAGGTATTAAAATATTGTTATTATTATCCTGCTAATATTATAAATCCGAAAGTTTGTATGTATGGATGTTTGTTACTCTTTCACGCAAAAACTACTGAACCGATTTCGATTAAACTTGGTACACGGGTAGACGATGTCCTAGAATAACATAGACTACTTTTTATCCTTGGAATATATTCCCTCGAGATAATTTTCTAACCTGCAGGCAAATGACAGCAACTGCCAAAAACTCGTCCCAAGCATTCCTTCATTGGGTCAATCATTCCATCATTCGGTTATTCATTCTACTATTCGGTCAACCATTCCACGATTGAAAACAAAGAATAAATGCGGAATCTCCGATCTTACCTTATACATATAAATAAAACAAAGTCGTATTAGTTACACTATTTATAACTTAAGAACGGCTACAAAAAAATTTTAATACGTAATTATTAAAAATCGAAAAAAATTACAAAAAAGATACTTTTGGAGGAGTTTATTCGTTTACGCGATACAATTAGCACCGAAGGAGATGCAGCACAAATATAACGTAGAAAGAGGCGAAGTCGGCGAGGTCCTCCCAGCAGCTGAGTGAATAGGCCCCATGTGCCTCTCAGAGGCTCGCAGGGCTGTGGCGGACAGGTCTCGCATAGCTGGTAGAGGCTTCCACAGACCAGAGGAATCGAAAAAGGTCCACATGGCGAGGCGGACACGTTTTACACGGCCAGAAGAGGCTTGTAGAGGCCTTCAGAGACCGGAGCAGCTGGAGAGATCCACACGGCTTAGCGGACAGGTCTCGCATGGCTGGTCGAGGCCTGTGGAAACCAAAGCAGCAGAAGAGGTCCTTCTCATAGCCGTCAAAGACCGGGAGGCCTTTTTCACAAACATAATAATATATTTCACTTCAACACTGCAACTCAATAACTGATGTTCTCAAAAAAATTCAGCTGACAATCTGACTGACACTGGATGCATAATTTTTTTTTTTAAACTAGGGACTAGAACCCAGCTAGTCTGGCTGAAATAAATATAAAAAAGTATAGTTTAGATGATAGGAAAAAATACTACCATCTGCGAGTTATTCTGGCGTGCACTGCAAAAACCGTTAGAGTTATACGTATATATAACATAAGTAAAAGTTAAATAATTACTCATACAAAAACATGGCTAAAAGGACTTAGTATCCAAGCTAAAAATAAAAAAAAATAGAGCGTAACTATCAAGTTGTCAATGACATTTCTTTTTGTTGACAAGTCGTAGTCACCGTATCCAAGCCAAAAATAAAAAATAATAGAGCGTAACTATCAAGTTGTCAATGACATTTCTTTCAGTTGACAAGTCGTAGTCACCGTTGGGAGAAATAATACTGAAAATAATCATGCTACTAATTATTATGAACACGAAAGTTTGAATGCATATGGATGTTTATTACTCTTTCACGCAAAAACTACAGAAGGTTGGGATTTTCTTTGGCGACCAAAACAGCATTGCTATTCAACATGGTAATACTGCCAGATAGAACAATTTAAGAATGACAAAAAGTCAAAAACGAGGCTTGCCGCATGCATACATTTTTATTTGTTTAGTAGAATAGAATGATTTCGACCAGACCAAGTAGATGATAAATCATATGTGCCAAGATTCCTGATCCCGACACCAATACATACCTACATGATGTCCACCCACCAACTGTGTTCCCACGTTGTCATCGTGGTGGGGCTTGCGTGTCTCTGTGATCTTGAGGGCTATGCCAGTAGAGTTATTCATGCCGGAAGGCCTCAAGTGAGAGACCAGACCAAGAGGAATACACACAGGCGATGTCCAGACGGTCAGTCACGGAGGGTGCGCTGTCCAGGAGCGCCGGCACCAACAGCTGTTGGTGCTTTTGGACAGCGGTTTTGGAGAGTAGGTTCGCGTCTGGTCTGCTTATCAGACATGACCAAGATGGCGAACCTGCTTACTGGGGACCCCACCCCACAAAAAAGGCAAAGCTGTGCTCAGCAAGATCATGGACGCGTCTCTCAAGAACTTACTACCCCAGGAGGGTACCGACTGCATCGCAGGAGGAGAATCCCTCACCAAGCAGAGCTTGGTCTGCCCCTCGTATTCTGGGGGGGGGCAAAGAGCGCGTCAAATCCCATAGGGATCTGTTACCGTCCTTCGTGGACGCAAAGAGCCAGAATGGCTCACCCACCGGTAGCGTGGAGTCCCTGGGACCTGTTCCCAGCACGTCCGCTGCGCCGGTGGGTTCTGCAGAGTCCGGCAGGATCTTCGGCCTCAGGGAGGTGAGTGGAGACACGGCGTCGGACTCCGATGCCGGTGTGCCGATGGCCGGAGGACATCATCCGATGATGAACTAGGTTCATCGGCCCGTAAAATATCCACCGCTGTGTGGGGTGCGGGCCGAAAGACGGCAAAGGGGAGTAGGCCATCACAACCTCAATTATAGAGGCACTAGGGATAATTTTGAAGCCCCTCAAAAAATCCTTAAATGGGAGGATTGGACGGCTCGAGGCAGACCTGGCCGGTCTCCGGGGCGCTGGCCCTGAGGTGTCGCCAGAAGAGGGATGCAAGCAGGGGCAAAATCGGTCCCAACCCCAGCCCCAGGTGGGGAGCAAGGTGCTGACCCTGCTGCGGCAAGAGCTGACTGCCTTCCGGCAGTAGCAGCAGGAGCAGCAGCAGCAGTTCCAGGAGCGGGTCCAGTGGCAGTTCGCTGTCCTGGAGGGCAATGTGCTGCACCCCACGCTTGCAGCCTCCGGGCAGAAAAGGGCGGTTTCATACGCCGCCGCCGACGCCGCCACGGGTGCTGCGCCTAAGGCGAGCCCGTCAGGGCAAACTAGGCGCGAAGCCCTGGTGTCAGAGCCTGTGAGGCCGGTCCCGACGGCCAAGCAGCAGCAGCGGCAGGGGAAGCCCACTCCTTCCCCGAAAGGCAGAGAGGTGCCTGCCGCTAAACCAGCGAGACCACCTGCGTTGGCGGCGACTAGGCCGCGCCTGCCTCCTCCCCTGCCTGAAGAACCCTCGGCTGGCGCCGAATGGACGGTTGTCAGCGCCAGCAGGAAGGAGGGCAGGGCGGCTAGTGCAGCCAAAAAGCGCGCGTGGCGACAGGAGCGCAAGAAGCGGGTCATGGCAGCCAGACTTCGCGCCCCGAATTCCGCAGCTGTAGTGATCACACTATATCCAGCTGCGGAAAGAAGGGCGTGAACTATGACATGGTCATGGCGAAGGCGAAACAGGCGGTGGTGGACCTCAACGAGTTCGGAGCCTCTGAAGGCTTCCGAATGAGGTGCACCGCAACTGGGGCCCGAATATTGGAGGTGCCTGGTGCGGACAGTGGCTCTACCGCAGACGCCATGGCCGCAAGGATTAGGGCATCCATGGATGTCGAGGAGGTCCGGGTGTCCAGGCCCATTAAGTGCATAGAGATGCGCATCACGGGCCTGGATGACTCTGTTAGGGTGGAGGAGGTGGTGGCCGCCGTCGTCAGGACGGGAAGGTGCCACGCCGATCAAGTGCGGGCGGGAACCATCCGTGCCGACAGCACGGGCATGCGAGCCATTGCAGTAGTGGGCGTCTATCTATCTCCGAACAGATCTCTCGGCATCTTCACAACTCCCTAATGGAGCTGAAAGCCGTCGTCGCTGGGTTTGGTTCCCTCCCCGTGGCCGTGTGCGCGGACTTCAATGCCAAGAACTTGGCTTGGGGTTCCCGGTACACGAACCAGCGGGGTCGGATGGTGGACGACTGGGCTCTGGAGACAGGCCTGGTCGTCCTAAACCGGGGTTCTGTCCCCATGTGTGTGCGGATGCGGGGTGACTCAGTGGTGGACAGCTCGTTCGCCAGCCCAGCTCTGTCACTGCGTGTCGTCGACTGGCGCGTTATGGAGGGGGTAGAGACGTACTCATACCACCAATACATCCAGTTTGACGTCTCTGCCCAAACCTCGACCGCGCCGGTCCTACAGAACCCTTGTGATCCGTGGTGAGCGCTGAGGCAGATGGACCGGGAGCTCTTCCTGGAAGCCGCGACGATACAGGCCTAGGTGCAAGCACCGGACAGGCCTGTCGACATCGTCGTCGAGGCAGAGTGGTTCCGGGAGGTCATGTCGCAAATCTGCGACGCGGCAATGCCCCGAGTCCATCCAGGATGTGCTCAGCGCCAGGTATACTGGTGGTCGCCGGAGATTGCGGCACTGCGCAACGCGTGCAATGCCGCGCGATGCCGGTATGCCAGATACCGCAGGCGTCGCATCCGCCCACCAGATGCGGAGGCCAGAGAGGTGGAGCTGTACGAGGGATACAGAGAGGCAAAGCGCACCCTCCGAGCGGAGATAAGGCGGGTCAAACTCGAGGCCCGCAACGCGTGGCAGGGGACTTTGAATGGGGACCCATAGGGACGCCCCTACAAGGTAGTGCGGGAAAATCTCCGCCCCTGGGCTCCCCCGCTGACGCAGAGTCTCCGGCCCCAGCTTGTGGAGGGTGTGGTGAGCACTTTGTTCTCCGCACGAGGGGAACACTACCCCCCGCCCATGGCTCCGGCACCAGCGGTGTCCGACGTGGACCACGATGGCGACGACGACGACAACGCTCCAGAGGTGACCGAGGTAGAGATGA
This sequence comes from Mythimna pallens, assembly GCA_961205895.1. Taxonomy (NCBI): domain Eukaryota; kingdom Metazoa; phylum Arthropoda; class Insecta; order Lepidoptera; family Noctuidae; genus Mythimna; species Mythimna pallens. The sequence goes on from OY540848.1 coordinate 12,475,964, forward strand.
GAGAGGCGGTACGAAGGCTAAAATACCACCCCAAGACCCGACAGCTTGTTTGGGAAGGCCTGGGTCCTGGCCATGGAGGCTCTCGGGCCTATACTAAGTGGGCTCTTCAGCGCATGCATGGAGACGGGCCGGTTCTTACTTCGCTGGAAGACGGGGAAACTGGTCCTTATCGCGAAGCCGGGGCGCCCTGCGGACTCTCCGTCCACGTACCGGCCCATTGTGCTGCTCGACGAGGTGGGCAAGCTCTTTGAAAAAGTAATTGCAGACCGCCTCGTCGCGCACCTAACACGGGTGGGGCCGGAACTGGCGGACGGCCAGTTCAGTTTTCGCAGGAGGTGCTCCACGGTGTGAGCTCTCACGACGGGGGATGCGGTGGACCAGGGCAGGTGTGTCGTGGCGGTATCTCTAGACATTGCCAACGCCTTCAACTTCCTGTCTTGGAGTAGCATTAGGAGGACACCCCGGTATTACCGGACGCCCGACTACCTCTGTCGTGTGGTCGAGGCGTACCTGTCGAACAGGTCTATCATCTACCCTGGTCACCAGGGAGAGTGGGAACTAGGGCCGCCCTAGTGGAACATCGGATACGACTACTTGCTGCGCGGCGACCCCCCTGACGGGGTCAGCGTGGTCGGCTACGCAGACGACACGCTGATCCTGGCGCGGGAAGAGTCGTACCAGGCGGCGGCCGAACTGGCGACACGCGGGATTGCGACAGTCATGGGCAGGATCCAGGAGTTGGGACTCGAGGTGGCATTGCACAAGTCCGAGGCCATGTGCTTTCACGGCCCTCGGAACGCGCCACCACCAGGTTCCCAACTAAAGGTAGGAGGAGTCCACATCGGCGTCGGGTCGACGATGAAGAACCTGGGACTCGTTCTCGACAGCCGATGGGATTTCGAGGAACACTTCCGACGTCTGGCTCCCAAACTAAATCGGACTGCGGCTGCCCTTGGGCGGCTCCTGCCCAACCTAGGGGGTCCAGACGCCTCCTGCCGGAGGCTCTACGCGGGAATCGTTCGGTCCATGGCCCTTTATGGCGCACCGGTATGGGCACCGGCGCTGCAGAAGCAGCCGCCGGCCCGGCTGAACGTATGCCAGAGGGTCATGGCCATACGGATGGTGCGAGGATACCGGACAATTTCCCGCGAAGCGGCGAGCCTCCTTGCTGGCCAGCCACCATGGGATCTGGAGGCAACAGTCCTTACACATATGCACGATCTGCGCATGGAGATGCAACGCCGGGGTTAAACTCCGCTGCCGCGACAAGTCGCAGCATGGCGGACAGAGTTCCGGCGGGTTCTCATGGAGAAATGGCGACAGCGACTGTCGCGACCAAGTGCTGGGCACGCTACAATTATGGCGGTAAGTCCCCTTTTTGAGGCGTGGTTGGAAAGACCTCACGGCGTCTGAATGGAAAATGGCAGACAAGCTGATACTATCCTGGCTGCAAGAAAAATATTAGACTGTAAATTTGCAATGAAACCTGAAGCTTATCGTGGCAGAAATCTTGAAACTTGATGATTCTCAGAAAGATTCTAGTCAAGGCGTTCCCAAATCTCATAAAACTTGCAGAGTCTACCCGGCTAAAAAACGTTAGACCACAACCTTTTGCAAGGACTGCAAAAAAGCGATATTCAGGGAGCATACTGGTTTCAATGTGCACTAATTGTGAAATGTAGGTTATTTCTAAATAAAATTATATAATGTTATTAGGAAAAAAGTAAGATTTCTAAATGAATAAAGTTGATTACATCAATATTTATGTTTTAATCTGTCTTAAAATTAAGAATGGTTAGTGATAACGTTACTCGAAATTATGGTTAGTGAGCCAGGGTTAATGTACTTACGAGTCACTTACGTAGCTAACAAAAGACGTAGTACAAAAAAACATGATAAAAGTAAGAAAAGAAGCTTTTGCGACGAATGAATTCATATCTGGGGTATAATCTATTGGTGCGTCAGCCTCATCCAGAGCTGTAACAATATATACATATACTCATCAATTCACGAACAAAGAATCCTAGCAACTCGGTTTAAGCTTAATGTTTGATTTTTTTATATTATTATTATAAATTGTTTAAATGGTTTTATTAAACTTGGCCTGTTTCATCATCATCATCATTTCAGCCGAAAGACGTCCACTGCTGGACATAGGCCTCCCCCAAGTGTCACCACAATGAACAATTACAACTTGACCTGTTTGTTTGGGTCTAATCTTGTGATTGAAATAACGCCTTTCTGTTGACAGATCGATCTCATTTTTGGTACACACCTTTAGTTTTTATGACAATATAATATAATATATTCAGTATCATTGTATATCCAAAATGGTCGCTGCTACAAAATTGGCGGACTAATTTTTTTACGTTTTAATATTGGTATCAATTGAAGGGGCTTGACTAGTAAAATGCCAACAAAATGGCCCATTACATATTTTTCCTTTTCACAACCCCCTCAATCAGGATATCAAATGAAAGGGCTTGACAATTAGAATGCAGTATACTTTGCAGTAGGTATATTTTGAAAAATAATAAATAAATAAAAATAATGCTAATCCAATTTGGCCGCCGTAATCCAATATAAAATGTGAATTATAACTTAATGTCAATGAAAATAAAGTACACTTTAGAGTTTGTAATATTGCTTCGTGATCAATCCAGTTTATCCGTTGGGTATATAAGATCTTTGGCAATGATATCAATGAATTCCGTCAAATTCAAAAATTATGACGACGGTGATTTTTCATACTGTAAAAACTCAGCAAGAAATGTCAGCAAATCATTGGGTATCAGTTTTCATCGGTAAGTTTGGTCGTTAGGTTTTTTTTTTCGGTGGGAAAATCATCTTATGACATCCCCCGCCCTTGGGCGGGGCGGGAGGTAGTGGCAGACTTTTACTGACTAAAAAGCCACTACTGTTCCTTCGTTTCCTTCGTCCCAGGGCCTCGGGTTTCGTTTTTACACTACCCATGGCCCCAGTAGGCTTCGCCCTTGCTGGGCCCCTACGATTTGCTGACAACTCCCTGAGGCGCGCGTGGAATAATACGCGCCGTCGACGACTTGGGCTCGGTCCAGACGGTTACCGGACGGTCGGACGGCGGGCTACCCATTGCTTGCCGTCCGGAAGCACGCGCCTACGGTGGCCAGAAAAGGTTGTGGCGTGAGGACCGTTGCCTCACGCGATCGACCACCTCCTTTGCTAGCATTACTGCTTCGTAGAAGGAAGCGACCGCCTGCCACTCCTCCTCGCTCCATACCATGGCCTGTACCAAGGCCCGACGCGAGAGATCGCCGTTGCCGATCACCCCCACGAGGACACGGCTTTGCTCTGCCCAAGCGGGGCACACCTCCACCGTATGCTCCACCGTGTCCTCTGAGCGGTCCACACAGTGGCGACACTCGGGCGTCGCTTCCGCACGAATTCGGTGCAGGAACTTCCCGAACTTACCGAGTTCGGTGAGAACCTGCGTCATGCGGAAGGTGAGGACGCCGTGAGGTCTTTCCAACCACGCCTGAAAGAGAGGACTTACCGCCATAATTGTGGAGTGCCCAGTTGTTGTTAGGTAAGCATTCTGTCATTCGTTAGCACTTAGGTATTACGTATCTACCTAGATATCACGTGCAGATTAGTATTCAAATGTATTTGGAGGTAAGAGGAACAGAGTGTAAAGTCCTGCAAACCTCCGTTGAAAAGGGAGGATCCTCCGGCCTGACGGGTGTTATGTAGCCGAAAGATAATTTCGGGCTGTTCTATATGTTCTAATCGCGCAGAGAACTTTAATTGCGCGATGCAGGATTAGTTCTTATGTGACGCCATAGATGTCGCTACATATACATTAGGTTCAGTTGAATTTGTAGTCTTGTGTGATATTGCATTACTGATATTGAGATTTCGTCCTTGATAAACTATAATTATATTCTAGATTTGTTCACACTAGTCAGCCGAAAAGGGACGAATGGATAAAAATTCTTCAAGAGGATAGCAGTGAAAACACGTGGCTTTCTACAAAATATTCGTTTATCTGCTCTGCACACTTTCAAGCTGATGATATTTAAGTTGAAAAAGATTTTAAAAATGTTATAAAATAACAACAGAAAAATAAATATCTCCGAAAAAAACTGAATCTTTAACTGGAATTGCTAATCATTTTAAAGATAAATTTACCGTTGTTGTTTGTTTTGTTACTAGATATTAGCGGCTCAGTACTGATCTTCATTCACTCAGGATAGCTGTTCTTCAGAATGATGATTACAATAAAGGGTTTCAATATTTTACGCGATTTTGAATTCACTTATTTATTAAAGTAGTAGAACGTGGTTTTTGAATTTACACTTACGAGGACTATTAATTAATGTTGAAATAGAGTGTTATTATAATGAACTCTAGGGAAAAAGCTTTACTACTTCTGCGGTATAAAAATCTATATGGATAACATTTCATTACACTATGTTGAACGAAACGCGTAAGTGCCGCGAAATTCATGGCGTTTAAGACATTTTGGTCGTTAAAAAAGTATCCTCTAAAAGCTATCTAGCGCTGTATGTTTTAATAGTTTTTTTAGACGACATAATGCCAATCTAGCGCTGCAGCGAACTTTTGTTTTAACTTTTCAACATTTTGACAAATAGTTTGCATGAACGTGCTTGTCTATCGCTAGAATATAAGTCGATGCCTTACCTCCAACTTGCACCCAATATTCTGTTGGGTAAAGCACTGGTTCCTTCCTTTCAGAATTAAGGCCCTCTTTTCTGGCATTTGCACCACTTATATCCATTTTGTATACGTTTGTAGATGTAAACAATTTTCCACATATTTCTTGTTTTAGTAATTCACTATATCTCACAGAAGTCAAACTGTTATTGGTCGATTTTTTAGTTTCGATGGTTTTGATTTCATTTTGTATTTTAATTTGGTTAACATGTGGTTCTGAATTTTGTGTACTAGGTATCATTTTATTTCTTCACTTTCTCTTGAATTGATTGTTTAAAATTTCTTGATTTCACCTCTTCATTAATAATTTTAAGGTAAAAAATTATCTATATATTTCCAAAGGTCCGACAACATTCAAAACATACTTTTGGCAGTAGTCAACAATGACATAAACTATCAGGCATGCTGTCAACAATCTCGAAACCGTTCTGATCTGTGGTTGCTAAAAAAGGTGTTTGTTTAACCAACATGGCCATAGATATGTCGTGGCCAGATCGTAGAATTGATCACTTCATGATGTGACCGGCCATATGATGAAATAGTTGCATTTCATGATATGGCTAACTAAAACTGGCCAGATCGTTTAAACGTCAACGTTTCATGATATTTCAATCAAAGTTTGGCCATATCATAATGTAGTATATTGTAAGTTTTCCATGACATCAAGGCCCAAGGGTTTAATTAAAATTCCAAATAAAGAATATTAAATATAAATAAGACATTTTAAATAGTTTTAGTTTTAATAGAATAACCACTAAATAATATTTAAGAGATTGAAATCCACTAACTTGTAAAATACTTTTTGAACTCCAAGGTTTTTTTAAGTAGCGCTCGTTTTTTGAATGGCTATCGTAAAATTCAAGAATTTCTTTATCGTAATGATATTTCACTACATCATTATCATCAATCGGCACATTATTACTAACAGTTTTATCAGAATAACCACAAGAATAACTAACTGTCCGCGCCGCCATGGTTCATTACGAAAGCAAAATAACATCAGCACCTCTAACGGTGGATAATGTAACTATTTTACGATATGATCAATCAATCAATCAATTTTATTTGCATAAAACATGGTGTACAAAGATGTTTTGGCATAAATCTTTGGGCCTACACGTTTTGCTTATATCACGGCATGCAAATACATATTATACAAAGTTTACATTACAAAATTACTATATGCTAAATAATTATTACATAACAAAACAATCAAATGTCAAAAATTCTTTTAAGCAATAAAAATGATGAGTACTTAACCATGTATGTAGTTTTTTTTTTAAAACAATCTAAAATCTAAAGTTTTTATGTCATTTGGAATTTTATTAAATATCCGAACACACATGGCCATTTGCTATATTTCGCCAGTCTTGGCAGATCGCTCAATATAAATTCATGAGGGACTCGCCTGTTTCAGGGGTATACATCCTGTGCCTTTTTAAACAAGTCTTTATATTTTTTAACAAACATGCATACTTCATAATTATGTAGAGAGACGGCAGCGGTAAAAAACCAAGTTCTTTGAATATTGGCCTGCAAGATTCATCAGGTTGAAGCCCATATATTGCACGAATGTCGGTGCTGTTGCCCCACATTATGAGCCCATAGCGTATTATTGATTCAACATAAGCATGATAGGCAGTGATGGCAGTTTTGAAGTTTGTTATATTTTTAATCTTTGTTAGTGCGTATACGAATTTATTTATTCTTTTAGATATACCATCTACTTGTGCTTTCCAATTCATGCCCTGACTAATTATTACTCCAAGAAATTTCGTTTGTGTTACTTCATTAAGTTTTGGTATGTCAAGTTTCAAATTGTATTTATTATTGTTACATTTATTAAATTATATAGATTTATCTAAATTAATTTTTAGGTTATTCATGTCAAGCCATTCGATTAATTTTTCAATCGTGTTGTTAATTTCTCTTTCATGGTCGTAATTTGTATTATTTCTTTTATTGGACGTCACTATAATGGAAATATCGTCAGCGAACAGTACGCATTTATGATGTGTTATATCTGTTATAGAATTTATATAGAGTAGGAACAGTATTGGGCTTAGGATACTCCCTTGTGGGACGCCATAATTATTGCATTTATACTTGGATGAAATTGATGTCATGACGTTGTTTTTATCTAGTTTTGTAATAATAACACATTGCTGACGGTTTTTTAGGTATGACGATATCCATTCCAGTGTATGTCCCCTTATCCCGTTTGCTTCTAGCTTCTGTAGTAATAGATCATGTGACACTAGATCAAAAGCTTTAGACAATAAAAAAATAATCCTGTAGTCAGATATTTTTTATTAAGACTGGATAGTATTGTTTTTATCAAAGTGAAGGTGGCTGATGACGTAGATTTGCTTTTTTGAAAGCCATATTGATCTTTATTAATAATAAAACTCAAACTTGTAACAGAAATCAACTAGTCTTTTGTACATGCATTTTTCTAATATTTTTAACAAAATAGCATAGCATAAAAAGCATAATCAGCCTTTTAATGTTCCCACTGCTGGGAGTCAGACCTCCTCTCTAGGAGAGGGAATTTGCCGTAATCCACCACGCAGGCCCAGTGCGGGTTGGTTTTTTTTTTTTTTTTTTTAAGGTGGGAAAATCATCTAATGACAAATCTCGCTCTTGGGTGGAGCGAGAGATAGTGTCAGACTTTTACTGACTAAAAACCCACTCCTGTTCCCTCTTTGCCTTCGTCCCGGGGCCCCGGGCTTCGCTTTCACACTACCCGTGGCCCCAGTAGGCTTCGACCCTGCTGCGCCCCAACGATTTGCTGACATCACCCTGAGGCGCGCGTGGAACAATACGCGCCGTCGACGGCTTGGGCTCGGTCCGGACAGTTACCGGACGGTCGGACGGCGAGCTACCCATTGCTCGCCGTCCGCAAGCCTGCGCCTACGGTGGCCGGAAATCGGGATCGGAATCCCGGCGGCGGTTGGGGCGTGAGGACCGTTGCTGTTGCCTCACGCGATCGGCCGCCTCCTTTGCTAGCATTACTGCTTCGCAGAAGGAGGCGACCGCCTGCCACTCCTCCTCACTCCGGACCATGGCCTGTACCAATGCCCGGCGCGAGAGATCACTGCCGCCGATCGCCCCCACGAGGACACGGCGTTGCTCTGCCCAAGCGGGGCACACCTCCACCGTATGCTCCACTGTGTCCTCCGGGCGTTCCACACAGTGGCGACACCCGGGCGTGTCCTCAGCACGAATTCGGTGCAGGAACCTCCCGAACTTACCATGTCCGGTAAGGATCTGCGTCATGCGGTAGGTAAGGACGCCATGTGGTCTCTCTAGCCATTCCTCAAAGAGGGGACTTACCGCCATAATTGTGGCGTGCCCAGCACTGGGTTGCGATAGTCGCTGTCGCCATTCCACCATGATATCCCGCCGGAGTTCTTCCCGCCAGGCCGCAATTTGGCGCGGCAGCGGAGTTTCACCCCAGCGTTGCATCTCCACGCGCAGATCGTGCATGCGTGCAAGGACTGTTGCCTCCAGATACCATGGTGGCTGGCCAGCAAGGAGACTCGCCGCTTCGCGGGAAACCGTGCGATATCCCCGCACCATTCGGATGGCCATGACCCTCTGGCATGCGTTCAGCTTGACCGCCGGTCGTTTTCGCAGCGACGGCGAATCCACCACGCAGGCCCAGTGCGGGTTGGTGAATGTCACACGTCTTCGAATAGCGCATATGACAAAATAGGTATTAAGGTCGATAGTTATTCATACAATCTTTTTCTCCCTTTTTATAAAAGTGGTTTATTTATGGATCATTTTAATATATCTGGGAAAGTTCCAGAGGAAAATGACAGATTAATTAAATATGTAAGAATTTCAACTATTTCATTAATGCATGATTTAATAATTATTGTGCTAATTTCATCATAGCCTTCTGATTCAGTGTTAGCTAGGGACATTGTTTCTGTTCTGACTTAATTTTCCGATACCGGTCTAAGAAACATCGAACCATGAGTTGAATTTGTAACAGAGCCATTTTTAATTTTTGTTATTGTTGATTTGTGTGTCAAGTTGATGTACTGGTTATTGAAAGTAGATGCTATTTCGACAGGGTTTGTAAATATTGTGTTATCAACTTTAATTTTCTCTATGTTATCTTTGTAGTTAATGTTAAGTATTTCATATTTCACAACCGCCCAAGCAGATTTGCATTTGTTTTCACTTCTATTTATAAACTTAATGTTGACGTTTTTTTTTTTGAAATATAAATACATTTTTTTAATAAATTTGTGTATGATAGATATTTAGTTTTGTTAGCTAGGTTTTTGTGTTTATAGACATTGTAGCGTAGTGTCCTTTTGATTTTACAACTTCGCTTTAGTCCTTTGCTAATCTAGTTTTGTTTAGGAAATAGATAGACAAAACCTTTAATTGAATAACAGGTTTTAATATGCAAAAAAATCAGTTTAGTAAGTAATACGAAGTATTTGACAATCAATGCTTATAGAGAAATATAAAATATAGAGTTGTAGCAAAAGAGTTAACATCATTCTCCCACTAGTGCGGGATACAAGAACATATTCATCTAAAAATTTTGGTTCTTTGCGCACGTGACAGGATCTACTAACTGTTTCTGTAGGCGGTGATGATGGCGGCAGTTCTTGCGATAGCATAGTCGGCCTTTTAATGTTCCCACTGTTGGGACTCAGGCTTCCTCTCTAGGAGAGGGAATGGGCCGTAATCCACCATGCGGGCACTGGGCCCGCGGGTTGGTGGATGTCACATATCTTCGAATTTTTGGTTCTAGGACATGCCGGTTTTCTCACGATGTTTTCCTTTACCGTTTTTAGAGCAGTGGTGATGAGATAAATTACACAAAGTAATGGGGTTTGAACCTGCGACCTACAACTCGTAAGTCGGGGCCGTTACCACTCGGTCACCACTGCTCTGTTCTTGCGATACTTCTCTGTTAAGTGCCTGGCGCACGCGACAGGATTTACGAACTGTTTTTGTAGGCGGCGATGGTGGCGGCAGTTCTTGCGAAACTTTACTGTAACCAGGGACTGACTCTTCTGGCTCTGTACAACTTGCAGGTGAATCAGGGAATGTAGAATCCTGGTTTTCAATTTCCTGTGGAACCATGTCCTCTGACCCCAGAGGTGCCAGGTGTCGATTAGAAACTGTTGTTTCTCTTCCGTCGGGATATCTGATGAAAGAGTAGTCAGGATTGCTGTGCAGTAACCCTACCTCTTCAACGTAAGGTTCATATTTGTTATTCCTGTTCTGTTTCTTTATTAATACTTGGCCGGAATTGTTGAGCCCAGTCGGAATGGAAGTTCCATTCGAGGATTTGCGTGGATGTATAAACATTCGACATGCGATGTGCAATTTGTCGTCGTACATAGTAGAGAACGAATTGAATGTAGGTCTTGCGGTAAAATTTTCTCCCAGTTCTCTACAGAGAAGTTTTGAGTTTTTAATGCCAAAAGTATCGTTTTCCAGAGTGTGGCATTCAATTTCCCCACTTGTCCATTACCCTGTGGATTGTAGGCCGTGGTTCGACTTGTAGCGATACCTCTCTCATGAAGAAATTATTGTACATCAGAAGAAAGAAAAGCTGTACCACGATCCGAATGAGTATAAAACGGGAAGCCGAATATCATAAATAGATTGTTCAGATGTTTGATCACTGTTTTAGGGCTGACGTCCGAGCAGGGAAAAGCGAAAGGATTTTTTTTCATTCCAAAGGAAGATAGATCGCCTGGACAAAGAAGGAGGACTGGATAAACCCAGAGCGAAGTGTGGGACAACGTAGTAGACGATTATTGGTAGATCGGAGATTTTTATTATGACCAGGGCAAAGAAATTGAATTTGAAAAGTCAAATAGGATGGAGATGAAGGTTTATCCAGAAAAGAAAACAGCGTTGTCAAGGCTCTTAGCGCTCTACGCTGACGGATGGGTAACTATTAGCTATAGTTCTGCCTCAAATAACTAGAAGGATAGTAGGTTTTGTCTAGTTCCCCACTACCAGTGTCATACTTACTTGAATCTTCGCTCTTACTTATTTCCGTGTTCAATACTCTCTTTAATTTCTGCTGAGCATGTATATCCTGATCCAGAGTGGCAGATGTACTTCCCGGCAACCCACTGTTAACAAGTGGAGCGGTGCTATATTTTTTTGGAACATGTACCATGTCTAATATATAATTATATTACATACATATATACTAATTTTATTTAAATAATGAAAGGAACTGTTCTTTAAGTTTCCTTTTGAAAACATCTAGAGAAGAGAGTGAGAAGAGAGAAGAATCGTGAAGAGAGTGTGGCAGAGAGTTCCAGAGACGTACTGCAGTTACAGAAAAGGAGCCATCATAGCAGCTAGAAGTATGACGTGGAATACGAAGCTATTGAGGAGCATTAGGATTGTGAAGAATTGTATTGACGTGTAAAAGTGTTTTTTAAACCTATTTACACAATAAATATCACATATCATTTGTATATAGAAGAGATAGAATATGTGTATCTCGCTGACGCTGAATTGGCAGCCACTTTGATCTGGTCCGCAACTCCGACACGTGATCGTATTTACGGAGGCCAAAAATAAAGCGGATGCACAAATTCTGCAGTCGTTCAAGTTTGTTTAGTGTATTTTTTTATAATGTGCATTAATTTAATCGTCCCGTGAGGTATTCGAACAGTAATATGCCATCACATGCTTATCCCAGCAACCTTAGGACCCATTTACTATCATTTTTGATCCAGACGAAAGCGCTCACTGTTCAATGCTGTAGTTACCAAAATTTTAAGGGAACTTTTCCAAATGGCTGTGTACTTTTATGCTTATGCCATCATTTTAAACGGTATCTAGGAAGGTTCTAAGTATTTCCAAGTAATTTTCTGCCTTTTGATTTTCTAAGATATTTATGACGACTTTAAAAAAGATTTCTAAGCCGCTGATTACAAATTTTATTCATTAAAGTTATAAAATCGTTGTTATTTATCAATTTTTTTTATTTGAGGCCAATCGAAAATCTTTAGCTAATTTGAATAAACGAAAATAACACTCATAAAAGTGTATTTTTTGGTTCGAACCAAATCACAGAAGGTACACCGATCTTCACTCGTGCTAGTTTACCACCACAGATATGTCAAACTGATATTTATGTTTACCACTCATTCACTATCCTTAATATTCATTAGACAATTTGCACACGATATTTTGTACCCTCGAGTAATCCAAGTCCTTAATATAGATTTTAAAACAGACCAAATACGCCATGTTACGAAAGTCGTTATTTCTTAATTTTTTTTTTTTTTTATTCTCCATAGGTTCACGCTTGACCGCTATCTCACCGTATGGAAAGCGACGATGCGGTCGTAGATGGAGCGCGCTTAAATATTTGCCTTAAATTTAATAAATTGAATTCCAGTTTTTTAACTAACTTGTTTTATCGACAAGATAGTGACATTGCCGGTTAATCTATACTTATAATAAATCTGTAGAAGTGAAAATTCTGTAAATTTAAAAAATCAAAAAAATAAATGACATAGCGGTGTTACTAGACCGACACCGAATCCAAATCCGAATGCGATTAAAAAAAAATTTGTCTGTCTGTCTGTCTGTTTGTTCTGGCATCACGCAAAAACTACCGGTTCGATTACGATAAAACTTGGTATAATTATTCTTTAATGTCCTGGGCACCACACTGGGTACTTTTTATCCCGGAAAAGTATATACAATAAAAAACAAACTTAATTTTGCGGTTCGATCCTTAGACCCGATAACTGTACCAACCGCAAATAATAAGTTCGTCGTAGGGTACGTCATCCGCATTGTAGTTCACTAAGGGGCGCTGCACATGGCTAAGATACTATAATATTTTATCTTAAGATACAATATCGCTCGCCATACAATTACATGGACTATCACACACGACGAAGATAATAAATAATCTATAATATAAAAATGAATCGCAAAATGTGTTGGTAAGCGCATAACTCAACAACGCCTGGACCAATTTGGCCAATTCTTTTTTTTAAATGTTCGTTGAAGTTCAAGGATAGTTTTTACGGCGAGAAAAATTCGAATAGAGTAGGGTAGAGTAGGGTAGAGTAGGGTAGAGTAGGGTAGAGTAGGGTAGAGTAGGGTAGAGTAGGGTAGAGTAGGGTAGAGTAGGGTAGAGTAGGGTAGAGTAGGGTAGAGTAGGGTAGAGTAGGGTAGAGTAGGGTAGAGTAGGGTAGAGTAGGGTAGAGTAGGGTAGAGTAGGGTAGAGTAGGGTAGAGTAGGGTAGAGTAGGGTAGAGTAGGGTAGAGTAGGGTAGAGTAGGGTAGAGTAGGGTAGAGTAGGGTAGAGTAGGGTAGAGTAGGGTAGAGTAGAGTAGAGTAGAGTAGGATAGAGTAGTCAGTTGACGGGAGCGAAGCCGCGGGCAAAAGCTAGTATTTCATATTTTCGTATCTTAAGATGAATCTGTATGGCGAGCGATATTGTATCTGAAGATAAAATATTATAGTATCTTAGCCGTTTTACTGATTTTCGGCTTGTTGGGATTTTATGCACCTTCGAATTTCTAAATTGACCAGACTATTATTTGAATATTTATTTTGTTAATCAAGGTCTTGTTTTGTGAGGAGAAATAAACGAAATTATTATTATTACTCCATTTATTTATTTTTTAAACATATCGTTTACATTTTTAAATATTTCTTTAAAAAACATATAAAAAAAACATTTAAAAATATAAAAAATAGTTGTCCGCCGGTGTCGGGAACAGGGTCCAAGTTACCGGTGGTTAGGGCTCCAGAGACAGGAACCTCCTCACAATGCGAGCCGTATCGAGGAGTACTGCCTATTGTATTATTATTATTATATAGTACTAGCTGACCCGGCAAACGTTGTTTTGCCATATAAATAATTTCCTTGTCTAAAAAATAAAAAAAAAAATTAGGGGTGGACTACCCCTAACATTTAGGGGGATGAAAAATAGATGTTGGCCGATTCTCATAGATACCGGATAAGCACAAAAAATTTCATCAAAATCGGTCAAGCCGTTTCGGAGGAGTATGGCAACGAAAACTGTGACACGAGAATTTTATATATTAGATCTTAGCCGTGTGCAGCGCCCCTAAGTTATGCTGTAAATGTAGTGCTGAAGGTTGAATTTGGCTTGCACCGTTCGCAGCACACGCATGTTAGTTAGTTCTGACTATTCGGTACCTACCTAACTACGTCATGAAAGGCAGCTATCAGAAGCGTGGTTTGTAGAAGTAAAGGTAAATTACTACAAGCATATTATTATGTAAAGAATCGTATCTAAGAAAATGAAAAAAAAAAAATTTTTTTTCGTTTGACCATTCCATCTGCAAGACTGCCAGGATATTTAGGTACTTACTATTTATAATAAATCTGTAGAAGTTTAGTTTAGTGTAGATAACTTTTATACATTAATATTTTATTTTTTATATTGTTGGTATTTTGTAGGTCTCCTGGACATGACGGCTTAAGCGTGGAACACCTACGATTTGCGGGTAAGCACTTACCACGTGTATTAACTCTGCTATTTAATGTATGTATGAGTGACTCGTAACTTCCAGAGGACCTCATGAGAACGATTGTCGTTCCTATAATAAAGAACAAGACAGGTGATGCGAGTGACAAGAACAACTACAGGCCTATCTCATTGGCGACAATTGTTGCGAAGGTGTTGGACAGTTTGGTTGACAAGCAACTGAATAGATATATCACCCTACATGACGCCCAATTTGGGTTTAGACCACATTTGTCGACTGAAACAGCGATCCTCTGTCTCAAGCATACTGTCCAATACTATGCAGCAAGGGAAACACCTGTATATGCGTGTTTTTTGGACCTCTCCAGGGCATTCAACCTAGTTTCGCGCGCGCGACTGGCTATATCCGATGAGTACAGGTTGGAGTGCGGCGTGAGGCAGGGGCCCCCCTGCCTCACGCCGCACTTAGCTCACCTAGGCTCTTCAACCTATATGTCAACCAGCTGATTTGTGAGCTCAGTAACACCCAAATCGGTTGCTCCATTGACGGGCAATGTGTCAATAATATTAGTTACGCGGACGATAGGGTGGTGCTGAGCCCATCGGTTAGTGCGTTAAGAAGACTTCTCTGAATCTGTGAAGACTATGCGGTGACTCATGGTCTCAGGTATAATTCAACAAAAAGCGAGCTCTTAGTGTTTAGGGGGCAAAATAAAATATGTGGCACTGTTCCACCGGTTTCCTTGGGCGGAGTTCCGCTGAAAAGAGTCACTCGTTTAAAATATCTGGAACACTGGGTCACCGATAGTCTGTCGGATGACGCTGACATAGAGAGGGAACGTAGAGCGTTGGCTGTCAGGTGTAACATGCTGGCTCGCAGGTTCGTACGGTGTACGCGTGAAGTTAAAATAACACTGTTCAGAGCCTACTGCCAATCGCTGTACACATGCGCCTTGTGGGTCAGTTATACACAGGGCTCGTACAATGCCCTACGAGTCCAATATAATAAAGTTTATTATTATTATTCCATTTATTTATTATATTACATACTTATTATATTTTTAAATATTTCCTTAAAAAAAAACACATAAAAAAAACATTTAAAAATATAAAAAATAGTAGCCCACCGGCATCGGGAACAGAGTCCAAGCTGCCGGCGGTCAGGGCTCCTGAGAGAGGAATCTTCTAACGATGCGCGCCGTGTCCAGGAGTACTGCTTTCTGGATCAGGCCCTTGATCCAGCTGCCTAACGAGAGCCTCCTTAGATGTTGTTCGAGGCTCTTGGCTATTAAGCCATTGGCCGTTACGACTATCGGCACAATGATTGCTCTATCCACTTCCCAAATGTCGACAACCTCGCGAGCTAAGTCAAGATACTTAATTTGCTTATCTTTCTCAGCTTTCACGAGGTTCTCGTCATGAGGGACAGCTATATCAACAATCATTGTAAGACGCTCTAGTCGATCTATCACCACTATATCAGGTTTATTGGCAACAATAGTCCTGTCAGTGATGATAGATCGATCCCAATATAATGTGATATTGCCATTTTCGAGAACTGGGTCGGGCACATACCTATAATACGGTACTTCTGATTCCACAAGTTTGTATTTAAGAGCAAGTTGCTGGTGGATAATCCTGGCTACGAGGTTGTGTCTATGCAAATATTCTCCGTTAGCTAGATGAGAACACCCAGAAATAATGTGTCGGATTGATTCCCCGGGCCGGTGGCATGCCCGACAGATGTCAACCGTACCGTCCTTCACAATGTATTTCCGGTTGTTGTTCGTCATCATAACTTCGTCCATTATCGCAAAGACAAAACCTTCGGTTTCCCCGAAGAGGTCACCAAAACGCAGCCAAGATACAGACGCTAACAGGTCTACATCGGGCCCATGTAAGGCCCGGTAAAAGCGTCCGTGTAGCTCCTTGCTCTGCCATACTTCCCTGCGGTCATTAGTATCCAGTACTATAGGTTTGCGCCAGTTCTCGTTGGCCAAGGAGAGCGGAGTGAGGCCCTTGTCCACTGCTGCCACATCTCGGTGCATACCCATTTCGGTTTTTAGAAAGTACTCCCTGAGACTGCATACCTCGCGGTTGTGCAGGGTCTTAGCATTTAAGAAGCCACGACCCCCGCACTTCCGCGGGATATACAGTCTCATCACCGATGACCGTGGGTGATGCATCCGATTTGCGGTAAGCAGTGTGCGGACCCTCCTATCCAGGGCGTCAAGTTCTGTCTGAGTCCATTTGAGTATGCCGAAAGAATACATCAATACCGGCATGACCCAACCGTTGAAAGCACGCACCTTGTTTCCGCCTGACAAAAGACTATTCAGTACTTTATTGAGGCGGCCAAAGAAGCGCTCTTTCAACGATTGTTTCACGTCATCAGTATTGATGCCTAACGATTCCGACATACCCAAATACTTGTAAGTTTCGGTTGAACAGAGGGATCTAAGGTGTATGGAATCCGAGAGTTGAATTCCCGCGGATTCCATAATCTCACCTCTCTTTACATGTATGACTGCACATTTGTCCACACCAAATTCCATCCTGATGGCACTACTGAAGGTTTTAGTTACCTTCAGTAGCTCCACCAGTTGCATGTTGTTGGGGGCAAAGAGTTTCAGATCGTCCATGTAAAGAAGGTGAGATATGACCTGACCGCCTCTTTTCAACCGGTAACCTAAGCCAGAACCCTCCAGCAGTGTGCTAAGAGGGTTCAAGGCTAGGCAAAACCACAGTGGACTCAGACTGTCACCCTGGAATATGCCACGCTCAATCCTTATCGGCTCGCTGTTCTCCTGAATCTGTCGACATCCTGGATAGTGAAGGACTGTTCTCCACTGCCCCATACATGACATCAGGAAGGTGCGCAGTGTTGCATCAACTTTATACAGTTCTAGCACCCTCATGAGCCATGTATGAGGAACAGAGTCATAGGCCTTCTTATAATCTATCCAACATGCCGACAGATTCTTTCGAGAACGTCGAACCTGTTGGCTAATGGCCATATCGATGAGGAGCAGCTCCTTAGTACCGCGGGACCCATTCCTACATCCATTCTGAGAGGCAGACATGATAGAGTTCGTCTCAATATGACTATTGATTTTAGCTCTCAGAATGGATGTAAGAACTTTATAGACCGTCGGCAAACACGTGATCGGTCTATAATTTTTGGGTTCCGCAGTACTACCTGTCTTATGGAGCAGGTGGGTTATTCCTGTCGTTAGAAACTGGGGCAGCGACCCTGACTCTAAGGCAGACTGGCACTGAGATGCCAAGCGAGCGTGCGACCTTTGGAACCATTTAAGCCTGAAATTGTGCAGCCCGTCCGGCCCAGGAGATTTCCAGTTAGGCAACGGACGGACTGCACGGGCTACATCTTGGGGGCTGATGGTAATTGCCCCCATTTCTGGTAAAAGATCGCACGTGCGCTCGACCTCTCGAATCCAATCATCCTCGGTGTGACTGACAGGCGCCGACCAAATGCTGCTCCAAAATGAACACATGGCATCATCATCCGGCAGGCGCGTATCAGTTACACCTTGGTCCGGTCGCTCCCAATCCCTGTAAACCCACCTTTCGTTGCTTTGGAATGTACGATTCTGAGTGTACCGCTCCACTCGCCGCTTGTAACGACGAATACGGTTTGCCCATGCATAGATTTTCTGCTTCAGGAAGTCGATACGCTCTGTGACGCAGGGCAGATAATCTCGAGGACTAATATCAGTCCCCGAGACTGCCCGCCTCACAAAGCGCATCACCCTGGGGCGAGTGTTGCCCTCCCTGAAGCAGATAAGCTTACCGATGAGTGCTCTAGCCTCACCGATACGGCGCTCTATCCTGCACTGCCAAGCTGGTACAGCTGGTCGTGTAGCTCTGTCACAATTGGGAAATTTAACATGAGCTACACGACATGCCGCTACAGCCGCACAGTACAAGATCGAGTGGGTATCAGTGAGGTCTTTGCTGCTATCAAAACAATTTGATAGCTGCGAATCTAGAGCACACACCAGCGCCCTATTTCTCTTGTGCATGGGCAAACGAGGTAGACGAGGTCTAAGCTCCGGCGGTGTGGTACGGTACTCCCGAAATGCGTCCTCCAAAGCGCCCCTCAATCGTTCATTACATTGGGTACTCACAGATATAGCCGCGTCATCATCGGCGTCACCAACGTGGTCGGGTCGCGGTGAAGCAGTGGGTTGACGTTGCACCGCGGCCGGTGGTGTAGCAGATGAAACACGGCCACTCTGTGATTCCAGGCGCAGTCTATCAAGTACGGCGTCATCCAACATACGGTTACGCTGAATGACCCGCACCTGATCCGATAGTCGTTGGACCGAAACGTTGACAGCTGGCTCAAGCATCTGAAACAGAGAGAGCATCCGACCACGATAAGCAGTCAGGTTAATTCCCCCCTCTGTAGCCCCAAAGTATGAGCGCATGACGTTTTCATTAATGGATGATGTCCATCGCATGCGCTGCACACTTCCACCGGCAGCGGGGACTATTATTATTATTATTGTTATCTCTATTTATTTTATATACATATTTTGTACATTTTTAAATATTTCTTAAAACATATTATATAAAAAAAAAACATTTAAAAATATAAAAAATAGTAGTCCGCCGGTGTCGGGACAGGGTCCAAGCTACCGGTGGTTAGGGCTCCAGAGACAGGAACTTCCTCACAATACGAGCCATATCGACGAGTACTGCCTTCTGTATCATGCCCTTGATCCAACCGCGCAACGACAGATTCGACTGGTGGTCGTCTAGACTTTTGGCCATCAGGCCATTGGCTATAACAACAATCGGCACAATGATAGCCGAGTCCACATTCCACATGTCGACAACCTCATGTGCTAAGTCGAGATATTTGATTTGTTTATCTTTCTCAGCTTTTACGAGATTCTCGTCATGCGGGATGGTGACATCGACTATCATTGCGAGGCGCGCTAATCGGTCTATCACCACTATATCCAGCTTATTGGCTACAATAGTCCGGTCGGTAAAGATGGAACGAACCCAGTACAACGTGACTTGATCATTTTCGAGAACTGGGTCGGGCACATACCTGTAATACGGTACCTCTGAATACACTAGGTTGTATATTATAAGGAAAAATCTCTCTTTTCGTGGGTTTAAATAGAAATAAAAAAAATTAAATTGCATTTTTAACAATTATTTCATAATTTTTACAAATCCTGCTTAATTTGTTGGCCTCTGTTTTTGTAAACCTGTATGTAATCTACTATATAAAAATAAGTCGGGTTTTCCTTCCTGATGCTATAACTCCATAACGCACGAACCGATTTCCACGGTTTTGCATTCGTTGGAAAGGTCTCGGGCTCCGTGTGGTTTATAGCAAAGAAAAGAGTAGGGTAGAGTAGGGTAGAGTAGGGTAGAGTAGGGTAGAGTAGGGTAGAGTAGGGTAGAGTAGGGTAGAGTAGGGTAGAGTAGGGTAGAGTAGGGTAGAGTAGGGTAGAGTAGGGTAGAGTAGGGTAGAGTAGGGTAGAGTAGGGTAGAGTAGGGTAGAGTAGGGTAGAGTAGGGTAGAGTAGGGTAGAGTAGGGTAGAGTAGGGTAGAGTAGGGTAGAGTAGGGTAGAGTAGGGTAGAGTAGGGTAGAGTAGGGTAGAGTAGGGTAGAGTAGGGTAGAGTAGGTAGAGTAGGCTAATTTTTTTTTTTACTAAATCCCGCTTTTGGGCAGAACAACGTCTGCCGGGACCACTAGTATGTTATATTTATCTATCTGTTACCGTTTCTTTGGGTGTATTTTAAATGAAAAAAAAATCAAGAAAGAAGAACAGTTTATTTGTGGCAAGCATGACGCGAAATCCAACTTTCTTTCATCAAAAATTAAAAATAAAAGTATAAATACTTATATAAAAATGTTCACGATCGATTTTCAAAATGTATCGTCTTCTTCGTCGAAGATAAATCCTATTATTTGTAATATTTTCAAAAACAGATCGATGACGGAAGTGTAGAGCATAAAAGCCCCAAACGCGTACTCATTCTCACTGAGTGATACAATTTTACCGCCAAGTATCATCTGCAGTTCCATTATTAGAACCTGGAAAACATAATCAGGTATTAGATAAAAGTTAATACTTTTTTTTTCGGTGGGAAAATCATTCATTGACATCCCTTGCTCTTGGGCGGAGCGACAGGGTTTGTCAGATTTTTACTGACTAAAAACCCACTCTTGTTCTCCCTTGCCTTTCATACCAGGGCAGAGTCTTCCTTTCAGAAGCAGACACTTGGCCTCAGTAGGCTTTACCCCGGCTGGGCTCCTACGGTTTGCTGACATCTTATAGAGGCGCATGTAGAACAGTATGTACCGTCGATGACTTGGGCTCGGTCCGGAAGGTTACCGGAAAATCGGACAGCGAGCAAAGGTTAACTCTCTTTGTTCGCCGTCCACAACCCCGCGCCTACGGTGGCCGGAAATCGGTATCGGGATCCAGGAGGCTAGGACCTGAGAGCCGAACCCTCGCGCGTACACGTACGGCGTCCTCCTTTGCTGACATTACTGCTTCGCAGAAGAAGGCGACCGCCAGCCATTCTTCCTCACTTCGAACCATGGCCTGTACTAAGGCTCGGTGCGAGAGATTGCTGCCGCCGATTTCCCCCATGAGGACACGGCGGTGCTCTGCCCAAGCGGGGCACACCTCTACCGTATGCTCCACCATGTCCTTCGGGTGGTCTTCACAGTGGTGGCACCCGGGCGTTTCTTCCACTCGAATCCGGTACAGGAACCTCCCGAACTGATCACGTCCGGTGAAAACTGCCTCATCGGGAAGGTGAGGACGCCGTGAGGTCTTTCCAGCCACTCTTCAAAAAGGGGAACTTATAGCCATAATTATGGCGCGTGGACTGGGTTGTGATAGTCGCTATCGCCGTTCCACCATGAGATCCCACCGGAACTCTATCCGCCATGCCGTGACTTATCGTGGCAGCGGAGTTTCGCCCCAGCGTGGCATCCCCGCACCATCCGTGTGGCCATGATCCTCTGGCATACGTTCAGCTGAGCTGCCAGTCACTTTCGCAGCGACGGTGCCCACACCGGCGCCTCATAAAGGGCCATGGACCGAACGATGCCTGTGTAGATCCTCCCACAAGAGGCGTCCGGACCCCCAAGGTTGGGCAGGAACCGCTTGAAGGCAGCCCCAGTCTGATTCAGTTTTGGACTCAGAAGTCGGAAGTGCTCCTTGAAATTCCACCGACTTCTTCGTTGACACGACGAGATAAAATTTGATACTAGGTATACAATAGATCGTGGGAATCCGATGCACGCGAGACGCAAAGGACCGGTCATTGTGTTGACATTTGGGGGAGGCATATGTCCAGCAGTGGGCATATTTCAGCTGAAATGTTGATTATAATAATTATGACGAAGTATACAATGTTGCTGTGATGTACTTACGCATATTTGAATTCAGAATTCTATGCCTTACGTGACAAAGTTCAAATTCCATTACAACTGTTATTTTTAGGGCGTCTTTAAAGGTCAGTGACGGGTCCCTTACACATCAGTGCCGTGTCAGGGACGGGGCAAAAACGTTTTTCGTCAGGAGTCTAAAAAAATATCGGCATACATTTTCTATTTACACGATCACACATATCCGTGCCCGTGCCGGCAACCGCGTCAGTGTCAGTGACGACACCATAACATGTGCAAGCGTTCAAATTCCAAGCCGTGGCGTGCCCGTGTTGACAATTTTTCCTTGCAGTTTGTCGACTTTATTGATGGTAAAAATGAATGATGAGTTATTAAGTACGCTCACATAGCGTATTATCGACTTGTCTAACCCGAAATATCCATATATTTCGTGTTAGATAAGTCGTGTTTAGTTCGTGTTGGATAAGTCGTGTTAGATAACTCGTGTTTAGGTCGCTTTAGTTTTTCCAAATGTAAAAACCAAATATGGAATGAGATCGGACGAAAATTAAATTGCGAATGTTTGTCAAATTTAATGTACACTACACTTAGGCTACCTATAGTCGGACAAAGAAACAGAACGAAGTAAGGTAAGGTGTCAGCCTGTCCACGGCACTGTCGCGTCACTGATGTGTGTGAACAGACAACCCCTGACGGGACACAGATGCCCGCTCACCATAGACAGATTCGTGCCCAGTCTCTGACACGGCACCAACGTGTGGGGATACTAGTAGACCTAAATACAAATGATCACTTAAAAAACAACTTAAAATTCACTGCACTAAAGTTAATGTTTGAGTTGTTGGCAATCGATTGAAATTATTCTGAAGTATAAATTAATGTATAAGAGTACTTTTCGTCAAGAGCAGTACGAGGAAACTAGATGGCACGAGCGTCATATATAGCAAGCGCTATGAAACTTCCACAAAAAGCTGTGCGAAGAAACGTCTAACTGAGTGATTCTATTCTGCTATATAAAGGAGGGTTGTGGTGTGGCGGTCCATCACTTGCACACATTACTCGCTCGTATCTGTAACACACGCGCTAAACTCTTCTGAAAAAATAGATTATCTATAAAATAAGTGGATTTTTTAACCACTTAGTTACCTCGTACATCTCGTGAAAAATCAGCCAAATGGCGCAATGTATGTGTAATACTTACAAAAATATCAACATGATAAAAAATATGAATTCTGAGTCAGGAATGAATAAATTATTTTTGGGTTGAGCATGGCCTTGTTCTATATTCAAGTTCATTTTTAAGTGACTGTTTATATTTAAAATGTCCGTAAATGAAGGTTGCAATGTAATTAAAACTTTATCAAAGTAATAGCTTCTGCCCGCGGCTTCACACGCGTGAAAATAGGTTCCTCCATACAAACTTTGAACCCCGTTTTCTCCACTTAGGGGGTGAATTTTGGAAAATCCTCTCTTAGTGCTCGCCTACGTTATGAAAAGAAGCCTTGTGCTAAATTTCACGCTACTAGTCCCAGTAGATTTGGCTGTGCGTTGATATGTCAGTCAGTCAGTTTCTCCTTTTATATATATAGATTATAGAGTTTATTGTCCAATTTATTTAAGATCACCCTTATTATAAAAATAATTGGTCCAAAAGCCTGCATTCTAGTAGACTACAAAAATATTAAATGTGAAAAAATACTTACGACTATATTAATTAATGTTCCAAAGAAAAGTAAAACCACTTGCAGAGCTTGATATTTAATCCCTAGGAGGACTGAAGAGAAGAAAATTGTAAGGGTCAGCACTGTGAATGCTACTCCAATAGCAAAGATGTAGATCATGTACCGTGTGAAGTCAAACTAAAAAGAAAAATAAATAAATAACTATACTACAATAAACGGCCATAATCAATGTAGCATTTCTAGAGGCTGTATTACGGAAGTCTCGATACACAGTCTAGGCACCAGTCTAAGTGTATAATCTATGGTCTAGGCGCTTCTTCTTAAGTCAGTCAAGCTGCGACCATAGTAGAGAGCAGACGTCTATAAGTGTGAGTGTTGTGGAGCAGAACCGGTAATCTGGTATGTTATTGCATGTTTTATTGATTCATGTCACTGTGCCTACTCATACATCGTTCCTCAATTTCAATTGCTTATTATCCGAGTGTCCCTACTACACAATACACCAAACATGCACAAACGACATCGATGAATTAATTTTCTGGAAAATATAGCGTTGACGGCTCAAAAAAAACTCCTAAGAATTTTAATGTTATGCCATACACCAACTTGGTAGCAGATACGCCAGTTCATTTCCGATCTTCCGTGACACGAGTGCTAATTTGTACTATATTTTTATCATACCGTTAGCTTATGGATGATTTGCAGTGGCATGTATCTTTAATATACCCAAACGCAGCTCATTCTAGCCTGCTTCCAATGATATTAGGATCAGCTCCAGACTAACCAGATGTAGCTAAATACCAGTATTTCACATAGAGTGACTGCCTATCTGACATTTTAAATTATGATATTATTATTATTATATTTTAATATGTCTGTTTTAAATCAGCTAACTTGATACAGCTTGGCAAGACTGGTGTCAGATATTCTGACTTCTGACTATCCGTAGCGACTGTCAAAGATCAACAAATTGCAGTTGGGACTAAAACTGTGATACGAAGGAGTCACGACATATAATCGATGGTCACCCATCCACGGCTTGATTTTGGCAATCATTGTATTCCATCCCTTCCCGCCAGATCGCGAAAGCGTTAAAACGTGTTTTCAGTGTATTTTGAAATTAAATTATTAATATTTTAATACAAAAATTTCGAAAAATAGTGTGCAAACAAATCGCCGAAGTACTAGGGTGATAAAAAGTGTCAAGAGCTCGGTTTTACAAGACATCTACGTCGTTTGTGCCGCGCGCTGGTGCGCTTACTAGTGTGAATGAGACAACTGGAACGTCGCGTCTTAAACCCGAGTCGCCGTTAGAAAGACAAAAACAAGTATATAATCACATAAGCGGAATTACCTACAATGGTGTTCTGTCGCGCTCTTACACTCGCTGCAGTCCTGGTAGCCGGAAATAAATAGTGAATCTCACGCAGAACTCTTTTAAATACGATGTCAACACAACGAACTCCGCCCGAAAATACTCAAAAATTAGTTAACGCATGAGTCTGATACAGCGTCGGACTGTATAGCTTCGGATCCGGACTGTGATGGTCAATAAAACAATACATGTAGATATAAGCGTAAATATGAAGAGGCTGCGTTAAGTGAAATAAAAGATATTTTGGCTGAGTTACAACTTGAACAAAAAACACAATCACTGAAATTTGAAGAAGAAATAAAGAAGATGATCAATCAAAATAAAGATATTATGCAATCCATACGACATATGTCGGATAAATACAATATATATATAATGATAAATCGCTGGAACAAAAAAAAATTTGCAACTTGAACGAAATTCCAAGGCGTCATGCCTGGAGGTTAGAAATGTACCTGAAACTGAAACTGAAAATAAATTAGCACTAATCACAATGGTAAAAAATATTGGTGATGTTCTGAATGTTGACGTGTAGGTCACCGACATACGAAACATATATAGGCTTAAAAAATCTCCGAACAAGTCTGCTCCCATAATAGTGGAATTTTCTTCATCTGCAATTAAGGAAAATATAATAAAATCTGCAAAAACAATTAACAAAGATAAAAATAATAGAGAAAAACTCAACTCGATACATTTGAAGTTAACTTGTGTACCGAAACCAATCTTCATCTCGGAGTCCTCAGCACTTATGGAAGACGTCTATGTGTATTATTTAGCCCGTGAATTCGTAAAAAACTAAAAGAATGCAACTTGCTAGACCTCGTACGGAAAAGTGTACATACGACTGAATGAAGTAAAGCCGTCCAAAGTAATCTTACGTGAAGAGGATTTTACTAAGTTAAAACAACAATGACTAATATTTACATCAATGTTTTCGTTATACCCTACAATTATTTTTGTTAGCCTTTCCTCAGAATTCTTTTTCGATTTATGGGGTAAAGGTTATTGTTATTTATACTTCACGATACAGAACATAAAAATAAACGTTCCATTTTTATACAATATTTATATCATGCTAACTGCTAAACTACAACTACCAATATCTTATATAAAAACACAACATAATAATAACTATTTATATTTATTATATTATAATTATTTTACTATACGTTACATAAAACAAAATATTTATAAAATACAATATTGTTATACAAAAAGCCGACTATACTCATCATATTTACTTATTATCACTTCCCATGTCACGGAATTTAATACACCAACAACTTAATTTAATATTGTACACAGTCTCACATCGCCATCACCATGATGAAACTCATTATATAACCCTTGTTATCATGCAACACAAACATATAATTATCGGTATGTTATACCCCTTACAAATTTCACGAGAGTCACTAAGATCATCACCGGTACTCGTAATAATTATTCTCAAAATTCGCTACAAGTAATTTATTGAGGGAAGTTGATATTAGTAACAAAATAACATGTCTCCCAGAAGATTGCACAACTTACCTTAAAAACCCTGTAGAGTATTTGAAGATACTTCAACAGAATATCCGTAGTTTAACTGCAACTTACAAGAGTTAAACGTTCTGCTTAAATGGCTAGAACCCACTTGCGATATTGTTGTACTTTCCGAATGTTGGTTATCATGTATTGTTAACCTACCTAAATTTCAGGGATATAACTCATATAAAACTACTGATTATTATAATCAAAACGATGGTGTGATTGTTTACACTAACTGTAACTTAGATTGCACTGTGGAGGAACCTTCACTTTTAGAAGCAATTGTTTAACGATTAAAATAAAAAACGATACAGTAATAATCGCAATTTATAGACCACCTAGTTTTAGATCACTTAGTAATTTTCTAAATTCTTTACACAGCCTTTTAGAGAATTTGTCGTATTTAAAAATATTGTTATAGTCGGTGATATCAATATTGATCTAATTGATACCAACTCCGACAGTATTGCGTACTTAGATATTATTACCTTTCATGGGCTTCTCCCAGCTATAAATACTCCTACAAGAGGAACTTTAAAAAGGTCTTGCTTAGATCACGTAATTTTAAAAACAAAACAAAAAACGTTCATGTTTTCTTTAAATACCACTATCATCGATCATGAAGCAATATTATTTTGTTTACATACCGATGTAGTCAAAAAAAAACTATTAAAATCTAAAATAAGTTATAAAATCGACAAAGTAAAATTAATATCTGATTGTGATAACTATAATTTTCACCATATTTACCAGGATACAAATTTAACACAACTGCCACATACAATCTCATTGACATTATTCAACAACTTATTGCAAAAAATTCAATAAAACTATCTATTCCCTGATTCAAAATAGACATATTAAAATCAAATGAAAATGAGGTTATATTGAAAGTGTAGTACATAAGATATAGAAATCACTGTAACAATTTACTTAAAAAAGAATATGAGAGAGGTCAATTGGCAATGTCCAAACATAATTCAAAAAAACTATGGACTACCATAAAAAATATTACAAACACCAATAATAATAAAAATCAATTACCATTGCAACTACTGCCGAACAACAAAAATACTGAAGATGCAATCAGTGAAATTAATGAATATTTCTCTACTATTAGTAAACGACTATCTGATGCGATCACCTCCCATTTCCCTAGTCTGCAAAGAGTCACTCAACCGATTTTAAATTTCTTTTATTCTCCTGCCTACTGATAACGAAGAAGTTGAAAGAGAGATTTATTTATTAAAAAGTAACTGATCACTGGGTTGGGATCAAATTAGTGGTTATGTCCTAAAGTTTATTTCCAAATTAATAACTCCTGTTCTCACTAACTTGATAAATCGGTGTTTTGCTTCTGGAGTGTTTCCAGATGCATTGAAAAAGTATATAGTGCACCAGATCTACAAGGCGGGAGACAGAGGCACTGTCTGCAACTATAGACCTATCGCCGTCTTAACTTCACTTCCGAAGCTTTATGAGCGAATAATAAATAATAGATTAACTAAGTACCTAGAAAATATACAATTTACTTGCTAATACTCAATACAGTTTCAGATCTGGTCATTCAACAACAAATGCAGTTCTTGACTTGGTCAGTCTTTTAGGGGATAAATTAGATAAGATAAACAAATGCTTAACAATATTTCTCGACCTTGCAAAGGCATTTGATACTGTCTCTGTGGCCCGCCTTATACAAAAACTTGAGGACCTCCGAATTAGAGGTATTCCACTAGTGTTGTTGTCAGATTACCTAAAAAATAGAACTCAATGTGTAAAAATTGGAGAACATATAAGTGATGAATTGTTGGTTGATTTTGGAGTGCCAAAAGGCAGTATATTAGGCCCAACGCTCTTCCTCTGCTACATAAACGAGCTCTGCTTACATAAAATTAAAAACTGTCATAACTTTGCATATGTAGATGATACGGCTCTGTGTTTTTACGCGGACTCGTTTGATGAACTATTTAATCTAGCGCAAGATGGTTTTAATGCTGTGTGTCATACAACTAAATATATTGTCTTCACAATACAAAACCGAATGGACTCTGCTAATCTCAGTAACAATATCTATGCCCACAAATGCAACTTTCCACCGAGTTTAAAATGTAATTTAAATTAGTTCATGTAAAAGAATTAAATACCTTGGAATTGAAATTGATGCAAATTAAATGTTCGAAAATCACATAAAATCCCTATCTCAAAAAAATCGCAAACTGACTTATATATTTAAAAACCTTCGTGACGTTGCAAATAAACAAACAGTTCGGATGGTTTATGAGGCTTTGGTACAATCTATCTTAAGTTACCACTTAAAAGAGCGCAAAGAATGATACTAAAGGTTAGCTTGTTCAAACCGCATTTATACCCCACGTCAAAACTTTATGAACAAACTCAAATTCTGACTGTTTCGGCAGCTGTATATATTGCACACTGTACTTCATATACACTCTGTTGTACCCGAGAATAGTAGAAAACAAGTGGCTACCTCTAGAAGAAACTATGCAGTATGTGAGTCGACTGCTGTAAATACTGTTTTTGCGCAGAGACTAATCCGTTTCCGAGGAAGCATGCTATATAACAAAATAAATAAAATCATTTCTATAGTCAATTGTTGCAAAAAAGAATGCAAAAGCAAGGTTACAAAGTGGTTGCTTACCTTAAGCTACTCGGAAACTGAAAAATTCCTAAAATAATTTCTTCCGATATTTATAACTACACATAAATTTATACACATATAAGTATACAAACATTCTAGCACATATATTAACTTTATAAATGTATATTAAAATATTCTGTCATATTTATATAACGAAGGTAGTTCACCCATTTGGGATACTTCGTCATCAGAATCCAAGTTCGACATGGTGTAGGTAAGAAATAATAGTCTCAACACTAATGAGGGTGTTCTAAAATGAAGTTCACCAGGTGGCAGCACTGGGGCGTAAGGTCCAGGCACCTGTCAAAACGTTTATGTTAATGATATTATTTTTGACATTAACGTCAAACGTTAGACGTTAACGTCATAGTAGCAAAGGAAAAGACCTGACGGCTAAGAGGCACCAACTGGTGGCGTGGATTTTCCCAAACACCCTCATTACAATCGTCTATTTGTTCACTACCAATTACAAAGTAACAAAATCTTAAATAATCAAGGCGATGGAAATGGATTAAACTACGGAAACGCGGTAAGTTCGGTACAGGCTGGCAGAACGACCGTTCGCCCTCGTGTCACACTCAAAAGTGAAGTCTCTCAAATCCAATGCGTTCGTTCAATGTCAAAACGAATGACAGCTGACAGTTGTCAAATATGCCACGCCCCGTACCGACCTCACCCAAGCACACTGCTTGACGTTTCCGACAAACGATAATATATGGCGTTGTACTAAATAAACGTTAATCAATAGCGATTCTAATAATTGTGCCTCTTTGTTAATTCTGCGACACGGCCATCTTGACAATTCACACGTCCTCGTGTGAAACATCTGAAACAAGAATTTATGGAAAGTAAAACATCCTTTGCTCGGCCTTCCTGACCAAGATGTCGGAAGATAAAGTCACGCGATTCAACAACACAATTTTATTCTGATTCACATAGTCTCATCAAATTTTTTTAACATTGAAATCATCACTCTTTAATAAACATCAATTTTCAAACCAATTCATGAAACATTCTGACCAAATCCAGTATGCAATGCTCTGTTCGGTACCCAGCCTCGTCACACACAACACATTGCCTCCATCCGGCAATCCAAAGGGACCTCCATCCGGTACCCAACCTCAACACATCACATTGCCTCCATCCGGCAATCCAACGGGACCTCCATCCGGTACCCGACCTCAACACATCACATTGCCTCCATCCGGCAATCCAACGGGACCTCAATCCGGTACCCAACCTCAACACATCACATTGCCTCCATCCGGCAATCCAACGGGACCTCCATCCGGTACCCGACCTCAAGGCCATCGCCTCTATTTAGCACCTTTAGCAATTACCTACATTGCCATGTTGACGCTGGTCACCAACCTTAAGTAAACACTTAGGCTTGCAGCCACGAACGACATTGCAATGTACGCAATCTGAGTCACTTGCATACTACATTTGCATCTTTTATTCCCTCGCCTAAGGTCCAACCCCTTCATTGTCAACAGGTCTCGTCTCATCAGTTTTGCTAAAGTCGTGGTCAGAGTCGGTGGCAGAGTCCTTGTCGTCAAAATTGTCGCTGTCAGGCATTTTTCGAAGACGGTCGTGCGCATACTTGTATGTCCGATTCGAATTGAGAGCTTTAAGTACATACCGGTCTCCTTCTAGTACCTCTATAACTTCGAAAGGCCCTTTGTATTTAGGATCGAGCTTAGTTTGGTTTCGTTCTTCGTTCTGCAGCAGTACAAAGTCTCCTATAGTAAATGGTTTTAACTTAGCTTTGGTAGAGTCAAAACGCACCTTATCGTAAGCTGAGCCTTTCTCCATATTCTCCACAGCCTGTAACCTTACCTGCTCAATGTCGATTTCGGGGTCATCATCAACCACTGATAAGACATCTAAAGGCCTCGCAACCTTCCCAATGAGAAGTTCCAATGGGCTAGCTTGCGTGACTCGATTCATCGTGCAGTTGAGAGCCTGCTGCACGTCAGGCAAAGCATCCTGCCACGAGCGACTACTTGTTTCTATTGCAGTAAGCATGTTTTTCAATGTGCTCATGACGCGCTCTACCTGGCCGTTGGCCCTCGAACTACCTGTCGCTATTAGGTGGAGCTTAATGTTAACAGAGTCACAATAGTCCTTGAAGTCTTTACTGGCGAAGCATCTACCTTGGTCGGCGATTACACGGTTAGGCGCACCAAATAGTGAAACACTAGATTTTAAAGCCTTAATACTATTAGCTGTGTCAATGTTTATCGTATGGTGAAGTAATACGTACTTGGTGAAGGCGTCTATAAGCACAAACACATATTCCTTCCGGTCATTCTTGCCGCTTAGTTTTCCCGTAGCGTCAATATGTATGGTGTGCCAGGGTATAGCTACCTTTGGAATTGGATGCATTTCTGCCTGTACCTTGCCAGAGTGTGACTTAGAAATTTTACACGTGGCACAGCTATCTACGAACTTTCGTACAAACCTCGTCATCTTGTCGAACCAGTAAAGTTCGTAAACCTTTTCTAAGGTCTTCTCCCATCCCAAATGCAGCAAACCTTCGTGTACATTGTTAACGATTGACCACCGGAACGTTCTAGGAACTATTGGCAGGCATAGAGTCTTACCACGTCGCTGAATTTTCCGATGCAAAACACTTGACCGAAGCTCGTAGGTCTTAGCCACATCATGAGGAAGTTTTCCATCCTTCAAGTCAGACACAAGTTTTGAAAGCTCCCCATCTTTCTGCTGTTCTGCAATCAGCCAGTTGTCATTCAGTTCGGCTAAATTAATTTGTTTACTGCTTACCTTCTCGAAAGGAGCGCTATCTGCGTCATTTGGTAATGGATTTCTTGAAAAGAAATCTGCATGAGACATTCGCTTACCGCTACGATGAACAATGTTGAAGTCGAAGGCTTGCAAGAAGGCCCACCACCTGTGAACACGTGGAGTTAAGTCTGTTTTCTTACGGGTGGACTGCAATGAACTGCAATCAGTTACCACGTCGAATTTATGACCATGTAGATAATGTCGGAAATGTTTTACTGCGTTGACAACAGCAAGAGTCTCCAACTCGTACGAGTGATACTTAGACTCTGCAGCAGTTGTGCGCTTGCTGAAGTAGGCAATGGCTTGTGACTTACCTTCACATAGCTGAATAAGAACAGCTCCATATCCAATAGCACCCGCATCCGTATGCAACTCCGTCTTTAGTGCTGGATCATAAATCGATAACACTGGCTGACTGGTTAGAATAGAAATTACCTGTTGTCTTATGGTCTCATACTCGGATTTCCATTCAATTCGACCATTACCAGAAGTCAAAGCATAAAGCGGGGCCATAATCTGAGAAAACTTTGCTATAAACTGACGAAAATATGACGCTAAACCAATAAATTGGCGCAATTGCGTCACAGTCTGGGGTGGCGGTAACAAAGTCAAACAACTAACCTTGCGAGGATTAGGCCGTATCTGCCCTTGACTGACTTCAAACCCCAGGTACTCTACTTTCTGTTTTAGGAAAGCACACTTTTTATAATTAAGAGAAAATCCTTTCTCTGAAAGGACCCTAAGTACTATCTGAAGCCGCTCAAGTGCCTCGTCAGCATTTTCTGCAACTATCAGCACGTCATCCATGTATACTACAACGTAAGTATTCACTAAATCCCCAAGCGCATGAATGAGAGCTCGCTGAAATACTGAGGGGGCGTTTCGAAGTCCAAATGGCATGGTCAAATATTCAAATTGGCCGTCAGGCGTCACAAAAGCTGTTCGCTCTATAGATTCAGTTGAAATGCGGATTTGGTGAAATCCTGAGGCCAAATCTAAAATCGTAAAGAAATGACCTCCATGCAACCTAGCTATTTGGTCAGAGATAAGTGGTAATGGAAAACGGTCAGGTACTGTATTATCATTCAGTTCGCGGTAGTCCACACACATCCTATCTGTACCATCCCTTTTTTTTACGAGGAGAATAGGACTCGCAAACGGTGATGAACTACAGCGAATTATATTGGCCTTGAGCAGTTCATCAATTTTACTTCGTACAACCTGTCGTTCCTCGGGGCTCAACCTATAAGGGCGTCGATTAACAGTCTTATGAGGGTCTATGAGGCGAATTTTCATGGGTTCAGTGTCTGCAGGGGATGTAGGTACACCGGAAATAAAATTATTTTTGAATGATATCAAAATATCTAACAGTTCAGTTTTTCTTTCAGGGGGTATGTCTGTGTCTATCGTGTCAAGGTCAAATTTACAGCCAACATTCACGTCACATGTCTGAACAGTCCGTATCTTCTCAAATCGTATCTTATCTGACGACATTTAAACTAGTAGACCAATTGATAAAACTTCGCGTCCAATCATGATTTCATGTCGCAAAAAATTGTAAGGTAAAACGTGAAAAAGAATTTCAAAAATATTTCCGTCGATCTCAACAGTAGTCAAAATTTGTACAGTCGACCTTACAGAAGTCTGTCCAATACCAGTCAATGTTACATTTCCATAAATTCGTCTACCACTAAATTTACAAGATACGGATTCTTTAACAAGCGAACATTCCGCACCAGAGTCATAATAAAAATCAAACTGCTCACCAGAGTGCCGTAAGGATCCAGCAGGTGCGTCCACAAGGCAGACATCAACTCGCTTCTCCCAGGCAGGATCGGCCGCCGTGCTGCTGCATGCCTCCTTGGCGTTCCTCTTAGGACAGCTGGATGCGTAGTGTCCTTGTTCACGACAATTGAAACAAGTGATCCAGTCGGCTTTCCCTGGTACCTGGTTACTCTTGCCACTGCTAGATGCCGTCGACCTCGATAGCGCTTCATGTGCCTTTAGGTCTCTCTTCAGGCGACACTGCACCGATCTGTGTCCTGGTTTACCACAGTTGAAACATTTGGGCCCAGCGTTGGGCCAATTCGGGCGGTTCCTCTTCGCGTCAGGACCTTCACGTTCATCACCACCAAATGGGGCGCTTCTCTTCAGGAACGAAACGGCCTTCAGTTCCCGGTGTAAATCATTGCGGGTTTTGATGTCCGTAGTAAAGGACAATCGCTGGACTCGTGTATCATTCTTCGCGATATGAGCTAGCACCGTCGCGACAGCAATCTGCTCTGTCGTAAGGCCGTTCCATTTTGACATGATGGTTGTCATGAGGGTAGCTGCATATGCGGCCAGACACTCATTCTCCTTAGGTTTATTTCCATGCAGATTGATTAGAAAGGAAGCAGTAGTCTCTGGACAATCATACCTGGCTATAAACAGTTCCTTAAAATCGCTCCATTTTATCCCAGGGTAAGATATGGACGACAGCCATGATGAAGCTTCTCCCTTGAGTGCGCGGCTTAAGGCAATCATCAACGATGCACCATGACTATTTGGATCGATCACACACATGTCCGCTGTTGCCAGCCATGCACGAGGGTCAACATTCCGTTTTTCAGGGTCAAAATCGGGTAGGCGAACATCCACAATCCCAGAAGGTGTTTTCATTGCTTGCACGATAGCCATAAAGTTTTTGTTTTGCTGCTCTAACAGAAAACGCCATTTTTCCATCTCTGTGTTACCTTCAAAACGTGCGTATTGTCTTTACACTTTTCTTGGTTAGCACTTTCACTTGCACCACGTGGGGCGTTCGAGTTGCATCCCACTTCTGATAACGAAGGTAGTTCACCCATTTGGGATACTTCGTCATCAGAATCCAAGTTCGACATGGTGTAGGTAAGAAATAATAGTCTCAACACTAATTACAATCGTCTATTTGTTCACTACCAATTACAAAGTAACAAAATCTTAAATAACAAGGCGATGGAAATGGATTAAACTACGGAAACGCGGTAAGTTCGGTACAGGCTGGCAGAACGACCGTTCGCCCTCGTGTCACACTCAAAAGTGAAGTCTCTCAAATCCAATGCGTTCAATGTCAAAACGAATGACAGCTGACAGTTGTCAAATATGCCACGCCCCGTATCGACCTCACCCAAGCACACTGCTTGACGTTTCCGACAAACGATAATAGATGGCGTTGTACTAAATAAACGTTAATCAATAGCGATTCTAATAATTGTGCCTCTTTGTTAATTCTGCGACATATATAAATATATTATATGTATATTATATATATATCTACACACCTCCACTTACATAATACACACGTCCATATGCTCTAATGCACAAAGCATTGGTCGAATATTTAAGTTTTTTTTTTGATGATGGAGAGGCCTGGAGTTCCAAGATACAGGCTTAGGCTTAGTTTAGACTCCAGATCGAAAAGATCGAACAGTGCGACTGTTTTTGCTTAAACACGAGTTTTATAAGCGGCAAAACCTTGTTTGCACACACACGCAACTTAAAAAATGTGCTGTGAATAGCAAAAATTAAGATTAAAATTTTGCGGATAACCCTTTTTTTAGGTGGAAAAATCATCTAATAACAAATCACGCTCTTGGGCGGAGCGACAGATAGTGATAGGGATAGTGTCAGACTTTTACTGACTAAAAACCCACTCCTGTTCCTTCGCTGCCTTCGTCCCAGGGCCCCGGGTTTCCTTTTTACACTACCCACTGCTGGGCCCCTACGATTTTCTGACATCTCCCTGAGGCACGCGTGTAACAATACGCGCCGTCGACGACTTGTGCTCGGTCCGGACGGTTACCGGACGGTCGGACGGCGGGCTACCCATTGCTCGGCCGTCCGTAAGCCTGCGCCTACGGTGGCTGGAAATCGGGATTGGAATCCCCGCGGCGGTTGAGGCGTGAGGACCGTTGCCTCACGCGATCGGCCGCCTCCTTTACTGCTTCGCAGAAGGAAGCAACCTCCTGCCACTCCTCCTCGCTTCGGACCATGGCCTGTACCAAGGCCCGGCGCGAGAGATCACCGCCGCCGATCCTCCATACGAGGAAACGGCGTTGCTCTGCCCATACGGGGCACGCTTCCACCGTGTGCTCCACCCCTTGCATTTTTACCCGTATCTACAATACTTACATTTGTCAGTGCCAAAATCAGGCATAGAAGTACAGTGACTGCCGTAGCTACCAGTGCATAGGATATTACAAAGGTGTCGTAAACAGCTGTTATATATGCTGTCATCAGACTCATACAAACGACCTGAAAACAAAAGAAGGTTCATAAAACCTCCAATCATGAAAACCTGATTTAAAAGGCAGAAATTTCAGCAGAGGATTTCGTGTTTTATAACACAAGCATGCAAAACAAGCATAAAACAATGCTTACCGACGTCTGTTATACATTCAATACACAGACAAAGTGAGAAATGAGTATATTATAGAAAGTTTGAAAGTGGCGCCAGTGACTGAAAAGTTGAAAAGGAATAATAATTTGTCTTAAAGATTTAAGATTTTCAATATAAGTGTTCTGATCATGCGCTGTGCACTTACTTATATTTTTAAATAAATATTACTAAAAGAGATTTTTTTTAAGGTGGGAAAATCATCTAATGACAAATCCCGCTCTTGGGCAGAGCGAGAGATAGTGTTAGACTTTCACTGACTAAAAACCCACTCCTGTTCCTTCGTTGCCTTCGTCCCAGGGCCCCGGGTTCCGTTTTCACACTACCCATGGCCCTAGAAGGGTTTGACCCTGCTGGGCCCCTACGATTTGCTAACATCTCCCTGAGGCGCGCGTGGAACAATACGCGCCATCTACGACTTGGGCTCGGTCCGGACGGTTACCGGACGGTCGGACGGCAAGCCACCCATTGCTCGCCGTCTGCAAGCCCGTGCCTACGGTGGCCGGAAATCGGAATCGGAATCCCGGCGGCGATTAGGGCGTGAGGACCGTTGCCTCACGTGATCGGCCGCCTCCTTTGCTAGCATTACTGCTTCGCAGAAGGAGGCGACCACCTGCCAATCCTCCTCGCTCCGGACCATGGCGTGTACCAAGGCCCGGCGCGAGAGATCGCCGCCGCCGATTGCCCCCACGAGGACACGGCGTTGCTCTGCCCAAGCGGGGCACACCTCCACCGTGTACTCCACCGTGTCCTCGGGCGGTCCACACAGTGGCGACAACCGGGCACTAAAAGAGATATGATTATACATGTGAATGGAGGGAGAGGGAGCTAAAGGAAAGATGAATGGACTGTGTGAGGAGTGATATGATAGAAAAAGGAGTTAGTGTTAACGTCACGGTTGACAGGAAAGAATGGAAAAAAAGATGTTACGCCGACCTCAAATAACATGGAACAATGGCAAGAAGAAGATGATGACGATACTTTAAAGAAAATAAGAGTTTTTTTACGTTATGGATAATCTCCGGAACCATTGAATCTATGTCAAAAAAACTGCACCATTTGAAAGGCTAGTTATTCTAAATAGACATGATCAATATGATAATTACTGTGATAATCCGGATAAAGCCGTGACGGTCGATTCTTATTAATAAAATAAACTATGTGTTGAAACTTACCGCAATGATTAAAACTATGAAATTGCATGGAAACCTTCTCGTGCATTGGCTACACATTAATGCGTAATTTAGCATTAGCATTCCCCCCCTAGAAAAATAAAATAATTTTGTTAGATTCTAAAACCAACTTGTTTCTTTTTGTGTAACGGTTTGACCCAGACCCCACTAATGTGGGACAGTAGCTCCTTACTAATCTGCATTGGTGGAGTCTAGAGAAAAGAGCAGATATGTTTTAGCAAAAGAGCATTTACTTAGGCTGTATAGAGATGAGTGCGGCGAGCTTTATGCAAATTGTATGAAATAAAAAGGTTTTCTGTTATTGTCACCAAATGGTGCTTATGGAAAAATTTAGATTATTCAGTCGGATGGAAGTGTTAAAAGATAGAAAAAAAGTTATTAGTGGTATTTAAAGTTGAAAATTCTGATGAACTTGGAGCCACTGGAGATGGTTTTGAAACTTTTGTGGGCGTAATTAAAGATTATGTTTTCAGCATATGAATTATATTAGTGATTTTGAAGATTAAGTATGCAGAGTTTATATATATAGCACAAGAAATGATGCGGGCACAAGATACTTCCCTGAAGGACCCCGAAAATCGCCGATCTCTCTTTGTTTACAGAATTGCTTATTGCCCTTTGTGGATGATTTTTAAGATGGACTTTAGTAAAAAGGAGTAATTCCGATCCTCTTTTCTGTAGCTTTTCCAGCGGGAACGGGGTGAACAACCCGGTTTAGGAAAAGTATCAAATTGTTTATAGCATAGTAGTAAGATTTACTTGGTCTAAACTCATACTGAACATACACGAGTAGCTTTTCTTTTCTTATTCAAGAAATTTACTAGCCTTATATTGATTAAATGGAACCCTTTTACTACACTCCTGCTGCCTGTCCGTCCGTTCAGCCATCTGTCTGTTACAGTTAACACCACAGATAGACATGCCTCCGATTTGGCATGATCACCGCACGTTTTTGTTCTTTTCATACAAATATGAATTTACACATTTCCTGTCTGATCAGTCGTATTCACTGAGACTATGCAGAGATTAGATGTATAAATAACGAAGTTCTATTATTTGAGTAAAATATGTCTCCTGTCTATGTTATGTTTGTGTCCTCCTGAAGGCGGGTAGGGTAGAAAACCGATCCTAAAGGCCCTTCAGAGGTTGTTCGATTCCGTCATACTTAAGGAAAAGACGCAATCGAACAACAGACAAGGCATGGAGCCGAGGTGTGGTGGTACATTTCTTTAAGAAGGGCGACAATGCCCCGCTTAAGAATTACTGGGTCATCTCACTTCTGAGCCATATCTACAAGTTGTTTTCCAGAGTCATCACGAATCGTCTCGCGCGCAGGTTTGATGACTTCCAGCCTCCCGAACAAGCCGGATTCCGAAAAGGTTTCAGCACCATAGACCATACGCTCCGGCAGGTTATACAGAAAATCGAGAAGTATAAGCTGCCTCTATGCTTAGCGTTCGTGGACAGTGACAAAGCTTTTGATTTGATCGAGACTTAGCATAAGCATAATCAGCCTTTTTAATGTTAGCACTGCTGGAACTCAAGCCTCCTCTCTCTAGGAGAGGGAATGGGCCGTAATCCACCACGCGGGCCCAGTGCGGGTTGGTGGATGTCACATGTCTTCGAATTTTTGGTTCTAGAACATGCCGGTTTCCTCACGATGTTTTCCTTCACCGTTTTGAGAGCAGTAGTGATGAAATAAATTAC
The DNA here is from genome assembly GCA_961205895.1 of Mythimna pallens. Lineage (NCBI taxonomy): Eukaryota > Metazoa > Arthropoda > Insecta > Lepidoptera > Noctuidae > Mythimna > Mythimna pallens. The sequence continues at coordinate 12,514,946 of OY540848.1, forward strand.
ACAAAGTAATGCGCCTGGCTACGTTTGAACTTGCGACCTACAACTCGTAAGTCGGAACAGTGTCTTAAAAGTAACTTAAAATGACATATGGCACTGAAACATGGTCACTTACAATGGGCCTCATGAGAAGGTTTACAATCACCCAAAGGGCAATGGAAAGGGCTATGCCTGGAGTTTCCTTGCGTGATCGCATAAAGAATAAAGATATTCACAGGAGAACCAAGGTCGCCAACATAGCCCAAAGAATCGCCAAACTAAAATGGCAGTCGGCAGGGCACATTGCTCGTAGAACAGATGATCGATGGGGCCGAAAGGTTCTAGAGTGGCGAACGCGCACCGGAAGACGCAGCGTTGGAAGGCCTCCCACAAGGTGGACCGATTACAGGTGAGAGTCGTGGGATTGCGGTGGATGCGAAACGCACAGGATATGTCGTTGTGGCTACGCTTGGGGGAGGATCTTAAAAAAAACTGTAAAAAAAAAATTATTATTTAAGATCACTTTTAGTCCACCTGTCATAAAAGTATATATTGCAAGATCAAAATATCTCATATAACTTCTCATCACAATCACAACTTTTTTTTCTATAAATGAAAGAATCTAAGGAGTGAAATTCCCTGCCGGAGTCTGTGTTTCCTGATAGCTACAACCTAGGGGTCTTTCGTCGGCCACGTCATCGCTTACCATCAGGTGGGATAGTGGTCAAACACGAGCCTATCAATAATAAAAAAAAAGAATCATTTTTCCTAACTAAGGAAAATTTTCTTTTACTTACATTCCTCCCATGAACAGTACCCTCCCAGTTCGTGTGTGTAAAAATTCTTGCCTGTAAATAAACAATCATTTTTGTAGATTAGAGATTAGAGCAGAAAAATAAAATTTGGTTGAGACATTGCGTTAAATTTTCGTAGCAAGAAAAAGGTGAAACAGTAGTTTCCTGAAAAAATGTATTAGGTCCGCAAGTTAGATTACCAAAAAACATTGGACATGTATTTTTCTTTTGTCACGTAATCAACACACGAACAACACGCGAACGAGTCTCTGGGCCACTTGATTGTTTGAAACAGTTAAGAATCACCGCGGCGCTGGAACGCAAAAAAAAATGAGTGGATTTTAGTAATTAAAGTGTGAATTTTAATAAATAGCTCAAAATTGTACGTAATGATTAAAAACAAAAATGGAATTCTTCAGTTTTCTTTCAGATGACTACAACCCGGGAAAAGTCAAGAGTGAATAGGTTGCTTCTAAGTAAGCGCGCTCCATCATCGACCGCATCGTCGCTTTCCATCAGGTGAGACGCGGTCAAGAGCAAACCTAATATGAATTTAAAAAAAGTTTGATGCCCTACCAAGTGTAGTATTTAGTTGAACAGAGTGGTAAGCCAAACTAAAAAAGCTTTTCCAAGTGAGCAGAATTATGGTCAGCTTCTGGAAGAAATGTTAGCTGAATGTAAATACTTGAATTTCTGTATGAACGCAATTAAGTTATCATTCTTAGTTAGCATAAGTGTTCCTTTGGTTTGCCGACGACATAGTAGTCATGGCTGAGACTACGGAGGAGCTCAGTACAATGCTCTGTAACCTCAGTAGACCTTCCGAAAGAGTGGGACTTAAAATGAACATAGACAAAACCAAAGTCATGGTAAGCAGCCGTGTAGCACCCACTCCTATCAAGATCAGAGACTTTACACTCGAATCTGTAGACAACTACATTTACCTGGGACAGACGGCCCAGTTGGTTAGGTCTAACTTCGAGAAAGAGGTCAAGATCATTGAATCTCGGCTGGGCAGCATTCTGGATGCTGCGCAGTATCTTCTCGTCCAATATGTCACAGTGTCTCAAGACTAAAGTCTATGACCAGTCCCTGTTGCCAGTGATGACATATGGCTCCAAAACGTGGTCGCTTATAATGGGCCTCATTAGAAGGTTTAAAGTAACTTAAAGGGCAATGGAAAGGGTTATACTCGGAGTTTTCTGCGTGATCACATCAGAAATGAAGATATCAGCAGGAGAACCAAGGTTACAGACATAGCCCAAAGAATCGCCAAACTTAAGTGGCAGTGAGTAAGGCACATTGCTCGCCGAACAGATGGTCGATGGGTACAAAAGGTTCTGGATTGGCGACCACGTACCGAAAGACAGCGCTGGAAGGCCTCCCACAAGGTGGACTGATGACCTAGTGAGGGCCACAAGATGCAAGATGCACAGGACCGGTCCATTATGGCAACACTTGGGGGAGGATAATGTCCAATAGTGGAAGTATTTTAGCTGAAATGATGTTGATGATGATGATTAGTGACAATAAATTAAAAAAAGTAAGTCCCTACTTGCGAAAAAACGTAAACATTTCATACTTATTAAAACGTTGGCAAAGTATCAAAATTATCAATGCGGTGTACGACACGCGGTTTTAATGCACTCCAATACAGACAGCTGTGTGCACGCTAACTGTAAAACAGTGTGAGTAAATTTACCTAAAATCGAAGCGCGCCGCTCTGGAGTAATGCTTGTTATGCGAATGTGAGTATCAATATGAACCAATTATGATTTTAATGATACAAAAAGAAACCAAAAGTGTAGAAAGACTATATTTATGAAAGAAAAAAAAAACATAATTAGATATCCATTAGCCGTAATAATTGTGTTTCGATAACGGATCAAATAACACAAGTAATTGAGATAGCTCAGAAATTATCATGAACAGGCTTTCCCGTGAGGGATGAGTTTTGATGCTTGCAGACATCTGATATCTTATGATTGAATGAAGATAGAATATTCCGGAATGGCCATTACAGCAGTTGTAGTAAAGACAACGTTGATTGACATCACAACGTCAGTCCACAATATTCGTAAGTTAGTAGCGAGTGCAAGAAAAATGTATACGTCGGAGAATTGACTCCCTCTACTTAGTGTTAGCGAGTCGTGCTAGGACGCGGCCGTTGGAAGGGCAAGCATTCTATGTTCGGAGCTCGCACCAAGCGGACGTATTTGTTTGAATATTATTAGGATCTTATTTTAATAAAATGTTGTTCAGTTATTTCCCTTTATGATTATTGCTCATGACTACCCACTATGTCGGAACGCTACAAGGACATATACGACACTTAGTGGGCACTAAGTGTCGTGGCCCATCCCATGGTGAAATATTATGTATTTTTAGATAAGTTCTTGCTCTGCAACTACGATAAACATCGAAGCGGTACCCTTCTGCAGTTTTGCGTAACCCCATGAGAAAAGTTTAAGTACTTTATGTATTACAGTTTACCTGAATTTACAGGATAAAGGACTAAGTTGAATCTTACGATATTTAACCTTCAAGCGGACGCGCGACTATTTGAAACAGTAACGGTCTTAATAGACCGACGGGAGATTTCAGGAACTTAAAATATTATATTCAGATATTTTTCAACTAAATAATAATTTGTTTAAATTCAAAATAAAATTTTGAGTTTAAACTGGTTTCTTCGAATTAGGAATCAATTCTGCCCGACATAACAAGAGTTCTATTGTGAGTCTTAATTATATCTCCAATTAATTTGTATTTTTTTAATATTCTTGAAAAGATCGAATAATTAATATCAAAGAGTTTTTTTTATCTACTTAGATATAATTTTCTTTAGAATCAGACTTCTCGTCAATATAAAAATACAAGGCAGGCGCGTGTAGTCTTTTCGACGCCTGCACCGCGACCTAAATACACACATTCTGTGTGTCTCAGGAGGAGAGGAAAAAGAGGAAATGGAGTTATTTTCGTCAGTACTGAACTAATGACTAGCAACTAGAGATGATACGTTATTTTGACAAGAAATTTTGAAATTATGATCGTAAATATATCGAGTGCGGTCGATTCGACGCCGCGCGACCGCATGAAGGTTAACGGAATCTCATTTTTATACTTCAGTGTCTTAAAAATACAGAGAAATGTTTGTTGTACTTACGAGTTATATGAATATATAGTAAAAGCAGCCGTAATAACAGTCATGAGGAGCGTAAGAGACAACATTTTTACAAGGAACGTTTGGTCGATGGCTGTAAAAAAAGAATACTTTCGTCATAATAGGTATATTCGAAGTCACATTGACTCAGATTCACAAACAAAGAATCTCTGCTACTCGGTATAGGCTAATTTTATGAGTGTTCTTACGATAAAATGGTTCTGTTGGGATATCTTCTGGCTCCTTGCTTTCCGGGATATCATCCATATTTTTAATATTAGGGGGAAGACCCGACTTCTTGCTTTCAGGGGTCTGACCTGATTTTATACTTTCACTTTTCTGACTCGATTTTTGTCTTTCAGTTTTTTGACTTGATGTTTTGCTTTCAGATTTTCGATCCTCTTTCCTGATATTTACATCCTCTATCTCCATTTTGTATACATTTTTAGATGTAAACCATTTGCCATATTTTCGCACATTGTCGACCGCTGTATTTCCATATATAACTTTTATTATTTCAGCATTGCTGTTACATTTCTTTACATCTTGATGACTAAGTAATCCATTATATTTTACTGAAGTTATACTGTTATTAGCAGAATTTTTAGTTTTGGTGGTTTTGACTTCATTTTGTATGTGAATTTGGGTAACATATATTTCTGAATTCAGTGTACCAGGGATCATTTTATTTCTTCACTTTGTCATATTACGGTGATTGTTTAAATTTCAATTGCAACTTTCATTAAGGGCTCTTATGATATATATTTATAAAAATGTTCGGTTTCAACCCGTAGGCTCAAAGTGTCAAAAACTTTGACAAGATACTTTTGTCAGGGCTCAACTATGACAGCCGTGCTTTTTTAATACCGCAGCCTACTGGGGCCAAGGGCCTGATTCTGAAAGGAAGACTCGACCCTGGCCCCAAAAGCAACGAAGGAACAGAAGTGGGTTTTAGCAAGGATCTTGTATATCCTACCGCAATAACTGCTGTAGAGCCCTTTTGGCGTACTTTTGATTTATGTTTGTTTGTACAGGTTTGTACTATTTCCTACGCTCGTCGCCAATATTTGCGGCTGTGAGTGGGTCTCTTTGAGAAATTGCTAGAGCGATATCACATCGTCCACACCTTCCACAAGACGCAGGTCTTCACCGTACATGGGAAGTCCAGGATGTTGCTGTTTCGGATTCAAATAAAACACTTACACTCAATGCTCAAGGTGTGGACGTCGTGGCGTCGCGATTGTGGCGTGCCCAGTGCTTGGTTGCGACAGTTGTTGTCTCTGTACTATCATGAGATCCTGTCTGAACTCGTAGCAGCAGAGTTTCGCGCCGGTATTACAATACCATGTGCAGATATCGCGTGCGCACAAGGACTAAGTATCCTAATTTTTAGCAGGAAAGAATTTTCAACCTGATGAAGGTTCAATTTGCTGTACTTGCCATTTATCTAGTATATGTGAATCTACACGAATAGATTTTCTGTACACAGCACATTAGAACGTAGTATAAGAATACCAATTAATATGTGAAATTAGTTTATTATAAACTAATTTTAAAATTAAAACATTATTATAATGTTTTAATAATGGGATGGATCCATAAGGAATTGAAGAAGCTGTGAAAAATTGTAGACATACTTAAAGAGATTTTGATATTTATTAGAAATCGATGGGAGAGGTCATCTGCTATCCTTTCAGACCCCTAAATACTTCTTATGCCCTGCAGATTTTTTTCATCGACTTTTAATTGTTTTTTTTTTCATAAAAAAATAAAAAGTCGATGAAAAAAAATTCGCAGGGCATGAGAAGTGTTTAGGGGTCTGAAAGGATAGTAGATGATCCCTCCCATCGACCAATACAATTTGGCACACGATGCACCAAACACCCTGTATATGTACAAAATTAAAGCACATTTCACGATGCGTTTTACGCCTGCGGTGTGCACGGTTGTTCGCGGTTCCCGCTGTACCAGCGATCAATTGATTGGCCTATTGGTCTAGTGGTTAGTGACCCTGACTACTATGCCGGAGGTCGTGGGTTTAATTCCCACCCAGGACAAATGTTTGTGTGATGAGCACGATCATTTGTTCTGTATCTGGGTGTAATTTATCTATAATATGTATGTATTTAGAAATATATAAGTATGTTTATCAGTTATCTAGTACTCATAACACAAGCTCTGCTTGGCGTTGTGTGATAGTTGTGGAATATTATTATATTATTATTATTATAACTAGTAGAACCTCGCGGGCTGCGGTCGCCCGCAGCCTTGACGGGCGACCGGGCACCGATAATTTCACAGCCCGACCTGTCTTCCAATCGCATGTATTGCGAAAATCGCAACCGCGGTGGCTGCGAAACCACGTAAATCAAATAAAATAGCTGTTTCCTCTACCACTGCGGGCGAGGGTTAAAACCGCTCCGTGAGTTCTTATCCTAAGCGAGCACTAAGAAAATATTTTGATAATTTAACTTTTAATTTAAGGAGTAAAAAGGAGGAAAGGACATTGACAGGGTCTAAGTGTTGCCCAGGAGTGAAAGTAGCTCCAGTAGAACTGCGGAATTAATTTACATTAAAAAAATATATTTAAAACAATTGGCCCCAGGAAAACCAAATGAAAACAGGTTTTATTATTAATCAAAAAAATTTTTTTCATGTATCAAAACCGTTCGATTTAGTGTCTAAGGATAGTGAATAGTCTAATGTAGGCAAATATTCCTCAAGTTGGCCTCAACCTTAATCTAATCCTTGGCAGCAAACAACTTGATGTTTTTTTTGGAAACACTATTTTTAGGTATAACTTTTGATTGAAAATACCAGTGCCAACCAACTCATATTAGAATACTCTCAGGTAAATTAAGCTCAGCTGCATAATATGCAGTAAGAAAAAATAGTAACTTAGTCTAGCCAAACTAGATAAAAAATAGGGTTAAAGTTACAATAATTCGCACCAATCTGAAAATTGGTAGGATTGTTCAACAAATAAAATCTAAAAAGTCCTCGTCGATCCGACACCTGGAAAAAAATACTCGGGGTCAAAGGTAAAAAAAACGAGTGTTTCGCAATTTTCAGCAAAGCATAACGGCAAGTTTATCATAAAATAAGCTCAAACAAAAAGGTAGATCAGATAATTATTTACAAAAATGTCTATATACCTTTTTTTCCTAAGAGCCACCGTTTTTGAGATATAATGATTCAAAAAATTTAAAGAGGTAATCGTCATAATATGCACACGTTTTCACGCCACCTTTGAGGTAGTGTATTTAGCGCGATTTTTGGGTTCCGTTCCTCAAAAGGAAAAAACGGACAACAAAGTGATCCTATAAGGATCGCTTTGTTATCCGTCTGTCTGTCTGTCAAGACCCTTTATCTCGGTATCGTATCTCGGGATCGCGTGGAGGTATCGAGTTGAAATTAAAACCATATACTTAGGTCTGCGATCCCTTGAAGCTGTAAAAAAGTGACACTTTTATGTTAGGGAAAAAAAGATACGACTTTTTAGATTTCATTTCGCTACTTATACATAATTCTAGGTGTGAAGTCAATTTTCCTTAAGTCCTTAAAAATTGATAATTTAGTTATACTCGTAGTTATTCGTTGGGAATTAATATATCTATATTTTGTTTAAGATTTACTTATTATTATTCCATTTATTAAATTTATATACATATTGATTACATTTTTAAATATTTCTAAAAAAAAAAAAACCGTTAAAAATAAAAAAAATAGTCGCCCACCGACATCGGGAACAGGGTCCAAGCTACCGGTGGTCAGGGCTCCTGATAGAGGAATATCCTAACAATTCATGCCGTGTCCAGGAGTACTCCTTTCTGAATCAGGCCCTTGATCCAGCTGCCTAACGAGAACCTCCTCAGATGTGGTTCGAGGCTCTTAGCTATTAAGCCATTGGCCGTTACGACTATCGGCACAATGATTGCTCCATCCACTTCCCACATATCGACAACCTTGCGAGCAAAGTCATTATTATTATTATTTATGATGGTACTTTGAACAATCCTTCTAATTTTCAGCTGGGTGCAAATTTTTGTAACCAAGGATATCTAAATTGAACGGACTAGAGGGAATCGACAGGAATAGCCACAGTTGGTTAGTCTACTATGCTTATTTTCACAACATTATGTTTTAAGGCCTATTGTAGTAGGAATCTGCAGCTGATGTAGAATCAATTTTCATATCGCAAAAGAGAGCAATCCGGGCTATTTATAAAATGGATACTAACGATTCCATTAGAAATACATTCAAAAAAATAGATATACTGACTCTATTAGTATTTTGTATGTTCTCAAAGAAATTAGGACTTTTCAAATATAATTGATTTTCATAATGTAAACATATTATACGCTCTGGAAAATATAATACCCAAATGGAGATTAACTGACACAAAAAAGTCATTCCTCATAAGAATACGCTTTTATAACAAGCTGCCAAAGTCAGTTGCAGAACTTAGCGAGGGAAAGTTCAAAATCCATATCAAGCATGTTATTACCAAGAAAGTGTATTACAAGATTAAAGATAAGTTTTGACTGCTTATTTACAACCATAGGTTGTGTGAAAGAGAATCCCGGGGCACTTGAACGAAGGCCAAGAAGGAACATAGATTGGGTTTTAGGCAGTAAAATCTGACACGCCCTCCCACTCCTCTTTAGAGCAGATGTCATTGGATGATTTCCTACCTAAAAAAACAGCGACTGCACATCAGACCTCCATAATCCAGTGGCCGGGCAACACGATACTAGAACTACTACTAATACCCTATAGACTGATAGTCAGACTTTCTGGCGACTGACTATCTATAATAACTGTCAAAGATCTACGAATGACAATCAGGACCAACGACTTTGCGTGCTCTCCAAGGCACAGCGTGTTAGTAACGTCCTAGATAAACTTAGAAAAGTAAATGTAAATTGAAAAAATCACATTAATCGTTGCTCAGTTTCGAACCCGCAACCTCATGCATGAGAGGCGGGTCACTTAACCACTGGGGCATTGACGACCCACAGCTATTAATATTGTCTACCGTAGGCGTAGGCTTGTGGACGGCGAGTTATGGGTAGCTCGTCGTCCGACCGTCCGGTTACTATCCCGACCGAGCCCAAGTCGTCGACGGCGTGTAGTGTTCCACGCGCGCCTCAAGGAAATATCAACAACCGGGGCCCAGCAGGGTCGAAGCCTACTGGGGCCAAGAATCTGATTCTGATAGGAAGACTCGTGCCTGGTATGAAAGGCAACGAAGGAACAGCAGTGGATTTTTAGTCAGTACAAGTCTGACACTATCTCCCGCTCCGCCCCAAAGCGGGGGATGTCATTGGATGATTTTTCCACCGAAAAAAAAAGCTATTAATATTGTAATATCAATTTTTTTTTTTAATAGTAGCCTTGTCGTTTTTGCCAGTTCTTCTCCATTGAAAAGAACCAATTGGAACCATGATGTTGATGTAAGTGCCATGTAAACTCTAAATATTATTATTATCTTTTTATTGTTACATTATTACTGTAACAGTTACTGTCACTAGTATTACTGGTTACTAGTTACAGGTATATCACTGATACATTGTACTTTACCAATTGTATCGATTCAAATCCATACTAATATTATAAATGTGAAACTGTATGTGACTGCACAGCAAATCGGAGTGACGAATTGACGTGATTTTTTAAGTGGAGAAAGTTGAGGGGATGGAGAGTGACATAGGCTACTTTTTATTTCTTTCTAACCCCCCACTCCCCTAAAGTGGGGGGGTGGATTTTATGTATTATATTGTATGGAGAAAGCTACTTTTACGCGGGCGAAGCCGCTGGCAGAAACTAGTAATGTATGATTATGAAATGTTTATGAATGTATTTGTTAATAAATGATACATTATAGATACACAAAAAGTACAATTCATATATAGCCAGTAATCAATTACGCTGAAAACAATGATTAAGCTACTTTTCGAATATATATAATTCACAACAATTTTTTTTCTCTTGACTCCTGGAACAGATTTTGAAGCGCTTCGGTTTACTAATTGGCCTGAGGGACAAAATGTACTATGTTTTTCATTATCTACCTATTATATAGTATGTCAAAGGTTGTATGGAAGAATATTATTCCTTGGGTTAATAAACTTGAAACTTGGCTAAAGTCTAATTGAAATGAATAATAAAGACTGAAATAATTTATTTATTTATTTAATCTTCATGCAACAAAAGGTACAAAAGCGCACTTAGTGCCTTAAGTATTCTCTAACAGTCGAACCTCGGGTAGTGGAGAGAAAATATGGCAGATGCATAAAAAAAGAAGATATTATTTAGAAAATCAGTATTACAAAATTAAGTTTCAGCTTTTAAATATAAAGATTTCATAACATACAACCATAAAATTATATAAACCGTAAAATGAGGTGAATAGAAACGCAGGGGTAATTATATACAAAACTTCATAATATAAACAAAACTTCGGTTTGGTTTTTCACTTTGATAGCATATTATCGGCTTCTAACAAAGCATCGACTTAGTGAGAATAACAATTCATTAATAAATTGATATAGTTAAATTTTACAAAAAATATTCAAATATCGTGAAGACACCCTTTGAAATATTGTATATACCCTTGAATTTATATTTTCCCCACTTGACTGTACCTTATTTTTGACTCAAGTGGCAGTGCACTGACGCATTGCTCGCAGAACAGATGTTCGTTGGATTCATCATCATAAATTTTTCAAAACTACCCTCAAAATAGGCTAACTATTAAGAAAACAACGCGAACGAAGCCGCGAGACAAGTCATGGTTAGAAATAAGAATAAAAATGACATCAAAATAATTTATTGGGTCAATTTTATTTTTAATTATGTACTTCAGCGGTCACGGGTTTACCTTTGTTGATTTTTTAAGGCCGAGGTTGACCTTAGAATAAAATCGGTCAAGGTCTTCTTCTTCCTCTTCTTTTGGGTTTCTGCTGGCCGAGTATCGTGACGATAATCACAAGCATTAAGATGATAGTAGTGTAGAGCATGGTTGCAGCATATACGTAGATGTTGTCTCCGTATTCTTCATAATTACCGCTAAGTACAGTTTGCAGTAGGTATACGTAAACCTGAAAGATAAAATCAGATATTAGAGAAGCAGTCTTCGAACCTACGCCTACATCGTCACACTGCTGGCCAAAGGTCTATTCCATGTGTTTTCCACTCTCCCACTCCACTTCCAAGTGTTTCGCCTTCTCCAACCCACGGATCTCTTGCAGAAAAAAACTGGTTATTGTAAACTGGCCACCTGGCCTGGTTTTCGATTCGTCACACTTTTATAATTTACACTCATTGTAAAGTCGTTTGCGTCATCGTCTCGTCTTTCGGCTGAAATAATGATGTGATGATGGTTGTAAACTCGTCACACCCTTTCATTTTATTTTATTTTTAAAGTACCTAACGTCAGCAAACAAAGTTCTAGGTCTAAGTTTTAATATCATTAATATCAAATAATTTGATCTGAAATCGCCCCAGACCACAGGAGTTTTTTGTTACAGTTAGGTATCCATCTCAGCTGGACAGTAATTAGATGTTAGTTCATTCCTACTCATAAAACCTATAGGTTACTTCCCGTGGACCTAAAATACAAAAAGGCATAATGCAAGGTCTCGTGTAAGTAGGTACAGGAAAAAGAGAAAACTGTTACGTCACAAAAAAAACTTTTTTTGTGATTCGTAAAAATCGTCGAGACTCGGTTCGAGAATTGAACAATTTACATAGGTAAGTTTGTATGAAACCCTCTCGGTGCAAAACAAAATTGTGGCGAATTTACTCATCCTTTTTTGTATGATGAATCGACAATGTGGCAAGTTTACAATAACCCTAGCGTGCGGCCTCATTAGAAAATTTTGCTGATTGCAGATTCTTTTAAAATTTGTGTAAATTATTTTAGGTACCCTACCCATAAAGATCAGTTGCAACAATGTCTTGTAAAAGAATAATTAAATTGCTCAGCAAATGTCGTTGTTTGGTTAGTATTGGAGCTAATCTGCACCCTGGTTATGACCTTGGACACAAAGGACGTGCATCGCTTGCGCATGGTGGCTTGTAAACAATCGGCGTATCGCGGCGAACACTTTGCGAGTACCGTCGTATCTCGCGGCGGATGCGCAGCGGCGGCGTGGCATCTGGCGTGTCAATCACGTAGGTATTGCTCCTTAAAATCACACATCGATTCTCCACGATAATATCGCCGTGTGGAGAGTTGTAAGTTGTAATAGAATAAAGTCGTAGGACGATAATAGTGGAGGTAGTAATGCTAAAGTCTCAAATACATTAAACTACAAAATGACTCCCAACATGACTCACAACGCTAAAGCCTCAGATACATTAGCAGCAAAACTTGATGCGCAACGCTCAATCTACGTCACGCTACAACGCTGGCATCGTTGTCCTGTAACTTACTGGCAAACATTTTAAATCGTATTCACGTGACGCGGGACATGTTATTGCATAATTTGACAGCGTTGCGAGTCAAGTTGGGGAACTTTTTGTCTCCTAATGTATTTGAGGCTTAAATATTGAACAATAACTTACGCAAGCATTGACTAGTGTGACAATGAGGATTAAACTCAGTTCCAAAGATTCATATTCGACGTATAGGACTTTAGAGACCAATCCAAGCAAGGCACCCAGCACGGCTAGACATAAGCCGGGCACTATGACATACATGCCCCAAGAGTTGAAATCAAACTGTTGATAAACAGTAAAAACAATTAACTCCACATGGAATCACTGTGTCGCGGCAAGAAACGCGATTACTATGCATTAAACTGATACAAGCTTATATTTTACTAGCTAAATATTTATTGCATTGCTCGCAGAACCGATGGCTGCGTACCGGAAGACGCAGCGTTGGAAGGCATCTTACAAGGTGGCCGACCTGGTAAAGGTTGTGGGATTATTATTTTTTATTCTTTTTGACACACCATCGCGCTCCGCCCTAGTGAGGGAGAAGTCATTGGATGATTACCTATATACCTTAAAAAAATCCGTGACGGCTGTTATGAATGCTGCGTAAAAACAATTTCTAGAAGGACTTGAGTGAGGCTTTTGCTAGATAGAATGGACAAATATTTTTTTGTAGGTATGTTACAATGTTTTATTATTTTTTGCAATTAAAATAATCGCTTTTTCTCCAAATGGCAATTTAGAGGTATGTGGAACTAGATTTAAAGCCCTGCACACCTTCGTAGAAAAAAGAGGATCCTCCGAACAGGTGAATGTTGCGCCTGGTCCGAGCAATTGCCCGATAGTTAATTTCGGGCTATTATAACGAGTGGTCCAAAATAATATCATAATGTGAATGTGCGTTAATTTTTGCAGATGACGTCAAATGTTACTGTGCTTTAAAATTTACATATTGTAGAAATATAGTAGTCCACAAGCCACAGATACACACCTTAAAAACGTGCAATTTCTTGTTAATTTTACAAATTTTCAATTTGTTGTTTTAAAATTTGAACTGATTCAAATCGCAAAATCAATCAGCGAATTTTTGACTGACTTCAAAAAAGGAGGAGGTTATCAATTCGGTTATATTTTATTATCATTATTATTATTTTTTTTGTTGTTACCTCAGAATTCCGTTGCTTATGGACTGAATTGCAAAATTTATTTTTCCTTATCGGATAAGCTTCCAGATTGGTTTCATTTTTATCATAATCCACTAAATTCCAAATCTCACTCTTCCTACTTTCTACACTCTTACTCTTACTTACTCTTTCACTCTTTTTTTTTAAGGTGGGAAAATCATCTAATGACATATCCCGCTCTTGGGCGGATCGGGAGATAGTGTCAGAATTTTACTGACTAAAAACCCACTCCTGTTCCTTCGTTGCCTTCGTCCCAGGACCCCGGATTTTGTTTTCACACTACCCATGGCCCCAGCTTCTACCCTGCTGGGCCCCTACGATTTGCTGAGTACAAAATGCATGTGCTAGGTTTTGTTTTAATGTCCCTCCAAGATCTCACATAACACCATTTTTAAACAGAAATCTGATTAGAATGTCAAATTTCAGAAAACTTAATCTGGCTACGCTACTCTTTGTCACAATTCTCGCTAAAAAACCTACATATCTCTATGAGAAACTAACTTGGTCACGTGATGCAAGCAAACTTAAAACGAGAGCATCTTCTTACCTTTTGTTGACCTTAACCCATAAAACTACTGCATTCCTTGGAAGCTTCAAATACGCTGCTAGCAAAATCTGGAATGATTTGCCACCACCTATTCATGCTTTAAAGGTGTTTTTGGTTACAAATACAAACAGCATTTATTACGCAACCAAAAGGAAACTACCACATAATTTAACCAGAGTTCTACACGGTTTAAATTGTTGAACTTTGAAAAGTTGGTGACATTGTCGCTCGGCTAGTTTGGCATCTTTTTCTTGCGTCCAACACAACACAACATTACACTTCACAGTCATACACAATAACATTTCAGATACTCCCGTATCACTTTTGTTTTAGACGTATCTATGTACCAATATTTACACAACTTTTGTTTATTTGTGTAATGAAGATCCACCTAGATTTTCTTCTGAAAGTCGATAGATCGTAACATAGAACACTAATATCTAATTTATACACTCTAATATCCGTGAACCATGCGCTCGCGTCCGTCTGTTTGTCTATGGTTTTGACAAATTATTTTGGAGCGTGGCGTCAGGCGTCTATGGTTCATTATTTATTGCATATTTATAAATATTTCTGTAATACATGACACGTATTAACATAATTTCACGCTTTCTACCAACGATATGTACTTATTTATTATTTTTTCAATAATAATAATAATAATTTATTAAATTACTTTTACAAAGAAATACATAAAACAAAATTATCAATACTTAGTAGTACTAATTTCTAAAAAGATTGGCTTAATTACCTATTTATATAAAAACTAGTTTACACATGTTTATATTGACCCTTTAAAAAATAAAATCTACAAATTTAATATCTATAAAAATTATTGAAGTAATTCAAGAAGTCTTTCTGTGTCTGTGTAGGCAAGTTTTATCAAATATTCATTTAACTTAAGACTACAATGTTTATAACTAACACTATAAATATTTAGTATCCTATTGAGCTTATTATATAAAACGGGGCCTATATAAACAAAAAAACGGCTTACAAAAGCATTTCTAGTACGAAAATTTTTGAAAACCAAATCTTTCCTTCTTATGTCCGAAGGTACTGGCTTGTAAGTGACTTCAACATGCTGATGTAATACGATGTGCAGTAATTGGCGTACTGTTAGCCCCTCGAAGGCCGATTGTACATAAGTCTGTACAACTTGAATGACCTTGAAAAACGCTTAATTGTCGTTTTGTACACACATTTGTACGAATCTTTTTTAGACGAAAATTTTGGTTTCTATATCTTTGTTTTTCCTAGAAAATCCAGAAAAAGTTTTATTTTTATTTTATTTTGGTGATTTACGTAAAAACGCGCAATTACGTAATAATAATATACCCGGACACCCGAGGCGAGATATATATTAATTTACGAACTCGAGTACTTAGCAAATCAATATGTTTGCGGAAATTGAGATTTGTGTCTATCTTGATTCCTAAATATTTCATATTGGTGCTCTCTAGTGGCCCAAGTAGTGTGCCAGCCACACATGAAAGTCCGCCCCGCCAACTGCGAAACATCCCAGGGTGGCCCCATCGTGCCGGTTGGCGACCGGGCAAGAGGACCCGATGGCGATCCCTGGCCCCCCAGGAATCGCCATCGGGTCGTTCGGGCGTCCCTGCAGTCTCCAGATGAACCCTCCATTGGCACAGCAACTCTGGTTGTGTAGTTGGGTTTAACATCGCATCACCTCGCTCAACTGCCATCTTCCATCTCTCCTATTCATTCCACAACTCATTTTATGAAAGGTAAATGTCAACAGTGGATGCACGTCCTCTCATTTCAAGTGCACCTCCCAAATATTAGAGGGCTGCACGCTAATCTCGTTGCGGTCCACCACCATCTTGACACAAGTCTTGACAAGTCACACTTGCTTTTCTTGACGGAGACCCAAATTAGATGTCTGTCAGATACGTCGTACCTCAACCACCCGGGATACTCACTGGAGCATCATTTACTGCAACGTGCCGGGGTCTATGTGTACGTCCGTAATAACATAAGCTGCCAGCGTGTCCATCACCTTGAAGACCCAAATTTGTCAACACTATGGCTGTTGGTGGACACTGGTATGGACAAAATTGTTTATGCCTGTGTCTATCGTTTGCACAGCGGTGATCAGAAGGCGACTCGGTTGTTCGACCACCTCAGTGACGCCGCCGATAAGGCTCTGCATCGGCACCCTGATGTGCAGCTCGTCGCTCTGGGGGACTTTAATGCCTGCCACCAAGACTGGCTTTTCCCATACCAGAGGACCTACCATGGGAGAGAAGCGCGAAACTTAGCAGTGTCGATGGGCCTTTCCCAACTGGTCAAGCAAGCGACTAGGGTGCCTGGTAGCTGGGGCGGGAGAAGACGCTACGGTCTTCTTCGCTTTGATGGCCTGTGCGGCCTTTCTAGCTTTCCTCTTGCCCCCTGAGACGACTTGGAAGTCGTCCTCGGAGGAGGAGGATTCGGAGGACTGCTGCGGCCGGGAGGGGCGACAATACGTCACTGAAGTCAGCGACGCTCGATGGGACGTGACGCTCGATTCGCTTCTAATTGAAGCGATTTTCTTGCCATACTTGGCGAGAAAATCGGGGTCCTTACAGAGAAAATCTTTGATGAACGCTAAGATGATAGCGTCCGTCATGACTACTTGGGACCTGGGATTGGGTCACATGAGTTGGAAAAACTCATATAACTCCTAAACAGTCCCTACGTCCCCGGGTGGACGGGCCCGGGGGTGTGTGACCCTCCCAGTAAGGGTTGTGCAGACTGGGAGGTGTGTACCTACTGGACGCGCGCGCCGGTCACGTAGATTTTATACGTACTTACGAAACTACGTAACTAGTAAACTCTACGTTCGATGAGGCGACAGCAGTGACACATCTTTATAGGACGGCAGACCCGCGCACTAGCTCGTTTGCTATTGGTCCGCTATTATTTTGAGTTTTGTGTGGTATTCAAAATTGTATTTATAGGCTGAGCAAATCACGAAAGAAACATTCTGTTCTAAGATCCTGCTTGCGTTTTACTTACCAACCCTTGGTAAATATTCTATTCCATTCTATTCTATTCTATTCTATTTTTACCAAACATAACAAAAAAAAACATTTATCTGTTGCTTTAGATGGGCTAACATCTGCTGAAAGTAGATCAAGTGGAGGGTCAGAGTTTTTTGCACTAAAAGTATTTGTTCTTTAATAACTTCCAAACTAGTTTACTATTTTTGCCTACTGTTTGCAGTTCATATTTATCATGCTGGATTTTTATTTTCTTCTAAAGGTTGTTACAGAAGTTCCTGTATCTTTTTTTATATGTTATGCTAAGTACGAGTATCTCGTTGCCAGGTGCGAGTTTACATTTTAAGTGCAATTTGTCTCTATGTCTTATACAACGAACGAGACCTGGTGTAATTCAGGGTTTTACAATATGTGACTACCTAGGTCGGTCTTATACATTCTTTACCAGTAACAATTTGTTCTATTTTACTACATACGTCGGTTATAACAGGTTTCTGATAAATAAATTAAATGTGTATTTTATGTGACAGACTGTCTAATAGTTTTAAAAGCAACAAAGTACGTTATTCATTTTATAAGCATGAAACATGATATTGTGCCTCTTAGAAACACATTTGGTCCGTGTTTCGTGGGAAACAACCCCGCACTTAGACCAGTAATCAGTTGAAAGCAATAATTTATTTCAATAGACATGCCGTATCCTCCAACAAATTCTTGGAAACAATAGCGGAATATCGGACCGAGTGCACTTGATTGCAGCAAAAAAATAAATAAAAGGAAAGTTATTAGCCAAACGTGGCAATTGATAGGCGAAACTGAGCCGTAAGGCGCGAGAGTGTGGACTCTTGGCGACGATGGGACACTTGGCTTCAGGGCAGGATAGGGTTCGGACGTTCAGCAGGAGCGAACTAACTCAATAGATATTGCAGAGCAACATAATGTCCCATGGTAATTCTTAGAAGTGCTAGAGTTGTGATACAGTATTAGATACGAGTGGGCTAAGTCCAGTTTAGGCTTGTATAATAATTATAATACAGATCTGTGTGTATGAGTTAGAGTATGAATGGAAGGGCATTGGTTGTGCGTAAGTAGTGTGTAAGTACGCGAGTGAATCTCAACGACTGTGTTGGTGACCGAATGGGTGAGTGTGGAACTCTTTTATCCTTCCTTATTCCATTCTTGACAAGGTGACCTAAGTTTGCGGTTGGTGTTAGGGACTCGGAGAAAGCTTTCCTTTGGGGTGAATTTGACATTGACTTTCCTTGGGATGGCGTTGCTACTGACTTCCTTTGGGGTGAACTTGACGTTTGCCGGCCAGCGTACTTGACGCAACTATGACTGAGGCACTGCCGATTGAAGGCTGAACCGAATATTTATTCGTTACATACTAGAGCTGTTTAAGCTATAATAAGTTCACAAACCACCAAACGTTAGCGACGGCTACCTACTCTTAAGGACTGATTGGCAGTAGGATACTTTGCATTGCTCTTGATATGCGCACACTTCCAGGGAGAACGGGGTAGGCTTCACTAAATATTCTGAACTGCATTGATAGTCGTTCCAAGGAACGCTAGGGATCGCATCTCGTTAAATCAACCCGGCCCCCGTAGGCCAGCCTCTGATACAAAAAATAATGTTTAACGAGAGACGAAACTTAGACACATCTCAGAAAAGTTCCGCAGCTAGGCATAGCTCGGAGGCGTGTAGGTTATGTTGTCCTCACCCTGGGTCAGAGTAAGGAAATGAGAAGTGTCGATATATAAACCACTTCGGCGTCTAGCGAGGAAACTGTAAAGAGTCCTACGGCAACTGACGATGCGTCACGCTTGTTTAAGTCTTGTATTTTAGTGATGGGCGAATAGGCCGTTATAAGGAATGAATTATTATAGAAAGCGTGTCTTATCCAATATATATTTTTGTAATTACAAAACTTTTCCAGAAGTGTGTTAAGAGAGTTCAAAAATCGGTCAATATCTTGAGAAGGAGGTCTGTAAACAGCCATTACTACTATATCGAAGCGAACTATCTGTTGCCAAAAACCATTCATATTTTCGTTTATCCTGCGAATATTTTGGCTGAGCACGGTTAATGTTTTATTTACAGCAAGGATAAAACTTTTACAGTCTTTAACATTACATATTTTAGTATCAGCCACAGAAAAGCTATCTAGGTCATAAAGCAAGTTACTGATCATACAATGTAAAAAATAAAACTATTCTATTCTATTCTAAAACAATAAAGTTAGACACCTGGCCCCCTAGCCAAGTTACAATCGTATCGTTCGCGCCGAACGCCTCGAGTAGGCCACGCCTCCGATTCCTTTGTTCTGACGTCATCTCAACGCTCAGTCACGTTAGCGTGCTCAAAGAGTTGTGGAATCTGTAGCGCTCTTAGGCGCCTTCATAATCTATAGAATTAAAGAATTTACGTGGCGGGTACCTAGCATCACCTGTTTGATGGTCACATTTATGCTTGCAGCGCTTGCACGTCGCACATTTGGGGGGATCGTTCTTATTACTGCAATCCTTAAAGGAATGACAGTCTCTCCGCAGTGGTTACAAGTTGTACTAGTTTCGCAGCAATACTTAGCTGCATGTCCGAATAGCTGACAATTGAAACACCTGGTGACTATCGTGAAGTCTCTCACGGGGCAAGACGTCCAATTGATGAAAATTCGCCCTTGGACAATAAGAATTCTCCTGATTTGGTGGTAACTCTAAAATATAGATTTTTCTTACCGAATCCAATGTTTGTTTTACCAATGTTTGTATTTATTATTTTGTTTCGATACCTACATAGTTTTATTTAACCTCCGTGAGTGTGACCGTGGCATCACCGCGGGCCCCAACAGAATACCAGCGCTGCGTTATTAATCGTTTTAAATATCACAGCATAAATGCCTAGTTGCCAAGTTAGCCTTTTTGGCCATGCATAGATTTTAAAGTTTTTTTTTTCATTCTTTCTATTGTATGTGTGAGGTACGAATAAACGCTTTGTCTTTCTTTCACAAAAATCTTCACAGAAATTGCGGAGGCTAGATACAATAAGTTCATTTATAGGTTAGTGTTTTAAATATCCAGTAAACACCTTGATACTTTTCGACTATTACTCATTGTGTATTATACTTTTTAGGAGATATAGACAATGAGCAGATGAAACTTCAAATTACCAGAACGGTAAAGGCATTGAAAACTCTTCAACTTCTGAAACATAATACATAAAAAAAATATCTTTAATGACAGGTATTTTTCTCCATTCAGACATTTTAGATTTAACAGTCATTTACTATTGTTTTTAAGAGACGTGTAAGGATGGCTAAATTAAATAATATACATATTGTTGTATTATTATTGGCATTAGATTATTTTAATTGTGTTATTTTTAGTGGAACTGTTTAGAAATAATTGTGTTATTTGGTTTTCAGACGTAAGTGTGAGGACATTGAAAAGAATAAAAAAAGAAGGGTCTAGCAATCAAGAAAAGTGGAACACCCCCGGAAAAAGCGCCCTCATTGTGCAACAATATCCAATTTGGATAATTTTGATGTTCTGTTTGAAATTTTATAATAAATAAATTATATATTATATATATTTTCAGTATTTGATATAAACTAGTGCTTGACTGCAATCCCACCTGATGGTAAGCAGTGATGCAATCGTTGATGGTGAGGGGCACTAGTTTATTAAGAGCTTATTCACTGTAGCCTTGAAGACACCGAAATTATAATCGGATGGGATGATCTCAGCAGGCAAATTGTTCTAGTCCTTCAATGTACGCGGTATAAACGACGGGGCGAAACGTTTAGTCCGTATCATAGGTTTCAACAACGTAAGGGTGGATACTCACCGTACGTCGGGTTGTCCGATGGTAGAAAGTAGATGGCGGAATCAAGTCATGCGATTCCCGCGCACACTCTCCAATATCCAACCTGTAAACAACCGAAAGGCTGGCTACCCTACGCCTGTGCTCAAGGTTTTGAAGATTGGATTTAACCAAATCTGGATCACCAATTAGTCTCTTCGCATGCCTTTCCACTGAGTCCAAAGCTGCCAGGTGGCATTTTGCAGCACCGGAATGTGGCTATATGTGGCTGCAGTACTCCACACAGCATCGGACCTGTGCTTTGTAAAACAGTAAAGCTGTCCCGGTGTAAAGTACCGTCGGACCAAATTAAATTTAAATCTTGTATTAAACGCACACTATGCAGGCAAGAGTTGGGGATTATAATATATTGAAGAAAAAAGTGAAACAGCGGCTGCACTCCCTCTCACTTAAAGTACACCTCAACAATATAAGAGGTCTGCACTCCAATCTTGCAGCAGTCTATAATCACCTGGAGACTGAAAAACCTTCCCTCTTTTTTCTTTCGGAGACGCAGATAAGAAGTCCGTCAGACGTGTCGTACCTGTCGTACCCAGGGTTTACCCTGGAGCACAATTTTAAATCACACGCTGGTGTGTGTTCGTACTCAAGAGACGACATTTACTATCGGCGACTCCGCAACCTTGAAGATTCCAGGTTCTCCACGTTTTGGGCTCTGGTGGACACGGGCATTGATAAAATTATCTATCTTGTGTCTACCGAACGGTAGACACAAGATAGATCAAGATCAAGATAGATCCTAGTCGGTTGAGTCAAACTTCTGCCGTCTCTCACTACACCACTGCTGAAACCCGACGGGTCGCTGGCCCATACCACCGAGGAGAAAGCTAATTTGTTTACCCCCACCTGATCCTGGTGACGCGCGGCCCACTGTTAATCCTGATGGTTTCGAGACGAGAATATCCCTGAATAGCCTGAACTGTCTCCGATCCTGACATGCCTATTTAGGCTTTCATTTGAGACTGGAAAAGTGCCGATTGCATGGAAGCAAGCTAACGTACACCCCGTACCCAAAAACGGCAGTCGGGCTGACCCAGCTAACTACAGGCCAATCTCAGTAACGTCCATTTTCTGTAAGACTATGGAACGTGTACTCAACACTAAGCTCCTGGCATACCTAGAAGCTAATGACATCTTAAGTGACCGGCAATACGGTTATCGCCGAAATCGGTCAACTGGTGATCTTCTAGCGTATGCCATTCACATCTGGATTGCGGCCATCGAGAAACACGGGGAAGCGCTTGCCGTCTCCATCGATATCTCGAAGACTTTCGATAGGGTCTGGCACGAAAGCCTTATTAGTAAGCTTCCTTCTTTCGGTTTACCTGCTGGTTTGTGTGTTTGGATCGCAGACTTCCTGAGTGACCGGTTCATGCGAGTGGTCATCGATGGTTGCTCGTCCGGTCAAATGGCTATTAATGCCGAGGTCCCTCAGGGTTCAGTGCTCTCGGCAACATTATTCTTGCTGCACATAAATGATAAAAGAAAGAAAGAAAGAAAATTGCGTTTATTGGCATTATAAAAAGAAAAAACAAAACACCTTAAAATTAAACAAATAGAACTTTACGTCTGATCTGCTTAAGCCCGATACCTTTGGGTATGCAGACGACAGCACTGTTGCTGAGAGTTACATATCCAGCGCGAGAGCTATCGGGTCACAGATCCAGTCTCTCCGAGAGGCTATGGTCGAGCGCTTGAACTCGTCCTTGGAGGCAGTCTCTGAATGGGGCGATGCCAATTTGGTCAAGTTCAATGTTGCTAAAGCCCAGGCATGTCTATTTTCCGCTAAAAGGAGCCAATTCAGCCCTGCTCCAACTTTCCGGGGCGTAACTGTGCCGATAACCGGCCATCTTGATCTTCTTAGTGTTACGCTGACGTCAGCATTTAACTTTGGGCCATACATCGAAGCAAAGTCTTAACTGACATCAAAAAAGCTGGAAATCCTCGCGAAGGTCAGACAGTACTTCACGCCGGAACAGCTGCTTAAACTTTATCAAGCGCAAGTTCGATCGTGTATGGAGTACTGCTCTCATCTTTGGGATGGATCTGCCCGTTACCAGCATGATGCACTTGAGGCAATTGAGAGACGAGCTAGGCGGATCATTGGCCATGATGCACTCGTTGAGTCGAGGCTTCAAAGTCTTGAGCATCGACGCCGAGTTGCTAGCCTATCGGTTTTGTACCGGTTGCATTTCGGGGAGTGTTCGTCTGAATTGCATAACCTAATTCCGCCTAGCCCGTTCCATCATCGGACCACCAGGCGTACGGTAATGCGCCACCGGTGGGTTCCTTCTATTTGGCAGTCTTGATACTCCGATTTTTATTTGGCATAACTCACATGGCATAATCTTATTTAATCGAATATTTTTAAGGCATAAAAATTATTTAGCATAACTTTTGTTTGGCAGAATATTTACGTGTCCGAATTTACAATGGCATACTTTTATCTTGGCAGAATTTTGTTTCGCATAATTACCTTTGCCATAATTAATATTATGCATAATTTTGTTTAGCATAACATTTATTTAGAGATACGATTATTTGGTATGGGTGCATATTTGAACATCAAAAATTAAAATAGATGTATCTTCTTGTAAAAATTAGTGTTCAAAACATCAAAAACTTATAATATGTGGAATAAAACTGATAATTTAAATAAAGTAAATTTATGCTGTCGAATGGTTAGATAACCTACGTGCAATGTATTTAAAATCGAATGGTCTGCAAAAGTGACATAGAATGTTCTAAATATAGCATGTATTGGTAGCATTTTCAATATTAAATTAAATTTGTGTCATAAAAAGTCAATACGTTGTGCTGCAAAATTTTGTGACAGAAACGAATCGCTGCGAAACCGACTTTACGCAGTCTTGTCTGCCCTACCCCTAGAGTGTAATTTAAACCCGCGTAGGCGCGGAGGGTTAGGGCGGCCCGCGAGCTGAGGAGCAGGTGGTTTGAAGGCCCGCCACCGCGGCTGAGGCTGGCCGGCGAAGCCGGCCAGCAAGCCGAAGCTGCGGTGGTGAGCGTTAAAACCATCTGTGACGATAAGCTCGCGTGGCGCCGCCCAAACCCCGCAGCGCCGGAGCCGTGACAGAAACAATGCTTGCTGCATGTTGCATGCCTGCTTGCATGCTGCATGCCTGCTGCATGTTGCATGCCTGCTTGGATGCTGCATGCATGTTGCATGCCTGCTTGCATGCTACATGCATGCTGCACTATCGATATAAAATGTATGCCAAAAAACGATTCTGACTGTGAATTTTCTGCGATATGATGGTTCTGCTTTTTAATTATTATGGATATAAACATTATGCCTAAAGATGATTCTGACTAACAAAATTATGAGTTTTGAATGTATGACAACTGAGTGTATGCGAAATGATTTTCTGCGAAATGAAGTTTATGCTATCCGTTGTTATGCAAAACAATATTATGACGTAAAAAGTTCTGCTATAAAAGGTAGACCCGCCACCTGTACATGGTGGATTTCCCACCTATACGCACGAAACATTTTGGGAACACATTAATTGTGCGTACAGCTATGGAGTGTAATTCTTTGCCGGAATCTGTGTTTCCGGATGGCTACAACCTGGGAATTTTTAAGTCGAGAGTGAATAGGTTACTTCTAGGTGGTGGCGCGTGTGTTGGATCATTGGGTTCCCTTCAAAATAGAGTTTGGTGGTGCTGACATATGCGTCATGTCCGTAAACGGCCGTTATAAGTCGATGATTACCAACTTTAGGCCTGAATTGGATGATATGGACATCAGCCTGATTTATTCACCAGAGTCAAGGAAAATTTGTCGTTTTGGATGCGCGCTGTCCAGCAAAACTGCGGTGGACATTTGGACGATTTTATAAATAGGTACCTATAAATGAAACTATTGTATCCAGCTGTTGAATTTTTTCTGCAGATTTCTGATTAATTTCACTTTTTTGGTCTTTAAATTTATCAATCATCTTAAAGAGAAGCCTTCTCGTCGTCCTTCGTTTTTTTCTAGCATTTTAAGTAAATAATTATGACAGTTAACTTTTATCATTCATTTTATAACTGTTTCTCAATTTGCATAAAATATCTTTTCCAAATACATCATATGGTTTTTATTTAACAAGTACTCAATTTTTAACTCTGAACATAGGTAATTTGAGGGTAACAATTTGTTGAATTAGCGTACTGTTTAAGTTCTAAAGCAATTTTGTTACTGTTTTCTATATGGAATCGATACGTCTATAAAACGAATAGAAAAAAATCGACGATATCTCACACACAATTTGTGTTTTTAAATTTAAAGGTAAGAAAACGCTTTATTTCATAAACTTGCTAAAATAATATTTTTTTGAACTGTTAAATAAACATGCTTGCATATTATTTTCATGAATAATGAAAAGTGTCAACTCGGTTTAAGCAGCGTACTGTCAGGGTGAACAGCATCAGGTTTTTTTTATAATTCGGCCTCCTTTTGTTGTGCCATCTTTCAATGGCCAAACTCTATGCCCTGAATGCAGATCTCCTCAATAAACTCGACCGTCTTCTAAATTACTGCATTCGATTTGTTTTCAATCTGCGCAAATATGATCATGTCTCTGCACATCGATCGCTTGTAAAGTGGTTGCCCATACGTCAGCGCAGAGAGCAACGGGCGCTCACTACGAAGTTTTCATTTCTCAATTCTCCCAATTCCCTTAGTTATTTAGCCCCTCACTTTCAATACATTTGCGCGAACCACAGTAAAAATCGACGCTCATCTCATAACCGTCTTCTCTATGTCTTACTCATCGCACTGACTTTCTTCACTGTTCTTTCTTTGTTCAGGCTATTTCTCTATGGAATGCGCTCCCACAAGAGATCAGGATGGTTACAAACCGATTAAGATTCAAGATTGAGGTTCGCGAGCATATTCGTAAGAAGTTGGCAGTAGTATCATCACAATGCCAATGTTACTCCGTTTGTCAATTTGGACCAATTTATGTTATTTTTTGAGTATTTAAATTTAATTAATTAAATTATGTATATATTGTATTGACCTATAATATGTGATTCATTTGTATATCTTTTTTTATAATTAACCTTTTTTTTCTCTCTCTCTTTTATTGCACTTACCACTATTCTTCCCTGCATCACCCAAAGTTTGACTAGTAGAAAATGTCAAAGCATTAAAAGCATTACTCCAGAGCGTCGCGCTTCGATTTTAGGTAAATTTACTCACACTGCTTTACAGTTAACGTGCACACAGCTGTCTGTATTGGAGTGCATTATAACCGCGTGTCGTACACCGCATTGATAATGTTGATACTTTGCCAACATTTTTAGTAAGTATGAAATTGTCAGTATGAATCGTCTATTATATAGTAATTCTAAATAACTCATTGTAAATTAAATAAATAAGTTTTTAGAAAAAAGAACGTAAATGTGTTCAATTACTAGGTCTAAAAAAAAAACAAAAATGCCCCATATTTGATCCTAAACTAACTTGTTTAATATCTCGATAAAATTGCTAAATATGACAGTTTTGAGTTTACTTTTCTTGAATGAAAACTTACAGCAATCGTGTTTTTTTTGCGGCCATGCATTAATCAATGTTATATATTTTTTTAAAGTAAAATTGTCGTAAGTTTATCATACAGGGTTTTACTACTATCTCGTATCTACGTAGAGCATCGACTGCTAGTTTAAAAAACGGCTTGGATAAGAACTGTTCTAATGGGAAAACGATACGACTATTTGAAAATGTTTTTAGACCATACACTAGATTATGAAATTCCCAATAATATGTTGTTAATATCTTATCTACAAATAGACATTATTGTTATATTGTCCATCGGAAATCATTGATTTAGACTTTCGCGTGGTTTTAACGGATGAATGCTCTTAAGTCAGCCTCTGTACCTTTATGTGCATGAAGTATGAAATAAATAAATATAACTTTGTTGGTTTTGTGTATGAGTTAGCTTTGCGTTTATATGTAATTTTTACAAGGTGGTAGGCCATTTAAGACGTTATTATACATAATAATTAACATTGACATAATAATTATGTTGACCTTGCATTAGGCACTAGTACTGAGAGGTCTACGTATATTGAATGATCTTTAAGGTCATTGACGTTTTACGTGAAAAATGTAGCAAATATTTGAAATAAAACTGGATAGAATATTCGGTAAAGAGTTCGAAAATACTTTTTATTAGCGCGCGTCAAGCGGCAGGACGAACACGCGTGTGATACTCTACTGAATTAGCTATACAGGCGAGGCAGCGCGCCGCAGGTACGTTTTCATACCTACATCGCAGAGTGCTCCAGGCTTGCCCAAATTACAAGCTTTTTATGAAAAATGTGTGCTACCGACTCAAGAAAAGCTCGATCAATGCCTCTGTGGAAAATATTTTTCTGATGTAAAAATATAGTGTTTGACTGTAGTAAATAATAAAAATACCTAAGTATTACATTTGGTTGTTTTATTTATTAGAATATGTTGCAACCAATATATATAATTTATACAACTATGCTATCGACTGTAGATATTATAATCGATTGTTAATCGATTACTGCATAACAATTAAAATATTTATGTGAACATATTACAACAGCAAATTTCATAAATAATTAAAAAGATAACAAAATAAACACATTAAATAAAACTAAAATGACACGTCAAAAAATTTACACCCACTAACCATCCTAAGAAAACTTCAATTACGGAAGATCAAGATCGTTTAGTCGCCGTATTCACAGTATCATAGTGCGAGCGAGAAACATGAAAGAAAGTATCGCTCGCGTAGTTTGCCGTCCGCTCGGTGCGTAAAATACCTAAATTTGCTTAACGCCGAAATGTGAGAGGGCTCTTAATTAAGAGGCTGGCGAACGACGCTTGCAACTGTAAGTTGACTCGTATCGCGAAATATACCTATCTCTGTTTGACAAAAACAAGTGAGCGACTGACGCAGCGCGCAACTGTGCGTATTTGAGCGTATTACAATATTGTTAATATAATTAAGCATGTTCTTTATTTTGCTTTATTTTTGCCGAATACTTTGGGGAATCCTTAGTGAATGTAGAAACTAGTAATGCGGTTTTTGGAAATTTCATTACCGTGCCGATATCTCAACATATTAGGATAACTAGCACACACTAAGAAATCTCGCGCTCTTGGGTGTAGAGGGAGGGCGTGTCAGACTTTTACTGACAAGAAAACCCACTCTGTTCCTTTTTTGCCATCGATACAGGGCCCCTACAGTTTTGCTGACATCTCCTCAAGGCGCACATGGAACACTACACGACGTCAACGACTCGAACTCGGTATGGACGGATATCGGACGGCCGGATGGAAAGCTACCCATTGCACCGTCCACAACACCACGCCTATAGTAGTTGGAAATTGGGGTCAGGATCCCGACAGCTAGATCCCACGGTGGCAGGCCAGCAAAGAGGCTCGCGGCTTCGCGTGAGACCGTGTGGTGCGTCCGCACCATCCGGATGGCCATAAACCTGTGGCATACGTCCAGCTTGGCCACCGGTCGCTTTCACAGCGACGGCACCCACACTGGCGCTCCGTAAAGGGCCATGGACCGATCGATCACTGCGTGAAGCCTCAAGCAAGAGATCTGGACCTCCTAGGTTGGGCAGAAGCCGCTTGTGAGCAGGCCTAGTCAATACTCAATACTTTATTGCAATCCATATGTGGTACATAGATGGTGTTGTCATAGATCAATCTGGAACCTGTCGGGCACTGCAAAGTTAGGAGAGAGGAAGAGAGCTAAGTGGTAATTCCAGGAATTTTAATAGAATTGTAAATCCAATGTGATGCGTTTAATTATGCATGTACATCATTATAATAATTATGTCTGTGTATAAGTATGAGTAAATTATGTAAGGTATGTTTGTTTATCTTGTCGTCATTATTACTAAATTATTCAAATAAAATTATGTATGCATATATTTTGTGTTTGTGTATAAGAAATAGGTTTATGTCAGATATTTTTATTAATTTTTTTATCGTCATTATTATTAAATTATGTTCTTATTTAAATTAAATTATGAATGTGTATATATATGTATTGTTTGTCTGTATATATGTATGATAAATTATGTCAGGAATTTTATTTATTTTAATCGTCATTATTATTAAATTATGTTTTTATTTAAATAAAATTTTGTAAAAATATTATAATTATGTCAGTGTATATGAATAAGTTAGTTATGTCAGGTATTTTTTTATCGTCATTTTTATGTCATTATTGATGTGTCTATTTGAGAGATTCAATAATAATAATTAATTAAATACAATGTATAATCGAGAGGGTACTCAAGTTATGACTTTAAAAGTCTATCATTTAGGTATTCGTTTACCGAGTAATAGCATTTGGTTAGTAAAAACTGTCTAAGCTTTTTAGAAATACATTAATTTTCTCTTCTTTTTCTGCGGGTAGTTTATTATATACTTTAATGGACATAACATAGGGGCTTGTAGAATACATTTTCAATCGAGAACTTGGCAAATTTAGCCTTGATCGCTGTCTGAGTTCAGACGCTATCTACGTCTGAATGTCTTCGCGTTTTAAGTAAAATTCTTGATGTTTCCGTACAAATTTGCATGTTTCTAGAGTGTATATACAAGGAAGGGTTAAAATGTTATGTCATAGAAATAACGGTTTGCATCTGTCTGTTTACTCAATGTTTACTAGAATCCTAACCATCCAGTTTGTGCATCGGTGCTGTTTCCCCAAAGGGTGACACCATAGCTAAGCCATGCATAGGCGTAAGCATAAATAGGTGGTAAGAGCTGTATGGAAATTGGTAATCTTTTTTATTTCATGAAGAGCGTAGGAGAACTTAGCAATATTTGAGTGAGTTTTTTGGATATGTGATTTCCAATTTATATGTGTGTCTATTACTAGTCCGAGTAAGGTAAATTCATTAACGGTTTCTAATTTTGAATCCTTGAAAGTAAAATCTAAAGTTAAAGGTGTTTTTTGGTAAGGGTGAAAAGTTATTAATTTTGTTTTGGAGTGGTTTATCTCGAGGTTATGTTCGTTCATCCAGTTGAGTATGGAGTTTAAAGTTTCTCCAATTGAGTTCATGGCCACTGTCAGTTCCAGTTTGAGAGCCAGATGTCAGAAATGTTCCTCGAAATTCCACCGGCTGTTGAAGACGGGTACAAGAAACAGAAACAAGAGTGGATACATTGACGAGCCGTCGCGGATGTGAACCCCTACTGCCTTTATTTGGGGACCTGGTGGTGGCGCGTTTTGAGGACCAAGAAAACACATGGGCTCGGTCGTTTGCAGCGCCACCTCGAGTCCCAACTGATGGATCCTCTATCGCAATCCCACGTGTCGCTAGTTCGGCCGCCATCTATCCCTGTGCCATGCTGACCGCGTCGGGGAGGCTCCCTGCAGCACCAGGACCGGTTGACCGGTCCTGGTTCGAATCGAGAGATTCGAGAATCGTACCAGACGGCAGCTGAACTAGCGACACGCGTGGTTGCGACAGTCGTGGAGAGGAACCCGCAGTTGGGACTCGAGGTTTTACTGCAAATGACCAAGGCCATGTGTAACGTGTTGTTTTCTTGCCACAATCGAGTTCAAAATTAACGGTTCACAGTTGTAGTGAACTCTTCACATCGCTAAGTCGACGATGAAGTACCTGCGACTCGTCCTCGATAGGCGATGGAATTTCGAGGAGCATTCCGACGTCTTGTCTACCGAAATGGATCGGACTGGGGCTGCCCTGCCTAGGGGGTCCAGACGCCTCCCGGTAGGGGCTCTACGCAGGCATCGTTCTGTCCATGACCCTTTATGAGGCGCTGGTATAGGCACCGTCACTGCGAAAGCGACCGGCAGCCATGCTAAACTCATGCTAGGAGGTCATGGCCACCCAGATCGTGCGGGTATACCCCACGGTTTCCCGCGAAATGGCGAGCCTCCTTGCTGGCCTGCCACCATGGGATCTGAAGGCAAAAGTCTTTCCATGCATGCATGATTTACTCGTGGAGGTGCAACGCCGGGGCAAAACTCCACTGCCGCGACAAGTCGCGGTATGGCGGACAGAGTTCCAGCGGGATCTCATGGTGGAAGCGATTATCGCAACCCAGTTCTGGGCACGTAATAATTATAATAATTATTTATCTATAATATTTATTTATATATACTTTATTGCATACTAAGATTACAAATTGAAATTTTAATACAAAAACAAAAACATACTATTAGCGGCCTTATCGCACTCGGCGATTTTTTCCAGGCAACCCAGAATGGATAGAAATTGCCTGGACACAAAATTAAAACTAAAATAGATACATACATACAAAATATAAATATATAAGCACGAAAATAAGCGATGAAACGAAGACATGATCACAGTGACCAGTAATGATCCCTCACCAGCCTTTTAAATACAGACAGTGTTTGCGTACGTTTTATTACCATAGACAATGCATTCCATAGACGAGCGGCCTGGACAGTAAAACACTTATCCAGGAAAGTTGTAAGAAGTAGTCGAATGCATTGGCATTTTAAGTTTCAAGTTATCTGATGACCTAAGAACTCTCATGTGGGAGTCGCAAAGAAATTGGAACCGTTCTATGAGGTAACGAGGGGTAGAAGGGGAAAAGAGCACATTATACAAGAGGGAAAGAATATGAGCATTAAGGAATTGGCAACCACTCGAGTTTAACACGAAATTCCGAAACATGGTCATATTTACGCCAACCGTATATGAACTAAGTATATTAAGTATGTATTTAGAAATTTTTAAGTATGTTTATCACTTGTCTAGTACTCATAACACAAGCTCTGCTTAGCTTGAGACTAGACGGCGTTGTGTGATAGTTGTGTATGAATACAATATATTATGGCGGTAAGTCCCCTTTTGGAGCGAAGCGAGCAATGGAACGAAGTATTCTCGGAGTCAAAAGAACAGATCGCTTATGGAACAGTATACTTCGTTCCAAAACACAAATCGCAGACGTAAGTAACTCAGCCGCCGAACTAAAATGGAACTGGGCCGGTCACATCTGCCGCATGTCGCAACAAAATTGGGCGAAGGCAACCACTGACTGAATTCCGAACAGCAGGAGCTGGCGACGCGGTAGGCCCAGAAGGAGATGGCGTGAAGATTTGAACTCGTACCTTAAGGATTGGCCTGAAGTGGCTAAGGAGAGAAAGGAATGGAATAACGAAAGGGAGGCCTTTGCCCTGCAGTGGGACACAATGGGCTAATAATAATAATAACTGTATTTTTTTTAATCACAGTTTTAAATTTTTAAATATTGATTTTTGGATCCATTCTAACCAAAATTCAACAATAAAAATAACAAGGAAGATTCCACTACATATAAAAACTAAATACAATATATATTCAATACCACATAGAAGAGAAGAGAAAAAATGCATAAACCAGACAGATGACATATGTCACCAGCATGAATAATAATAAAATAGACGAAACTTAGCAGAAATGAAAATCATACAACCATGTTGACGAAAGCCGCAGCTCGCCGTGCACGCCCACCACCTCCGGCCTCGTCGCTCAACTCCGCCTTGCCGCCGCCGGAGCCCAGCCCTACTGTGAGTGCTGTGACACCGGCCGCGGCAGCAGCGTCGAGCTCGAGCGACGAGTACTACTCGCCGCCCATGTCACCACCACATGCGCGTCGACGGAGAGGACGCCGGCCGGCCAATGATTGACTTAGGACCTCGAGGCCCACCGGTCTCTGATAGGGTCCCAGCTCCCGGCGGAAGTGTGCAGCGCATGCGATGGACGCAATCCATCAATGAGAACGTCATGTGCTCATACGGGGCTACAGAGGGAGGAAACAATCTGACCGCGTACCATGTTCGGATGCTCTCTTTGTTTCAGGTGCTTGAGCCAGCCGTCAACGTTTCGGCCCAACGACTGTCGGATCAGGTGCGGGTCATCCAACGTAATCATATATTGGACGATACTGTACTTGATCGCCTCCGAACAGAAATGAGTAACCATATCAGTGCTCCTTCGTCGCAAACTGTGGTACCAGTGATGGTACCTACCTTCTTTCTAACCACGCTGACGAAGAGATTACTGATATGGTTACACATGTAAGTACCCAGTGCAATGATGAATTGAGGAGTGCTTTGGAGTGTGCTATTCGGAAGCATCGCAACATACCGCTTGAACTTGGGCCGCGCTTACCTCGTTTGGCCATGCATAATAAGAATAAGGCGCTGGTGGCTGCTCTGGATTTGCTGAGTTTCAAACTATTTTGACGACTGCCAAAATCTCACTGATGCATACTCGATAATGTACTGCGCAGCTGCAGCGGCATGTCGTGTAGTTCACGTCAAGTTTCCAAACTGTGACGTAGCTACACGACCGCAACCAGCCGTGCCAGTTTGGCAGTGCAGAATCGAGCGTCGTATTGGTGGGGCCAGAGCACTCATCGGCAAACTAATCTGCTTCAGGGAGGGCAACACTCGCCCTAGAGTGATGCGCTTCGTGAGCTGAAATATGTCCCGTGTCACGGAGCGCATCGACTTCCTGAAGCAGAAAGTGTATGCATGGGCAAACCGCATCCGCAGGTATAAGCGGCGGGTGAAGCGATACACCCAGAATCGCACATTCCGAAGTAATGAAAGGTGGGTTTATAGGGATCGGGAGCGACCGGACCATGGTGTGACTGACGCGCGCCTCCCGAATGATGACGCCATGAGTTCATTCTGGCGCAGTATCTGGTTGGTGCCTGTCAGCCACACCGAGGGTGACTGGACTCAGGAGGTCGAGTGTGGGTGCGATCCAATACCACAAATGGAGGCAATTGACATCAGCCCCCAAGATGTAGTTCGTGCAGTCCGTCCGTTGCCAAACTGGAAATCTCCAGGGCCGGATGGGCTGCACAATTTCTTAATTAAGTGGTTTACAAGATCGCATGCTCGCTTGGCATATCAGTTTCAGTCTGCCTTACGAGTCAGAGTCGCTGCCCCAGTTCCTAACAACAGGAATAACCTACCTGCTCCATAAGTCAGGTAG
The DNA here is from genome assembly GCA_961205895.1 of Mythimna pallens. Lineage (NCBI taxonomy): Eukaryota > Metazoa > Arthropoda > Insecta > Lepidoptera > Noctuidae > Mythimna > Mythimna pallens. The sequence continues at coordinate 12,548,938 of OY540848.1, forward strand.
TACTGCGGAGCCTAAAAATTATAGACCAATCACGTGTTTGCCGATGGTCTATAAAGTTCTTACATCCATATTGCGAAACAAAATTAATAGTCTAGACAAAAATTTGATCATGTCACCTACTCAGAATGGATGAAGAAACGGGTCCCGCGGTACTAAGGAGCTGCTCCTCATTGATATGACCATAAGTCAATAGGTTCGACATTCCCGAAAGGATCTGTCGACATGTTGGATAGATTATAAGAAGGCCTATGACTCTGTTCCTCATACATGGCTCATGAGGGTACTGGAATTGTATAAAATTGATCCAACACTACGCACCTTCCTGATGTCATGTATGAGGCAATGGGGAACGGTCGTTCGCTATCCAGGATGTCGACATATCCAGAGGAATAGTGAACCTGTTAGGATCGAGCGAGGTATATTCCAGGGTGATAGTTTGAGTCCACTTTGGTTTTGCCTAGCCTTGAATCCTCTAAGCACACTGCTCGAAAAATCAGGTCTAGGCTATCGATTGAAGAGAGGTGGTCAGGTAATATTTCATCTACTTTACATGGATGACCTGTAACTTTTTGCCCCCAACAATCTGCAACTGATGGAACTACTGAATGTAAAATGTGCGGTCATGCATTTAAAACGATTCCACAACCTCCCCTGGTTGTGGAATCCGTGGGCACTCAACTCACGGATTCCATATACCTGAGATCCCTCTCTCCAACCGAAACCTATAAGTATTTGGGTATGTCAGAAGCTCTAGGCATCAATATCACTGACATGAAGCAATCGTTGAGGGAACGTTTCTTTGGACGCCTGAAGAAGGTATTCAATAGCCTTCTTTCAGGCGGAAACAAGGTGCGCGCTTTCAACGGTTGGGTCATGCCGGTATTGATGTACTCTTTCGGCGTACTAAAATGAACTTGACGCCCTAGATAGGAAGGTCCGCACACTGCTGACTGCATACCGAATGCTTCACCCACGATCGTCGGTGATGAGACTGTATATCCCGCGATGAAGAATGTGATCATTTTCTTGATCTTGTAAACAGTTTGAATAAGGCAATGCACATAATATTAATTTGCATAATTTCAAATTAAGCAGGGTTTCGATACCAATAACTATGTCCCTTTTAGTTACACTTAGACTATTTCCAATTAAAAGTACCACTGTGGTCTGCTCATTCATTTGTGTATTTTTTATTTTATGAACAAGCTCATTAAAATGTAGGTTATGGTAACAATGACTCACAATGGTATGTTTGCAACGGTTATTTAACAAAGATCCAAAACCTGTCCCTAATCTATCCGAATACACCAAAATATTACTTTGACAAGTGATTACAGATTCTGTAGTATGAGGTTCATGTTTAGAGGATCCTGATATTTTATGCTGGAGCATGGGAGGTGGCGGTGTGGGAGCACAACTACAGGTGAGATGGTTTGTCAATGACTCATACCGCTCTGCATTATACTTCACCAAGTCCACCAACTCACAAGCCTCCTGCATGCGCACAACATCTGTTGGCTAGACTCATACTTACAAAAGATTTCTTTTATTGAATTTCCCTACACTATAGTTCCTTTTGAAGGTTCTGTATATCAGAATTATACATTAATTTGCTATTTCCCAACTTATAATTACTTTCTTTTAATTGTTTTTGTAAGTTAAAACGCTGCTGTCTAAGATCAATATTACATTTATGAACACTCTGAGTCTTTAAGAGTTTCCTATACTTTTTAATTAAAATCACTAAGAACATTAAAAATTTCTTAATTTTATCGTGATTACCTAAAATTGGACATTTAGTTAGGGTATCATCCCCAGTTAGGTCTATGGTTACGGTGGATTTCTTACACTCACATTCAGATGTACTGCCAATCAGCTTGTCGAAGAGGTTGTTGGTGTTGGCAACCTGTTCACTAGCTCTCAAAGTATCGACGGTGGATATAGTGTTGCGAGCCTTGCACAATTCCGCTTCAAGGCCTGATATGCGATTCAGTGCCTGGTCGTGGGTGTCTCTGCATTCTTGAAAATCTGACACCAGTTGACGTAGATGATTATGTTGGTCTAGTATATCCACATGCTGGGTATGCAGTTCTGCAAGTTGCCTCTTCATCTTATTATTATTATTATTATTCTTGACGCTTCGAGTTCCGTTCCTCATTCATATCACGAACAGTTGCACCACGGGTCATCATGTGTGCGGAGTTTATTAATTACCCCGAATGGCTCCTAGAATGATACAGGAAACCTGAGTATTTGAGGAGATATTTAGTGAGTTGAAAACTTGAGATTAGGGCGGGGGGAATATCAGTTAACAAAAGAAAAAGGTGAAAAAAAAGTATTAAATAGATGGGAAAGAAATGATAATAAAAACATGTAGGTAGAAGAAAAATTAAAAATAATTCCTGGATTATTTAAAATCGAATTAATCAATGATTGAATTAAATAATTTAAAGGTTAAATTATTAGATTAACTACAAAAGTATGAGAAACTTGAAATTTAAAACAAAACAAAAAAAAGCAATAGTTGGTAAAATTAGTTTGACAGGTTGACAATACGTACACAGTTCAGTACTAAAGAAGCTAGGAGAAGATAGGAGATAATTAGTAAATGTGTGAAGTACTTATTGCAGTGAGTGTTTTGTCTGGACTAATGTTTTCGTCATCGATTCTGCTTCCACAATTTGTCAAGCAAAAGGAGACATAAACGGCGCCGGTGTGTGCTGGACGTAGCTCAGAAACCTGAGCAGTGTTTTTAGGTGTTGAATAGTGTGAAACAATAACTATACTAAACAAAAAACAAAACCAAATACTCCCCGGGTTTGATGATGTCAAATCAGCAATTCAAACAGTCCAAACTTTTGACAGCCGGTCGAAGATATCAACTTGATCGATTTTTGAACAATTATCGCGTCAAAAAGACGGTACGAACACTGCCTATGTCACTTTATACTTAGATTCTAAAGTAAACAAAAGATTTAAACAAAATATACACAATTAATTAATATTTAAAAATAATTTATCTAAGAGGTCGTTTTCTCACGACCTGTCACCAGTGTTGACATCAAAAAAAAAGAAGAAAAAAAGGAACAGAGTGGGTTTTCTTGTCAGTAAAAGTCTGACACGCCCTCTCGCGACGCCCAAGAGCGGGAGAAGTCATTGACTGATTTGTCACTTATAAAAAAGCACTCGGTTCCATAATATTTTCTGATTTGTTAGTGTGTGCTAGTTATCATATGTTGAGATATCGGCACGGTAATGAAATTTCCAAAAAACGCGTTACTAGTCTGTATATTCACCAACGATTCCCCAAAGTATTCGGCAAAAATAAAGGAAATAATGAACATACCTAATTTTACTAACAATATTGTATTACACTCACATACACACACTGCGCACTCACGCACTGCGTCAGTCGCTCACTTGTTTTTGTCAAACAGAGATAGCTATATTCCGCGATACGCGTCAATTTGCAGTTGCAAGTGTCGTTCGCCGGCCTCTTAATTGTTAGGCTTGCAATTTGACCATGATTTAACTTGAAGGTAAGCGATGATGAGGGTTAACCTGCAAATGCAGAATACTTGCCTAAAACCTATTGAGTCTTGATTTTAAAGAGCTATAACTTAGGAACCGTCGTTTTTCTATATATATATAGAAAAACTTTATGATCCTTGAGATAAGATAATTTTTACGCAGGTGAAACCGCCGGCAGAAGCTAGCTATAATAATATTTATCTTATTATACTTACATTTGTACAAGCCAATAACATCAACAGACCAGAAGTAATCGTCATCGCCATCATTAAAAGTATGGCAACATAGGTAGGGCCTACAACGGTTGGGAATGCTAACATTAAACACATGCAAGGCACCTGAAAAACAAGCAATAGTTATAATATAATGAAGCAGTTACGTAAGTGTCTCTACAGAGTAATCAAGGCTTTTATAACCTAAAGGCACACATTTTCATCTGCCTAAGGCTTTGTCCAATTATGTTGAGCGCTCGCTACCTGCAAAAGCGTCGTCGTAGTTATGTGATCTCAATGAGATGATCATTTTTTCCGCTATTGAAACGCCCTATCGACGAATGCCTACCTTTATAGACCTTAATATTGATAACACGAAAATTTTGACGCTAATTTGTCGAAATTTGTCGCCAAATATCAGAATTTGTTGGTCACTGGTTCAAAAGTTTTAGGGGTTTATTGGTGGCCGATCCGGGATCAGTCTTTTCAGCTTGCTCACATTTCTAACTTAAAAACTAGGGCACCTAGCGAAGATCTATTTTCTCCCAGATTTAGTCGCTAATTAATCAAAATCAGTCATCATATCTCAGAAATTATTGGTCATTGGTTCCAAAGTCAAAGGTTTCTAGGTTGTTGATTTTAAGAATATCTCACGGCTTTAATCTCAAAAACTAGGGTACCTAGCGAAAACCTATTTTTGTCAAAATTTAATCGCAAATTTACCGCAGTTAGTCGCAGAATATGTCGGTGTGTAATTAAAAAAATATTAGAGAATTCAATTTCTCCATACATTGATACAACGCAAGATTAATGCTACTAAAAATTGCTGCTTAGTATGTACATTGGAACTTAAAAATCATTACAAAAACGTCCACACCCAGGGTGTAACAACATGTGCTGGTTTCCTTTTGGGTGCACAATAAGTATTGCTTAAACTTTTTGCTAAATGCACCAAATATTTTCATAGCATGAAAAGGTGGCGGCAGGTCATTCCAGATATGAGAAGCAGATATAAGTTTTGTGAATCTGTTGATTTTCTCTTTAAACCTATATTATCGTTGTCATCGACTTATCGGCCATTTTTTTATATGGTAGATAGCATCGTTACTTAACTGTAAACAAAATCATTGGTTTCTGTTTTAAGTAGTTAAGACTAAATTAATAAAAAACAGTGGCGTGTCCGCACACCAACTTAATATTAAAACTTGCTTGTAATTTTTATAACTTACAGATTTAATTTGATCAGCAACGTGTATTGCATAACCAAATATCTACTCAATAGAACAACCGCATGTCCAATCGAAAGTTATAATTACCGTGATATTTTCTGTTCTCGGGTGCACATCCCTAATTAACAGTATTTGGCACATCACTACCTTACGTGTCGCGTCTCCTCGGTGTGTGCCGCAACACATCAGCAGTTGCACGTCTCTAACGGCTTGTTCACGACTTCGGTCTTAGCGGCGAGCGGCACGGCGGGCGGCGTGGTGGCGGCAAGTAGTGCGAATTGCACGCCACGAACTCGACCGGCGGCGGCCGCGGTGGACGTATTAGGTGGTCAGAACGTGCTCAAAATAATGGCATTATCAAAATTATCCCTTCTCTGTTTAGAAAGCAATATATTTTTAAAACAAGATAATTATTCTTAATATTAGAGAAGGAGTGCACGAACTGAATAAAGATCAGTGCTTAAATGGCGAATTTCGTCACATATACGAAGATTACAGAAAATATCCAGATAAGTTTTATGAGTACACAACAACAGTAACAGATCCTCTTGAAACTCTGTCAACACCACTAAATCTCGATTTATCATACTCGCTACGCTCAAAAAATTACACTAAAAGAGTATCTTTACAAAATGGTTCCGAAAATCCCAAATCAAAAAAGACGATAATCAGGAAAACGAGATTTGTCTACAGTCGACTTCTTTTGAAAAAGACACCAAATTATAAAACTACCTTAATCACATTAACGCCGCGTCGCCCAGCGACGCGGCGCATCCTTGGCGCGTCCTCTGTCAGCATCTTCTACTGAAAGTATGTTATTATTAAGCAATAAATAGCAGTTGACAGAAAATAAAGATACGTATGAATGTATGAATATTACGGAACGAGCGTCTTCCTTGTGTTCAACACCAACTTCACTATCTTCGAGGAGAATTGTCGAGAAACCGATACGTAAAAAAATCTCACCCTTATTGGTATTAAGAAGACATGTATATAAAACAAATAAAGAAACGACATATGTAAGAGAAAAAAAAAAGGATTTAAAAAGAGCAAAAGAAAAGTATATTTTACTCTTTGAATCTAGAAAAGGCTGAAGAGACTGAACATTCTCTGCCTTCCAGATTCATTTTATCTGCACCTTCATCTTCCATAAACAAATATAATTGCGATACATCATGATCTATTAGTGCTAAGAAATCTTCAGACAAACCTAAAATTTTATCTAATCGGCTAGTGAAGTCCGCTTATGTATTTCCTGGGTCTTCGAAGTCTCTTATTTCCAAACATGATATGGTTAAGAGGTTTGAGAAGTTCGAAAAAGCGGGAATTTGCTTAAATTTATCTGACACAGACAGTTTTTGGGCTCCTGTGTCTCCTGTTGATTTTAGTCTTACAATGCCTCCCTTCAAAACAATGACAAATGTTCCAAATAATGGTATTAAGGATAAGAAAACTAGAGGTTCATTTTTCAATTTATCTGATTCTGATGAATCTGTTTTTTAAATATTGATATTAATATTCTGTTTTCTATATTGTTTTTTGATTGCTTGTTATTTTTAAATAGAAAACTACTATAAAACAGGACTGATTCAAATGTATGAAATACTAGTCTGTATAATTATAATGATTCTTTATAGATATTAATATAAGCAAATCTTAAAAGAGCTGCGAGTAGCTTTAAGCTAGATCTATCCCTAATATCCAAGAAGATTTAGAATATTATTCTTTTAAGTTACATCTTACTTAACTTTTTAATAAATATCGTTTTAACAAATTTAAAAATTACCAATTAACACAATGTTTGTTTTATTTAGTTTATTGTTACCTGATTTCCATTGAAAGTGTCTAATTTTTAATAAATTTTAGCAATGATAAAACGTCTTTTTTACTATTGGTTATGGTTATGAGGGACATCGTTAATTCTGTTGCTTGCAATTTTAATTATAATATGTGCACAAATTATTAATGCGTGTTATTATTATTCCATTAAATCATATTTTACATAGACTTGATGGTATTTTCTAATTACCGTTGCATTAAATGTTGAATTTTTCTAATTACTAAACTCATAGTAATTTTTACTCCCAGAATACCTGTAACAGTACTGCTGCTTTATGGTTTTGGGGTATGGAAGGCGATGTCTAAATGTAGTTTTCTAGCCGATAATTTACTTTTATCTGATTTTCGTGCTTGTGATATTCATATTTCTAAAATACTCAGTGAGTTGAGCTTCTCTACGGCTAATTGCTGTTTCAATGATGCATTTTCAAAGCCAAGTGCTTAAATTTCGACTTGTACGCTGCATAAGTGCGCCTTAAGATTTTCAATAGTGCTTTTTAAGTTTTGTTAGGTGTGTAAAAAGGTCTATCATTCTTGACACCAAATATATCAAGAGCAAGGTTTAATGTTTTCTAAGAAGTTTTAGCCGATTTTAGCTCTTGAACTATACTATAAAAATTAAACTTATTATGTCTTCTAAACTAAGACCAAAACTAAAACCAAATATAGAACTTGGCGACTAATTGCGACAAATTAGCGACTAAATTTGTACAAAAACAGATCTTCGCTAGGTACCCTAGTTTTTTAGATATTAAGCTGCGAGATTTTCACAATGTCAACAACCTAAAAACCCTTATAACCTTGGAACCAGTGACCGACCAATTCTGAGATTTGACGACTAATTAGCGACTAAATTTGAGGGAAAACAGAACTGTGGGCAAGCTGGGGAGACTGATCCTTGGATCGGCCACCTATAAACTCTTATAACTTTTAATAATTTGGAGACATATTGCGACAAATTAGCGACTAAATTTTCCTTTTTTTTTCAAAATTAAGATCTGTGATAGTGGGCCAGCTAGTGTCAGCCATACGGGTGCGGCGGGCACGCGGCGATACGGATTGCGTGACCACGCTGCGAGAACGTCGAGTCTCGTGGTGACTGCGCTACGAGAACGTCGCGTCTCGCTGTGAGAGCGCTACGAGAACGTCGCGTCTCAAGGTGAGTGCGCTACGAGAACGTCGCGTCTCGCGGCGAGTGCGCTACGAGAACAACGCTTCTTGCGGCGAATGCGCGACATATCAATGGTATTTTACTCGTTATTGAAAGTCATCGTATCGCCATGTGGATATACGTTCATCAAATGGTTACAAAATGAAGAGACTGGACAATAATATCGTAGCGAGACACTTGCTCGTGTAGGTATCGTCACCTCGATTGACTGGATTGAGCTAAACGCTGTGTAGCATTATTTTAATGAAGCATTAGGCCGCAATGCAGCTTGATGGCATTTTTGTCATAAGTCATTTGTATGGAAGGCATTTCTGTCATTTTTAATTATGCATAGGTTCATGTTTGACCACTATCTCACCAGATGGTAAGCGATGATGTGGCCGACGATGGAACACGCTTACCTAGGAGTAACCTATTCACTCTTGACTTAAAGACACCTTAGTTGTAGCTATCAGGAAACACACAATCTATGGAAAGAAACAAAAAAATTCAAATAACTATTATGTCAATAAATCTGAACTTTAACTTACACATACAAAAAGAACGAAGAAAGCTGGAGGTGGCTCAATGCCAATCCTCATTGTCGTTTGAAGTAATTGGATGATGACCAGGATTAACCTGAAAAATAAAAACTGTGATTATAATATATGTTATAGATTCTAATATGTCTTACTAGTTAACCTTTGTATCGCTTGTCAGTCTTTGAATATAATAAATATAGTTTTTATTTAAATTTGATCTTTATTAGTTTAAAGCTGCATTTTTGTACAAAAAAACATTGAACACCCGTTTGCAGCATCACCTGCCGGGTTCAATTGAATTTTTAAACCGTCCATAGACCCACACAAAACTTCATCCTAATTGGTCTATCCGTTCAGTGACAAACACCAAATCAAATATCGTCAAAATCGGTCCAGCCTTTCTTGAGTTATCTCAACGGCTAGACCTTTTTTTTACATAATGTCTATTAATACTGTAATATGAAAATATTGTAAACAACCACTTTTTTAAAAGAGTAACCATGGAGTTTCTTGCCGGTTCTTCTCCATAGGAAACGACCAATTTGAAACCGTGCACTAGCTTCTGACGTTTTAAAGTGCCCATGTAGGCCTATGTGAAATAAAAACTTTTGACTTTGACTTTGACTTTTTAGGTGGAAAATCATCTAATGACATCTCCCGCACTTTTGTGTCAAACTTTTACTGACTAAAACCCACTCCTGTTCCTTTTTTACCTTCGTTCCAGGGCCCCGCGGCTTACTTTCGCACAACCCGTGGCACCAGTAAGAGTCGACACTGCTGGCCCCCTACGGTTTGCTGACATCTCCTTGAGGCGTACGTGGAACACTACGCGCCGTTGACGACTTGGGCTCCGTCCGGATGGTTACCGGACGGTCGGACGGCGAGCTACCCTTTGCTCGCCGTCCACAAGCCTGCTCCTACGGTGGCTGGGAATCTGGGTCAGAATTCCGGTGGTTAGGGCGTGAGAGGCGTTCCCTCGCGCGTGCAGCCACCTCCTTTGCTGGCATTACTGCCTCGCAGAAGGAGGCGACCGTCTGCCAATCCTCCTCGCTCCGGACCATGGCCTGTACCAAGGCCCGCCGATCGCCCTCACGAGGACACGGCTATGCCGTATACTAGTACGAGGCATGCCTTTTAAGTTTTGTCGTTTGAAGAAAAAAACACAACAAGAACCTTATAGTACTTTTTATTTTTTTTAGTATTTTTATAAGTATTCACTACGTAGTTTAATACACTTTTCCAGTCGCTCAAACCAGTTATTATAACATTTATTCCACTCTAAAGTGGGGGTGTTAAAAATGGCTGACTTGAAAGCGTCGACTTCATCGGACTGGAACCTTTGACCACGAAGACTTTTCTTAATTTTAGCAAATGTAAAGAAATCGTTAGGGCTTAGGTCAGGACTGTATGGAGGATGGTCAAGAAAATCTTATTTATCCTGCTTCAAACACTCAATCGTTCGACGAGCGCTGTGTGAGCTTGCGTTGTCATGGTGCAGGATGATGCGTCGCTTTGAGTTAGATTTTCGAAGTTCAACGATGACTTGTGGTAAACAAACTGTGGTATACCACTCTGCGTTAACCATTCTACGATCTACAAGTGCAATAGTCGCAACATGGCCGGTTTTTCTAACGAATGTGGCCACCATTTTCTTTGAAGTGCTTTGAGAACAAACAACTTTAGTCGGTTTTGGCTCGTCTTGAAAGACCCAGATTGTAGTTTGTTGTTTGGAATCAGGACCGTAGGCATAGATCCAAGACTCGTCACCGCTGATGATGTCGTAGACGTGATTTGACTCTCCTCTGTTGAACCTTTGCAGAGTTTTCTTACACCATCTGACGCGGGCCGCCTTGTGATCGTCGGAAAGCAGATGCGGTATCCAACGGCAAACTAGCTTTTCACACCAAGCGCTTCATGTAAGATCTTCCGAATGGTTGTCTCTGAGATACTTAATAGAGCCTTATGTCTCGATACGTCACATGACGATCTTCGAGAATTAGTTGTCTCACAGCAATGATGTTGTGGGGTCTGTCTAGGCACGGATTATATTCTGTAACGTCAGCGGTTAGTAGCAGTCGCTCGCTAACCGCCCTATGTATCTGTCGGACAATAAATATTATATTTCGTAGTCGGTGATTTCATTTACCAGCCCTCAGAGTACCTAAAGTGGTGACCCCGACAATAAAATAAAATGAACAGTGCATGAATACAGTGATACAGTGACAATATATTTCTTTTTGGTACTACGAGGCCAATTGCGGTATAAGTTTTTTCAAGTTTATTTAGCGGAGCGAGCGACTCAATCAAGATGTTTACCTCCCCGCCAGCGCAATCAGCGTCAGGTGGTGGACAAGCACCTCAACCAAGAGCAAAAGAAGAGCAAGAGACCTCGGGAATAACCCTAACTGCCATCTGCGTGTCTTCAAAGGCTTTTGGGTTGATATGCCACGGTTATGGTTCGCCCAATTTGAGGCAGTCATGGCTCCACAAAAGCAAGGAGAAGAGGCGAAGTTCAACATGGTCATCTCAAAGCTGACAAAGGACGCTATCCAGCAAGTAAGCGATCTCGTAACGACGCCGCCTACAAGTAACAAGTACGCCACGCTAAAAGAACGCCTACTCCAGGTCTACGAGCCGAACGACAATGCCAGAAACTCGTTTCTGAGCTGGAGCTTGGTTCGTAAAAACCTACTCATTTATTACGCAGGATGAGAGATCTAGGCCGCACGACACAGGTGTCGGACCTCACGTTGAAGAGCCTATGGATGTCCAGGATGCCTTCTGCTGTCCGCGAAGTTATCACAGTGTGCCAAGATCAGTCCTTGGACAGTTTAGCAGCCATAGTGGACAAGATAGTAGAGAACAGTAACTCGTATGAGATAGCTGCGGTAAACGATAGCACAGCGTCAACGTCACAAGAAACGCTGACAGAGTTGGCTACCCAGATGAGCAAACTAATGTTGGAGGTCGCATCCCTGCGCAACGAGGTGCAGAGGTGAGGGCGTCCAAGAAGCAGAAGTTTCCAATCAAATAGGAGCAGGTCCAGTTCGAGGAAGGTGAAAACACCCGGAGACTCCAGCTGGCTATGCAGATTCCGCTATCGGTTTAGGAAGAACGCGAAACGCTGCGACCAACCATGTGCTTGGCGTGAGAAAGAGACGGAAAACTAAATGAGGTATGTTCGGAATCGGTGGACGGATGTATCCAGAATCAGGTAGTCGAGAACCATCGTTTATTAATTAGGGATAGTCATACTAAGCTCACCTTTCTGATTGATACCGGTACTAACATATCGGTATTACCAAGGTGCGCACAAAAACGAATTACAGAACCATGTGAATTTAAATTGTACGCTGCTAACGATAGCAAAATAAAGACGTATGGCTTATGTAATGTAGACATAACTTTTGGGTTTAGACGTGTATTTAATTGGCCCTCTATGTGACGTAAAACAGCCCGTAATCGGGGCTGATTTCTTAAAAAATTTTAAGTTAATGGTTGATTTGTTTAATAATAGGCTAGTAGATTTAGTCACTAATTTGTACGTTTGTGGATCAACAAGTTTATTTTTCGAAGGTACCATAAAATGTATTAATAGTAATCACCCTTACGCCGATTTACTGGAAATATTTCAGAACATCACGCGGCCGCCTAGTTTTAAAGACATTCCGGAACACTGTTTATCACCACATCGAGACAACAGGTGCACTCCCGTGCACTCCCGCGAAAGGCGATTGCCACCGCAGAGGTACGAATTAGTTAAAAAAGAATTTCAATTAATGCAGGAATTTGGAATATAGATTGGTAGACCATCGAATAGCGGAGTGGGCGAGTCCACTGCTCGTAGTGCCAAAAAAAATGGCGACATTCGCCCTTGCAGTGATTTTAGGATGCTTAATGCCATTACGAAGCCAGATAGACATCCAATTCCGAGAATTCAGGATTTCACGTACGGTCTACATAAAAAAAAAAGTTTTCTCAAAAATCGATATTTGTAGAGCTTACCATTTCATTAAAATAAATCCGAAAGACATACAGAAGACGGCTATTATTACACCTTTCAGTTTCCAAGGATGACGCTTGGGCGAAATAAACGCCCAAACGTTCCAAAAATTTATAAATAACACCGTACTAGCAGATATAGAAATATTAGATAAGAATAACCAAAACAGCATAACAGGACAGTCAGTGGTATTCGGATTTCTCAATGATGTCATCATAGGGTCAGATAACGAAAGCATACATACAGAACACTTGCGTTTATTATTCGAACGTTTCAGTAAATGTAAAATGTCAATTAATTTAGGAAAATGTGTTTTTGGGCAACCAAAAATAGAGTTCTTAGGGTACGAAGTTTCAGAAGAGGGTATTAGCTCCTTGTCGGACAAGGTTAAGGCTATAGAGACATACCCCAAACTGGAAACAATTGAACAGCTCCAATGGTTCCTTGGCATGTTAAATTTTTATAGAAACCATATACCAGGAGCAGCAAAGGTTCAGGGAATTTTAGATAGATATTTGCATGGTGCTAGGAAACGTGATAAGCGTAAACTAGAACGGTCAGACGAAGCAAGCAGCGCATTTGAACAGTGTAAAGAAAATTTAAAAAACGCCGCCACGTTAAGCTACCCAATAACAGACGCGAAATTAAGTTTAATGACAGACGCTTCAGGTCTTCTGTCCGCCGTCGTGGTAGCGGAGTTTCGGCCGGCGAGCAAATCGTGCATGCATGCAAGGACTGTTGGCTCCAGATCCCACGGTGGTAAGTCAGCAAGGAGGCTCGCCGCTTCGTGGGAAGCAGCTGGATTAAGGGATTGATCCAGAAAGCAGTACTCCTGGACACTTTTAAAGGTTTTTTTTAATTATGTTTTTTTTAAAGAAATATTTAAAAGTATTATAGGTATGTACATAAAATAAATGAATGGAATTATAATAATATTCCACAACTATCACACAACGCCGTCTAGTCTCAAGCTAAGCAGAGCTTGTGTTATGAGTACTAGACAATTGATAAACATACTTATATATTTCTAAATACATACATATTATATCCATACCATAGGTATATCCGGATGGCCATCACCCTCTGCGTTCAGCTTGCAGTGCCTATACCGGCGCTCCATAAAGGGCCATGGACCGAATGATACCTGCAAAGAGCCTCCGGCAGGAGGCGTTTGGTCCCCAGAAGTTGGGCTGGAGCCGCTTGAGCGCAGCAGTCCTATCCAGTTTGGGAGCCAGAAGTCGGAAGTAATCATCATCATGTCAGCCGAAAGACGTCCACTGTTGGACGTAGGCCTCCCCCAAATGTCACCACAATAAACGGTGCCGTGCGTCTCGCATCCATCGGATTCCAACAACCCTTACCAGGTCATCGGTTCACCTTGTAGGAGGCCTTCTAACACTACGTCTTTCGGTACACGATCGCCACTCCAGAAGTTTTCGGCCCCAACGGCCATCTGTTTTGCGAGCAATGTGCCCTGCCCATTGCCACTTAAGTTTGGCAATTCTTCGTGGTACGTCGGCAAGCTTGGTTTTCCTGTGAATATATTCATTCCTGATTCGATCATGCAAGAAAACTCCGAGCATAGCCCTTTCCATTACCCTTTGGGTGACTTTAAGCCTTCTGATAAGGCGTACAGTGACAGACCACGTTTCGGAGCCATATGTCATCACTGGCAACACCCACTGGTCATAAAGTTTCGTCTTGAGACACTGTGGTATGTTGGACGAGAAGATACTGCGCACTTTCCCGAATTCGACGGTCGACCTCTTTCTCGAAATTAGATCTACCTAACTGGGCTGTCTATCCGAGGTAAACTTAATCATCCATCTTCGAGTGTAGAGTCTCCGATCTTGGTAGGAGTGGGTTCTACATGGCTATGCTCGTGACGTTGGAAGTGCTCCTCGAAATACCATCGGCTGTCGAGGACAAGTCCCGGGTCATCGTCATCGTCGACCCGACACCGATGTGAACTCCTCCTTCCGTTATTTAGGAACCCGGTGTTGGCGCATTTCGAGGGCCCTAAAAGCACATGGCCTCGAACTTGTGCACTGCCACCTCGAGCCTCAACTGCTGGATCTTCTCCACGACTGTCGCAACCCCGTGTGTCGCATGTTCGACCGCCACCTGGTACGATTCTCCCTGCGCCAGGACCAGCTGCGTAACAAAACACGCTGACCCCGTCAGGGAGATCGTCGCGCAGCACGTATTTGAAGCCGATGTTCCACAAGGTTGGTCCTAGTACCGATCCCTGCGGAATACCGCACGACATCTCTCGCCTTTTCCACTCCCCCTGGTGACCGGGATAGATGGTGAGCCTGTCCGTCAGGTAGGCCTTGATCTCACGACAGAGCTAGTCAGGCACCAGAGTGCTCTCCTAATGCTTCTACAGGGCAGACCTGCGACGTCCCTGCCCTGGGACACCGTATCCCTCGTCGTGACAGCTCGCACGCGCATGATGGGGTCCACCGTAGAGTGCACTTTGCAAAAGCCGAACTGACCCAGCCCCATCCGTACCAAGTGCGCGGCAGTCTGCAATAACTCTTTCATAGAGCTTGCCCACCTCCTCAAGCAGCACGATGTGCCGGTACGCGGACGGTGAGTCCGCAGGGCGCCCCGGCTTCGCGATGAGGACCAGTTTCCCCATCTTCAAGTATGCGCTAAAGAGCCCGAGTTCCTCCATGGCCAGGACCCAGACTTTTCCAGACAAGCCGTCGAGTCCTGGGATGGTATTCTTGGCATTCAACCTTCGTACCGCCACTCTCAACTCTACCTCGGTCACCTCTGGAGCATTATCGTCGTCGACGCCGTTAGTTGGCGGACCCATGGGTGGAGGAGAATGTTCCCCTCGCGCGGGGACCATAGCGCTCACCACACCCTCGATAAGCTGAGACCTGACTCTGCGTCAGCGGGGGAGTCCGGGCGGAGCTTGTCTTGCACCACCTTGCAGGGGCATCACGGATCACGATCTTCGTTCAGAGTCCCCAGCCACACGTTGCGGGCCTCCAACTTGGCCTTCTTTATCTCCGCTCGGAGGGTGCACTTTGCTTCTCTATATCCCTCGTATAGCTCCACCTCTCTGGTCCCCGCATCTGGCGGGCAGATGCGGCGCCTGCGGTCTTTGGCGTACCGCGCAGCATTACACGTACTACGCAGTGCCGCAATCTCCGGTGACCACCAGTACACCTGGCGCCGGGCAACGGCTAGACTTGGAACTCAATGGTGTAACTAGCTCGACTTTGTTTTATTTAAAAAGAAATCCTTACTGTGATTTATTCTTGAAATTTTGCACAAGGTTTCCTTTTATGACGTAGGTGAGCACTAAGAGAGGATTTTTCTAAATTCCCCCACTAAGGGGATGAAACGTGTTCCAAAATTTGTATAGAAAACCCGGCTTTTATGCCGGCTATAAAGCCACTGGCACTGGAAGCTAGTGTTTACATACAGAGCAGTGGTAGCACAGTAGTCACGGCCAAACGGTTCAAACTAGCCAAGCATATTATTTTGTGTACATTATTTTATCACCACTGCTCCCAAAACGGTGAAGGAAAAAGTCGTGAGAAAACCGGCGTCTTCTAGAAACAAAAACTCGAAAACATGTGACATTCATCAACCCGTATTGGGCCCGTGTGTTGGATTACGGCCACTGAGGAGGCGTGTATCCCAGCAGTGGAAACACCCTAAGACTGTATGTATGTAAGTCATAGCATAATATAGCGTAATTAGCCTTTTCATTGGGAACATTAGCTGCTAGGACTCAGACCTCCTCTCTAGGAGAGGGAATTTAAATATCGCCGTAATCCGCCACGCGAGCCCAGTGCGATGTGTATGTATGTAACACAGTGGAATACACTCTGCAGCAATAAAGCTAGAACTACATTAGACCGACGCACACGTGTAACATGCTTGATTTGTACGTAGAACGACGTCGCGTGGCGTGGATCAAGTGTAGCTCTAAAAGTCTAGTTTCCCTATAAAATGTATGGAGACCGACGCGCCCAGATCGGCGTGTGTGGCACACATGTGCGCTGTGTAGTTCTAGCTCAAATATGGCCCAAATCTGAAATGTGATCTTGTTTTATTTTTGACTATGACGGGATTTTGTATCGGCGTTTAACGTCCGGTACGGGCCACAAAAAGCGAGCAGCGGTGATTTGTAGCGTGTGGCAGCAACAGGCGTCAACCGTGTGCGGCGTGTCCATATAAAATGTATGAAAACTACAGGAAATATGCCGGTGGCGGCGTTTTGTACTTGTGGCCGGTGGCCCGTTTGCGGTGACCCTTAGCGATACGCACAATGAAACTTAATATTTTATAAATTCCCGAAGCATTCAATAATAACGTATTTAATGGTCAGGTTTTAGTTTTTAAAGCTTGCTATACTTACGTAGCAGTGACCACTGTAATAATTCCTTTATGTTCTGCAAGTGCATTTCCCATCGTTTCACTGTAAACAAACAAATCACTTTAAAACACTGCAAAAAATAATAATTTGATAATTCAATAAAAGACAAGTAAAGGAAGTTTCTAACATTATATAAGTTTTGTGATTATTGTCACATCATTTCTTGCAGGGTAACACCCAATCATTTATTATTTTTTACCTCCATAATTTTATTTACATATATCGTATTTATAAATAAAATTATGAAGCGACCGTTTACGATTTTATGCCGAAATCAAACCTGAAGTAGAAACAGATAAACTGCTCGAATAATTTTCTTAAAACATGAATAATGTATATAATGTTTCCCTTCTTCTTCCTACCCTTGTCACATATTATTTGGGGTCGGCGCAACACGTTTTTTTTTTCCATTCTGTCCTGTCACCCGTCCCACTATCGCTAATTCCCTTTTCTTTTATATCACTTCCCACACAATCCTTCTATATTTTCTTTGGCCTCCCTCTTACTCTCCATCCATCTACATGTATACTTAAAACTCTTTTTCTTCTCCTCCTCTTCTCGTGACCATACTAAGACAAAGGATTTCCTTTCAACTTATCAGACACTGGCAGATTTTCAGAGGTTTTTACTAGATTAGTTTTAAACAAATTTATGTTTTGATTTTTATAGAAGCCTACTATTATGATTTTTATAGAAGATACTATTAACAAGATAGCTGTGTATCCATAATATCTAGAGAAACATCGATATATATATGTACTACGTACAATTACGCGTGCCGTACACTCACTTCAACCGACTGAGGTGCAGTGTCTTCTATGCACCTTGATATTGATGACATTAGTACAGTTTTAACGTTCATGCAGTGTGAGAGCGGCGCTTATAAATTCAAATTAAAGTGAATCTGGACGTAAATAATAATTCTGTAGTAATTGAAGTAAAATTACTGGTTGTCCAAGCAATATAATAGCTTCTAATATCGTAATAGTATGTTAGAAAACATATTATTTTATTAAAAAGCCTTCCCATTTTACAATCATAGACTAAAACATGCAGATGTTCACTCCCACAAAAACCAGATTTTTACCTACAACTGGTTTAGTGAACACAAACTTGCATGGTATTTTATTCCGTTTGTATTTTTTTTTTTTTTGAATATTTTGTTTAATGTTATTTCTTTTTTGTATAACTTATATCAATGAATTCCGTCAAATTCAAAAATTATGACGACGTGTGTTTTTTGATGATGTAAAAACTCAGCAAGAAATGTCAGCAAATCATTGGATATCAGATTTTATCGGTAAGTTTAGCACTTAGGTATTACGTATCTACCTAGAAATCACGTGTAGATTAGTATTCAAATATACATTAGGTTTAGTTGAATTTGTAGTCTTATGTGTCATATTGCATTACTGATATTGAGATTTCGTCCTTCATAAACTATAATTATATTCTAGATTTGTTCACACTAGTCAGCCGAAAAGAGAAGAATGGATAAAAATTTCACACTAGTTAGCCGAAAAGGGAAGAATGGATAAAAATTCTTCAAGAGGATAGAAGTGAAAACACGTGACTTTCTACAAAATATTCATTTATCTGCTCTGCACATTTTCAAGCTGATGATATTTAAGTTAAAAAAGATTTTTAAAAAAGTTTTAGCTGCAAAAAAAGTTATAAAATTACAGAAACAGAAAAATAAATATCTCCGAAAAAAAAAAACTGAATCTTTAACTGGAATTGTTAAAAATTTTAAAGATAAATTTACCGTTAGTTTTTTGGTTTGTTACTTAATATTAGCAGCGCAGTCCTGATCTTTATTCACTCAGGATAGCTGTTCTTCAGAATGATGATTGCAATAAAAAGTTTCAATATTTTACGCGATTTTGAATTCACATATTTATTAAAGAAAGTAGTAGAACATGGTTTTTGAATTTACACTTACGAGGAATATTATAAAATTTTGAAATACGAGTGTTATTGTAATGAATTGTAGGCAAAAAGCTGTGTCACTTCTGCGGTATAAAAATCTATATGGATAACATGTCATTACACTAGAACGAAACGCGTAAGTGCCGCGAAATTCATGGCACTTAAGACATTTTGGTCGTGAAAAAAGTATCCTTTAAAAGTTATCTAGGCGCTGGATGTTTTAATAGTTTTGTTAGACGACGTAATGCCAATCTAGCGCTGCAGCGAACTTTTGTTTTAACTTTTCAGTATTTTGACAAATACTTACCATGAACGTACTCGTCTATCGCTAGAATATAAGTCGATGTAGAGAAAGATGTCTGATAACCACAGATTTGTCAAATAGTCCAAGATCCCAGAACGATAAGACATAACTTATTTTCACATGGATGAAACCTTATGTTCTCAGTAGCGTCTCATGTGCTTTAAATACCTGTGTGCTTGTGGAGCTCCCCCTTGGGGAACTTGGGCAGGTACGAGGTGAAAAAGGGAACTTAAAATATGAGTTACTTAACTTAAATTTGTATGGCTGATTTTTATATATGTTTTGTGGACTCATAATTACACATAACACAGAACATAACACCAACAAACAGACAACATTTAAATAATTCACACACAGTTATCGATAACTGCAGGTAACATGCAAGTCACTAGCCGAAATATATATTATTTCGTAAATTCTTTCAAAAATTACTGCTTGATACCAAAAAACGCCATGATTTGTCAAATCAATTATTAGAAGTGAGAATAAATATCATTACTTGCTTAGTACAGATCGAGCAATTAATTAGTTGAACAAGTTGTGCAATGGATGAGTATTTAACAGATACTCTTACTCATACGATAATTACGTGGTGCGACCGCTGCTGACTTTTTTTAGAGATGTAATGTGCTTGTGCTTTGTGGTTATCGATATTTTGCATGATCCTACCTAGTACGATATAAAAGATAATATTAAGGATTAATTCTTACAGAAATATTATTATAGTACAGTTCCCCCACGCGTATGTTGTTCTGTTTATTTACTATAAACTCAAAAACTACTGGCCGGATTTTCACGTGGTTGGGATATTTTTTTTTTAAAAAGCTAAAACTATTATTTTTGTTCGTTTGTTCTTCCTCTACATGATTTCTTGTAGGTATTTAATCTTAGTAAATATACTCGTAACAAAGATTTGACGTCTTGGGTTTTTTATAATATTTTTCCCAAGGTCAGTAGGCCTAAAATAATAAACTCATGTTTCTTTTTAACTACAAAAATCTTGTAAACTAATTAAAATTTACAAAATTTTTGTAAAATATTTATTAAAATAATTATTAAAAAACACATTTGGAAACTTCAAGAACCGGTCATTAAATAACTGATAAAACGAATAAATGTTGTAAGAAACGATTGGTTTATATTTTCTTATGATAATCTTGCATCATTCATTTCATCACGATCAATCATTATTATCTGTCTTTTATTTTAAAGTTTTAGCTATCCGAAGGATCCAAAAGTAAAAGAAAAGTGGATGAATAAGACAGGAAGTTGTCCAAACTGGTTTCCTACAAAAAAAACAGTACAATACACTCTTCTCACTTTGAATCCAATTGCTTCCAAGCTATGAAGAAAGTTTGACGGCTCTTAGAATAACTCTACAGAAAATAATGGGCGGTTCCAATATTGAAGTTGTGGATGATTTTGACAAATTACGTTTTAAGTTTTAAATAAATATTTATATTTTACTGCTCAATAAATTGAATAACCGTTAAAACCCTGTAGTTTTACTTATGTTTTCCTAAATTCGAGAAGGTGATCTCCTCATAGTAGTAGTTTAGATTAACCAGCATCTTAAGTTATGATTAACTAGCCACTGAAGAGCAGTTCCATCCAAGCGTGCTTCATCTTACGCAATCCAACGCGATATTTGGTGAACAGGCAACGCGAAAAAAGAGAGAGTATGCCTGAAAACTCTCGTTGGCATTCGGTAATTCCGTAATTTACTCGAATATTTCACAAAACTTGTTAATAAAAATAGTCGTCTCAGAATCTCGATTAAATGTGCAAGGCTTCTATGGATGTACTTTTTTATATTATTAATATATGAATAGATTATGGAAGGCTAGAATTCACGTAAAATAGCAGATTTTTAGAGGTCTTTACTGGATTAGTTTTACACAAAGGAGAATGCTCTTGCTACATAGAAATAAAACCTTAAGTCCGGCAGAAATGACGAAAAACTTCAATCATACCATTTTCAACATAACTATTCAGAACCATTTATTTATTTGTATTTACATAGTTGCTTAACTATTTTCATTGTGATATTTTCGTGAGTGTGAAGTTCCGTTGGCCATTCCTGCTCTTCTTCACCAGTTCCACTTAATCAAATTATTGTTACTTTTTGACTGTAAATGCTTGAGTTCTCGATGAAAACACCAAAATCACTGTATGGTTGTCTATAATATTTGAGGATTCCCTCGATTCCTCATGGATTCCATCACCAGAACTGGATTTTGAAAAAATACGAACCAGTCTGAAAGCATATCTACTTAGGAGAAAAAAAAATTAAAACAAAATAAAAAGAAAATGAAAAACAATACAACCGAATTGAGAACCTCCTCCTTTTTTTGAAGCCACTTAAAAATAAATAATTGTAACTAAGCAATTTTTAAAATCGACGCCTGATTAATAAAACTGGCGATTTTCATAAATTTAACTAAGGATCACGATAATAGCTGGTTATTGTTTTATTATATAGTTAATTTGAGATACATCTCGTTTCTGCAAGGACTGGGTTTTTTTTGAGCATTCACTTTTAATTTTTTATTTCTATAGAAGCCTAGATAATATCCACAAGATATCTGTGTATCAAAAATATCTGGAGAAAGACGTGTAATAAACATCATAATCACGTAAGTGCGGTTGTATGAAAATGTACCTCGAGATGGCCGCTCTTAAGAGGGTTCTTCCTACCAACCTAACCTAACTACCTATCAACTTGAGCATGGTTTGATAAAGAGGTAATGCGAAAAAAAACAGATAACGCCTGAACGCTATGGGGCTTACTATAACTTGTTAAAATGTCAGGCGTGCGAGCGAGGAAGAGGGATGGAAGTATATAGTACAACTTATATAGCTCCATACCTTTAATAGTTCAGTTTAGGGCGTCAATTGGATCTCGTTAAGAACTTGTGACCTCTGACCTTATAAGGGCTCCACTTTTTCTATACGTTGTGAAGCCTTAAAATATAGCCTAACGTTATATTATTGTTGAATATTGTGGGTATAGTGAGCAAAATAGTTTGTAACTACCGTGGCATATATTAGGTCTTTACCTATGAAATTGGAGATTTGTATGATAATTTTAAAATATAAAAATTTTAGTAATTTTTTTATTTCAGCTAATCAAAGTACTGGCCCAAATTATCTATACAATTTTGCCATTTTGATGGCAGTTTGTTTATCCCTTTACTGTAGAAGTCTGCCGGACGGGAGGCGATGAAGTCAGCGAAAGCGTTTTGTACTGCATCACGGGTGTTGAATTTTTTCCGACTTAAAAAATTGTCTAAATTTTGAAAAAAGTAGAAATCTGTTGGGGCAAGGTCCGGTGAGTACGGTAGGTGACGGAGAGCTTCCAGCTGTAACTCTTGTAGCTTTGCGATGGTCTGTCGTGAAGTGTGAGCTCGCATGTTGTCGTGGAGAAGCAATGGGGAAGAGCGATTCACAAGTCTTGGTTGTTGAATTGCGAGCTTCTCCATCATTGTTTGCAATTCTTGGCAATAGACGTCTGCCGTCACTGTTGTGCTATTCGGTAAGAAGCTGTGATGTACAAGTCTGGCACTGTTCCACCAGACAGTCACCATCATCTTCCTATGAGTAATCTTTTTTTTAGCGCACTGATTAGGTGCTGTACCCGGGTCCACCCACTGAGACGAACGCTTACGGTTGTCGTACAGGATCCACTTTTCATCACAGGTAACAATTCGATTAAGAATTCCCTCGTTTCTATGCCGATTCAGTAGTGCTATGCATGCTTCGACACGTAAATCTCGCTGTCGGTCGCTTAGTTCGTGTGGCACCCACTTATCTAGCTTTTTTATCTTTCCGATTTGACGCAAGTGCTTCAATGTTGTTTTGACACTAACTCCAAGGCCCGCAGCAAGCTCAGCCGTAGATTGAGATGGATCCGCTTCCACTATTGCCTTCAATACGAATTGTTGATACGAAACGTTGTCGATAATAGTTACCGGCGATAATAGTTACCGGCCGACCGCAAGGCTCGTTCTTCAGCTCAAAATTTCCAGATTTAAAACGATTGAACCAATAATGGACTGTGTTTATGCAAGCAGTGTTATGCCCGTACACGTCGTTAATGTTTCGTGTTGTTTGCGCAGCGATATTTCCACGTAGGAACTCATAGTCAAAAATTGTACGAATTTTCAGTTTATCCATAGCGCCAAAAACTACCCCAATGTCACAAAACAAAAAACTATCTAAAAACAAATGACTGAAATTGAAATTAAATTACCACGTCTTTCGAATAAAATTATAATTAATACACTTGTATCTGACGCCCGGCAATTGCTGAGTTGGCGACCCTTACAATTCGGGCACGCTCAGCGCAACTATATTGTAAATCTGTACTTTTTTTGTGTTGTTGTTGCCTATTGCATTGTATTGTATTGCCTGCATCGAATAAATACTATTTTATTCTATTCTACTCTATTCTATTCTATTCTATTCTATTCTATTCTATTCTATTCTATTCTATTCTATTCTATTCTATTCTATTCTATTCTATTCTATTCTATTCTATTCTATTCTATTCTATTCTATTCTATTCTATTCTATTAGTTATATTATATTATTCTATTATATTATTCTATACATCGCTCACCTAGCAATATTATTGGCACATCTACATTTTTCATATTTTACAGATGCTAGAGTCAAAGATTGTACAAACATTTAAAATGAAAATTTGAGTTCATTTTACATTTTCTATCAGAAACTGTTATGTTGGCTACTAGTATAGTATAGACCATAAGAAATATGCAAGTATATAAATTATCCATTTTTAAATACTTAGGCCGTTTAAACTTAATTTCGCATTTACTGTAGATGTGCCAATATTTTAATAGGTGAGACATACATTTAAGTGTTTTACTACAAAACTGTAGGCTATTTTTTTTTTGACAATATGGTTTACTAACTCCATAATCAAAACGGTAACAGTTGTCACGAAATACAGGAAAACCACAAGAATCATGATTTGCATGACCCAACCGTTTTTCGTGGCTGGTGTATACTCCCATTCTTGTACAAAACCAGTATCTGCAACAAAAAACTGCATTTATTAATAACTAGCTTTTGCCCGCGGTTTAAAACTCACCCGTACTCGGGAATAAAGGAGCTTTCTATCGGCAAAAAAATTTTAGCAATCGGACCAGTACTTTCAGAGATTACCTCCTACAAACAAAAAAACAAAATATTAGTTAATAATATAATATTCCACAACTATCACACAACGCCGTCTAGTCACAAGCTAAGCAGAGCTTGTGTTATGAGTACTAGACAAATGATAAACATACTTATATATTTCTAAATACATACATATTAGATAAATAATGATTATCAACTACAAGATGTTATTGTAGGGACGTACTCATCCTTAGGAGCAACTTATGTTTTTATTTCACAAATATCAGTTTGGATTCAAAAGTAGAAATAATTCATAATGTAAACTAAGGCTTTTAAGGCCTGTTTAGACTAACGCGGTATACGCTACATAGAGTGAAACTATTAATTTTGTTATCCCGCCATAGTCTGGAGTTTCGCGACTAGAGCGAAACCATTATCACCTTACCACCCATGTAGAGGTATATTTTCACTTGGTTTATTTATGAAACATGTTTCGCCTCAGTGGCAGCGTGTGAAATAGTTTCGCAAGTTTCGGTACCCATAGCGGTTTCGATATTTGTTTAGGTATGAACGGATTTTCGGCTTTAACTGCTAGACTGGGTAGCGGAGACTACGTTAAGTCTAAACAGATTTTCAGCATTGCTTTAATCAAAAAAATCCTAACCTGACATTAAATCTTCTTCTCGTCTGTGTCCACCACCTTTTCCAGGACCTCCCCCATGACCACCCCGAGGAAATTCCTTTGGTGGAGGCCTGCCAGATTCCATATCATCATCACCCAATGGAGATCCCCCTCCGGAGTATGCATGTGCTTGTTTTCTTTGGCCCCTAACAACTCTAGGTCCTACAACCTGCGTAGGGTAGCCCCCTTGTGCAGTCTTAGGTTGTACTTGAGTTTGTGGAAACACAAAACCCTCTGGACCTAGAGGATACTCCGGGTTCTGAAGAGGACGATTAGTTGGACCTGAATAAAGTTTTATTTTTAATAGTGATAATGGTGCGAACTATCTTAAGTCGCTACTCAGTTAACAGCATAAACCTTTTTACTAAACTAGGTATATATCCTAGCTACGAGTACAATGATATTCAGCGAACACACCCTTTATACAAAAGTTATTATAAGTTCTTTTTTTTTTTCAATGTGAGTGCGATGGAATTATCAACTAGGTCTACAATTGTTTGAAATTTCAGAAAAGGCAGTGACGTAAAAAAATTAGACCTTCCCAACTGGACCGTCTGTCCCAGGTAAACGTAGTCGTCTACAACTTCGAGTGTAGAGTCCCCGATCTTGATAGGAGTGGGTGCTACACATGGCTGTTTACCATGACTTTGGTTTTGTCCATGTTCATTTTAAGTGCCACTCTTTCAGAAGCTCTACTTAGGTCACCAAGCATTGTACTGAGTCCTCCGTAGACTCAGCCATGGCTACTATGTCGTCGTATTATATATATATTAGAGCCCACTTGATTTAATTTATTACATAGAAGTTCATAAAAAGTTATGAGCATCCAATACTCAGGGTGTTTTTTGTGTGCCTCGGGCGTCTATTATAGACTGGTTATATACGTTTCATCATCATTATTTCAGCCGAAAAACGACCCGTTGGATAGGCCTCCCCTAATAGTCGCCAAAACAACCGGTCCTGTGCGTCTCGTATCATCAACTAGGACCTAAGGAAAGGCCGGGTGGTCCCGGTTTTGCCTGTTTTAGAACTCATTTTTGATTGGCAAATTATTACATTTAGAACCCAAAATAAAATATTTTAGGATACATTATTTCTTTTTACCATGTTCCCGTTCAATATACGAAGCAATATAATTTTAAGGACAGAAAAAAATACTGAAGTAACTTCAATTTGTAGTTTTTTTACAGGCCATTTTTTTTTTATAATTATTACTCAATTTTTTATAAATAATAACAATTATAGTTATGTATCATTTTGGAATCGATTTTACACGATCGTTTTTTTTTTCATCACGTTTATACATTTTTTATCGATTATTTCAAGTGATTTTCGATCCGCGCGTCGCTTGCCAGTATCCCGCGGGACGTTACCGATGAGAGACGTGTGCCAAATATTTGCGCGCGCGCTTCACTTCTGCTCCGTAAATAAATTTATTCAAAATTGCATCACTGCTTACCATTAGGTGGAATTGCAGTCAAGCACTAGTTTATATCAATAAAAAAAAATATTTTAAGACAAAATAGATCAGTACCTACAGAAGTCAATCTCATGTATGTACTTCACTTTTCATACCTACTCTCGGCTATCGCGCTAGGGTCAACGCGTGGCGCCGAACTGTCCGAGTGCGACCGGGCGCTTTGATAAATGCCTACCTAATCTGAATTGTAAAAATATAACATGGCCACAAAATCATCTTCTTTTTCACGGCGCAGGGCCTGTTTTGTGTTGCGTTTAAACAAACCATCAAAATACAATCAAATATCTACTTACCTTTCTAAAACAACTGGTAGCCTTAAAAACGTCAATTCACTGTTTAATGTTGAATTTAAACAACCTCCCACTGAACAGTTAGAATAAGGTGTTTTTTTGTTAGTCCATTTTTCCACAAAAAAGTTTACAAACGCGTGTCTCAAACGGATAGCACTCGAGCTCACATTGAGCTGAATTGAGTTGAGATATCGTGTCCGTGAGCAGTGTCTGTGTATGCGTTGTTCGAGCGCGCTTTGTATGTAGATTGACTTCTGTACCTATCTATTTTGTGGTTAAGACGATGGATACTTTCAACTGTTTCATAAAAGTAAGAAAAAAGTTGTCAATAATATATTTTTCACTACAGCAGGTCAAACAAGTAGGTTTTGCTGCTTGAAAACAGTGAGCAAAACTCGATTTTGCTCACTGCGTGAGACAAAGTAACTTTTTAATTATTATTTTTTTAGCCATACAATTCGAAACATTCGAACTGCACTGTACTCTTGTCTCTTTCTTGCCCTTATAAAAAAGCGAGTGAGAAACATGCCATTTCGAAGTTCATTCCGATTTTGAAATTCCACCATAAAGAAAAACACGTTCGGAAATGCGTAATAAATAGAAAATATTTGTAAAATATAAATTCGTTTTTTCTTTTTTTAAATAAATTATTGAATTTTAAATGTATTATTGTATTTGAACCAAAATAAGAGTACCTGAGTACTTATAGCAGCAGATAAAACTGGCATATAACCTTAAAATGATTATTTCTACTTTCAACATTGACTGTTTTAGAACGTGCTTTAAAAAAACAGCGGAAATAAAAGTGGCAATTATGATTAAGAATGTTAAAATAATTGTAAAATATGAGCAAAACTAGCGACAGAGATAGTATTTATTTTAATTGAAATCATTATTAAATCTATTACTGTTAATTATTTTATTTCCCAAGTAATATGTGTTCTCGCTGCTGAAGTGAAAAATTATGTGTGTAACACGAGAGCAAAACCTTTTGCATCTCGTGCCTTTGAATCCCTCCCCTCGCTCAGGATTCTACTTTAGAATCACTCGCTAACGCTCGTGATTCAATCAAAGAATCTTTCGCTTGCTCGGGACTCAAAATTAGCACTCGCAGCAAAAAACAACTTTGCTCTCTTGTTGCACAAATAACTATTAAACCTATAATTAACCGACTTCAAAAAGGAGGAGGTTCTATGTTCGGTTGAAAGTATGTTTTTTTTTTATGTATGTTCACCGATTTCTCGGTCAATTGTGGACCGATTTTGATTTTTTTTTTTTATTGAAAGTTTATGCTTTCGAGTTGGTCCCATAGAAAATATTGTTATGATCTGATTATGAACTTCGATGATATGGAACAGAACTCCTCATAGGATCACAGCAGAACCGTTGTAACAAGTAAAATTGCTTGTAGTGCAATTTTACTTGTTACTGAGGTTCTGACTGACTGAAAGTAGAGGGGGAATATATCGAACTGATCTGATGATGAAGCCTGAAGTTAGGCACTGGAACTCTGTAATAAATTAATTTATTCTAACCGTGTTTGGGATTATTAGAATTGTCATGAGATGCACTCTGGCTATAAGGTATTTAAGTTTGGCTGAGGGGTACTTTTTAGTGGTGGTACCATACTAAAGAGTGTAAAATAAAAAACTTGTTACAAAAAAAAACAACTGACATCAAAGTAAAAAAAACACCGAAAAGTGAAAAATAACTTTAATTTTGGAAGTCGGTGTTAAATAAGGAAGAGACAAAACTATTATAGAAGCACCGACTTCCGAAATTAAAGTTATTTTGCACTTTTCAGTGTTTTTTTTACTTTGAAGTTGGTTGTTTTTTTTTTTTGTAACAAAATTATGAAACATATTTTTTTTTCACAATCACATTATTTTTAACTATCCTTATTTTCTTGGCCAATGCAGTTACAATACTGTTTAGCTTTCTTTCTTTTTGTCTAATATAAAATAATTGACATTTTACAATTAAATTAAATGTCAATCGTCAATAAATAACCCGCCCATAATCGTTCCCGGTGCAAAGGTGCCCATAACACTCGCCGCATTACCTCGCTGAATAGCGATGGCCATCCTTTGAACTAATAACGACCAGGTCGTTATTAGTTCAAAGGATGGCAATCGGGAGTCACCCGTTGCCTCCTCGAGCCTACGGCCCAAGTCCCCCATAAAACACTTTGCCTCCGTACTCCAACTGCCCAGAGTCTCTACAGCAACAGGCACAAAATGGAAAAGCTGACCCAAGGAAGCGTACTTGAGCCTTTTTTTAGAGCAGGCGTCTTCAGCGGCGGCAGAGGCAGTGTGCATGGTGCGACTCAAGTGACTGGCGGCGACAGTGCTGACGCAAGTTGCGTCCTAGGTCAGGCATTTCCCGTTTTTCCATGGCACCAGAGTCAGCCCATCCGGCCTCTTACTATCATACCTGCTAAGACCTGGAAGCTCAAGCACGCAGGGGACGTTTGCCGATATGAGGGCTCTACGGACTATGTCGTTCAAGGCATGATGACGTGGGAATCTCCCTGTGCAGCGCCGACAGTTCAGTGCATGATGGCCATCGGCCTCCACCATAGAACCGCAAGTGCATGTATGAAGTTCGCACGCCTTACATCCCAGACGGAGAGCCACCACCACACGCAAAGAGTCATCATCGAGTAGAGTACCCAGATGAGGCGAAGGAATCGCCTGTAACCACGCTCCGAACTCGGATTGCGACACTGCTCGTAGTCTGGCCTTATCGACTCCGAACGTATCCTCCAACAATTGCTTTTGGAGCAGCTTTACCCCTTTCTCATCCCACGCCCGCGGAACATGATCTGAATCGGGAATTCTTGCACCCGAGTTTAAGGTCAACCAAGCTAACACAGCATCCGACACATAAGGCATGCTTCCCCCATCACCATTGGTATTGATTAATACAGTGACTATGTTGGCAACCTCATGTGCAGACGCCCAGAAAGCCGACAGACCCACATCCCGTGCGCACCGCACCCCGAGACTACCATATTGGATAGGTAGAGCCACCTGCCTCCACTGGGGCCCATCTAGGGAGACATTGAGAACAGACTCCACTACCAATTCCAAAGCGTTGAAAAATGAGGAAATTTCCTCTGGACACAGACAAGTAGGGGTGGTCCGCAACAGATACGTGATTTTTGGAAGAGCGAAGCACATGCGCAACAGGACAATCGGATCTATTTAGCTTAGATTGTGGCAAGTGAACACTCATGGTTTACATGAGTATAGTTTCACGTGCACCGAATTTGCCTATCTCTAGATAAGCACGTTCATGAAAAAAAATACACTTTTTGTTGAATTTTTTTTTTTCAAGTGTGAACTTGAAACGTATTCTAAATAAACCAGTTTTGTGATTTATTAAGCGTGTAATTGCTTAAATATCAACAATGGAGCGAAATCAACGGAAAAAAATAGCATACCCATATAGAAAAATAGTGATACATAAAATAAATCGTATCGAAAACTTGTGGGATACGATACATCTGGTATATGCAGACGATAATGAAGGGAGATATACCGATCCTTCTGAGGTACTTATTGATATGTGTATCTTGCCCGTCCAAACCTAAGGTGCTCAGGACTGGTCGCTCACCGAGAAAGTTTTGCCTAGGACTTTGCCCAAGAGCAATGGTGCGCAGCATTCTGGGTGTCAAAAGAGTTAATCGAGAAACGCCACTCTGCACAAAAGCAGTCATGATCATAGACATAAGAAAAAAGGCTGCCTAAATAAAATGGGACTGAGTAGGTCACGTTAGCTGCATGCACATTGACCACTTATAAGCAAGCGTCTCTTCAAAGGGGATGCCTGAGGATGGACGACGCCGCCGAAGCCAACTTGGGAAGCGGTTGCGAGACGACCTAGACGTCTAGTGAAGAATTTGGAGGAGGCCTTTGCCCAGCATCACCGTTCATCATTTTAACAAAAAGACATCAACTGTTGGACAGGGTCGCTGTAGGCCTCTCCTAAATGTTACCACAACGACTGATCCTATGACTGTCACATCAATCGGATTCCTGCGACTCTCACCTGGTCATCGGTCTACATTTTGCTTTTCATCGCTGCGTTTTGCAGTACGTGGTTGGCACTCCAGAACCTTTCGGCCTTATTGACCATCTGTTCTGCGAGTAATGTGCCCTGTCCATTGCCACAAGTTTGGCGATTCTTCGGGCTATATCGGTGACTTTGGCAGATACTAATGCAGATAACTTCATTCTTGATTCGATCACGCAGTATAGCCATTTTCTTTACCCTTTAAGTCTTTTGATGAGGCCTACGGTGAGCGACCATGTTTTAAAGCCATTATGTCATCAATACCAATACGCACTGGTCATAAAGCTTTAAGACTTTCGTCTTGAGACACTGTGATATGTCGAACGAGAAAATACTACAGCTTTCCGAACGGTGCCGCTGTCCAGTCAAGTTGGGTTTTGCCATGTACCTCTTTCTCGAATTTATGCCTACTTAACCGGATCGTCTATCACATACTAAGACAACTTCAACTGTGATCTTTTTGTTTACCATGACTTTGGTTTTGTCCATGTTCATCGTAAGATCCACTATTTCGGAAGTCGAGCATTGTACTGAGCTTCTTCATGTCAGTCGCAGTCATGAGTACTATATTGTAGGTAAATCGAAGGCGAGAGATGGACGCGATTGACGTTATTGCCTAATTCTCTCCAAGTCCAGAACTTTTAAAACATCCTTCATTGCGATCGTGAACCGTTTCGAGGTATAGTATTGAAGTCGGACTGAAATGGTAGTATTATCGAACAAAAACTTTAGTGCTATGATGTACAGATAGTCAATGGTAGAGAGACTGCAGTACTGCCCAAGTCTGGTGGCATTGCACAAGTCTGAGGCCATGTGCTTTCACGGCCCTCGGAGCGCGCTACCACCGGGTTCCCAACTAACAGTAGAAAGAGTTCACATCGGCATCGGCTCGACGATGAAGTACCTGGGACTCGTCCCCGACAGCCGATGGATTTTCGAGGAGCACTTCCGACGTCTGGCTTCCAAACTGGTTTGGACTGGGGCTGCCCTCAAGCTGCTCCTACCCAACTTAGGGGAACCAGATGCCTCCTGCCGGAGGCTCGATCGTTCGGTCCATGGCACATTATGTAGCGCCGGTATAGATACTGTCGCTTCGAAAGTGACCGGCGGCCAAGCTGAACGCATGCCAGAGGATCATAGCCATCCGGATGGTGCGGGGATACCGCATGGTTTCCTGCGAAGTGGCGAGCGTCCTTGCTGGCCTACCACCGTGGGATCTGGAGGCAACAGTCCTTGCACGCATGCAAAATTTGCGCGAGAGATACAACGCCGGGGCGAAACTCCGCTGCCGCGGCAAGTCGCGATATGGCGGACAGAGTTCCGGCGGGATCTCATGGTGGAATGGCGACAGTGACTGTCGCAACTCAGTGCTGGGCACGCCATAATTATAAGTTCCCTCTTTGGTTCCTTCGATGGAAAGGTTATGTGAGAGGGAACTAAGAGATGGCGCCCTTAAAACAGTGCCACTACATGGCAACCAACATGCATATAGCTCAGGTAAATCTACAGAGTCTGCCCTTCATCTGGTGGTAAATCAGATAGAGGAAGCGATTCATCAGAAAGGTACCTGCCTGGGCACATTTATAGACATCGAAGGAGCCTTCGACAAAACTAACTTCTCCAGCATAAGTACCGCCCTCGCCAAGCACGGAGTCGACCAGGTATTAACTGACTGGATTACTAATATGTTAAGCAAACGAGTAGTTCGCCTTGAGGAAGAGCAGCAGTTAGCCTTGATAGCCAGGGGCTGCCCACAGGGGGGGGTACTCTCCCCGCTACTGTGGAATCTTGTTATCAATGACCTCATCACCATACTCAACGCGAACTGTTACTACACAATAGGTTATGCTGACGACCTCGCAATCCTCGTACCTGGGAAGGTGACTGGAACGATCTGCAACCTTATGCAACAAGCACTGCGCATCGTGGAACGATGGTGCAGGGACTATGATTTGTCAGTGAACCCCTCTAAAACTGAATTAGTAATGTTCACACAAAAGCGAGCACTAGGGCGCTTCAATCTACCTAAACTATTCAATACTGAACTCAGGTTGTCAAACGAGGTTAAATACCTGGGAGTTACCCTTGACAGTAAGTTAAACTGGAGCTCTCATATAGACAACAAATTAAGCAGGGCTTGCATCACCTTCTGGCAATGCAGGAAAATGATAGGTAAGAGGTGGGGCCTATCCCCCAAAATTATACTCTGGCTGTATTGTGCAGTTATTCGGCCCATGATTACTTACGGCGCTGTGGTGTGGTGGCCCCGCACCAAGCTAGTCACAGCCGTAAACAAACTACAACACATGCAAAGGCTGGCCTGCATGGCTACTACGGGCTGCATGAGGACCACTCCGAACGCAGCGCTCGAAGCCATGCTGGGACTGCCCCCACTCCACCTGTTCATACAACAGGAAGCGACGATGGCGGCTGTACGTCTTAAGACACTGGATCTTTGGGGTAAGAGAGAAACACAACACACCGCTCTGCTTACGGAACTCAACGATGAGCTTCCCATAACTAAAGCAGTTAATGACCGGATACCTAAGCAATTTATTTTTGATAAAAAATACAAAATCCAACTGCATGAGGATCACCGCTGCGAAGGGCTGTGCCCCACGGAGCTGCGGATCTTCACTGATGGATCCAAGACAGGTAATGGCACGGGTGCGGGAGTCTTCTCGGAGGATCTCAACATTCATATAGCCACACCATTGGGGACTCATAACACGGTGTTCCAGGCTGAGTGCTTGGGCATTTCCCTGGCAGCCTCAGCCGTTGTAGCCAGGGAAGTTAAGTATCACTCAATACGTATACTCTCGGACAGCATGTCTGTACTGCAAGCGCTGAACAGCTATACAGTTAACTCTGGGCTGATCTACGAGTGCCACCAACGCCTGAACCAGGTGGGTGAGCATAACCAAGTAACCATCCAATGGATCAAAGGACACAGCGATTCCCGAGGCAACGATGCAGCGGATGAACTCGCCAGAAGGGGATCGAATATGTCAGCAATGGGACCTGAGCCAATTGTGCCGCTCCCCTTCGGATACCTACGCAACCTGGTAAGGAAACGAACTAGAGACTTGCATCACAGACTATGGAAAGACCATAGTGAGTGCAGGCAGGCCAAGGAGGCGCTTCCCTCCATCGATGGCCGCTTTACGAAACAGGCCCTGCGACTGACTAAACCTCAGTTGCGCATAGTGACGGCAGTAACAACTGGACACGGGACCTTTAATAAGCACCTCTCTGTCATAGGAGTTACAGACAGCCCCCTGTGCAGAGCCTGCATGGAAGAGGACGAGACAGCAGCACATCTGCTTCTGAGCTGCCCTGTTGTCGCTGGATACAGGGCAAAATTCTTCGGAAACCCAGGTAACCTCCGCGAAATGGTCAGTGACACCAAGGCGCTGCTAGCCTTCCTGGAGGAGCTGGGGTGGCTCGAATGACGCATTTGTCCCACCCGTACGCAAAATACGCGCTTAGTCGTGGAGTTGCGGATACCAGCCCGTTATACTATACTATACTAAGTTCCCTCTTTGGGGAGTGGCTGGAAAGACCTCACGGCGTCCTTACCTTCCGCATGACGCAAGTCCACACCGGACATGGTAAATTCAGGAGATTCCTGCACCGGATTTGTGCGGAAGAAACGCCCGGGTGTCACCATTGTGTGGACCGCCCGGAGGACATGGTGGAGCACACGGTGGAGGTGTGCCCCGCTTGGGAAGAGGTAACGCTGTGTCCTCGTGGAAGCGATCGGCGGCAACGATCTCTCGCGCTGGGTCTTGATACAGGCCATGATTCGGAGTAGGAAGAAGAGGTCGAAGCTTACTGGGGCCATGGATTGTGCGAAAGTGAACTCCGGGGCCTTGGACGAAGGCAAAGAAGAAATAGGAGTGAGTTTTAGTCAGTAAAGTCTGACACGATAGGGCAAGAGATGTCATTAGATGACTTCCCACCTGAAAAAAAACAGGCATTGTCACCCTGAAGAGTACCACCACTCATCTATTCCAGGCCTAAAATGCCTAAATCACACTTTAGTTCAGATTTTGACAGAACAAAAATATTTTTCATTTCTATGGAAATGAAAAAAAATGGCCATCCCTACTCGGCCTAGAAACTAAAATGTTAATAAATTGAATAAATATACTTTAGAGTTTATAGCATTTAAAATATCTATTCAAAATAATTTATTATATTGAAAGTCTTAGATATTATGATAACTACAAATTATAATAAAACAAGCATATGAATCAAATCTCTTAATTTATTTTTTAAATAAATTAATAAAACAAGTTGACCTGACCTTGCCTGCTTACTTTAATGTGACACTTCCTGCGACGCGGCGACGTAAGCGCACGGCTCGCTTTGCGACAATCCAGGGCAACTCTTGGTAGCGTTAAATGCCTATTTTACTAGTATGGTTTACCTGCCCTTAACTGTTTTTTGGTATAAAATTTCATAATGCAAAATTTTATACGAATCGCACTTGACTACTTTAAAAAAAAAAAAAATATGTCATTATGTTAAAATGTCAAATAAATGAAATAATAATAGGCATTCTCCAGCGTTTGATGGTGATGCTAATAGTTCGCACATGTTATTAACAAACATTTGGTGTCTCTTCTACAACGAAGGTCATTCATGAAGAGTTAAAATTTAATAATAGGTAGGATTAAATAAATAATGGATTGAAAGAACGAAAACACAGAGTTGAAACTTGCCAGCCATTCCACAGCGTAGATTTTTATGGAGAGTAACAGGCAATATGTTCTTTAGACTAGTCTTAATTACGATCTTGCTACACAATTTCAGAGAACTCAAAGAATCACACGATACTTACCGTATTGCGCCCAAACTGCTAATTCACCAGGTAGATCCTTACTATTGTCCATATTACCGCTTACTATTTCTTTGGTTTTTGCAATTTTTACCGGTCCCGCTGTAACTGTTTCTTTTTCGACCAAATCCATATCAAGGGCATTATCAGATTTTTTTTGCTTAAAAGAATTACTGTTCTCACATTCATTTTGTATCTTTGCTGTTGTATTGAGCACTGGAATACTCATAGAGCATATAAAAAAAAATATTATAAAAATATATGAATACTAAATAAGAGTAAAAGTCATACTTTGAAATAATCAAATTGTCAAAACAATGTTAATTTCATTGACAGAAATTAGAGGATGATTTGCAAACGTAAGAACTTCTTTGAGAGATCGTTTAGGTATATCAACTTTTCTACCAAAACTACATGAAGAATTTTCGTTTTCTTTATAGACATAATAGTTTTTCAATATGAAACACTCGCCTTATATTAAACTTCCAGTCGCCGATGCACTCATTAGGTCCTTAAAATGAAACAGGTGACATGGCATGCAGCACAATACAGGATTGGCCTGAGAAGAGATGCCGCAAAAATACTGAAGATCGGAACAATTCGTAAGTTGAGTCCCGAGTACGAGTGTATTTTTATTAGGGTTCCGTACCTAAGTTGACAATATTATAGGCTCTATTTGCTGCCAGTCTGTCAAGACCCTTGTTCTCAGGAGGGAAAGTCTGAAAACTATTTTGTGGTTACGTCATAAAAAATTACTTTTCCGCGATTCGGCAAAATCTGAGAGACTCAATTCGTGAATATTGAACTATTTACATAGGTAAGTTTGTACGGGACCTTCAGTGTACCAGTCCGAGTCCGTTCCCATTGAGGGACCACATCTGAATTTATCCCGTTGAGGGGTATGAGTGTTCTTTTTTAAAAGTTCACTAAATATATACGAAATCACGGAAGGATTTAGGAAATAATTGTGATGGTGAACTTGAATAAAATAAAAATTTAACGTTAAAATCAATTGAATTTTTTTGAATGGTTTTCACTAATTCAGCACAATTATTTCACATAAAAATTTTAAACATATATTTAGTTCATTCCGAGATACGAGAGTTTAGCGTTATCTCAGGTTAGCAGATTGAGTGTTCCAATTAAATGACTATTACTTTTTTCCTATCGATTTCACAATTATTTCATCTTCACCATGAATTTATCACAATTGTGTCCTAAATCCTTTCTTGATTTCGTATACATATAATGAACTTTTAAAAAATAACACTCATACCACACGCACACGTTGAAAAGTGGCCCCTCAGTCGTGACTGACAGGCATCCATATCTCTTTAAATGACTACTCATAATAACAGATTTGTAAAGCTATTTTATTAAATATCAACCTTTTTTGTTCACTGTGTAAAAAGAACTGGCTTGCAGAAGGTGGATCCTTAAGGCTGAACTAGTCGCGGGCTCGAACTCGCTGATGGGTGAGGCCAAAAATTGCGATGTCTCATCTGACACTGTGTCCGACAGCGATTATATCAAGTATGAGCAGTTAGACGCTAAATTATATGCACATCGTATGGTTCGCATGCACACAAATACCGTTCCGAACTGAAATGAAATTAGACGGTGCGTAAAATCTGAGAGTAGTGCTTTGGAAAATCGAGTTTTATGAAAAAACCACTGCATAAATCTAATACAAATAAATTGTATAGAACTCTTCGATAATAAAAGTTTGTCGGTACCGACTTAGTTTTCGAGATTTTATACGATTTTTGTTACTTTTTTACACATTAGACAAGTTGCGTTAAAATCATCAAAAAACAGAAAATTTGGCTCATAACGTTGTAACGGAAATTATTTTTGTTTTTCTGTCTCCGTACAGATAAAATTAAGAATAAGATAAAACCATATCATGTTTTACTTTGGATGTACAATGTCAAACTGTGGAGTAATACCCCCGAAATTTGTATGGAAAAAATGTCGACTAGCGTAACCTTAACTGCTCACCATATTTTCATCTAGAACAATGAACTTTTGAATTTTTGTATTGTTTTCACGTTAGTAAAAGTATTAAATTAAGCCACCTGCCCGCTATTTTATTATTCGGAATTTTGAGAGATTAGATATGAACCAGTTCAATAAAGATGCTAAAGCTATTGATTAGGTCAATGTCGAACAAACAACGACTGTAGATAAAAAATTAGAGACTTTTATTAGATACCATTCGTGCGCACGCGCCGCCAAAGGCCTTCTTCATGGATTATTCCTTTTTTTAGGTGGAAAATCATCAAATAACTTCTCATGCTCTAAATAAATCGAGAGAAAGTGTCTGACTAACTTAAAAATCCACCTGTGTTCCAACATTTGCCCTTTTCGTTTCAGGGCCGTGGTAACTCTTTCAAACAATTCCCCCACAATTCGCTGGTAGGCATCATTTTTGCTGACAGCTCTTTGGGACACACGTGAAACACAACTTGACATTGACCTGGGCGAGGACCTCTCCGGGCGGTGAGCTACCCGTTTGCTTGTCATCCGTAAGCCCGTGCCGACGGTGGCCGAAAATGACCCTGTGAACGCCTACGCCTAGGGCGTACGGTGACTAGGGTTTAAAGTTGTCCTTCTTCCTCATGCTTTTCACTATATCCTTTGCTCGCATTACTACTTCGCAGAAAAAGGTGACTGCTTTCCATTCCTTCTTGATTCAGACCGTGGCCTGAACCAGGGTCGAGAGGTTGGCACGCCTACCATGGATTTCTCTTGGTGTTCGAATGCTGATGAGACG
Source organism: Mythimna pallens (assembly GCA_961205895.1). NCBI lineage: Eukaryota > Metazoa > Arthropoda > Insecta > Lepidoptera > Noctuidae > Mythimna > Mythimna pallens. Next base: position 12,587,372 of record OY540848.1, read on the forward strand.
ACATGACAAAGCTTTCCGACGTTATAGAAGAGATCGCAGTAAAGAGAACTGGAATCTATCAAGTCGGCTAGAAACCAATGTAACCAGATGGTATGAACTTCTAAATTTTACTTGTGAAAAAAAAAAACAACTTTATACTGGCTAATATCATCTTATGCTTTTCCCTACATATAATACATGGTGTAAAGGACAGGTCTCCGCAAACTTGAAGGGCTTGCTCAGTAGACGAAACTGAATAAGGTTGTTCAGCTTCGTCTACTGAGCAAGCTCTTGAAGTATTATTTTTTATTGTCTGTTATGCTTGCGGCTGCTGTTCTGAATATAACTTCTACGCCAATGTTGCCCCTATATTTTTCTTTTTTTCTCCAGTGACCGACCCTGAGATCCTCAAAACTTAAGCTGCAATTAAGTCCAAGGCTGTCGGCTGTGATAAAGTTAACCGAACTGCGTCACTAAGTCAGGAATGGCTTAGACAATTAGAGATTTACGGTGTTAGTTTTCTTTGATTTCTTTAATGCTTTTAATACCATTGATCACGACATCCTCCTGGCTCTATTCCTGTCTCAAGTAGGGGTTACTTTGTTAACATTCAATTGATAGATACACGGATGTCAGTGAGAGGTAAGTGCTGATTAGAAATTTTGTCTGGCGTGACCTGAAAGCTGGTGTTCCACAAGGTAGTATACTCTCTCCACTTTTGTTCGTTCATAAATTCTATGACTGCTATTCTCAAATTTTCTTTCTATTTGTATGCTAATAACATGGTCTTCTATATGCAAACTGATAAATACAACCTCAGTAATTGCATCTAATTGCTGAATGCTTTCTGGCTATCAATAACTTGGTCAAACAAATTTGGATTTACTGTTAGTGTCAGTAAATGTTAGATTAATTATACTTACTGTAAGTTCATATTTTTAAGAAGCTAGGACACTAGCCATTTAAAGCTTCATTTATCCAGCAATACTGTTATCCCTCTCTAGCTACACTTTTAAGACTTTGGCTTATATATTGACAGCAGGGTAAGCTGGAATCAGCAGATTGCTTAAATTTGCCAGAGAGCACATTACGAATCTCTATAGACTCAAGAATTTCTTTGTACTGAGCACTTATCACTTTGATCCAATCTCTTGTGCTGTCTTTGTATATACTGATTTTTGTTACTCTGATTTATTCTGATCTATTCCAGGAACTTCTAACTAAATTGGATCGACTTCTTAACAACTGCATTCATTTCACTTTTGGCCTTCGTAAATATTACTGTATTTCTTCCCTCCGTTGTCAGATTAAAGAGCTACCTATCCGTCACAGGAGAACCCTCAAATTCCTCTGCACGGTCTTTACTATAATGACCGATCCTTGTACTCCTAATTATTTTAAAGATATTTGATTACTTGAAAGTGCTGGGTAATTCTCGTAGTCTTAACTTTCTTGCATCCAAAAACATACTTCTTCATATTTCTTCCGCAGTCGAAGTACTAAAGTTTTCTTGAACTCATCTTGTCCAAGTTTGGACTTAAATTCTTATTGAAAAACCTCATATTGATTGTACCGGCAGTGAAAGCAACTTAGTAATCGCTACATAATGCAACTCTAAATAGAGTCAAGCAATTTAAATACATTACTCACTGGATTACAAAGGATGGTACTGATAAGTGTAATATTGAGAGGGAGCGTAGGGCATTGACCGTACGATGCAACATGCTGGCCCACAGATTTGTAAAGTGCGACAGTAATGTCACAATAACACTACTTGCGTGTGCAATACAACAATGCTTTTAGGATACTATTGCCGCTGCCACGTTTCTGTAGCACGTCAGGTACTCAATACTCAATTCTTTATTGCATTCCACAATGTAGGCTTAGGGTTATATTTCACCGGGACACCATAGCGGCGCGACCAGTCGCCGCTACCAACAAAATGTATACAGCTCTATGTCTGAGAGTTACTCACTCAGTGTCCGTTTGGTTGCGCAACCAAATTGGCAGCACGACCAACTCGGACGCAAACACTTAACGTCCATTTTGATACTGTCTCAGTGTGGTGTAGTGACTCTGGAGTCTGTGTGGTGTCTAGTTTGGTAGCTTACGGACACCATGGCGGCGCAACTGGTCGCGCCGCCATGGTGTTAACTTCTTTGCGATCATATCTACGAAAAAGGTTCGCTTCACTACTGCGTCGGATACGGAGCAGCAACAGCATTCTTTTGAACATGTTGTCTAGCATCTGTATGCAGTCCTTGTACAGTAGCCAGGTGTCTTCGGAAGGTGGTGTTATTATTTTTTCATGTCGTTTATACTAACCTAGGTTATGGAATACTAGATAGAATATTATTTTATGGGTAGCCTACTTAAATAAAGGATTTTTTTTCACTCAACTATCGCACCGTCTAGTCTCTAGAGCTTGTGGTATGAGTACTAGACAACTGATAACTATACTTAAATATTTCTAAATACATAAATATTATAGATAAATTACACCCAGACACAGAACAAATGATTGTGCTCATTACACAAACATTTGTCCTGGGTGGGATTCGAACTCACGACCCCCGGCATAGCAGTCAGGGCCACTAACCACTAGACCAACAGGCCAGTGAACAATCGCAATCGGCAATTTATTCGTGTATTGTCAATGATACCAATGACCCACTGGGGTGTCGTTTCCTTTTTTTTTAACTACTCTACTGCCGACTAGTGTAATAAAATAATTCGTAATGTTTTAATTTTGAATGATAATGCTAAAATTGGCTGAGTTCACAAAAGATTCGTAAAACCATTCCATTACAACAAAAATAACTAAACTAATTTAAAAAACTTGACCATATTTATCATACAATAACTCAATTATTTTTATAGTAATGTCGATGAACAAACATCGTTTTCTCAAGAAAAAAAACTGGGAAAGTGCGAGTTGGACTAGCGCACTGAGGGTTCCTTATAAACTTGAAAGGTAAATTGCGGGTTACGATTTAAGACGTATTAAAAAAAAAATACCGACTAGATCTCGTTCGAACCAATTTTCGGTGGAAGTTTGCATCGTAATGTACATTGTATTTTTTTTTTTGTATTTTTCATTCTCTTATTTTAGAAGTTACAGGGGAGGACTCACATTTTACCACTTTGGAAGTGTCTCTCGCGCAAACTATTCAGTTAAAAAAAATAATATTAGAAACCTCAATGTCATTTTTGAAGACCTATCCATAGATGTACATATGGGTTTTATGAAAAAAAAAATTGTTTGAGTTTCAGTTCTGAGTATGGGGAACCCCCAAAATGTATTGTTTTTTTTTTCTATTTTTGTGTGAAAATCTTAATGCAGGTTACAGAATACACCTACTAAACAAGTTTCAACAGGTAGTATATAGTTCTTATAGTTTCGGAAAAAAGTGGCTGTGACTTACGGACGGACAGACCGACATGACGAATCCATAAGGGTTCCGTTTTTTGCCATTTGTCTACGGAACCCTAATAAGATCTGCAGAAAGTGATCATCCATATCATGGTCAATGATCTTGCCGATATTAAATAAATTGATATCGACAAATGCACTTCATTACTGTAGTGTGCTTACCAAAAAAATGTGTTTAAGTGGTGTCATTAAAAAAAGGTAAAAGGTAGTAGGGAAGAAGGCAAAAAAAAATGTCTCATTCAAATACAGATAAAATCATTAAGATGATTTTAAAGAATATAATATACCCCAACCCAGTGTTAGTCAAGAGTCCAATAATCCTAATAATTGAACCATTTTTAGAAATATATCGAGTATGGATGTGTAAAGCATAAAAGCTGCTAGGGCGTAGTCTGTTTCGCTTATCTCTATTGCTCTACCGCCCAACACCATCTGAAGCTCCATTGTAAGTACCTGGAAATAAATAATTAAATTTTATGAATTGGACTCATTCACTGGATGCTTGAGGGAGGTCTACGCCATCACGGTGAAGGTGGTATGATGATCTGATCATGTTCCTGAGGAGGAGAAAGGGGAGTCTTTTACCCAACTTTATGGAGATTCTTGCCGGTTCTTCTTCATAGGAAGCAACCAATTTGGAACCGTGCACTAGTTTCTGACGTTTTAGAAGTGCCCATGTAGGCCTATGTGAAATAAAATAAATAAAAAACAGTGGGATACAAAATAGGTTAAAATCACGTACGAATACTAATACACTTATCATGAGTGAGTACAATTAGTACGCACTCATGAAAAGCCTCAAGCATCTGTCTGTAAAGACATCTATTTGACTACATAAGAACTAAATTTAAAAATCCTGCATCACGGTAGAATAGAATAGAATAAAACTTTATTTTACACCAAAATAGTAATAAAACCTACCTGTCTGAAAATAGGAACTCATTCTTATTTACGAATTACGATGTTTAAAAAAAGAGTGTACTATTTTAATTTTATCATCAGTAGCAACCTTGTCCTATTTACTCTTGCTGCAGGTAATATTATTTTTATTATTGATTTATTCATTACACTGAAATTGGGCGATAGTAACCACTACTGAATCCCGAAACAGGAGCTGGCGACGCGGTAGGCCCAAAAGGAGATGCGTGATGATTTGGACTCCTACCTAAAGGATTGGAAGATTGGATCTCGCTGATGGTGGCACGTGTTATTGCACGCGTCATGCTCGTGAACGGGTGCCGTCAGTTGAGACTGGTCATCTCTTTGCTGCCAGTGACTTAATTTCAATTTCTATATTTTTAAATTAGTTTTTATTTTATTTTTTATTTTAATTATTATTACTTATGCTCACATATTAGAAGCGACAAGAAATATGTAACCAAGATTTATGTAACTCATAATATGATTTAAAAGAGTGTCCATGGAGTTTCTTGCACGTTCTTCTCCATAGAGATCTACGCTTTGGAACGTGCAATTTAGCTTCACTTTTATTTTATTTTTTTGACTGGCCGACATTCTGACAATTCAAAAGTGCCTGTAATTGGTCTATTTGAAATAAACGTTTCTGATTTCTGATTTCTGGACAGAAGTGGCTAAGGACAAAGAAGAGTAGACGAATGGGAAGGAAGCCTTTGTCTTGCAATGCGATACAACACTTTCATAATACCTTGCCGTACAACCGTCCGGTAACCATCCGGACCGAGCCCAAATTGTCGACGGCGCGTAGTGTTTCACGCGCGCCTCAAGGAGATGTCAGAAAACCGTGCGGGCCCAGCAGGGTCGAAGCTTACTGGGTCCCGGCGGTTGGGGCGTGAGGACGTCCGATCCCTCGCGTGTGGGTGCCTCCTTCACTAGCATTACTGATTCGCAGAGGGAACGGCCGCCTGCAATTTCTTCTCTCTCAGACCATGGCCTGTACAAGGCCCCGGCGCAAGAGATCGCCGCTGCCGATCGCCCCCACCAAGACAGGGCGGTGCTCCACCCAAACGGAGTACCTCTAGGCGGTCCGTACAATAGTGACACCCGGGCGTTTATTCCGCACGCATGAGGTGCAGGAACCTCTCGAAATTACCATAAACGGTGAGGACCTGCGTCATGCAGAAGGTGAGGATGCCGTGACATCTTTCTAGCCACTCCTCAAAGAAGGGACTTCTTGCCATGATATGGCGTGCCCAACACCGGGATCCGACAGTGTTTGTTACCATAACTTCATGAGATTTAACCGAATTGTGGCATTTGGATCGGGACGATCGTGTAAGACGGTTGTGTTTATAAGGTGGATATTAAGAATAAATTAGTGTGAATGCTAAAAATAAAGTAATAAAGAGTTAAACCTATATGTTATTTCGATACTCGGTAAACTGTAATGTAATGTTATGTAAACTGTATTGTAAGTATACTCTGCGCAACTCCACACCGTTCAGTACAGAAGGATCACGGTGCAATGTCCAACTTGATCATGTAAATTTATTTGCTCCAGGCCATGTGAATGTTCTTCAATCGAACTTCGGTCGACCGTGATCGATGACATTGATGGATGAAATGTTGGAATTAAAAACAAAATATAATTCTCTTTATACTCTTTAATTTGCAAAAATAATATTTAAAACAACAATTTAGGTATCATTTGACATTAATCCCTTCATTGATGATGCTGAATGATGAACCTACCACTTAAGGTAGGTTCATCATTCAGAATCATCATTTCAGCCGATAGAAGTCCACTGTTGGACATAGGCCTCCCCAAACATAAACGAACGGTCCTGCGCGTCTCGTATCCATCGGATTCCCGCGATCATGACCAGGTCATCAGTCCACCTTGTAGGACGCCATCCAACGCTGCGTTCCGGTACGTAGTTGCCACTTCAGAACCTTTCGGCTCCATCGACCATCTATGTGCCTTACCCTCTGCTACTAAGTTTGGCAATTCTTCGGGCTATATCGGTAAACTTGGTTCTCCTGTGGATATCTTCATTCTTGATGCGGTTGGTTATAGGATATCTTAATTTTATGGGCCAGCTTTTGGATACACAAACAATTAAATTTTTCAGCGTGCCATATTTAATGTTTATTTTTATGTTTTGTTATGTTTTGTTTGTTTTCAAATATTCTCATTCCGAATCATCGTCCTCAATAATATGTGCATGGTAATCGTGGACAATCTCAAACACACTAACCTTATTTTCATTTGTGAGGTCCATCTGTGTATTATAGCAATATTTTATTTATTACTAACCATATAGATAGAAGAATGAACTGTGCGTTCTCATGCGGTTGTGAAGTGAATACAGTCAGAAATGTGCGAGAGAGACGAAGTGACCGGAAAGCCAAATAATTACCATATACATAGAAGAATGAACTGAGCGTTCTCATGCAGCTGTGAAGTGAATACTGTCAGAAAAGTGTAAGAGAGATAAAGTGACCGAAAATCAAATAGTAATATTTTTTTCACTACAGCAGCTCAAACAAGTAGGTTTCGCTGCTTGAAAACAGTGAGCAAAACTTTATTTTGCTCACTGCGTGAGACAAAGTAACTTTTTTTTTTTGCCATTTTATTCGAAACATTCGAACTGCACTGTACTCTGTCTCTTTGTCGCCCTTATAAAAAAGCGAGTGAGAAACATGTCATTTCGAAGTTCATTCCGATTTTGAAATTCCACCACAAAGAAAAACACGTTCGGAAATGCGTAATAAATAGAAAATATTTGTAAAATATAAAATTGTTTAAAAAAAAAAATTGAATTTTAAATTTATTATTGTATTTGAATAAAAATAAGAGTACCTGAGTACTTATAACAGCAGATAAAACTGGCATTTAACCTTTAAATAATTATTTCTGGTTTCAACATTGACTGTTTTAGAACGTGCTTTAAAAAAACAGCGGAAGTAAAATAGTGGCAAATAAGATTAAGAATGTTAAAATAATTGTAAAATATGAGCAAAACTAGCGACAGAGATAGTATTTATTTTAATTGAAATCATTCTTAAATCTATTACTATTAATTATTTTATTTCCCAAGTAATATGTGTTCTCGCTGCTGAAGTGAAAAATTATGTGTGTAACACGAGAGCAAAACTTTTTGCACCTCGTGCCTTTGAATCCCTCCCCTCGCTCAGGATTCTACTTTAGAATCACTCGTTAGCGCTCGTGATTCAATCAAAGAATCCTTCGCTTGCTCGGGGGACTCAAAATTAGCACTCGCAGCAAAAAACAACTTTGCTCTCTTGTTGTACAAATAACTATTTTATTATTTATCTCAAATTTGCCTCACTTTTATAATTATAAGCTTTCATGTAACTTGTAATGTTTGTATATTTGTTTAGGGCAAATCTTGCAAAATGTAACTTAGATGGCATTACATTTATATGGTATCTTGGCTGATGATGGAATCGGATAGTGGCCATAATAACAATTGACCGCAACAAAATAACCCCATCGTGTTTGGGCTGTTTGAAATGGTATGTTTATGAGCACTTTACCGTGCGAAAAAAACTTGTTATTGAAAAATGTTTCTGACTAAAAACCCACTCCTGTTCCTTCTTTGCCTTCGTCCCAGGGCCCCGGGTTTTGCTTTACCCACCTCGTCTTCATCCCCACTCTTTCTCATATTATTAATGAAATTTTGAATGCAAATGACTACTTCATTTCATAACCAATTGTTATATTGCTTTCAGTTAAAGACTTATTAATCGACTTAAAAAAAAATAGATAGAGGTTTTCAATTCGGTTGTATTTTTTTGTATCATCATTATTATTTTTTTATGTTTGTTACCTCAGAACTCTGTTTTGATTTGCATTTTTTTCCTTTTATAGGATATACTTCCAGACTGATCCCATTTTTTTTTTAAATCCAGTTTTGATGATGGGATCCATGAGGAATCGAGGGAACTCCTCAAATATTATAGGCAACTATATAGTGATTTTGGTATTTTCATCGAGAACTTAAGCTGAAGAACTTAACTTTTTGACTGTAAATAGTCAAAAAGTAACATTTGATGAAGTGAAACTGATGAAGAAGACCAGAGATAGCCAACGGAACTTCATACTCACATAGATATCACAATGAAGATAGTTAAGCGACTATGACAACACAAATAAATAAATGGTTCTGAATAGTTACGTTGAAAATGGTATCATCGAAGTGATCTGATGATGATGATGGAGCCGGAAGGTAGGCACTGGAACTCCGTAATTAATCAATGTATCCTAGCCGTGTTTGGGCTTATTAGAATTATCATGAGATGCACTTTGGCTACAAGGTACTATCAAACTGACCTGATGAAGGAACCGGAAGGTGGAAGGTAGACACAGGAACTTTATAATAAAACAATGTAACCTAGCAGTATTTGGATTAATTGGAATTCTCATGAAAAATAGGCACTCTGTTTAGAAGTTTATCGCAACTATTAAAAAAAAACACTAAAAGGATCAAAATAACTTGAATTTCAGAAGTCGGTGTTAAATAAGAAACAATCAATACCGAGAAACACCGACTTCCGAAATTCAAGTTATTTTGATCCTTTTAGTGTTTAGTCAATTACTCAAAAATAACTGAAAATTTGTGAAAGTCGCGCATGTTTCTTGTTTATTGTTTTATTTAGTCCACGGTTTTTTATGTTTTTAATATATTGCAGTTTCGTACATTCCTACCCACTCACCCACAAATTCCTCCTACCCACGGTCCTACCCACGAATTTGGCTTCAGCTTTGCACGTCACCCAGCCCACCAAGTCGTGATTATCTCACAAAGCATGCTACGACGCACCTCTTACAGAATCTCTAGCCTAAGACAGACTGTTAGTCGAAGAGGGTTGAGTAGCTCTCAGTCTAGTTCTTGCTAGTCCATGACAGATCTGTGCATAAACACTTACCCCTCAAATAGAACAAATTTTACTGATTCATGACAAATAACCCATTTAATAAATTAAGTAAATTAAAGTTTGCAATAGTGGGTCAATGGTCACAGTCTTGACTTATAAGTTGCTGTTGATCGCATGGGCGAACACATGTAGACTAAGGCTGAGGCTATACTAGACCGTGATGCGACCGACGATACATGAGCGATTTGAACCAAATAATTGAAATTCACGTTTATGGCTACACTGTACGCCAAATATTACTAGCGATATTTGATTTTTGTAAGCGATTGGAAAAACAGTACTGTAATTATAGCATTGGCTACATCAAATTATCAGTGAAATTTAAGCGAATTTATTAGATAACTAGCTTCTGCCCACGGCTTCACTCGCGTGAATGTAGGTTTCTCCATACAAACTTTGGACCCCTGCTTCATCCCCTTAGGGAGAGAATTTTGGAAAATCCTTTCTTAGTGCTCACCTACGTCATAAATGGAAACCTTGTGCAAAATATCACGCTCCTAATTCCAGTAGTTTCGGCTGTGCGTTGATATGTCAGTCAGTCAGTTTCCCCTTTTATTTATATAGATTTCTTACTTCCGCGACTATGTCTATGTATGTGGCTACATCAACGGCGATAGACAATTTGATCGTTGATGGATCACTGTCTAAGAAAATGCCCATTTCAATTTAAGTGTCTGATATGATAATGGCTGCATTACAACTGTATTTTAAAACATAAAAAAATGCTCGTAAGTAATATTATGTGGCTACACTACTTGAGTGAATTTAAATCAAGGACCGATTTATTTTAAGTTCGCTGTCTAGTGGCTACATTATCACGGTAAAGATGGCGATCACTCACATCATGGCTACGCGTTCAAAGCAGTTTGTTTAGATCGCTCGTCGAAAGAACATTTGTCTACAATAGACGTTGAATTGATTGTGTCCGAAGTACAAGCGCGTTCTTGTATTATTCAAAGAATGTTTCTGGATATTGACGCAGATCTTTATTTATTTCATGAATTTAACACAATCTCTTTTTCAAAAATAGTTCCTACATATGTGAAGACAAAGCTATTGAAATAATACACGTCTTCACAAGGACGACAACGACTGGGCGATTGTCGGCCCAAACGAACACCCCCCGCGCGCATCGTGTACTTCGCCTTTGTACGCGTTTCTATGTAGTCGCCTTGTCACTAAGTCGTGGCAAGTTTATTGCGATTAATAATAATACGAATTCGAAGCGAAATCACTGTCTTTCTCTTTTTGTCGTATGTAGCCATAACATACTGAACTCGTTTCGCTCTTCTAGTCACATCGCAAATCGCTGCCCACTGTAGCCTCAGCCTTAGACCTACTGTCCACGGACACGTAACTTAATAGACACTTCAAAATACTCCAGACAGCACAGCGTACTGAGCCATGTCCACGAAGTTTATTACACGCGTACGTTCTCAATCATTTAAGACAATGCCGTTGGACGACGAAGATGTACCAGCCATTGTTAAATAAATAAAAATGTGCTTTCGCTTGTTTTACACCCCGACGCGACGTGACATATGGTATGCGGTACGGCAGGCGTCATGAAGCCTGCATCCAGTGACGCAAGCACGACGCGGTGACGTTACCGCTTTGTCGACAGAATTTCATATTTTTTTATGTAAGCTGTGAGCAAGCGTATAATTACGAACACGCGTCTATAAACCTACGCATCCGTGGACAATAGGTCTAACAGTGTTATGTAATTATTTCCATCACCATTGCTCTAAAAACGATGATAGAGAACGCTTTATGGTTAACAGAGACCTGTATCCTAGACTTAGGAACTATTTATAGTCTAATTAAAACTCACCACAACTTGTATAATGGTTCCTACAATCAATATTCCAATAAACAAGGGTTTCATCATCGTTCCCGTTAGCGCAGATGCGATGAAAATTATCATGACGATCACGGAAAACGCAACAGATACTCCGATTATGTACAGAGCGTAACTTGTAAAATCGAACTGAAATGAAAGAAAAAAAAAGAATAAGTGCGTACAAATATTAATTACCTCACCTTTCAGATTTGGCTTCTTTAGTCTCGGTATGCACCAGTATTCTGACTATTAGTATACTGCCATTTTGCGCATTAAGATCAAAAGACCATCTTTAGACAGAAAACGAGCTGAGAATTTTTTCACAACAATTTTGCACTCTGCAGAAAGACAAAGCCACGGTGCGGCGAATATTTGTTTCATTACTATTGTTATCCAATTGACAAAATTAAAATGAAATAGCTCAATCCGAATCAGAGAAAATATTAAGTACTAGTCAAACGACCGGTTTATCTCTCTCATGCCTTTTTGTCTGTATTTACTTCATGTAGATAAAAAACGCTCAGTCTATTCTCTACGACTATGATAAAACTAATGTAACACGAATGTTACATTATTTTTGTACTATTCCAGGAAATGGTCTACCAGTGTGCCAAATTTCATCCAAATCCGTGAAGTCGTTCGAGCGTGATGAAGTAACATACACACACAAACATACTTACAAACTCAGACCAATAAAAAAGTATAGACAGAACATTGTGCTCCTAAAAGTGTGGCACGTAATATGAAGCCGATCGGCAATATGAAGCCGGCCGCTCGGTAGTCAGCCACTAGCAAGCGAGTGCTTGTGACGTTGTTTTGTTGAGATAATAATTACGAAATTATGCCGTCCTGTGTCATAGACTGCTGCAAGAACAATTCCTTTTTCCAAAAAAAGGCTTCTGGAATTACTTACCTACTTTACTTAATTAAATAAAATCCTAAAAATATCTGAAATAATTTCTCGGAACACGCCATTGTGTCGGTGTTGCAAGTTAAGAACATTATTTTCTCCCATAAATAAGGCAAGTCGTAATTTTTTACGGACACTACAACAAACTGTTTTTTTTTATTTACAAGTATGGCGTCATCCAACATACGGTTACGCTGGATGACCTGCACCTAATCCGATAGTCGTTGGATATATATTATTATTATTATATGTAAGTTTTGTGTGTTTTTGACGTGACAACGTCTTATAAATTGGTTTGCCGGGTGACACTTCAAGAAACTGCGTTACGCTCCGCTCACGTTATGCGCTCACAATGAGAGCGAGTGAGAGGCACGCGTCCCTTCCACTCGGGCATGGTTAGCCCGCCTAAGAGCGAGAGAGACAGACATAAAAAGTGAAAGGCACGCGTCCTACTATACGAATGAATATTCACATTAAAATTATTTTACCACTCAAAGTCGTTGTCACGTAAAACTTTCGCCCGTATACCGACTTTACAGGCAACCAATTTTTTAATTAAGATTTTCACTTAATATGAAAATGATTTCCATTAAATGAAATTACCTTTCATTTCATACAACCCAGATAAACACTATACTACCTACACAATAATAAAACTTATCCAAAGTATATCTCTCGCACTTGGGAGTCGCAGCGCAACGCTTGCAACATTTTTTCTCTAGCACACATGTGCATATCTACGATGTCATACACCAAGTTGCGCACACAAAGCCAAAACTAGTCCTCACTTATTTCGTCGCTTTTGTTTACGACGACTCCGTCTATACTTTTTTATTGGTCTGAGCTTACAAACTTTCGCCTGTATAACATTAGTGTAATTTTATATATAAATGGCTGACTTACAGATGTAAAGGCAAGCATAAGGCAAACCAACACTACTGCAGCTGTAGCAATGACTGCATACAATATTATCGTTGTTCTATAGTGAGCTGTTATTTTTGCAGTAATTAGAGTCATTCCGAACACCTGAAAAAAAACAAAGTTGATTACCCTGTCGATATTTATTTTACTGACTTAAAAAATGAGATGGTCGTATGATTTTTATAGGCTTTGATTCGTGGACTACAATTTTATTATAGATTAAATTAGTTAGACTGGACCTGTAAGATTTGATATATAATATTCGTAATTCTTATTAAACAAAAGGGATATATTCTTTAATATACTTTTGCAACATAATTTAGACATATTTATATTCGTTTCAGTTTGTCTGTCCCGCTGCTGAAAAATGGCCTCTTTTTCTTCTTTCCAAACCTCTCTATTTTGCGTCAGTGTGGACCACTCCGTGGGCTCAAAACTCGTACCGTCATCTTTGGCTGGGTCTATCGAATTATCGTGTTGTGAAACGAACTTTAGATATTTCTTTTTTGAAAGCCAAAAAATATTTCCTTTTTCTTTAGTTTGACCTCACTTGTAGGTGGGATATGCAATTGGTATTCTACAATATACTTTAACAATTATTTGAATTGTATGATCCCCTTATCGGTAACTAGCCTTTTGGTATTCGTTAAGATGCATTGTGCGCTTCACCATCAACGATTGCGTCACTGCTTACCATCCGGTAGGATTGCAGTCAAGCACTAGTTTATATCATTAAAAAAAAATATATCTTAACTTAAACTATGCGCTATACATGATATGCTGACAGTGGCGGCCTTAGGGGGTGACGAACAGGGCAATCGCCCGGGGCCTCGCTCTTACAGGGGCGTCGCGCAACAACAACAAGCAAATTTAAAAAAAAACTTTTGATTTTGATTTTTAATTACTTATCAAAGTTATAACATAACGGTAAATTAAAATAAAGTTAATTAACTAATTCATTTATTCAAAACATAATTGAAAAATTCATTATGTACACTGAGAGATTTTTTTCACGAAGGACAAAGGGCCTCGCAAAGACCTGCTGCCCGGAGCCACGCAATGGGTAAGGCCGCCTCTGTATGCTGACGTATATGAAATCAGACCTCACCTCATCTACGTGTTAAAAATAACACTTATAAAAAAAACACCTTTCTAGGTTCAAGAATTTAAGCGGGGCATTGATGAGTCAGAGAGTTAGACCTTACCTTTTTATACTAGTATATCTAGATTATTTTTACAAGTATACATTTGTCTTACCGCGAACGTTAAACAGATGAAGTTGCCCGGACACACTCGGCCACACGGTGAACACACAAGACCGTAGTATGCTACCATCAAGGCTACCCTGAAAAAAAATTTGTTCATAATATTGGCAGACTTATCTTAATAACATAATGCCTATTATAAAGACTGCTTACTTAATATAAAATCTATTCATGTTTGTAACAACAATACCTATACTTTATATGTAAAAATAGGCACTATTGTTACAAAGGTGAACCTGCGGGAAGCTCGCTATTCGGTTGTGCGATAAGGACCAAGGTCGAGCCTACCGTGTATCATGTTCGACGTGCACCTGTAAGAGGTATCAGTAAACTGGACGGAGCCTACTATGACCGATGCCTGTTAGAGCTGCAGAATGTTTGAAAAATTTACTGTGGCCCTGGAACGCAAAGAGCAACGGGGCCTTTGGCGAGATTTTAGAAACTCGGTTACTGATAATTCTATCAGTCAATAGACGTCGCTTAGAGAGTTATTAAAAATCGACTTACGTTGCGGGTATCAATACCTGCCAGCCTGCTAGTCCGAACCAGAGTCTCAAGTTGGGGCTGAAAAAAGAAACGTATAAGTGCAGCTCAATAAAGAATTTTAAATTAAATTGAGTATAACTATTTTAAAATTCAGATTTAAGATGTAACCCACATATTTCATGATATCTATGATATTGCCGATTGTGGACTGTGAGTATGTAAATATTTATGCCATCAAAAATATAACTTGTAAAAAAACTAAGGCTCGCAACTCTGTTCTTCTAAAACATAAAAACAAAATGTATATCACAAGTAATACGTATTATATTAAATTAGATTGTTTGGTCCGATTGCCAAGTCAATCTAGGTCCCTTATGTACGGACTGAATAAATTAACCGACTTGGTAGAAGGTTTAGAGATCCATGTAATATGGATCTCTAAACCTTTTACGGTAGAAGAACTGAGTTGCGAGCCTTGGATTTTTTACAAGTTATGTTTTTGATGGCATCTCACTTCTTTTTGTAGATTCCTTTAAATTGTATATTATACAGGTACACTGATTCATTCATTGCAAATGTAACTTTGTAATCCTATATATTTATATAGGATTACAAACTTACAGTTGCAGTTGTTATATCTAGAAAACTGTATCGAAATTGCAAAATATTTTAGTTTTTCATTGATTTATACACTAACCCTAATTGTATTCTAAATTTGAACCTTCTATGTCTGCTAGAAATGCCTTAGAGTTTTGATGATCGGTCAGTCAGTGAATGACCAAATTAAGAAACTTTGACCAGTTATAATTCTTAAACTACTAGTTTAAATTGAATCTTTGAAATATTCCGTGTTTATACAATGCCTGCTTGTTTACTGAAAATTCAGGCTTCTAGTTTTATATACAACGAAGTTATAGGGGGTTGAAAATAAACTTTTTCGAGAAAAACGGCCGCGCCGCTTTTTTGCTCGCATTGGCGGGGGCAATGCCGTGCCCCCTAATTTCATGTGAACTTATAATTTCAAGTCTATCCAAGGTTGTCACAGCTCAAACCAACCCGTTTTGTAAACCAGTAACTACATAGGTTAAGACTGACATAATATGACAAATTAAATAATAACTTTAAAAAAAAGAAATGGTACTTACGTCATCAGAACATAAGCTACGAAGGCAGCAGTTATCAGTAACATAAGGAACACTATACCCATGACGAGTTGGACGAAACCGTTTCGTGAATGCGGGTCGTATACCAGCGGTTCCCCTGCTGAAGGTGCCTCTCCTCGCATGTGATGTGGTCTCCGAGGCTCGTCGTTACCTTCTTCTTGATAGTAACCCCCTTGCCCGTAACCTTGAGGGGGTCCTTGTTGGTAATAACCTTGTTGAGGCCCATATCCTTGTCCCTGAGGTGGGCCATATCCTTGTTGGAAGTAACCTTGTTGGGGGCCATATCCCTGTCCCTGAGGGTATTGTGCTTGGATTATTTGTGGACCGGGAAGACTCACTGGTTCTTGCACCTGCTGAGGGCGGTCAAAAGGGAGAGGGTTTTGAAGAGGAACTTGAACTTGAGTCGGACCTAAAACAAGGAAGTATATTTAAAAAAAATTAACAGCTTTTACTTGAACATAAAATGGTATCAAGCCGATATCGATACTAATCAATTATTTTTGACGGTAAAACTGTAGTCAAACTCAACTTAATTTATACTAGTCTGCATTAGGTATAAAGACGAATGACTTGTTTTTTGTTTTTGGTAGGTTTTAATAAAAGCCTAGTATTTGATTTAATTTTCAAGTTTATTTTATGTGGCAACATTCAAATTGATTTAAGTGCTAGACCGGAAGAAGTTTAAATAACGGTTTTAAAATATTAAAGGGAGGAAGTCTCCCCCCCTGCACTAGTACTGGGTCAGGGTATAGGAGTTGATCGAGAGCACTCGTATCGTTCAGACATAAATTCTAGTGGCGACTAAGATAAGTTTACCTGCTTAGCAGTCTACATTTTGTACTAATAATTATTAAGAAACAGTCTGATTATCTGAAGAAATAAACAGGTGCATTATTTAAGGTGTGTATCATTCTTTGAATAAGTTGTCTTACCACATTACTTCATCCAAATAGCTCGCTTGTATTTTATATGTTCTATAGCCCTATTGAATTCATTTGTTATAAAAAATGTGATAAATGAAGAACCGCTCGACCGATTTTGTGCAAACTTCACATAAACCATCTACTAAATAGTTCTAACAAAGCTTAAACATTTGGTTTGAATAGGTGAGCCCGTTCTTGAGTTATAAAATTACAACCAAAAGTGGCATTGGTTTTTATATATATAGATAAAAATAGGACAGTTTATGTACATAGGCGAGCTTAACCCACAACTGGTTTCAACACTTTAGCTGCTAGACACTAGTACAATAATTGGGCTCCATTTGTACCCTTTGGAGTGCGGAAATGGTACGTTAAACAGTACTCAGTAACAGCCTGCTTACCATATTTAACAGGTTTTATTCTTAGATAAAGACTGATTTAATAACTTTAACAATGCATTTAGCAAAGCTCAAGAATTACTGGTCATTCTAACCTATGAACCCTACTACAATTAGCTTCGTTAGCAATGCAGCTTCTTCTAAATCTAGAGGGTAAGTAATTATAATGCATCACGCAAAAAATGTCGTCTATATATATAAAAGATGAGACTGACTGTAATAGTATTAGTACTGGGACTAGGAATATGCAATTTTGCATAAGGTTTCTTTTTTTGACGTCGGCGAGCACTTAGAAAGGATTTTCCAAGATTCAGCGCCTAAGGGGATGAAACAGGGGTCTATAGTCTATATGGAGAAAACTATGCAATCTTAGCATTAAGCTATGTAGTCTTAGCATTAAAGTACCTTGTATCTTTAGGTTTATGACATTATTATCCTTATTGTTACTCTGTCCGTTAAATAAAGTTATTTTTATAAACTTTCCGATGGTCGTTAACTTAATTCGACTTTGACTGGCCTGTTGATCTAGTGGTTAGTGGCCCTGACTGCTATGCCTGAGTTCGTGGGTTCGATTCTCACCCAGGACAAATGTTTGTGTGATGAGCACGATCATTTGTTCTGTGTCTGGGTGTAATTTATCTATATATGTATGTATTTAGAAATATATAAGTATGTTTATCAGTTGTCTAGTACCCATAACACAAGCTCTGCTTAGCTTGGGACTAGACAGCGTTGTGTGATAGTTCTGGAATATTATTATTATTCCGTTTATTAAATTTATATACATATTGATTACATTTTAAATATTATTATTATTAATTTACTCCACAGTAGACTCTAATTTATCAACTTTAGGACAAGAAGCATTTAATATGTCTCAGAACTAGGTGAATCACATGATATTTGGACACACCACGCTTCTTTACGTCCTTATATTCTTTCATATTACTCCTCCAAAAATTAGTAACACCCGTGAGAAGCTGAGGAAAATCGCTAATCAATAGAGTACTTACTAAATTTTAACAAGTTAGATTTTTTGAAATCCCACAACACTCACCGTACTGCATCCAAACCACTTGTTCAGGTTGTAGGGAAGGCTGTTGCTGATTCCAAATCGGCCTTGGTAAATTTTGTTGTTGTCTCCCATAACCAAGCATATATTGGTAAAGCCCCTTCACTGTGAGCTTACGCTGTGCAGCTCTCTGACTTATCACATGTGCTGTCAACTCGGATAGGTTTACTAGCGGTCCTGTTTCTATGCGATTGTTCATTTCAACGCGAGGTTCTACACTGTGTTCCATATCGATGCACAGTATTTCTTTGCTTTTATTTATGGTTGCCGGTCCCGCTGTACCTGTTTCTTTTTTGGCCAAATCCATATCAACGGTATGATTAGAGTTCTCTTTTTTAATAACATTATCACTGTGTGCACTTTCATTTTTTATATTTATCGCTTTGTTGATCTCTGGAACACTCATAGAGCTGTAAATTATTCTAAATATATGTGTGTCTAAATACCAATGAAAAACATACTTCAAAACGTCTTGTTATTTTATTTAGATTGTCACAACAATGGTTTTTTAAATAGTTATGAAGGAGTTTTTAAGCAAGATAGTGACATCCATCTTACCTAATATATAGGATTTTTAAGGACTGTTTTTTAGGAGAAAATAAAACTAAGAATTTAGATGAAAATTATTCAATTTTTATTGCTTTAGAGAGAGTAAGGTTAGGTAATTATAAATGAATTATGATAACGGACATATGTTACTGGTGTAAATTTATTAATGAAAATTTAAAATCACTTTTTGACAATATGGCAGGTAAATTTCGATAATCACGTCGCGGATTTTGTGTTGTTAGCTTTCAATCGATTCGATTGGCTCTATGCATCGACCTATTAGTACATGTATATCGATGGCTCTATGTTATAGACAGAGTCTATGCCACAAAAATATTCCAACGGTGTTAAATCAAATGATTGGGCAGGTGAAATTATGCGATCGGTTAATTTGCTTTATAATAAATTCATTGTTTCGATGGCTCACATATCAGTGATATTCATGTCATCGAAATAGGCCAATATTGGGTTTAAAAAAGGACGTTGATTTATGGATTATGTTGACCGAAAATATCGCAAATTTCTCGAAGCGCAATTTTGTGTGTTTTCATAATAGATTTTTATATTTTTTATGCTATTTTCGACCGAAATCGAATTCATTGTTACAATCGCCAAGACTATAACTATCTATTGATTTTTCAAAACATAAATATCGAAACTGTCGTGTTGTTCCGCATTGCCGCTTTTAAAAAAAATTGGGCAAGTGCGAGGACTTGACGCACCGAGGGTTCCGTACAAACTTGAAAGGTAAATTGCGGTTTACGATTTATGACGTATTAAAAAAAAACTACTCACTAAATATCGTCCAAGCCAATTTTTAGTTTTCATATTTTTTTTTTTAGTTTTATCATTCTCTTATTTTAGAAGTCACTAGTGCGGGGGGGGGGATATTTAACCACTTTGGAAGTGTCTCTCGCGCAAACTATTCAGTTTCGAAAAAAATTATATTAGAAATTTCAATATCATTTTTGAAGACCTATCCATAGATACCCCACACGTATGGGTTTGATGAAAAAAAAAATTGAGTTTCAGTTCTAAGTATGGGGATCCCCCAAAATTTATTGTTTTATTTCTATTTTTGTGTGAAAATCTCATTGCGGTTCACAGAATACATCTACTTACCAAGTTTCAAAGTGTAGTTCTTATAGTTTCGGAAAAAAGTGGTTGTGACATAAAGACGAACAGACATGACGAATCCATAACGGTTCCGTTTTTTGCTATTTGGCTACGGAACCCGAAAAAGAGATCTTGTTAAAAACCATTATTTCTACCTATGACCGTTATAGACTCTGAATCTATCCAACCGATAGGTCCAAACCGTTTTCTTTAGACAGATAATAATAACAAGAAGATGTTTTTAAACCATTAAAAACATGCACCAAAAAAAACCTTTTTTTCCAACAAATAAACAATATGTATTTAATTTTTTCGCGAAACACCCGTCGGGTATCCGGTAGCTTATTTATATTTACGAATATTTGCTTTGTACATTTATATTACCAATGTTTGTTGCAATAAAGTAATTGAGATAAAAACAGAATAAAATGGTGAATAGTAACAATGATTTTGTGATTCATGACGATATAATATAATTATTATTAAGGCCTTGTTTAAGGGGCGAAATAATAATTATCAATTACTGCTTACCATCATGTGGGATGGAGAGCAGTGGTGGCCGAGTGGTAACGGCCCCGACTTACGAGTTGTAGGTCGCGGGTTCAAACCCAGCCAGCCGCATTACTTTATGTAATTTATTTCATCACCACTGCTCTCAAAACGGTGAAGGAAAACATCGTAATAAAACCGGCATGTCCTAGAACCGAAAATCGGAGACATGTGACATCCACCAATCCGCACTGGGCCCGCGAGGTGGCGGCCCATTCCCTCTCCTAGAGAATAGGCCTGAGTCCCAGCAGTGGGAACATTATAGGGCTGACTATGCTATGCTATGCTATCAGGTGGGATCGCGGTCAAGCACTAATTTTATATCTATTAAAAAAAATGCTCTTGCCCGTGGCTTCGCCCCCGTCAACTAACAACCTACTACCCTACCTACCTATTTTTTTTTACTTTTAATCCTGCTGGTGAACAAAACAAAAAAAAGATTATTAAAATTGGTCCCGCCGTTCTTAAGTTATAGCGTGACCAGGAGCAATAGGAGTTCATCATCACTATCACTTTACAAAGTCACCGCTGTCTGTCTGTCCCTATGCATGTTTAGATCTTTAAAACTACGCAACGGATTTTGATGCGTTTTTTTTAACAGATAGAAATATTCGTATAATACATGCATGATATAGTAGTGAAACACTAATAATTTTAGAGGTATCTAATGTGATGTCGTAAATAAACACATTTTTTTGCGCTTACATTGAAAACGCTTGTTGAACCTTACGGAATAGATCAACTAATGTACTAATGTACTACAGTATTGTATACTTTAAAAAATTCTATAAAAATGTCTGTGTTTGTATATGTCTATCTCCTAGGGACAACCCACAATAACCAATTTTTATATCCTTTACTTTTTACGAGAAATAATGGCTTGTTTACGAAGCGATTTTAAGCAATACAGCATTAATCCTTATACCATATATATTAAGTACTTTTTATAGATTATGCATATCATATAGATCAATATGGCTCTTCACAGCATGTAATTTAAATGAATGTTTTCGAAGACATTACTGATTTAAAATGAAGGGACATAGCTGTTGCGGTGGTATTGCACCCGTACAAAGCTGGGGCGGGTCGCTAGTTTTTATATAGACAGACAACTGCACCCGCACTGGACGAAGTAAGAGGGAGTCTCAGACGTTTACTGGCCCATCCGTGTTCCTTTAGTTTCCCCTTGCACTCCAGGGTTGCAGTGACTTTTCGAATAATTCTGTAGCTTTGGCAGGTCTCTCTAGACCTATGGGAGCTACGGACGACAGTCAGTTAAATGATAAGTAATAATAGTAACATCGAGTGTCAAAAGAGGAGACAGAAATAAATACACCACGCTGGAAAAGAGGCCGCCAGGTTAAAATGGGATTGGGCGGGTCACATCCGCCGTATGGACAATGACCGCTGGGAAGTAGTCTCCACAACGTGGGTGCCTGAGGAGGGACGACGCCGCAGGCGACATGATAGGAGTTGTTTTTTAGGTGTGAAATCAAATTTCTTCTTTCGCTCTAAAGTGGAGCGAGAGGGTGTGTCAGACTTTTACAGACTAAAACCACACCTTTGTTCCTTCAGTTGCTCTTTGCGTTCCAGAACCATGGGTTTCCGTTTCAGAAGTCAACCCATGCCCGCAGTAGGCTTCCGCCCTGCTGGGCCCCTACAAAACCGTAGGGGCATGGTGGAACACTACAAGCCGTCAACGACTGGGTTTCGGTCCGTACGGTTACCAGATGGCCGGACGGCGAGCTGTGACCTGGGAAAGGTGACGACATGACCTAGACTGCTACCAAAAGAGCTAGCGCGCGAAGGCTCGAGGACAGATTACCTGGAAGAAGTTGAGGAAGGCCGTTGTTCAGCAGTGGGAAAGTATGCATACTTTTGTAATGAATAAACTTGAATTTAATAAAAGCCTGTCCCGTTACAAGTTACTTCCCCAATAAAAACAAAACTATCCTATATAGGTATGTAATTTAAATAATAGATACGGAATTGTAAACAGCTTTAAGTAGGAAATTGGAAGGGAAAGGGAATGTCTCTCGGAGATCGTTAGGGACAATCCTATTACTTGAAATAGGTATCTACAAACTGTATTTCGCCTATATCTTAGTTTGAGACGGAAACTATTTTAGAAAATAAAGTTAACTAACTGTGTGCCTGATAGAATTTTCCATAGGCAATTATGAAGAAATTCTATATTATTATTGGTGGTCCCGTCAGACGCAGTGTTGGCTTTTCGTCACAAAAAAATTTTGAACCCAATTGCATCGCCAGCTAACGATATCAATCGTATTTTCAAATCATGCAGGGACCCACTTAAATATGCACACATAATTTCATCTCATATTAATACACACTACCTTTTGTTCGCATGCACACAAACACCGTTCTGAACTAAAACGCACGTCTTATAAGACGTGCGTTAAAATTTTCGGTTAGTGCTTTGTAAAATCAAGTTTAATGAAAAAAACACTGCATAAAACACAAATAAATTTCTGCACAAATAAATTTTATAACACTATTCGATAATTGAGCTTTGTCGGAACCGACCTCGTTTTGAAGATTTTACACGATTTTTGTTACTTTTTTACACCCAAAGTTGCGTTAAAATTAGCAAAACTTTGTTGGCTCATAACAATTTAATGGCAGTTTTTTTTTCTTTTTCTGTTTCCTTACAGACAAATTTAATAATAAAATAAAACGATATCATCTTTTATTTTTGATGTACAATTTCAAACAATGGAGTCCCCTCCGAAATTTGTATGGAAAAAATATTGACTAGTGTAACCTTAAGGAAGGAATTTTGGAAAAATCTTTCAGTACTCACCATTTGTCATAAGTCACACTAATATTAAGGTGAAAATGTGTATGTTTCTATGTTTGTTAGGTACTCCTTCACGCTCAAACGTCTGAACAGCACTTACTCAAATTTGGTAGGTACTGGAGTATCTAAACCATATCCTGGAATGTGGATGTGTCCTAACATAGAAGTGTCTTCCTCTAATCATCATCATCATCATTTCAGCCGACAGACGCCCACTGCTGGACATAGGCCTCCCCCAAATGTCGCCACAACGAACGATCCCGTACGTCTCACATCCATCGGATTCCCGCAACCTTCACCAGGTCATCGGTCCACCTTGTAGGGGGCCTTCCAACACTGCGTCTTCCGGTACGCGGTCGCCACTCCAGAACCTTTCGGCCCCAACGGCCATCCGTTCTGCGATGACTCTTTAATGATGGCTCTTTGATGACTTCTTGACAATTCAAAACTGCCAATAAACGCTTTAATTGAAAATGCTTTGAATTTGATTTTATTTAAGCACAAATTTACCAAACTTATACAGTTTTCCCACAGCACACAAATTCAAGTAGTCCTAACAATGCTCAGAACTAAACGATAACACTTCACACTACATTCATTATACGTAAGTACGGTTAGAACGCGCAATATAAATCAAATGTAGCTGACTGAGCACTTCCTTATTCCTTCATTGACTCGTTGGCCGTATTTCCCAACTATCTTCCACCACAGCCTAAAATTTTCAGAAGACACTTATTTTTTACTTATAACTAACACCACCAAGAGACTATTCTACGTTAGAAAATCATCAAAAAACTTCTCCCTCTCTGGTTGAAGCGAGAGGGCGTGTCAAACTTTTACTAACTTCGCGTTCCAGGGCCACAGTAAGTTTTTTGAACATTTATTTACTTATTTATTTCATACCATATGCACATAAAGGTACAGAGGCGGAATTAATGCCTTAGGCATTTTCTACCAGTCAACCTTTGGGTGATGCAGAGACGAATAGTGGGAGGTGCAATAAAAGAGAGAGAAAAACAAAATGAAAAAGATATACAAATGAATCGCTGATACATTACAATATGGGTTATATGATAACATATGGCTCCGAAACATGGTCGCTTACAATGGGCCTCATCAGAAGGCTTAAAGTCACTCAAAGGGCAATGGAAAGGGCTATGCTCGGAGTTTCCTTGCGTGATCGCGTCAGAAATGAAGACATCCGCAGGAGAACCAAGGTTACAGACATAGCCCGAAGAATCGCCAAACTTAAGTGGCAGTGGGCAGGGCCCACATTGCTCGCAGAACAGATGATCGATGGGGACGAAAGGTTCTGGAATGGCGACCACGTACCGGAAGACGCAGCGTTGGAAGGCCCCCCACAAGGCGGACCGATGACCTGATCAGGGTCGCGGGAATCCGATAGATGCGAGACGCACAGAACCAGTCATTATGGCGACATTTGGGGGAGGCCTATGTCCAACAGTGGATGTCTTTTGGCTGAAATTATGATGAATATAACACATACATAATTTAATAAACTAAAGGGGAGGTCAAAAATTGACTGTTATTCCGAAGAAATTTGAACACCAATGTGATATACCTTATAAGAAAGCTTATTTATTACGCTACACGATCATGATAAAATATGAATTTTTCAGTCTCCATTTTTGTAAACAACTGAAAACAAAACGCACATTTTTTCTGTTTATTTGTTCCTACGCAATAAAATTATTTAAAATGTAGCTAAAATGGCCGTATCTATTAAATACCTTAAGTTTTTGTTATGATATCAGCTGCCATTTTATGAAATAAAAACAAAATATATATTATATTATCGTGATATGCAATATCAAAACGTGTCGAAATCCATAAATGTTAGATTGACAATTTGTCAACTTGACGTTTGATGTTGAAATAAACACACATAATATGCACTTGACGTCATTGAGATACACGCACACAGATACAAAGCTATACTGTTACCTCAATTACCATAGGGTTGCTAACCCTATAAAATAATTTATAGTGATACAAGCTTACATCTTTTACACTTCAGTTAAAAAAAAAACGGAGAACTGTAAAATGTTTAATGTTTAAAAATTTAATGGTCAAAAAAATCAAGATAATTACGCTCTTTCAGCCTGTATAAGTCAGATTGCGATTCAATTTTTTTTTTTTTTAAGCCCAAGCTTCATACATTTATTGAACATCTCCTTATAAGAACTAAAAAAATGGCATGTCCTGCGGCGGTGGCTTAAGTGTAAGGATGTCCACTCCTTTACGGTTAAAGCCATCTCCTTCGCTCACATTACTGCTTCGCAGGAAGAGGTGACTGGTTCCCTCGCTCCATACTGTCTAAACCAGGGCTGGCCACGCTATGTCGCCGCCACGAATTGCCTCCACCCAGAACACGGCGGTGTTTGTCCAAGTGGGACTGACGTTCACCGTGATCTCCGGGAGATCCGTACAATGGTGACACTCTAACATTACCCGGGCGTTCCACACACTTCAACTTGAAAAAATAAAAAACAAAACTTCTAAATCCCTCAAGTTTTGCACAATCCAGTATGTCACCAGATAATGGATATTAAAACCTACGTATTCACACATCGAGTCCGCACAAAGGCGGGCTAAGTAAACGTTAACCCGACAAGCAATAAGCTGAAATAGATTGCTATTCCATTCCTTTTTCCATTTGCAATTGTCGGTTATTTCGAATAATGACCCCGGTTTGTGTTAAGGGTGCGTGTATAGTGAAACGAGTACCAGTTTAGAGTTTTTTTCTGCCCTCAATTCTTTTTATGGCTTTGCATGGTTTATGCATTCAGCCAGCATCTATGTATATATAGATATACATTCACTAAATTGCCTTTAGAATGCGGATGTGACACATTTAACCTCTCAGGCACCAATGTACCGAATACGGTACACCTCATATCATCTAACTTAAACCTTATTACGTAAATATAAGTTAGCTGGTACCTTAGTTTGGTGATTACTATAAGCCATTATTTCTCGGAAAAAGTAAAGGATAAAAATGGTTATTGTGGGTTATCCCTAAGAGATAGACATATATGTATACAAGCATACATAGGGACAGATAGCGAGAAGCGACTTTGTTTATACTATGTAGTGATGATTTTAACAGATTATTTGACACGATTATTTGAACAGAATAATCGAAGTTATTTAAACACTATGGGTATAATAAAAGACAGGACAATAAAGTATAAATATAAAAGAATAATCTTTGTGATAATGATTAAGAATAGATATATTCTTCTAAGATACTCTTCTTTTAAACATAACACATTGTAAGTTTATTCATCTCACAAAATTTTATACATTCTGACAGTATCATCCTCCACAAATATATCAAAATGTGTTTTTTTTGTATTTCAGGGACAGGAGAGCATTAAACGCCAAGAGTGTCCGAGGTACGGGTGATTTGGAGTGCGGAACTATGTGACATGAAGTTACTACCAGGAGCCGGTGTTTCCTGCCACGACTGTAATTGTTTGGGCCATGCTGATGCTTACAGCTAAGGCTTTGTAAGTCTGGAGCTTTTATAATTTCGTTGAGTTATTTTAATGCCACAATCACCACCTTTTACTTAAGCCTGTAAAGATCAACCTGTTGAAAAAAATTTATAAAAATTCACTCTGCAATCAAGAGAAATTAACTTCTTAAGTATTGGACTCTTGTAGACTTTTCAGTTTTATTTTATAGGATATTAATATAATATAATAATAATATAATATTCACACAACTATCACACAACGCCGTTTAATCCCAAGCTAAGCAGAGCTTGTGTTATGAGTACTAGACAACTGATAAACATACTTATATATTTCTAAATACATACATATTATAGATAAATTATTATATAATACATTATTCCCAAATTACACCCAGACACTGAACAAATGATTGTGCTCATCACACAAACATTTGTCCTGCGAGGGAATCGAACCCACGACCTCCAGCATAGCAGTCAGAGCCACTAACAATAACCAAGAGGCCAGTCAATAAATATAAAAATATTAGTTTGTACAAGTAATATAAGTTATATGAGATTGTTCACTATAAGGATAATGAAGTGAAATCATACAATGAAATCATGCCGTGTCAGTTTTTTAGTTTGTTAACCTATTCCGTCCCCTAAGCAAAGGCGGCTTCACTCCTTTCCTCCTACATGGGCCAGCATTTCCTCCTTTTAGTTCTGGCGAAATAAATGTACATAGTTTCTCCTATCATGTCACCATGATATCATCTCATAATCTCAGATCACCAATTTTGTTCTACTTTGGCCCGCAGTTTGTCAGGCTTACGGCTGACACGTTCTGCTCGTTCCCAGATAAGTTAAACAGCCTTTTGAGACACATTAGCTATCCTGGTTTAATTCATTCACACTTACCTTGACATTTTCACAATAAAAATATTTATAACACCAATAATCGCCTACTACGATGTCCCCCACACATCGCTCTGGGTTTATCCAGTCCTCTTCCTTTGTCCAGGCGATCTCTCTTTGGAATGCGCTCCCTCTGAACATCAGGACGGCTTCCAGTCGGTTCACTTTTAAGGTGAAGGCACGTGAACACATGCGCAGGAAGTTGGTGTAATCATCACAGCGTTGATTTGTTGGATTCAATTTTCATAATAACATTGTTAATATATACGTATGTATCTAAGCATATATTTATTATTGTATTTCTAATCTAGTTTACCATTATGTTGCACCTACCATGTCATATTTCTGCACCACCCTAAGTTCGACTGGTAGAAAATGCCTAAGACATTAAGTCCGCCTTTGTATAGTGTTTTTACTGGTGCATAAAGTGTAATAAATAAATAAATAATATCTAAGTTAGGTAATCGCTCTGCTCATCACTTTGCCACCTCTCTCTTCAACTGGATGCCTTCACAAGCAATGTCACAACTGGTACCACTCAAATCTTTTTAATTTTTTTTTTTTTTTTTGTAAAAGGAATGTTTCCTAGACAATATGACACAACTTTAAGTGGTTCCTGTTTTAAATAAACTGAACGGGGAGTCGTTGAGAAAAGCTTTTGAGTGTAAGTGCATTTTGGTGAGAGCAGTGGTGGCCAAGTAGTAGATTGCAGGTTTAAACCCAGCCAGGCGCATTACTTTTTTGTAATTTATTCCACCACCACTGCTCTTAAAACGGTGAAGGAAAGCATCGTGAAGAAACCGGAATGTCCTAAAACCAAAAATTCGAAGACGTGTGACATTCACTGATACATTCCTGACCGAGGCCTGAGTCCCAGCAGTGGGAAGATTAAAAGGCTGATTATGCTACGCTATACTATGTATGCATTTTGGTGCAATTAAGTGCAATGACAAACTGCACACTGTGGAAGTTTATCATTGCAGTCGAAGCTTGATTGCAGACCTTGCTTTGAATAAATGCGCTATAGAGCCGAATGTGCATTGACTAAAATTACACGCATTTAAACGCAACACCCGACGTGCCAGAAGATCTTGAGCATTTTTCAGCTGAAAACCGTTTAAAGCCCCTTTACCTGCGTGAAAGTTTATTTATTTACTAGCTTCTGCCCGCGGCTTCGCCCTCGTGAAAGTGGTTTTCTCCACACAAACTTTGGGCCCCCATTTCATCCCCTTAGTGTGTGAATTTTGTAAAATCCTCTCTTAGCGCTCGCCTACGTCATAAAAGGAAACCTTGTGCAAAATTTCACGCTTCTAGTCCCTATAGTTTCGGCTGTGCGTTGATATGTCAGTCAGTTAGTTTCTCTTTTTATTTATATAGATTTTTATACCCAACAATATCTTCACAGATTACTCCAAATCGATATTGAGATTTCTTATTTATTTATTTTTTAGTTAAAAATAATATTTATTTTGAACATAGATAGCACAAGAAAAATAAAAACACTTAACTAATTAAAATTAACTAACTCCTACCTAAACTATGACGTCAAAAAATTCGACACTGTTGTGCCATCCCATCTTCCAAGCTCGTCGTTCTGTGCTGTTGCTACCGCTGCGGCTTCGAAGAACCTCAAGCGACGAAAATATAACTACCTCGTCGGCAATTATATTTTTAGCCGTTTGGGGTTGAGAGTCTTGGGCCGTGGGGTCCGAGTGCTCGTGCACTTTTTAAAGAATTATCCAAACGGCTAGTTGACACTTCGCGTGACCCAAGGGCTGGCTTTTACCTCGGTCAGAGATTAAGCATTGTCATACAACGTGGCAATGCCGCCACTCTTTTGGACACACTTCCAGTCGATTTTTTATTACTAAATTACAAACTATATTCCGTAACAAAGTTAAAAAAATGCTATCTTAGTGAATTCACTCAGAGTACAATAAAATATATCCACGTCGTCAGCTATGAGGTCGAGAGTGTAACATAGGCTCCGCCAGCAGGTGCGAACTAAAACAACCTTTTTAACTTCTGTCTTCTGTCATGTGACATCCACCAACCCGCACTGGGCCCGCGTGGTGGATTATGGCCCCTTCCCTCTCCTAGAGAGGAGGCCTGAGTCCCAACAGTGGGAACATTATAAGGCCGACTATGCTATGCTATGCTATCGTCATTCGCGGCTACAATAATCAGAATCATGTTTTTTCGAATCGTACTTGAATTCAAACACGAGAATATAGAAACTTTAGGTACATAACCTTACTAAGATGAACTAGTGGCTGAGGATATATCTTCTGTCTGTGTCTCCATAGTAAGAGGTGTGACGTCAGAGCGGAAGCGGCGAGCGGCCGGCGCCGCATTCGTGCGGTTTCCGCCTTCGTAGACTGTGGTACAAGTCATCCGCATTTCATGGCTTTTTACTTATTTCTTCTATGTTATAGCTTTTTCCCACGTGTAGCGACATCTATCGGGTCACATAAGAACTAATCCTGCATCGCGCAATTAAAGTTCTCCGCGCGATTGGAACATATAGAATAGCCCAAAATCATCTATCGGGCAGTAGCCCACCAAACATAACACCCTTCTGGTCGGAGGATCCTCCCTTTTCAACGGAGGTTTGCGGGACTTAACTCTCTGTTCCGCATACCTCCAAACACGTATTCATTGTTCGTACAGCTAAGGAATGGAATTCTCTGCTGGAGTTTATGTTTCCTGATAACGAGCTGAAGTTCTTATGTCAAGAGTGAATAGGTTTCTAGGCAAGCGTGCTCCACAGTCGATCATCATCACTTACTTTCTTTCTTTCTTTCTCTCAGGTGACATAGTGGTCTAGCGAAAGCGCATCAAATTTTTTTTTTTAATTGTTCTTTTCCACCTTATGGTAAGCAGTGATGCAATCGTTGATGGTGAGTCACACTAGTTTATTAAGAGCGTATTCACTCTAGCCTTGAAGACACCCAAATTATAATCGGATGGAAAGACCGCAGCAGGCAAATTGTTCCAGTCCTTCAATGTACGCGGTATAAACGACGAGGCGAAACGCTTAGTCCGGACCGTAGAGGTTAAAAATAAACTTTACTCCCGCCGCCTATACTGCAGGAACTGTAATATTTTCAAGACAGAAACCTTTATAGCATAGGCTTTTATTTTGAAAAATAGTTCGAGTATCTATGGTGCCAGGTGTAAGAATTATTGCCGTACTTACAGATGTTCCGCTTTTTTTTGTTTGTTTTTAGTGTCTGTAGGTACCTCTGAAGGTAGAATGGAACCCTAGTATCACTTCGATATCCTACTGTCTGTCAAGTCTTTTTTCTCAGAAACACGTGGAGATATGAAAAGGTATAGCCGAGTATGTTGTGATCGCACTGACGTTACTGTTTATTGCCTACTATCGAGAAAAGCTTATTAAATAAATAATTTAATTCCTGAATGGAGTCTCGAAGATTTTTCCGAATAGCAAAAAAATATTTTTTGTGACGTAACAACAAAGAACAATGGCAGAATTTTGTCTGGACTTTTTTTTGGCGTACATAGATTTCATATATATGAATAAAATTTAATTAATTTTCTACGATTTTTCAATTATTCACTCCTTCTCGTAAAAGCCGGAGTTATTTTATGTTTTTAAAAGCTTATCAAATGATGTTCGAAATGTTACCATTAAAATAGTGGTGTGAGTAAAAATAGTATGAATGCAATTTATCGAGCAGTCGATTATATAAACGAATGATATAATCGACTGATCGATCGACTCATGTAGAGTTGGTTTTGTTTTGATTATTGATATGCTCTATTCTTTCGTCTTTAATCAACTGATATCTTTGAAGAAATGCTTCTACTTTTAAATCCAATTAATAATGGATCAAAATATTGAACGCCAAATCTTTTAACATATTTTTAATTACGGGACGCTTCAATTTGATCCCAGACAATTCTTAGTATGGAGACCTGCCATTGTTCCTTACTGTTTTCAGATTTACTCCTATTTTTGTGCTATAAAACCCCGCTCTAAGCCAAATTTCAGGATTCTGGGTCAACAGGAAGTACCCTATGAATTTTGATTCCCTTGAGAATGACACTCTTCACGACTTTCAATTTTTTTATGATAACGATTCTAACACGTACTACATACGTTCAATATGATATAGAAATGTAACAGAGGCTATCTTAGCGTAGGAAAAGGTGGGAAAGAATATTAAAAAAACCCCAAGAAACAGCTCTATTTTGCAAACAAGGTTTTTAGGGTTCCGTACCTCAAAAGGAAAAAACGGAACCTTTATAGGATCACTTTGTTGTCCGTCTGTCTGTTTGTCTGTCTGTCAAGACCCTTTATCTCGGGAAAGCGTGAAGGTACACGGTGTACAATGATTTATGTTGTTACTGTGTATCCTTTGTTGGAGATCAATGAATCAAATAAATAAACATTATTTTCAGTTCAAAAAACGTCAATAAATTTTTTCACTAACACAAGAATCGATGAAAGCTATACGCAACGTTTATCTCAAAACAATTTCGTTGAGACAGAGAGTTCTAAATCGTCTAAACTATTCCATTAGTGTAAGTGAAGCCACATCAGCGAATTACTTGTAATAGAAACGACACGCAAACGTTGTGGTCGTGGGTCACTGGCCCGTTCTTCTGAAGGACGATTGTAGACTCCATTAGACTGCATAATCTTGTGAAGAGAAAATATTTGCAGAAATACCACTTTTAATAGGGCTTGAAAGGGAATCGGTTGTGCGTTGCGTCCCTCCTTTTCACATCACCATGAGAAGAGGAGTGATGAAACATATGTTACTAAAAGAGTTATGAGTATAAATTCGAACGGGCAGGCCACATCTGCCGAATGTCGCAACAAAATTGGGTGAAGGCTACAAATGACAGGATCCCGTACAGCAGAAGCCGATGACGCGTTAGGTTCAGAAGGAGATGGCGTGACGAATGAAATTCCTATAGAAGAAGGACAAGAGAGGAAGAATAGAAGAGAGGCCTTTGTATTGGAATAATAATCGTAATAATTTGAATGAATGGAAAAGGAAAGATAGGCCTAAGAAAAGATGGATGGTGTGAGGAATGATATTAAAGAAAAAAGAAATAGTATGACGATGACGACGAAATAAAAAACAACGGCAGTATTATCGCGGCGATCCAACGACTGCCATGAATGAGCAAAATGACGACTCACGGCAATTCATTCGCTCATTATTTTTTATCATCATCATCATCATCATCATCATTAAAGCCGAAAGACGTCCACTGCTGGACATAAGCCTCACCCATGCGTCGCCATACCGAACAGTCCGAGATGGGTGTTGTTGTTTTTGCCATCGATGTGCATCGCTGCTCCGATAACGACACCCGTTGTCAACATCGTTGTTTTCAATAACGGTGTTGGACATTCAGATCCAGGCTAAAGTATTGGATGACATGCTGAACAACAACGCAACACTACTATGAAAACGCCATCGTGACTTTACGTTGACGTTTTCATAAACGTTGTAATGTTGAAGTTCGATACCACTGTAGGTATTTCAACGAAACGACATTTATGAAAATAATAATAAAGAAAAGTGTAGGTGCAAGAAATATAAAATATTTTTATGTAATACCTAAAATCAAAGCAAAATGTTTCAATTTCAAATAGACCTACATGGGCACTTATAAAATGTTAGAAGCTAGTGCATGGGCTTAGTCTTAAATACCTACCTATCTACGAATTATTCTAATTCGTTATTGTAATTTCTAGTAATTCTAATTCCATAGTACGCTATTATTTTTACGCTATATTTCTTGTTTCTTTCAAGCACGCAGTTTTGTTGCCATCGTTTCGTACGTCGTTCGGTTGCCTTCGTACGTTCTCGTTCGCCACATCGTTGCTGCTCGCAACGGAACATCGGTTGTTGTCGGGTATGGTCGGGATTGTTCGGCATCGTGTTGAATTTGTTCGATGTTAGCCGGTGTTACCCACGTCGTTTATTCAACATTTCGATATCGTTGGCCAACTCATAGACTAACATCGTTGGCCACCAACGTTTTTTTTAAAAACGGCCACCTGGCCTTGTGCGTCTTGCATCCATCGCATTCCCGCGACTCTCACCAGGTTATCGGTCCACCTAGAGAGGCCATGCCTTATAATAAAAACAAAAGTGGTGAGCCTTCTGATCTAACCTTCTTGTGAGAACGCTTCTATAGCGTTACTTTAATCGTGTGGAAGACGCAAGCAATTCTGTTAAGATTGTGTAAATTGTAGTGTTTAGCTGTTATTGCGTATTCACTTCGGTAAATACATACATGAAGAATTTATTTCAACT
Source organism: Mythimna pallens (assembly GCA_961205895.1). Lineage (NCBI taxonomy): Eukaryota > Metazoa > Arthropoda > Insecta > Lepidoptera > Noctuidae > Mythimna > Mythimna pallens. Next base: position 12,621,381 of record OY540848.1, read on the forward strand.
TAACTTCTGCTAGTGCCTTCGACCGCGTGAAAGCGGAAAATTATCTCAAGAGAATATATTCCTGGGATAAAAGTACCATACTTGATTGGCCTGTTGGTCTTGTGGTTAGTGGCCCTGACTGCTATGCCGGAGGTCGTGGGTTCGATTCCCACCCAGGACAAATGTTTGTGTGATGAGCACGATCATTTGTTCTGTGTCTAGGTGTAATTTATCTATAATATGTATGCGTTTAGAATATATTATGCATTGTGTTGGTTGCCGAGAGTAGCCAAGAGGTCCAGAACAGACTGGAGCGTGTTGGCCTGAAATTGAGTAGAACCAAAACGGAATACTTGTTCTGCGATTTCGGCGGTCTCTCCAATCCAGTGCCTTTAGCTCTGGCTGGAACGTCCATACCGATCTGCTCCGACTTTCGGTACCTCGGGTCAATTGTCCAAGGGGATAGTGAGATAGACCGGGACGTAACACATCGGATTAACGCAGGATAGATGAAATGGCGACAGGTCACGGGAACAACTTGTGACCCACGGATGCCCCTCAAGTTGAAGAGTAAAATCTACAAGTCCGTGATAAGGCCTGTCATACTGTATGGATCAAAATGTTGGGCTGTGAAAAAGACGGATGAAAAAAGATTGCACGTAGCGAAGATGAGAATGTTAAGATGGATGTGTGGTGTAACGAGAATGGATAAAGTGAGAAATGAGTATATTAGGGGAAATTTGAAAGTGGCGCCAGTGACTGAAAAGTTGAACGGGAATCGTTTGTCTTGGTATGGTCATGTGAAGAGGAGGGATGAAACGCATGTTACTAAAAGAGTTATGAGTTTACATGTGGATGGATGGAGAGGGAGAGGGAGACCAAAGAAAAGATGGATGCATTGTGTGAAGAGTGATATGAAAGAAAAGGAAGTTAGTGATAGTCTGACGAGTGACAGGGCAGAATGGAAGAAGAAAACGTGTTGCGCCGACCCCAGATAACACGGGACAAGGGCAGGAAGATGATGATGATGTATGTGTTTAGAAATATATAAGTATGTTTATCAGTTGTCTAGTACTCATAACACAAGCTCTGCTTAGTTTGGGACAAGACGGCGTTGTGTGATAGTTGTGAAATATTAATTATTAACATCATCATTTCAGCCGAAAGAAGTCCACTGTTGGACATGCCTGTGCATCTCGCATCCATCGGATTCCCATGACCCTCACCTGGTCATCGAGTGACGAAAGGTTGGTTAAAGTTATATCCGCACATTTCACCAGAGTAACGCGCCCCTTTCAATTTCCCATGTCATAAAAGAAATAAATGGGCTACGAAGGAACAGATAAACAAACATACAGATATATAATACATACTACAAAAGTTTTTTTTCTGAAACAAACACAGGTATAAATATTCTCTTTGAGAGAAAAAGCTAAACAAAAAAAACAATTAATTATGAATTTTCCTTACACACACAAAACTAGAACAACGTTAGCAAATTATATGGAACTTAAATTAAATCCACTATGTGCTTAGCGGATAATTCGACAGCCATTTCAAAGAAAAAGAAGATTAAGATTTCAGTCAAACAAATTTTGCAATAGGAATATTTTTTTAATTAGTTTTTAGGGTTCCGTTCCTAAAAAGAATAAAACGGAACCCTCATAGGATCACTTTGTTGTTCGTCTGTCTGTCTGTCGGTCAAAACCCTTTATCTCGGGTATAGGAATATATCAGAAAACAGAAAATTGGTGATAAAGTCAGGAAAAAAAAAATATTTTGCGACTCGGAACAAACTTCGTAATTCCATTCGGGAATTATAAAATTGTAAATAACTATTTACATAGATAAGTTTGTACGGAACCCTCAGTGCGCGAGCCTGACTCGCACTTGACCAGTTTTATTTTTTATTATTTATCTACATTGTGCTCACATAATAGAAACGACAAGAAATATGTAACAAAGATTTATGCAACTCATGGTATGATATAAAAGAGTGTTCATGGAGTTTGTTGCGCGTTCTTCTCCATAGAGATCTACGCTTTGGAATGTGCAATTTAGCTTCACTTTTTTTGACTGACCGACATTTAGACAATTTAAAAGTGCCTGTAATTGGTTTATCTTTATATATAAAAGGAGAAACTGACTGACTGACATATCAACGCACAGCCGTAACTATTGGGATTAGCAGCGTGAAATTTTGCACAAGATTTCCTTTAATGACGTAGGCTAGCACTAAGAAAGGATTTTTCAAAATTCACCCCCTAATGGGATGAAATGGGGGTCCAAAGTTTGCATGAAGAAATCAATTTTCACGCGGGCGAAGCCGCTGGCAGAAGCTAGTTTGAAATAAACGTTTCTGATTATTGATAGGTATATGCATAAAAAAAATATTTGTTAACTAACTAGTTTATTAATAAATACTCAATAATCGAATACTAATTGCAAAGGAGATATAATTTTAAACAAATATATGTGAAGGGGCAGGAGGGCCTTCATCAGAACTCATCTCGTGTGATATATGTGGGTAGGTAGGTTGGCAGGTGGGCGTGAGCAAATAAATCACAAGTCCTTATTAAAATCACCGTTGTTTAATCAGCACAGGGTTTAATAATTGAAATGCACAGTCAAATGAACAATGTACAGTCTAAGCAACACGATACCAACTTAATTATAACATTAGATTAAACTATCACTCGGATGCAAAGCGATTCGTCACAAGCGTGGTGTGCAGGCGCCGTCTCGAACAACCGGGTCAAGATGTCCGCCCTCACAACCATCGACAATGACGCTTCGCTAGGCTGACTTTGACAGCTAAAAGTCAACCTGACGTCTGACGTTGACGGATGCGCCGTCACGGCCGGACTGACACTCGACCGTCCTCGGGCGATTTTCTGAAAAAATGAGTTGCAATCGTACATAGTCCGTTCGGCATCCTGACAGACGACTAATTTCAATTGTCACAATGCGCTATGATACTTAAGACTTAAGGCGAGTGTCTCGCAACAATTAAGCCGAATGACACAGCCTCGTCACTAAACAGCGTGTAGGTTAGCTGTTCACAATTGGTACTATTAGACAAGTCAATCCTTTGGTGGATGTGACCCGGACGACAATATTCGTCTTACTATAATCTGCAAAACATCCAGAACAAGTTAGTCAACTTAAAGGACTCTGACTCGGACGACCTATTTCGTCTCATAGAACAAAAGCACGAAGACAAGTCAATCTGATACTGACTCGGACGACATATATTTCGTCTGACTATTTGGCAGGAAAGAGATTCATTCTTACAGGTCGCTCCACTTACCTACGACTATGAATCGTCCCGTTCTGTATGAATTTCAGTTTCGTGCAACATATCCCAAGTCTCAGGATCTGAGCATGTACTGAGAGTGTCTGAGCCTGCTGTGAGCGTCCTCGAATCGGCGGAAACAGTGTTTGAGCATACGGTCAAGGTGTCAGAGTTATCATTGTCATGATTTGAATTAGTTATACTTTCTTCATCTTCCGACGCCGTCTCGGCCTCTTCACAATTTAAAAGACTAGTAGCTATTTCGATCAAACCGATATGTCCCTGGGGTACTGCGCGCAAATTCTCGTGAGAGTATTTGTAAGTTCTCTGAGAACCACCTAAACTTTTAAGTTCGTAGCGATCGTTTTCAATGATAGTAAGGAGGCTCTTTAGAGTACGCATCACTCGTTCAACTTGGCCGTTTGCCCTACTCGTACCAGTCGCGATGAAATGGAGATCTATTTTATGCGCTTGACAAAAGCTCTTAAAATCTGAGCTAATGTAGCAACGGCCCTGATCTGCGATGATTCTTTTCGGGGCTCCAAAGAGACACACTGCTTTTTGTACGGCATATATTGCGCTCTTGGAATCGACTGACAAAGTATGTTCGAGTAAAACGTATTTGGTAAAGGCATCGATTATTACCGAGCAATACTCCTTTCGGTCACTCTTCCCGCTCAGCTTCCCCGAGAAATCTATGTGAATCGTGTGCCAAGGCACGGATACTTTTGGAATCGAATGAAGCTGAACAGGCTGAGCTCCCGATGGACCTTTCGATGCCTTACAAATGATACACGAATCTATAAATTTTCGTACACATTTAGACATATCGGGAAACCAATACTTTTCATACAGCTTGTCTAGAGTTTTGTCCCTGCCTAAATGTTGCAATTCGTTGTGGACATGATTAATTAATGTCCAAATAAGAGACCGTGGAACTACGGGTAGCCATGAAACCGCTTTGTTACGAGTAATCTTCCTGTAGAGTATGCCATCTCTAACGTCATATGTTTGACCTACTGTTTCGGGAAAGCTATTATTATTATGTTTTGCGATAAGATCCTGGATTTCTGCGTCACGTTTTTGTTCAACTGACAGCCAGCCCTGATGTAGTTCAACATAATTGACAGTTTTAGGCTTAGGTTTTACAGGAGCGATAGGAACAGCAGAATCTGACAGTGGATTTCGAGACAGGTAGTCAGCATGCTCCATTTTACTTCCTTCGCGGTATATAATATCGAAATCGTAAGCTTGTAAATAAGCCCACCATCGGTAAACGCGGGGTGTTAGGTCTTTCTTCGATTTCGACGCCTTGAGTGAATTGCAGTCGGTAACTACAACAAATCGCCTACCATATAAATAATGGCGAAAATGCTCTACAGCTCTAACGACTGCTAAAGTTTCTAACTCGTATGAATGATAACGAGATTCCGCGGCTGCTGTACGGCGGCTATAATACTCTACAACGTGTGGAAGATTATTTTTCTTTTGCAGGAGGATGGCTCCATAACCTTTTGAGCTAGCATCGGTATGTAGCTCCACCGGAAGTTCTGGGTCGAATATAGTTAGCACCGGTTCAGACGTGAGAATGCCTACAATTTTGCGCCGTATCTTTTCATGTTCGGTAGTCCAAGTAATTCGCCCTTTAAGTTTTGTAAGAGGGTATAGGGGACCGACTATTTGTGTGAACTCAGGAATAAATTTCCGAAAGTAGGAGGCTAGACCGAGAAATTGGCGAACATTAGTAGCCGATTTAGGTTCTGGGGCATCTGCCAATGCTTGAATCTTCCGTGAATTGGGCCTAATCTCACCGGATTGTACAGAATAACCTAGGTAGTCAATTCGTTGTTTCATAAATTTACATTTCTTTCACAAGAGAACAAGACGATCCGCTGTCAAATAGAAAAGGTACAGACTCACCGGAAGATGTTGTCAAGACGCCCCTTGAAGGACGATGTTCACAATGATGGACTTCTTTGGCCGCAGCTTTACCACCGTTCCTTTTATCGGGACAGTTAGTTGTCACATGACCGTTTTGGCCACAAGTGTAGCACGTTACATCGGTCTTCTTCTCCAACGGACGGGAAGCACTCGAAGTGTCTCGAGGCTCGGCTGATCCCAGCGCGTCACGACGTTTTCGGCATTCAGCAAAACGATGTCCCGATATTCCGCAAAAGTTACATCTGCCAGTGAACCTTTCGCTAGCACGAAAACGCTTCGCCTCAGGTTCGTTAGCTTCGACACCGTCTGAACGCCGCTTAAGAGATACGCCTCCCAGGATTCGAAACAATTGAGTGCGAGTTGTGATATTGTGCGCAATCAATTCGCGTCTTATCAGGCTGTCCTTCTGACAAAGTACAGAAATAACGAATCCAGTCACCACTTCTTCAGGCATCATAGTCTTAGGTATTCGTTCGATTAGGTTCCATAGACGAAGAGCGGCTTCTGAAGCTGTCTCCTTAGTTCCTATTTGGAATCGCAATATTTCGTCGAAATAGTCCTGAAGAAGCTTTGGTTTTGAAAATTTAGCTAACAGTGTCTGTTTGACAACGCTCCAGGACATTTCATCTAAGTTTAGCTTAGTGATACAGGCAGCCGCTCGTCCTTTTAAAGAGGTAGTAAGAGCCATGAGCAAGTCTATTCCTTCTAAGCGCTTATTATGAACGATCGCTTCGGTAATATTGCACCAACCTTTTATGTCACAGTCTGGTTCATCTGGATTAAACGGTAAGAAATGTGTTGCCTGGTTACTCACAGTTGGCGTTGGCTGGGCTGCGAGAACACGAGATAAAAGCATTTCCATGTTATTCAGCAATTTTTCTGCATCCGATTTTGGTGTTTCTTGCTCAATTCTAGCCCCATCCAATCCCACTTCTGATGAAGGGGCAGGAGGGCCTTCATCAGAACTCATCTCGTGTGATATATGTGGGTAGGTAGGTTGGCAGGTGGGCGTGAGCAAATAAATCACAAGTCCTTATTAAAATCACCGTTGTTTAATCAGCACAGGGTTTAATAATTGAAATGCACAGTCAAATGAACAATGTACAGTCTAAGCAACACGATACCAACTTAATTATAACATTAGATTAAACTATCACTCGGATGCAAAGCGATTCGTCACAAGCGTGGTGTGCAGGCGCCGTCTCGAACAACCGGGTCAAGATGTCCGCCCTCACAACCATCGACAATGACGCTTCGCTAGGCTGACTTTGACAGCTAAAAGTCAACCTGACGTCTGACGTTGACGGATGCGCCGTCATATGTATATCTCTCTTTCGACAGCGTATTTACGTACAAGTATTTATAAACATATATAAAAAAAACATTCAATAATAAATTAAGATGGATCAATTATATGAAATTAAAAAAGTAATTCTAATTGACAAATTTCACTTTATTTTTATTAGGAAATGAAGTTGATTGATTACCCACGCAATCGCAGAGTTTCCAACTTAAACTTAGGTTTACACTCGAATAGTAAATGTGTGTACATTTCTCAGCGTTCGAACTAACTAATATCTACCAGGATCACATGTTTGTTCAGCAAGTTCGGGGCGTTTGAGTATTGATGACGTCACATTAATTTGGGAGGAGTTTGACTGTATTAGGAATGTATTGCAGATTTGAATTTCGAGAGTTTAGGAAAGAACTTCATCATTCATCATTGTCATTCTTCTTTTTGTATCGATAGATTCAAATTGTTTATTTTTTTTCAATACACTTACTCGGAAACCTGCTCTTATCCCACCGCTTTTAGAACGTAATAGACTGTTTTCCGCACTAGTGCAGAAAAGTGCGCGTGTTCTCCCCCACTACAATTTTATTACATTTACCATAACAGGCTGGGCGCGCGTCGACCCCCACGAGTCGCCGGTCAACCCTCGTTTATTCATTTCTTCATAATTCATATTTTCCATAACACATTCGCAATCGCATTGGCGATTTTCCACCTCGGTCGCAATGACTTTCTGCACTTATATACTATTTCTGGCCAACGGCAACTAGCTTGAGGTCGGTTTCCCGTCTAACCAAATGAAACTATTAGTAGATAAAAATACAAAAAAGCGTTGTAAAATTGGTGAGTACGAAAACTTATTTTTGGAATGTAAAATACTGCCGGCTCATGAGAGGGTGGTGTTAGCAATAGCTTTAGAACAGTATAATAGTGATATATATAAAAATATTATTGTATGTACGAGATCTCAGAGGACAAATAATATGAAAAGGTTTGTTGTACCCAATTGTAATAACTATTATGGTCGAAGATGTAGAAATTTTTTAGTTCCAACCATTTTTAATAGCCTTCCAGTCGATATAAACAGCTGTATTACAAAAGCGTCATATAAAAATAAAATACATAAGTACCTCTTCAATAAGTTTTGTCAAATCCTCAATGCTGAGGATATTTAGAAAGTGTTTTGTATTTACCATGAATGTGTATGTTTGTGCTAGACAAAAGGAGCTACATCTGCCAACAAACTGCTTTGCAGTTTGGCAGAGGTAATATTTACAGTGTTAAATATGTATTTCTGAGGATAAACTATTTTTCATTTCATTTTTCATTTTTATTTTCATTCATTTCAAATGCTGTTGAATAACCATGTTTTACACGGAACGACTACCTATCAGTGGCGTAGCTAGGCGTGGGCAAAGTGGGCCCTCGACTACGGCCTGGCACCCAAAGGGGCCTCGAGTGTTCGAGGACTCTTTAATAACGAAGGTTTTGTTTTTTAATTTATAGACTCGCATTTGACCACTATTTCACCTGATGGTAAGCGACGATATGGTCAACTCTGAGTTGCGATAGTCGCTGTCTCATTTTCGAAACTATGAAAAAAAGGCTTCGCTGATACACCCACTTCTCTGCTGCAGACCTTCGCAACCCAGTTACTGGGCCACACAATACTTTTTGGATAGACTGATGGTCAGACTTTCTGGTGTCTAACTACCTGTAACGTCTGTCAAAAATCTACAAATGACTACCGGGACCACGTTTTATGCGCTTTCTGAGGTACGGGATGTCAGTAATATCCTAGGCTAGCTTCTTAGAAAGTCGGTTTCTCCATACTAAATTTGGACCCACGTTTCATCCTCTTAGGGGGTGAATTTCGGAAAATCCGTTCTTAGCGGATGTCTACACCCTATAGGGAAACCTACTTGCCAAATTTTAAGTTTGTTGGTGTTATTATTTTCGGAGATTTCGTGATTAATCAGTGAGTGGTATTTTGCTTTTATATAAACAACAGCATCTACTTATGACACGAATACGTAGTAACTCTTTTGTCCATTGTACCTGTTTACACATGTATGTATTCATGTGTACATATTCTGCCTTTCAATTTATTTCCCGATTAATAATTCATGTAATCAGTTTATGAGTACAAAGCCATGTTTATGTTTCATAGGCTTAGGGCACGTTTCCACTGACACGGAGCTGGGCAGATTTTGAATTGGCCAATCTCCACTCCGCAACATTAAAAATAGTGGAAGTTGTGCGGAGTAGAGCTGAGCGACCACTCAAATAAAACAAATAAAACACTTACATTGTTCACACCTCTACGGTCCGGACTAAGCGTTTCGCTTTGTCGTTTAAACCGCGCTCATTGAAGAACTAGAACAATTTGCCTACTGCGGCCTTTTTAATTTACGTTTCTTCAAGGCTAGAGTGATAAGGCTCTTACTAAACTAGTGCGGTTCACCATCAACAATAGCATCTCTGCTTAGCATCAGGGATCGCAGTCAAGCACTAGTTTTTAATTAGTACAAAAAATAATGTGTCCGTACCCGTTACTGATCATATTTGTGTAGTCAAAAGAAAAAAAAAAAGAAATCCCAAAAAACGAAAATTTGTTTCAATTGGTTAATTCATAATCGAACCAATTATTCATAACCATTGCTACTAGAAAAAACTATGCGCAGTGATTTTCTGTTTTGACCGCCATTCATTCATTCATTCATAAATTAATAGCCTGTACAGTGTTTCCATAAATTGAGTGACACTTTGGGATATAAACAAAAGCTAAATAATAACAAGACCTTTTCTAATAAGTCCTTTAAATATTTGTACTAATTAAAAATTAGTGGTGTATAATCAAAAAAAAATAACACGTGGCACCGAGCTGAACGGAATAGAGTCGAGCGCAGAGCGCGAAAGTGAGGGCTTAACTCCACTTCGTCCCACTATGCTTCAATGGAAACACTTCGCACTTTTCACTGCTCTTCGTCGCACCCATCCCACTCCATATCAATGGAAAGGCACTTTTATGTAGATGTGTATAATTTTATTGTCAGATCTTGTGTTAAATGTACAAACACATAACATTACACGTGTGTATCATATTTTTGTCTGTGAGCTGTGAACCCAGTGGTAATGGCTCCGACTTACGAGTCTTAGGTCTCGGGTCCGATAATGACCACACGTCGGAATTTGGTAAAGTTATTCATCTACTTGCATCGAAATTTTGATATTAATATGGATCTTCCCGGGATTTCTAATGAAAAATCCCGTGTAGCCAACAATATTCCAAATAAATAATAATAAAAACCTCAGAGATAAATAAGACAGATAAAACAAAGATAATTAACACACAATTTTTATTAGTATTTTTCATTGAAAAAGATCTCTCTACGTCAACTGAGGTAAGGTTAATGAATTTATACAATTCCTCCTCCTCGACATTAATGCAGGAAGAATTTTTACTGCTATATTTCTGATAGTGTCATAAAAAAATCTGCTCTTTAAAATTAATCTCGGGATTTGAGGCATAAACACTTTATTTTTACGCTGTATGAAATCGGTGTAAGTACATGTTTAATTCTACTTAATTCCGATCTCTGATAATGACATGCAAATTCTAGTATCATCATAAACATATCTGGCGAAGGACGTCTACTGTTATACCTAGGCCTTCCCCAAGTCTCGCCACAACGAACGGTCTTGTGCATTTCGTATCCATCGAACTCCCGGGCTATTATGAGCCTTAGTGTCAAATTAACCCTCCAAAATTAACACATCCCACAGATCTTGTTTCGCAGCTAAAGCGACAAATTATAATTATCATTTCTTTTCTAGAAGCCCATAGAAAGTGGGGCGTCACTCAGAGCACGTCCCGAGCAAAAGGGGTGATTTCAAAGAAAAGGGTTACTTATCTTGTATTATAGTGACAGCAAGATAAAACAAGGGAATACCAGGTATAAAAAGGCTTACGGGAAAAGGAGACAAATTGCAAAGGAGGGTAAAGGATGCTGGACCTAGAATTAACTTTCGCTTATTTAGACTTGGTAGAGTAATACCAATGATTTACGGAATTTCAATAAAATGCGAAGCGAGCGCACCAGTACCTACAAGGCACTGGTTATGTTACTACTGACGCGTTTGTAATGCAGAAATTGGAGATAATTTGGTTCGATTCCCATCCAGGACAAATGTTTGTGTGATGAGCACGATAATTTGTTCTGTGTCTGGGTGTAATCTATACTTATATATAAAAGGAGAAACTGACTGACTGACATATCAACGCACAGCTAAAGCTACTGGGACTAGGAGTGTGAAATTTTCCACAAGGTTTCCTTTTACGACGTAAGTGAGCACTAAGAGAGGATTTTCCAAAATTCAACCCCTAAGGGGATGAAACGGGGGTCCAAAGTTTGTATGGAGAAACCTAATTTCACGCGGGTGAAGCCGCTGGCAGAAGCTAGTTTATCTATAATATGTATGTATTTATAAATATATGAGTGTGTTTATCAATTGTCTAGTACTCGTAATACAAGCTCTATTTAGCTTGGGTTTATACGGCATTGTTTAATATTTGTGGAATATTATTATTATAAAAAATAGCTTAGTGTAGTGTAAACCTTATTCTTACACTTTTACATTACTATTAAAAAATTATTCGAACTTATCTTGAACTGACAGTAATCCAATAACACTGATCAACATTTGTTTTTTATCATGAGCAAGGAGGTTGTCATGTAAGTTTTATAGCGTTTGATTAGCTGAATTCGTTCACATATTACATCTGTCACATCCAGTTCTTGGAATGCCGCATGTTACTACTCCGTTCCCGGAAGTCGCAGCATTATGCAAAAAAAAAAAAAAATATTTATTGTCTCATTAAATTTTACAAATTTAGATGTAGCCCTGAACCCCACACTAGGATTACTTGTGTTGTGGGATCCAGTGTCTTCCAATCCGTATTCGAAAGGTACAATAACAAAGAAAGCAGATAAATAGTAAACTAAAGATAATGATAAAAAAAATTAAGTGGATTGTGTAAGAGTGTGGTGTAGTGAATAATAATAATAAATAATAATAACAAAATCTTTATTTTGTACGTTTAACAAACACAGTAACAGTATATAATGACATGAACAGATATAATAGTTGTACAAACATTGATCAGTGGAAATAAAATGAACATTTGACTCCTAAACTATGAATAAACTAAATAAGAATGTAGTGTGGGAAGTGTAGTGTTGTAGGCGAGAGTTTCTGAGTGCTTGCGAGAAGGGTAAGAGTGGTCGCAAGTGTTAGTGTGTTACTCGTATACCTGTGCGTTTATTGATTATACTATTTTACATAGCCTTCCTCAATAAACGGGTTATCCAAAACTATTCTAATTGATCGATTGATCACCACTTTGTGTGATCAAAGAGTTGGCTCGTTCTTCGCTCAAATAATTAGCATTGCTATTCAACGTGGCAATGCTGCCAGTCTTCTGGGCACGTTTCTGTATTACAGCGATGTGGACGAGTATTTTGACGCCTGAGTCTATTTTGAGTGTACAAATATGGAGATTTAATTACTGTAGTGACTCTGATTATAGTAGATTAACTTAAAAAAAAAAAAACAAAAAAAAATCTAATTCGAACCAGTTAATCCTGAGATTAGCGCGTTCAACCAACCAAACAAACACACTCTTCAGCTTTATTTATTCAGCTAACAACTACTTAGGTACACGAGACATAGACTTTATATTAAAATGGAACTTCATTCACTAAAGTATAAATTAATTACAGGTTAACACCACAAGTGCACTATTTTCGGTTACATAAGTATCTAATTATTAATAATACTAGAAACAATTACAAATCACAACAATTTAGGTATATTAAAATTGATAGATCAGTAAATAAAATTACATTACAACACATCATCTTCCTGCCCTTGTCCCGTTTTATTCGGGCTCGGCACAACACGTTTTTTTCTTCCATTCTGTCCTGTCACTCGTCACGCTATCACTAACAACTCCATTTTCTTTCATATCACTTTTCACACAACCCATCCATCTTTTTTGGTCTCCCTCTCCCTCTCCATCCATCCACATGTAAACTCATAACTCTTTTACTAACATGCGTTTCATCCCTCCTCTTCACATGACCATAAATATCAAGACAAACGATTCCCTTTAAACTTTTCAGTCACTGGCGCCACTTTCAAACTTCCCTTTATATACTCATTTCTCACTTTATCCATTCTCGTCACACCACACACCCATCTTAATTGATTAAAATTGAAAATTATTAAAAGCATAAGCTAAACCACCGTAGCTTCGCTTTTAGTCTGCAACCAGCTTTAATTCAGTTTATTTATGTAGGCTACACTGACCAATGTGGTTAAGCCTACTATTTTTTTTAATTAAATTACTTTTAATACCCTTTTAATTGTACGAATTGTGGTTGCTGAGGTTGATCACAGAAGATCAATTCTATGATGAATAAAAACAGCTGAATATCATAGCATAGTATAGTTCCCACTGTTGGGACTCAGACCTCCTCTCTAGGAGAGAGAATGGGCCGTAATCCACCACACGGGCCCAGTGCGAGTTGGTGGATCTAGAACGTGCCGGTTTCCTCACGATGTTTTCCTTCACCGTAGTGAGAGCAGTAGTGATGAAATAAATTACACAAAGTAATGCACCTAGCTGGGTTAGAACCTGCAACCTACAACTCGTAAGTCGGGGCCGTTGCCACTCGGTCACCACTGTTCAAAAACAGCTGAATAAACTGAAATAATAAACAAATTATTTTTGTTGTTACTGACATAGGTTTTTATAACGATATAGACTGAGAGTGCTTGGCGGTGATCCCACCTGATTCTAAGCCGTGATATAATCGTTGATGGTGAAGCGCACAAGTCTTTAAAGAGCCTATTCACTCTCGCTTTAAAGGTACCTAAATTATAAACGGACGGGAAGATCGCATCAAGCAATTGTTCCAGTCTTTCGATGTGCACGGTTTTATCGCCGACGAGGCGAAAAACTTCAAAAGCAGAGTGATTCATGAGGAAACTTTATGTGTACCTATAACACATACAGATTATAATAGAAATAAACTGAGGATTCTAAAGATTTCTAAAACATATGTGAAGCATGGGCGGGTCGCTAGTTTAAAATATACATGGTATGTGTAAGGTACAACCGCACATACTGCAAGTCAGCATTTACGGCTCACACTCATTTTACTTTATAATAATCTTCAGTTCGTCGTCGAGCCATCAAGCCGGGCGATATCATCACGGCCAACAAGGGCCGCGTGGCACACACACACACACATCAGTTCATTAGCTCATTTTACCTAAACTCCTGGAACAATACAGTAGTTTAAATTATTTTACCATCTTTTATTCTATTCCGCCCACATCATCAAAAAGTAGTGTGATCTAGCAAGAGATGTGTGTGTGAATATGAAAATACCTGTAACAAATAACCGCCCCTAAAACAATAATTCAACATCCTCAAAACATCATCCCCCAAGGTAAATTCAAGGTCGTTCCTGTACCCAAGATTATCTAGCTACCTGACCCAGGTGTTTTGCAAAACGTGGACACTAACATTGAAATGCCGCCATAATATAGGTCCAACTCATATCCTCTAGTGCTTTACTGTCAAAACTTATTTTGACTAATTTAGAACACTCTGGGAGGAAACAAAGTGACACTATGGTACAGGGGTTTCCTAATTTATTTATTACTAGCTTTTGCCCATGGCTTCGCCCGCGTATAATAAAGCAGCTTTCTATCAGTGAAATAATTTTAGCAATCGGACCAGTACTTCCAGAGATTTCCTCATACAAACAAAAAAACAAAAAACCAACTTTACCTCTTTATAATAATATTAGTGTTGATGTAGACGATAATTTTATTATTTTATATACAACCGACTTCATGAAAATGCGCCTAAAAAGTTTTGCAGGAATGTAGTTGATTTCCACTCTAATTCATTCCGTTATCCCCCCCCCCCCCCACACAGGGGCCAGAGCTTACTAAAAAAAAATATCAGCATCTAGCACTGAAATACTCTCTGTGGAATCAGAAGTGCCGTACTACAAGTATGAGCCCGACCCAATTCTTAATAATGGTCATATCACTTTGTACTAAGATCGGCCCATCATCACTAACAGGACTATTGTAGCCAATAAGCCTGATATAGTGGCGGTGGACCGAAGCGGGGGGCGTGCAATGATGGTTGACATTTCTGTTCCGTATAAGGAGAACCTTGTGAAATCCGAAAAAGTTATTACAAATTAAGTAAGTGTATTGACTTAGCTCACGAGGTTGTTGACATGTGGGATGTGGACTCGGCAATCATTGTACCGATATTCATGTCAGCCAATGGCTTAATAGAAAAGAGCCTCGACCAACACCTTAGGAGCCTAGCATTAGGCGAATGGATCAAGGGCTTGATTCAAAGGTGAAGGTGGTACTCTTGGACACGGCTCGTATAGTTAGGAGGTTCTTTTCTTTGGAGCCCTGACCGCTGGTAGCTAGGACCCTGTTCCCGATACCGGAGGGATACTATTTTTTATATTTTTAAATGTTTTATTTTTATTGAAAGCAGTGGTGGCCGAGTGGTAATGGCTCCGACTTACGAGTTGTAGGTCGCGGGTTCAAACCCAGCCAGGCACATTACTTTGTGTAATTTACTTCATCAGCACTGCTCTCAAAACGGTGAAAGAAAACATCTTGAGGAAACCGGCATGTCCTAGAACCAAAACTTCGAAGACATGTGACATCCACCAAGGATTACGGCCCATTCCCTCTCCTAGAGAGGAGGCCTGAGTTTCAATAGTGAGATCATTATAGGGCCGACTATATTTAAGAATATAATTTATGTGTAAATGTAAATTACAAAACGGAATAATAATAAAAACCATAGCCTTTAGCCAACCATAGCTTTTGATCTTTATTTTCTATATGTCGCAATAGTTTCCCACCAACTGAGGTTGTCCTTGCTCTAGCATAGCGCGTACAGGGATAATCGTCGGTTGGTATCACGTTCTATGATAATTTAAATAAAGGGCCTCTGCGATTTGGCTTCGGACCCTCGTATGCCTTCCAAAGGTCCAGTACCTCATGGTCCTGATATAAAAACAAAAAAAAAACATTATCGAACTCAAAGAAAAACACGCAAAAAGAAGAAATCTCTTCAAAATTTTAAGAATTCAATTTCTAAACAAGTTAATGTAAAACACTTCCATAAACCACAGTTCCTGAACATTAGTTAACCTAATGATCTAATAACTCTTATTAAACATACAAAACATGGTTAATCTGTGTTTAAGTAACTCCTTGTTTAACGTTAGTCAACTCGGTTAAAATATGTGTTACTAAGTTATCTGTCCCAAGATTTATTGTAGGTACAGAGCAAGGAACCACATGCCGGCAGATTATAAAGACACGATTGCTCCAAATTTGTGGCTGCCTAATAGCGTGTTCACCTCTTTTTCTTGAGATGGCAAATCATCCAATGACTTCTTTAACTGTAGGGTTTTTTTTTCGGTGGGATAATCATCTTATGACATCCCCCGAAGGCGGCATCTCTTGGGCAAAGCGGGAGATAGTGTCAGACTTTTACTGACTAAAAACCCACTCCTCTTCCTTCGTTGCCTTTCGTACCAGGGCCGAGTCTTCCTTTCAGAATCAGACCCTTGGCCCCAGTAGGCTTCGACCCTGATGGGCCCCTACAGTTGCTGACATCTCCTTGAGGCGCGAGTGAAACAGTACGCGCCGTCGACGACTTGGTCTCGGTTCGGACGGTTACCGGACGGTCGGACGGCGAGCTACCCATTGCTCACCATCCGCAAGCCCGCGCCAACGGTGGCCGGAATTCGGGATCCGAGAGGGCATGTCAGATGTTTATTAATAATAATTATAATTTATTTCAGGTAAACAGTACCCATATCATAATAAATAACTCACATAACTATATCAAATTATTTTGTTAGTAATTATGATTTAAAACTATGTTAGTAACACTTCACTACGTACTATATCGTCTTGGTGCTGTCCTGTGGTATTTGTCAGCTAAAGCGACGGAACAACACGCCCTATGGCCAAAAGTCTTCTTTCCCAACAAGATGCAGAAAATAGATCGTTACTCGCACCACAAACTCCTTAAAATTGACATTCCGGTGCGACTCCAGCAACTGCACCCTCAGTGTGTACTTGCCACTTTTGGCGCACATATTCAACGATGTTATTGACTAAAACCCACCGGTGTCCTTCAGTTGTTTCTTGTTTTCCAGGACCATAGTATCTATTTCGAAAATTCCCGTGCCCCTAGCGGGCATCGGCTCTATTGGGCCCCTGTGGTTTTACTGATCATTGAGGAGCGCCTTGAATACTACGCGCCGTCGACGACTTGGACTCGGTTCTTGCGAGATGGCCAGATGGTGAGCTACCCATTGCTCGTCCAGGTTAGATTTTGCATGGAGCAACTGTGTATATGACAGTGACGGAATAACATAAATGTCCCTTTACAAAATTATTGTGAGATTATCTGGCTACTGACTACCGTAGTGACACTTTTTTTTACCCAACTACAGCAAAGCCAAATGATTTTGACATGCTATGTATGTATGTGTGTGTTTTCCCTCATAGCTCCTAATCTACTTATCGGAACTCGATGTATGAGGTATCGTTAGAACCGTTTTAATTGTCTGCTGAATGCAGTTTACGTGATGTGTCACAAAACTCGATATGGCGCCCTCTAGCGGACAAAAAATAATGCGTTAAAAATAAAAATCAAGATAAATACGCTGGTATCATTGTCATAGTTGGGTTTTAGTATTTTCCTTTTTTTTTCTTGACACGAATAATTGCTTAACTGCGATCTCACCTGATGGTAAGCAGTCATGTTATCGTTGATGGTAAAGTACACTTTTTCACTCTAGCCTTGAAGACACCTAAATTATAAACGGACGGGAAGACTGCAGCAGGCAAATTGTTCTAGACCTTCTCTCTCCCGTTAAATATGTACAAAAAGGCAGCAGGGACCAACCCGAAGCACAAAGGAATTGCGGTCTCCGTGGTCTGTGATCTTATAGTAGATTATTCTGTAATTTTCAGCTAAATACTGCACCAGACGTGAAAGAAATACTGCTTATTATGCATTGCGAGTTATTAGTTTAAACTCATGAGAAATGGTCTAGCATCTGTGCTCCTGCATAATTATGAGCTTAGCTGCTCCATGCCATTTTATTATAGTCTTAAACCTATTAAGTTTGATTAATGAGACACTATTAGTTGCTGACTCTATGGGTACTTGATCTACTGACCGGCTAATCTATTGTGATGATCTGTTTAGAACATGATATTATTAGGTTTTCATATGTAAATAGATTATTTATTCTGTTTTTTGTTACCAAGAATATTATTTAATTTGTTTTGTATTCGATTATTCATTGCAATCGACTAATTGTGGTAGAAACATCGAAACGTTATTGTGATTATCTGTAGTAAAACTGTCGATGTAGCATAATGACGGCTCATAGCCTTTTTGTTCAGTTGGTGATCGCTGAGATCAGACGCACAATTTGTCCCTTGCATTATTGTAGCGACAAGAAATATTATTATATAACCGAGATATTTGTATCACTTAACATGATTCAAAAGAGTGACCATAAAATTTTTTGCACATTCTTCTACATAGATATCTACGCTTTGGAATGAGCAATTGGCATAATTTTTCTTACTAACCGGTCGATCGTCGGCCACCGGTCTGCATAAAACCGTACTGTCTAATCCGACTTCCGAAGTCGCGACACGACTTCCCCGCGTTCACTAAAACGACGATATTTCAGAAAATACGCGTCCTAGTTCAACGAACCTTACGTTACTGAAATTGTTATGAAATAAGCTATCTGATTATATAGGGTTTTGGGTAGATTCACCTTGTAATGTATTACTAATTTGAACTTGAAAGTTCAAAAGTACTGACTTCTTGACAATTCAAAAGTAATTAAAAAAAGAAAAAACTTAAAAAAAGAACCAATTAAATTAATGGTTTATTTGAAATAAATATTTTTTTTTATTCTAAAGTGAGCTGTTTTATTACAATACGATATCATGTTGATGATATATTTTATGAAGTGAATGTGAGAACGCTGTAGACTCCGCGGGTTCATAGAACACTTTATATTTGGACCCTCTTTTTTACTAATATTAATAGGGTCAACCTAGTTTATGAAGTGAATGTGAGAACACTGTAGACTCCGCGGGTTCATAGATTACTTTATATTTGGACCCACTTTTTTTACTAATATCTATTAATAGGGTCGCGTTTGACCGCTATTTTACCTGATGGTAAACGATTATATAATATGTTGACCAATGTTGGAGCATACTAGGTTATATAGCTTTGGACATTATCAAGTCAAAAATGTCCTTAAACTTCTCCATTAAAAAATAAACACTAACATTAGTCCTTCAAGTTCTATAATAGTCAAAACGAAGTATCATCGCATTAAGTCCGGTGCCTTAATGTGTTTGCCTCCTAATTGCTCGTTACTGCCCTAAACAACGTTTAAACGTCCGTCTAATGCTTACTTAAACGTTCAGGTGAACGTTTGTAACAGCTGTCGCGTGCTGTTAATTTTAAATTAGAACGAAATATGTTTTTCTCGTCTTTTCGAGTTATGGAGGTAAATTGGAGGTTATTTTTTTAAGTGATTTAGAACCAGTGCTTGATTGCGATCCCACCTGATGGTTAGCAGTGATGCAATAGATAATGGTGATGCGCATTAGTTTATTAAGAGCCTATTCACTCTAGCCTTGAAGAAACCTAAATTATATTCGAACGAGACGACCGCAGGCAAATTATGCCAGTCTTTCGATGTACAATGTATAAACGATACGGACAAAGCGAAATGCTCAGTCCAGACTGTACAGCTAGGTGTCAACTATGTAGGGATGGACACCCTACGTAAGTCGGGTTATCCGATGGTAGAAAGGTGATGGTGGAACAAAGTAGTAATTTTTCCACCAAAAAAATTTACTAGTTTTTCCAACTTATTGGTTTGATGATTTAAGTCACTAAGTCTTATCATTTAAACTGTAAGACGTGCCGAGCAGGACGTATGCCTCCAACATAACACCACTAAATTAACCAGTCCAGTTTTTCTCTCATCTAGCAGATTCATACGTCCTTCACCAAGTTATCGGTTGACCTTACGGACGCCTTCTAAGGTAACGCCTTCCAATACTGTC
This sequence comes from Mythimna pallens, assembly GCA_961205895.1. Taxonomy (NCBI): domain Eukaryota; kingdom Metazoa; phylum Arthropoda; class Insecta; order Lepidoptera; family Noctuidae; genus Mythimna; species Mythimna pallens. The sequence goes on from OY540848.1 coordinate 12,641,141, forward strand.
AGTATCTCTAATGTATAGTCAACATTATCAGGTCTATAGTAATATTACAACGAAGTATTTGTTAGTTTTTAAGTAAGGGGTAATATCTGAAATTGTTTTGTTTTTAGGGTTCCGTACGTCAAACGGAAAAAATGGTACCCTTATTGGATCATTTTATTATCCATCCGTCTGTCTGTCTGTCTGTCTGTCAAGATCCTTTATCTCGGGTACGCGTGAAGGTATCGAGTTGAAATTATAACCATATAGTCAAGTCTGTGATTTTTTCACAGCATCAAGGGACCTGTGAAAAAATCAAACTTCTAAGTTAATAAAAATAAAAGATACGGTCGTTTATGTCGCAAAAAACGTATATTCGACTCTCTCAAGGAAATCAAAATTCATAGGGTAGTTCGTGTTAGCCCAGAATCCTGAAATTTGGCATAAAACAAGGTCTTATAGTACAGATATAGGAATAAATCTGAAAACAGTAAATTTGTTGTTACGTCACAAGTGTTTGCTTTTCGAGAAAATATTCGAAACTCCATTCAGGAATTGAACTGTTTACATAAGTAGGTTTGTACGGAACCCTAAGTGCGACAGTCCGACTCGCACTTGCCCAATTTTTTTTTTTACTTTTCCCCTTTATAGGAATTACTCCTGAATCGTGGGTGCATTACAAGACAGTCAGATCAGAAACAACTATATTTATATAGGCATTGTTCAATATTTGTTCCGTGCGAGAATCGAAGCTGCGACACGCAATGTAGCAGCCAGTTGCTCAACCGCTGCCCCTACCGTGCCATCAAACTTAACTGATTCTGAAAATTAATAATATTCCACAACTATCACACAACGCCGTTTAGTCCCAAGCTAAGCAGAGCTTGTGTTATGAATACCTACTTGATGAGACCACCCATTGAGACACCCATTTAATTTTAAGTTCCTATTGTAATTTTTATTATTGGTGTACAATAAAGAATATATCTATCTATCTAAACATCTGAAAAACATACTTATATAATTCTATAGACATACATATCACTAACATAGTAAAAAACAAAGTCGCTTCCTACTGTCTGTTCCTATATATGCCTAGATCTTTAAAACTACGCAATGGATTTTGATGCAGATTATTTTAATAGATAGAGTGATTCAAGAGAAAGGTTTATATGTGTGATAACATACATAATATAGTAGAGAAATACTGGTAATTTTAGAAGTTTCTAATGTGATGTCGTAAATAAACCCATTTTTTGCGCTTACATTGCAAACGATGGCTGAACCGTACGAGATAGATCAAAATGATTCACTACAGTACACCTTAAACATGTCTACAAAAAATTTCGGGATGGTATATGTCTATCTCTTCGGGATATCCATTTTTTATCCTTTACTTTTTACAAGAAATAATGGCTCATTTACGAAGCGATTTTAAGTAATACAGCATTAATCCTTATCCAATTAAGTACCTTAAATACATTGTGCATTTAATATAAATCAATATGGCCCTGTTCAGCATGTAATTTAAATGAATATTTTAAGCTATTACAGATTTAAAATGCAGGGACATAGCGGTTGCTGTGGTATCAGCATTGCACCCATGCGAAGCCGGGGCGGGTCGCTAGTTATAAATTAAACCCAGACAGAACAAATTAATGATCGTGCTCATCACACAAATATTAGTCCTAGGTGGGAATCGAACCCACGACCTCCAGCATAGCAATCAGGGCCACTAACCATTAGACCAACAGGCCAGTCAAATTCTTCCAGTAATAATATACCTGCAGTCCCCGAGTACTATAAATTATTTTCGTGTCATGAGTTTTGCGGCAGAAGCTAATATTATATTCAATGGTAAAGTAGAAAGAAGAAAATGATGAATCGAAGACTGTAAAAATTATATGGATAACTGTTGGTCTAGTGGTTAGTATCCCTGGCTGCTATGCCAGAGGTCGTGGGTTCGATTCCTACTCAGGACAAATCTATGTGTGATGAGCACGATCATTTGTTCTGTGTCTAGGTGTAATTTATCTATAATATGTATGTATTTAGAAATATATAAGTATGTTTATCAGTTGTCTAGTACTCATAGCACAAGCTCTGCTTAGCTTGGGACTAGATGGCGTTATGTGATAGTTGTGGAATAGCGCGCCGTGTCCAATAGTATTGCTTTTTATTATTATTATTTTAGTATATAGTCTACCCGTGTACCTAATTTCAACTGAATCCGTTCTGTTGTTTAAGCGTGAAGGAGTAACAAACACATACACATGGATACAAACCTTCGCCTTTATTAGTTTGACTTAGAAATTGTAATTTTAATACCATTATACGATTATAATGCAATTTTAAAAAGAACAGCTATTAGTTTTATATCGAAACTCACGATTCAAATTAAGCTCATCTTTCCAAATACATTTTTTTTTTTATTAAAACAAATGGCACTCGCTAGGAATCGCTCCTATATCGTGAGTGCGTTCACAAATATGTACTCACATACATACACAAGACACCCAGACTCGAAACAAATATCTCTAAGCCGTACAAATTAAAACGAAATATAGACACGTTAAAAAGAAACATCTAACTTATATATTTCAAAACTAATGCCTTTATTCCCTCAGCGCCATAACTCCAAAGGAACAGAAATCATACATGAGTCCTTTCGTGTATTAATGCGGTAGAAAATCCTACAAAGCATGAACCATTTCTTCGACTTAGTTGAAGTCGTAGCAACGACGAAGCCCCTATATTATTTTCATGAGGCAACATTTCTAGAGTTCCGTGGGAAGATGAAAAACCCTTTTATTTTTTATGATCCTGCACTAGACATTTTTAAATCTAAATCAATTTATTATTTTGTTCCTAATTTGTTAATAGCTTTTATTTTCCTTATAATTTCAGTTATTAAGTTCTTTCTAATATACCACGGGTAAAGGCCTCCTCCAGTTTCTTCCTATTATCCCTGTCATTTGCAATATTCTGGCAGTCATTACCTTCTGTATCAAAAAAATCACATTCTCGTCGGTCTGCCTACTTTTCTTTTTCCATTCTATAGTTTTAGTTGTCCACCTAAAATCTTCCCCGTCTTCCCTAAAACAATAAACGTAGGTAAAAAAGGTGAAAAGACTTATTGAAAACAAAATGTAATTAAGAGGACGTTGTTTGTGCCGGAACATTAGTATGCCCAAAAGCATTATTTTATAACTGTAAAACGTTTTTGGACATAATACGTAATAGGTTTATGGATGCTAAGCTACTTGTAAAGAAATCAATTGAGGTATGTTCTTTAACTAAATGGTTAAATGCGCTTGCTGCGCGAATCGAGTAAGAGTTGCTACGGTAGACTGTACGTGACTGAGGAGCGTGAAAGATTTCCTATACGACAGTGCCATTTCGTGCGGAAGAAACGCCCGTGTGTCACCATTGTGTGGACCGCGTGGAGGACACAATGGAGCACACGGTAGAGGTGTGCCCCTTGCTTGGGCAGAGAACCGTCGTGTCCTCGTGGGAGCGATCAGCAGTAACGACCTTTCCGGCCGGCCACGGTCCGGAGCGAGGAGGAGTAGCAGGCAGTCGCCTCCTTCTGCGAAGCAGTAATGTTAGCAAAGGAGGCGGCCGCACGTGTGAGGGAACGGCCCTCACGCCCCAGCCACCGGGATCCCGATCCCGATTTCCAGCCACCGTAGGCGCAGGCTTGCGGTCGGCGAGCAATGGCTAGCACGCCGTCCGGTTGTCTGGTAACCGTCCGGGCCGAGCCCAAGTCATTTACGGCGCGTAGTGTTCCACGCGCGCCTCAAAGAGATGTCAGCAAATCGCAGGGGCCCAGCAGGGTCGAAGCCTACTGGGGCTAAGGGTTAAGTGAAAATGAACCCCGGAACCCTGGAACGCAAGGCAAAGAAGGAACAAAGGAGTGAGTTTTAGTAAGTAAAAGCCTGATACAAAAGGGCGACAGATGTCATTAGACGAAAAAAAAAACTTTCCACCTAAAAAAAAACTACGACAGTGCTATTATTAATAATATACGGAACCTTAAACTTACACATGCTACACGCTCTTGCAGGTTTCCATAAACCACTGAGTCTCCGAGGGAATCTTTGTTATGTGTATTTTATTTACTTAACTCTGTTGATATTATTTTTAGGAGCTTGTTGTAAATAACTCTAGCGTTTGTTTTATCCCTTTACTTTTACTTTACTGAAACTTTTTATCTTTTAGTTGCTGAAAGGCATAAATAACGGTTTTTTATTTTATATTTTTCGCTCTAGTTTACAAAATAGTTCCTAGTCCTAATGATTATCAGAAATGCACAATATTGCTTTAACACCAACAAAGAAGAAAAATAATATTATTAATGGGTATACAATTTAAAAATGTCATAATCTCACAATGGATATATAATTTGAAAGGGTCATAATCTCACCAAACAATTGTCATAAATATATTTCACAGATTTTAATGGGACTTTTTTCCTTACTTATTTTATTTATATCGTATACGAATGTGTGAGGTAAGAATAAACGTTATTCCTTTCTTTCTTTTCTTTCTTTCATTCAAATACAAAAATAAGTGTTCTATGTGAGCTCGACAAATGGATGTGTGATTAATACTTGTACGTTAAAATTGTACTGTGATTAACCATAATCTGAATGCACGTTAGTGCTATACACTGAAGCTCGACATTACTCTAGTGCGACATGAAGAATTAACATATTTTAGGGCACCCCGATACGGGAAGGTTAGGATGGAAAGTTAAGGCAGGAGCGAAGCGGAGCGGGGCTCCCGCCTTAGTCTACAAGTTTTTTTTTATAACCACCCAGAAGCAGAACCCCGCAGAGCAGGGCTCCGTCGAGCTATCTTGCCAGGTAGGGTAGTGTCAAACTACTGTAATACTGCACCAACGTACTGTCGAATTACAGTAGTCACACAAATAGTAGTCACACACTTGTTTAACGCACAATCGTATCATGTCACACCAGTAAGTTGTCAAGCTTCAGTATGTCACACAAGCGTGCATTTGTGATAAAGTGAGTCGCAGTTAAGTTTTGTCGCACAAAAGTTAATCGCACATCCATTTGTCAAGCTCATGTAGTACACTCTATAAAAATCACTTACGTGGTTAGGTTGACTGGTAGAGAATGCCTAAGACATTAATCCCGCCTTTGTACTTTTGGGTTGCATGAAGTTTTAATAAATAAATTATAAATAATCTTAATTTTTCTTTTTATATCTTTCCTCAGTATGGGGAGCTGTGTTTCTCTTAATATGTTTACGTAATTTCCCATCCTGTATTTTTTTTTTTGCATTGCTTTGGGATTTTGTATAGTGCTCAACACGACGTCGCATAGTATTACGTTGCATTCTTTGCATATAACGTAACTGCGGTACTCTAACTTTCCAAAAACGCTCTCCTAGATACAAATAATTTGACGAATTAGGGTAATTTAGCAGTAAGTCACAAGCGTTAGTTAAGAACAGGTGATTAGCAATTAAGGGCTCATTGAGAGGGTCCGCCTGACCCTCGATCAATCATTCAGTCCCAGCTTGAGTAATTATGGCATAAGTAGGTGTTTTTCATAATAACGCTGCTCTGAAAAAGAAGGCAGTCGGAGATAAATGTTGTTATAATAGGAGGCATATAGTTTTCAGGCTCGAACTGGATATCATGCTAAGGCTAGCTAAATATAATAAACTAATTTTTTCCCTCGGCTTCGAAGTGAGGGTTCCGTACAAACTTAACTATGAAAACAATTCAATTCACGAATCGAGTCTCAAAGGTTTTTCCGAATCGTATTTTTTTTTGTGACATAAAGTATAGTTAAATTAGTTAGTTAATATAGTTTAATTCTAGAATTATTTTTTTTTGTTATTCGCGTTTTCAGATATATTCCTATACCTGTGCTATAAGACCTTGCTTTATTGGTTTGGCGTATTCCCTATGAATTTTGATTCCCTTGAGAGTGTCGAAATATACGTTTTTTACGATATAAACGGCCTTATTTTTTTCATTAAATGTGTAATATGTTTGGATAGTTTAAAATGGGAAAATAAAAATGTGTTGCAAGTTGCAACGACCTCAAGTAACACGGCACAAGGGTAGAAAGATGATGATGTTCGACATAATCATGTGAAGAGGAGGGCTGAAACACATGTTACTAAAAGAGTTATGAATATTCATGTGAATTGATGGAGAGGGAGAGGGAGGCTATAGAAAAGACGGATAAATTGTGTGAGAAGGGAGTTAGTGTATATTATATATTTTTGACATTGTTGTTAGGTACCAATTCATTGACCTTATTAATGGTTATTGTAATATTGTTGACATTGTTTATTTTATTTTTTTATATTATGTGGTTTTATTAAAGGTGTAACTCAAATCTTTTTAATATTATTTTTTTTTTACTAATCCTTTAATTGTAATGCAACTCAATTATTAGTTATTACGGTTTTATCCTTAGTTTTTAAGTATATATATATAATATTCACATACAATTTTTTTTTTTTAATAAGTCAATCAATCTTTAAAAATCAATCAATCAATCAAAGTGATAGCGTGGCGGTTGACAGGACAGAATGGTAGAAAAAATCAGGTTACGTCGACCCTAAATAAACGAACAACGGAATTTACGGAGCTATACGTTCTTAAATTGATAAAAAAAAAAACATGATAAAATTAATTAATAAAAAGGCCAGGTCCGTAGTGCTGTTGTGCGTGGATGGTCAGAAGTATAACCGTGAACGAATCATGAAGAAGCAAGGAAAGCTCTAGCACGTGGCTATAGTTTCTGCCTATCACCATAGGCAAAAATCGTTAGGTTATACACCACTAATATTTAATTAGTACAAATACTTAAAGGGCTTATTAAAAAGGTCTTGTAATAATTTAAGTAAAGTCTTAATAAATAATATTCATAAACAGCAAAGTTAGTTTTTATCCCGAAATGTCACTCAATTTATTGAAATGTTGTCTATTGATTATGTTTTTTTTTTTTTACTTTTGACTACACAAATGTGATCAGTAACGAATATGGATAGTCCCATTTTTGTGTACTAATTAAAAATAGGGGTGTATATGTAAAAACAATAGTAAAGAAAAATCTGGATAACACACATAAATAGCTTACAAAATTTCTATGCAAAACGCGAATTTTATCACGTATTCCCATTGAGTGACCTCAAACAAACTTATTCACCAATCTCAAAAACAAATTTTCAAACCAAAATAATTCTTAATGCGTCGTAACAAAAGTGGTCGAACTTTGTGTTGGTGGTAAAAGGACTTTGGTAAATCGAAGGCCGCCGACACATACCGGTTTCGATTTCTCTTTCAAATTAAAAGGGGACTCATGAGTCCCTGAAGGTCGGGCTCCGTACTTATAATAGACACGTTTTGCGCAAACGGACGTCAGAGCCGTTAGACCTCCTTTTTCAGTTAAGGCTTAGTACAGAAAGTGTATTATCAAAATAGTGGCATGCGACCTTTTTCAGGTGGTTACATTAGGTAGATGGTAATTCCGAGGGTGAATTCGAAAAACGAAAAATGTATAATGTCTTTCTTGCAAATTGGTTGGGTCGACTATGGGAAGAGGTTTGTTTTGGTTACCACATGGAGCAAGTAATTTCTAAAGGTTAATATTTTCCTATAATACAGTTCTGTTTTTGTAACATTTTCGTACGTGCAGCCCAGTAAATTGCTTTCGGAGGTAATGGGGGTAACAAGTGGTCAACTTTATTCGAGTAACCAGACTCAGAAGGACGAAGCCTTACCAAGGGGTAGAGAAACTGCAGCATATTGAACTTGGCTAGCTGACGTCTATGATTGTTTATCTTTTAATAAGTTTTTCTTTTACAAGCTGTAAGTCCTCCAAGCTGTAATAAGTAAGCAAATAAATTAATTAATTAAATAAATAAAAAAGTAATAAAAAAAAAAACTGGGATACTGCAGGTAACTTGGAATACTTCGATATCTAAATCAATATAATGCCATCTGTGTTTTTCTGCCATAAACATAACGTCATACGACACACGAAGCCATCGAGTATAAAAAAACAGGACACTATCTTGACATTCCGGCTATCAGCCCCAAGGGAACTATACGCCTGCTTTTGTTATATCTGATTATTTTTAGTACCAAAGTTTACTAATTTGCCAATAATTTAATATATTTTTACTAAGCCATCCCTTATCTCTTTAAATTTATGATCAAAAAAACAATCTAATATTCCAAATATGCTGCAGTTCCTTTAACGTATTATCGTGAAACTGGTGACTGGGTTGTCGAGGTTAGATACGTAATAGCTGCTTTTAAAACACTGGTAATCAACAGCATCCAGTAAAATTGGTTAGTTAGTTGGTTGGGGCTAATACTTTCCTCCACTCTCTCCTTGGTTAACTGGTAGAGAATACCAAAAGCATTCAACAATTTCATCACAAAAAAATTACATTTTTTTCGATCGAAAAAAATTTTTTTTGGGAATTAAACTATTTACTTAAGTAAGTCTGTACGGAACCCTCAGTACGCGAGTCCGACTCGCATTTGCTCTGTTTTTTTTTAAGTCATAGACACAAGCTAAACATAGATGTTGCTGTGCCCTATATACCGCCTTAATATCAATACTGAAAAACTAAAACGTCATTTACACGTCAAATGATCGAGCGAATTCGATTCGATCTTATTTTAGAAATATTCTTAAGTAAACATGTTTCTGGATTTTAATGTAAAATCAATAGCCGTTTTCCTCATAATGGATAATATTGTAGCACTCTTATGCATTGGTTTATCTTTACTAACGGCGTTGGCACTTCTGTTAATATACTTATATTATAAACTTACGGGTACAATTATCATATTAATATAAGTATTCATGATTTACACTGGTTTGTTTTTTTACCTTAATGTTATTCTTGAAGGTACTATATTTTTGTAGAAATCCTCTAGCAACTAGTCGTGCTTTGTATCTCCCGCTTGGCTTCACAGTAAAAATCCAGTTACTTGTTATCAATCTTCTATTAAACTTATATTCCCGGATCCCAGACCACAGAAATCTTCAAGAGTTATAAATATATATGTAGATGGTTGAACAGAGAGAGGGATGCCAAAGAAAAGGTGGCTGGATTTTGTGAGGAGTGATATGAAAGAAAAGGGATTCAATGATAGCGTGACTGCTGCAAGTAATAGGGCAAGAAGATGATGTTGATGATACTGTCCTCAAAGTGTTTGAAAAATATTTGATCGGGCCAGAGAAAGGTGTTGAGAGGACCTGGACACATACCATGAGGTACAAAGTTGGGCACGCCATAATCATAGCGTTAAGTCCCCTGTTTGCGAAGTGGCTAGAAAGACCTCACGGCGTCGTCACCTACCGCATGACGCAGGTACTCACCGAACATGGTCAGTTTAAGAAGTTCCTGCACCGGATTCATGTGTAGACCGCCCAGAGGACACGGTGGAGCATACGGTAGACGTGTGCCCCGGCAGAGCACCGCCGTGTCCTCATGGGGGCGATCGGTGGCAACGTTCTCTCGCGCCAGGCCTTGGTACAGGCCATAGTCCGAAGCGAGGAAGAATGGCAAGCGATCGCCTCCTTCTGCGAAGCAATAATGCTAGCAAAGAAGAAGGCCGCACGTGCATGCGCGAGGGAGTGGCCCTCACGCCCCAGCCGCCGGGATACCGATGCCGATTTCTGGCCACCGTAGGCCGGCACCGCAGTGGACGGCGAGCAATGGGTAGCTTGCCATCCGACCGTCCAGTAACCGTCCTGACAGAGCCCAAGTCTTAAGGAGATGTCAGCAAGCCGTAGGGGCCCAGCAGGGGCGAATCCTACTGGGCCCACGGGTAGTGTGAAAGTGTAACCCGGGCCCTTTTTTTTTTTTGTTTTCAAGGGGAAACCTTCAAAAGGCGCCTGGACTTTGGGGATAAGTCCGGTGAGTGTGGGATTTTTACCTCAATAAAACCACCTCGGTGATCACCATCAACACGTAGAAGGGGCCCCGTTACCTCTCAAAAGACCATTCCGGAACCCCCTCTGTGCAACGCCTGATTCGGCACATCCCTGAAGAGACTGTATAACGGTCTCCCCTGAACCTCACTGTGTACGGCAGCACGTGATCACTGTGCCACCGTCTTCCCTGGAATCACTCGATGGACGAGCAGTGTCCCCACTCTGAAGCAGAGTCCCCACTCTGAACCCGGGCCCTAGGACAAAGGCAAAGCAGGAACAGTAGTATTATTATGAACTGAAAAGGAATTTAATTTATTATTTATTTATTGTAATTGATTAATTGCTATTTTTAAATGAATGTTATGTTTATCAAGAACATTTAGTTAAATGTTGTTGAAACAGCAACGGTCAAAACTAAGCGATTTGCTTCGTCGTTTATACCGCGTACATCGAGGGACGGGAACAATTTGCCCGCTGCGGTCTTCCCGTCCAACTATAATTTAGGTGCCTTCAAGGCTAGAGTGAATAGGCTCTTAATAAACTAGTGCACCTCACCATCAACGTTTGCATCACCGCTTACCATCAGGTAGGATCGCAGTCAAGCACTGGTTTATACCGAATAAAAAAAGAAAAAAAAATGTACTATTTTTTTGGGAATTAAAAGGGTTAAATTATAAATAAAATTATTATAGGTTTACAACGAAAAATAAAGAATTTTCCAAAATTCCAAGGGGATGAAACTGGGGTCCAAACTGGAATGAATGGACTGGGGAGAAACTTACTTAAACAGCACGCGTGCGATGCCTCTGGTAGAAGCTAGTATGTAATGAACACAAAGTAAAAGAGAAGAATTAAAATTGCGGTAAGCGTACCCACACCGAAAGGGTTACCCCCATAACATTTGGTGGGCATCAGACACCCAGCGCTGGTCTCTGGCTGTCACACCCTTATTCCCATTTTTTAATTATTATTGATAGGCTCGCGTCTGACCACTATCTCACTTGATGGAAAGCGATGATGTGTTCAGCGATGAAGCACGCTTTTTTAGAAGCAACCTGTTCACTCTTGACTCAAAGACCCCCAGATTATAGCTATCAGGAAACATGGACGCCGGCAGGGAATTTTACTCCTTAGTTGTGCGTACAATGAATGTGTTCCCAAAACGTTGTATATGTATGAGTGGGATGTCCACCGTGTGCCAGTGGCGCATCACCGTACGTCTGGTAATCGATGCAATAGGAGGCGAGAATCGAGACTCCAGGCAGCTGCCGTTAAATCCCAGATGGGAAACCCTCACACTTTGCAGTAAGACTGTCGTGTGGTTTTTTTATTTCTTGATATGATGAGGTTTTTTGTTAGGTGGTCAATTACACAATAACTTCTCCCGCTCTTGGACGGAGAGAGAGAGCGTGTCAGACTTTTACTGACTAAAACCCACTCCTATGTTCCTACTTTGCCTTCGTTCCAGGGACCTGGGATTCTCTTTCGCTCAACACATGGCCCCAGTAGGCTTCGACCTTGCTAGGCCCCTTCAGTTTTGCTGTCATCTCCTTGAAGCGCCCGGGCCTGGGTCGCCCGGGTTACTGGGCCGCCTGACGGCGAGGTACCCATTACTCGCCGTCCCTACCTATTGCTCGCCGTCCCACATGATGAGGTGGATCAGGTTATGATGTCGAATATTCCTTCTGCAGAATTCTTAAGTACATTTTTGTTAAGATTTCAGAACTAGAAATTCTTTACACTAAAGGTAAAACGTTTTACCTCTAGCCTGAGAACTCCATATGTTAAAAACGCAGCAGACGCGCAGAGATGTGAAAGGCGCTATCTTAAATGAGTGTCTGAGAAGCGGTGGTGAGCCGAAATGAATAAAACGCAAACCGCTTCCACCCCGTTGAACATCTTGTAAGTATTTAAATCTTAGCGTTCGTATTTCGTATGCAGCCGCGAGTGGAAATGGACGGAGATTGCAGACTATTTATTATCCGAACACAGTAGGGAGGACCCATCCTGGTTATGAATTTCCCCTCGCGCGTATAGGAGAATTATTATTATTACGTAATTGCGCATTTTTATGGAAAATCACAAAAAAAAAGAAGAAAAAAAAACATTTTCTGTTTTTTTCCAGGATAAACGAAGATATAGAGACTAAAATTTCGGCCGAATAAATTTCGTACAACCAAGTGTATAGTACGACGATTAAGCGTTTTTCAAGGTCATTCAAGTTGTAAAAACGTATGTACAATCGGTGTGCGAGGGGATATGAGTCTGTGTAGAATTTTTGAACCGTTTTTCTGCAATTGGGTGGCGTTGAGTATTTCCGAGTTGATATCTCGCTTCCGGCTCTGGTCAAGGCCAGAATACAGAGCGACCGGGAATTGCAAGCAGTCACCTCCTTCTGCAAAGCAGTAATGCGAGCGAAGGATATGGCAGAAATCGTGAGAGAGAAGACACCTTCTTGCCCCAGCCACCGCCACAAGAGAGGCTTCGGGCTTCGCAGGGTGATTCCCGGCCACAGTAGGCGCGAGCTAACGGATAACGAGCATTGGGTGGCTTCCTGTCCGGCCGTCCGGAAAGAACCAAGCCCTCTTCGACAGCTCATTGTATTCCACGCGCTCCTAAAAGAGATTTCAGCAAAACGGACAGGGTCCAGTAGGGCCAATGCCTGCTAGGGCTCCGGGATTGTTCAAGAGAGTCACTGCGGCCCTGGAATATATAGGGCAGCTAAAGGAAAACATAAGAAAACACGTTTATGAAGCAAGGTCCCATGGCACAAGTACCTATAGGAAAAAAAAAGAACTGTAAAGTAGTTACTTCACACATAAAATACTTTTTTTGCGATTTGGATAAATCTTAGAGATTTGATCCGGGAATTGAACTATTTACATAAGTAAGTTTGTACGGGACCCTCAGTGCTCGAGTCCAACTCAGTTGATTGGTTTTCTTATTAGTATATCAGCATAATCAACCTAGTAATGTTCTCACTGCTGGGAGTCAGGCCTCCTTTTTACGAGAGGAATGGGCCATAATCCACCACGCGAGTCCAGTGGTAGATGCCGATGTTTTCCTTCACCGTTTTGAGAGCAGTGGTGATAAAATAAACTACACAAAGTAATGTGCCTGGCTCAGTTTGAACCCGTGATCTACAACTCGTAAGTCGGGGCCGTTACCACTCGGCCACCACTGCTCTTTGCGTGCGTGGTATGTCATTAATAGGGTCCTTTTCCACTTGCCTATCGTCAACATCGAGTATGGTTTAAAAGCTTGTTACTTCATCTAACGCAATCCAACGTGATGTTTGACAAAGAGGCAACGCGAAAAAAGAGAGATAATGCCTGAAAACTCTGTTAGCATTCAATTCCGCAACTCACTCGAATATTTTACGAAACTTGTTCCAGGAAATACGTGTTTTTTAAACCCTTAAAAGTTTTTGAAAAAATTGTCGTCGTTTAGAATCTTGATTAAATTTGCAAGGCTTCTATTGTTATACTTTTTTGACTTTTTAAATTTTTGAATAAATTATGAAGTGTCAAAGTTTATACAAAATAGCAGATTTTCAGATGTCTTTACTGGATTAGTTTTACACAAATTTATAAATTGATTTCAACAGATGCCTAGATAATATCCACAAGATACTGTGTTTCCAAAATATCTAATGAAAAATGTGTAATAACGTCATAATCGCGTGAGAGCGGTTGTATGAAAAACAGTGAAAATGTATGTTGAGTTGCATCACCTTAAATAAAGAAAAGATTTTTAATAAGTATATTTCGAATAAATATTCTATTCTCCTTACACTAGAAGATATAAAAATGTAAGTACATTAATCAATCGTCCGGTAATCTTGGCTAAGCCTCGCTACTAGCAACGGACCAGTATTTATCGAGCCACGGATATTAAAGTGTCCGCTAAGAGGTATGTTTTGGTGGGATTATGTGGAATATACTAGTAAGATGGGATTTCCGTTTGTCCCATATATTATTTTATCAATTTGAGTAACTTAACATCACGCTTGTGTTCCGCGAAGTGTTAGTGTCTAAACACACTATGCACCGCAGGAGAACCAAGGTCACCGACATAGCACGAAGAATCGCCAAACTTAACGAGGCAATGGGCAGGGCACATTGCTCGCAGGACGTTCTGGAATGGCGACCACGTACCGGAACACGTAGCGTTGGAAGGCCTCTTTACAAGGTGGACCGATGACTTGGTAACGGTTGCGGGAGTCCGATGGATGCGAGACGCACAAGACCGTTCATTGTGACAACACTTGGGGGACGCCTATGTCCAGCAGTGGACGTCTTTCGGCTGAAATGATGATGATGATGAATGTCTAAAACCCACCAAGGTTGCTACAGTTACACTATGCGTTCCAGGGCCACAGGAACTCTTTCGAACATTCCCACGGCAGAACCGATGCTTGCTAGAGCTAGCACCTGCTCTACTGGGTCCCCTCTGTTTGCTGACATATCTTTGAGGCGTACGTGGGACACAACGCGGCGTCATCTCGGGCTTGGTCCTTTCCGGATGGCCGACAGCGAGCTTCTCATTGCTTACCGTCCGCAAACCCGTGCCTAGGGAGGCCAGGAATTGCTCTGCGACTCCCGACGCGCGCTGCGTCTCCTGAAGCGGTGGTTGGGAAGTAAAGATGCACTCTCCGTCACGATTCGTTCACCTCCTTCGCTTGCGAGGCGACCGCCTGCCATTCCTCCTCGCTCCGGACCATAGCTTCTAACAGGGCCCGGCGCGAGAGGTCATCAACGCCGATCGGCCCCACGCCAAGCGGGGCACACCTCCACCGTGTGCTCCAACAAGACCTCCGGGCACCTTCCGCACGAATCTCCTCTCCTCTATGTTTAAGTATTATTTCATCATCCCTCAGATGAACCTAATTTTCCACTCAACACCTTCCAATACTGCTGTTTGCCCCTGAGAGTTAAAAAGCATGATGATACAATAGACGAACGGCTTCTGGCCTCCTTCGCAATTCTATTAAGATAGTGTCGGTCAAATGTTCGCTCCTCAGAAGATTTACGAACGTTCACCAGCTGCAAATGTATTTACGAGTATTATGGTTGTTACACGTACACGGTTTTATCTGAAGGGAATGTAGCTCAAAATGCTAAGATAATCTATATCTATCTATTTAAATAAAAGGAGAAACTGACTGACTGGACATATCAACGCACAGCCAAAAGCTACTGGGGCTAGGAGTGCGAAATATTCCACAATATTTCCTTTTACGACGTAGGTGAGCAATAAAGCAGATTTTTTAAAATTGTGCCCCCATTTCATCCCCTTAGGGAGTGCCTTAAGAGGATAAAATGGAGGTCCAAAGTTTGTATGGAAAAACCTATTTTTACGCGGGCAAATCCGCTGACAGAAGCTAGTCTGTCAATATAGGTACTTATTTAAATTTAGTTTAATGATAAGCACATCACTCGAGAGAGGCAGGTCTAATTTGTTTTTTTTTTTTCAAATAAATGCCCAAAAAGAAAAATTGATAATTCGGGAAAAACATACGGATTTTGGAGCAAATCAAGTCAGTTGTTATTTTGAATGTAGCTCGAAATGCTAAGATAATCTATCGATATACATAATATTTAAATTCAGTTCGTATTGATAGAGATCGATCGATAGAGATCGATAGAGAGCACCTAAACCGACTTGATTTTAGTTTTCCAAAAAATGGCCAAAAGAAAAATTGTTAATTCAAAATATAAAAACCTGGGGATTTTGGAATAAGTTTAAGTTAAAGTAACGTCTGTCGTGCACCAACTTCTGACGTTTTATAAGTGCCCATGTAGGCTTCAGTAAAATAAAAACATTTGATTTTATTTTTTGTCAGGTCAATTGTTACTTTTATATATATTATTATATCCATTAGACAGTGCGAGATTATTCGAAAGAATCACCGGAATATAAGTGGCAACTGAAGAAACACAGTCCCTCTCGCTCCGCCCAGAGGGTGAGAAGTTATTTGATGATTTTTCTCAGGCCAAAACAGGTACCTATTACTTTCAGACCCGCCAAACGAACAGCCGTTTCAAGTCTACATTAGGAAGAGAAAAAATGTATCCTTAATTACTTAGACTTTTTATGTTTAATGTCATGTGCACAGTAATTAGTGCTTTGTATTCTAGGTACCATTAATACTTTGTAACATACGTTTTGTTTGGCTTGATGAGCCTTGATATGAATACTGAATATTATGTGCCTTCAGCATTGTAGTACATTTTTTTTAGATGGGAAATCATCTGATGATTTCTCTCCGCTTTAGGCTGGAGTGAGTTGGAAAAGAGCAGTGGTGGCCCAGTGGAAACGGCCCTGACTTACGACTTGTAGGGTTCAAACCCAGCTAGGCGGATTACTTTGTGTAATTTATTTCATCACCATGAGGAAACCGGCATATCCTAGAACCAAAAATTCAAAGACGTGACATCCACCAACCCGCTCTGGACCCGCGTGGTGGATTACGGCCCATTCCCTCTCCTAGAGAAGAGGCCTGAATCCCAACAGTGGGAACATTATTAGACCGACTATGTTATACTATGAGTTGGCAATGGAAAGGGCTGTGCTCGGAGTTTCCTTGCGTGATCGAATCAGGAATGAGGATATCCCCAAGAGATCTAAAGTTGCCGACATAGCACGAAGAATCGCCAAACTTAAGTGACAATGGGCAGGGCAGAACGGATGGCTGTTTGAGCTGAAAGGTTATGGAATGGCGACCACGTACCGGTAGACGCAGCGTTGGAAGGCCTCCTACAAGGTAGATCGATGACCTGGTAAGAGTTGCGGGAATCCGATGGATGCGAGACGCACAGGACACTTGGGGGAGGCCTATGTCCAACAATGGACGTCTTTCGGCTGAAATTATGATGATGACGAGTTGGCATATCAGACTTTTACTGACTAAAATTCTCCTGTGTCCTTCAGTTGTCCTTTGCGTGCCAGAGCCATAGAAAATTTTTCCTGGAAACTTAATCCCGTAACCCTAGCAGTCATCGACCCTGCTGTGTCCCTACCGTGTTGCTGATATCTCTCTGAGGTTCATGTGGAACACTACGTGCCGTCGACAATGCCGACTCGGTTTTTACCAGACGGCTGGATGGCGAGCTACCCAATGCTCGTCATCCGCAATACCGCGCCTATGGTGGCTGAAAATTGCCCTACGACTCGCTACGCGCGGGTGGACCTTTTGTATACGGAATCAAATAAAAACTCTATTGGCCACTGTATTGTACTTTGGCTGTAGACTAATGTTAATACCTGAACCTGGTGGCTGATAGAATTGATATATTCTCATGTTCAAAAGTTGCATTAGGTACATTTTTTAAGTTATAATGGAAATATATAATAATAAATAATTAATTGAATTAAGTAATTATATATTCTGATAATTAATTGCTTTATATTGTATTTTAATTGTATGTTATATTAATTTATAATTTTTAAATGAAAAAAGGTTGCATGTAGCGGACATGAGAATGTTGACATGGATGTGTGGTGTGACGAGAATGGATAAAGTGAGAAATGAGTATATTAGAGGAAGTTTGAAAGTGGCGCCAGTGAGAGTGAGTTTGAAAAGTTGAAGGAGAATCGTTTGTCTTGGTTGGTCATGTAAAGAGGAGGAATGAAACGCATGTTACTAAAAGAGTTATGAGCATACATGTGGATGGATGGAGAGGGAGAGGGAAGCCAAAGAAAAGATAGATGGATTGTGTGAAGAGTAATATGAAAGAAAAGGAAGTTAGTGATAGCTTGACAAGTGACAGGGCAGAATGGAAGAAAAAAAACGTATTGCGCCAAACCCAAATAAAATGGTACAAGGGCAGGAAGAAGATGATTAATTTTTAATTTTTATTATATTGACTAAGTTATTTTATTTTTGTAAATGTCATGAATTGGATCAAATTGGTATAAAATCATTAGTGTAATTTATATACACTATTGCATTGGATTGGTCTGTAATGATAACTGGTTTTGTAAAAGCGAGCAGCGATTTAGTATTCAGTATTCAGTCCCTTCAAAACTTCCCAGACATCCCATCTCTAGATTACTCCATATTCCTTTCTGTAAAACTAACCTTGGCCTCAACGTATCCTTGCTCCAAATGTGCAAAACCCACAATAGTTTTTGCAAATCACCAGACACCGATTTACACGGTGTCTCACTCAACAAGTTTAGGAGAGCGGTCTCGGAGGTATGAGACTGTACAAATCTTCCAATCAATTGTTAATTGTAAGCATAAATTTCAATGTAATATTCACTATCCTCTTTTTTTGTAACGATTCATTTTTAATTTTTTTAGTCGGCTGGCCTGTTGGTCTAGTGGTTAGTGACCCTGACTGCTATGCCGGAGGTCGTGGGTTCGATTCCCACCCAGGACAAATGTTTGTGTGATGAGCACGATCATTTGTTCTGTGTCTGGGTGTAATTTATCTATAATATGTATGTATTTAGAAATATATAAGTATGTTTATCAGTTGTCTAGTACCCATAACATAAGCTCTGCTTAGCTTGGGACTAGACAGCGTTGTGTGACAGTTGTAGAATATTATTATTATTTCGTTTATTCGTCATCATAACATATAAATTATATTTTTAAATATTTCAATAAAAAATAAATAAAAAAAACATTTAAAATATAAATATTTATTATTATTATTAGTCTACTTTCTATTTTTATTTTTATAATTGTATGTTTTTTTTTCCATTTTGTATGTTTAATTTTTGTGGTAATAATTTTTAATTTTATCTCTTAACATAACAATTAATGTCATGCAACATGGTGTAAACTGTGCATACCTATAATAGGCATGTATCCCAGACACAAAATTTTAATATTATTTTTTCACATAAAATCCTGTATGTAATGCTGTTGGTGTGCCAATAAATAAATAACTGTATGTATGTCTAATAATAAATAAATAAAAAATCTTAACAATTTCACAAATTCTATTGTTACTTCGAGAACCTCGGTACTTATTCAGTAAGCGAGTATCGTCGCTCGGTTGTATCGATGTGATCATTACGTACGCTTGCAGCCGCTCACGTAGGCATTTCGATTCAATTCCCAGCAAAACTGACTCGGAATTAGTACGGAATTAAGTTCCTCTCAAGTCAGATTGCCTGAGGACGTGTACCCCTGGATTAGATTTTATACTGCGTCTTAACGAAGAGGCGTAAAGTTTAAGCTGATAGAGGAGAACGCAGGCTATGATGAAACAGAGTTCAATATAATTTTAGCTCCGAATCACCTGTGGCGTCTGTGATGACGTATGTGGAACAGTGTGTAAAGACCCGCAAACCTCCGTTTTTTATTCGAAATCACGCTTTTAGGCACGCAACTGACTTCATATACACATACACATAGACTGGCATATTTCGCAACTAGTACGGAAAAGTGCGCGTGCTAGCCTACGCCACAATTTTATTACATTTATTCCACGCCAATTCCCGTTTATTTATGTCTTCGTAAGTGTTTTGAAAAACCTCGTTTGAAACACGTGAAAATTTTTCACTGCAGCCCTCGGCTCCATAACACCCTCGCCAAAACTCGGGTGAATGCGGCCTCGGTCGCAATGACAAACTTTCTCCACTTGTATCAAAATGTACTATTTTTGCAAATTAAACATATTGAGTTAGTTTGGTTTGTTATAAATGTACTTATTTACTACCTATATCTTTAAATGTAAAACTTATGAATTTACTTACTACCTAATCTATTTGTGTATATTACTATTTATTCCGCACCCACTAGACATACCTATATAAAAAACTAAAGGCTTTTGTGGTTTTTAGCATAAAATATAATCTATACTGCGAAAAAGAAAATCGCGTGAAGATTTTAAAATGTGTACAACTACGCCATAGGGTACAATTATTTGTAATAACAACTTATATTTGTTCCGTGCATGAATAGAATCTGTGACACACACACGTAAACGCAATTATTTGAACCTTTATGAAATCGCTTCAGTCTATCCCTTAGACCAAATTGATTAAGCAGCGGTACACACACATAGGCGAGGTGACGCAAATATCTGGTGATGTAGAGTGGAGCTTTGAACTCAGCTGCAACTGTACCGGTGATACTATAGAGCTCCGCAACCGTTCCTGAAACTATCGGATATCCAAAATACAAAAATATCCGTAACCGTAACCGAAACCGAAATAACAGCCGGTTCACGACCTTGCCACGACCGAGCGTAAGATCAAATGTATGAAAATGTTTGAAGCACGCCATGAGCCGCCGCTCACCGCGCCCGCTTACCGACGCGACACCGGTCGCCGCGCCGTTCGCTGCTAAAACCGAAGTCGTGAACAGGCCGTAATACCGCTTAAGCGTGAACCTGATTGCTAATGAGACGGTCTTATTTTGTTGTACTCGGGTTAATTTCACAAGGAATGCATTATTTATAGTTAGTTATAAATGTTAGTATTATTAAGTTAGGATAAGCGCATTGTTAGCATTAGGGATAAAAAATCCTGTAAAAATAGACGTAAGATGAAATAAATAAATAAAATAAAAGTTTCGGATATTGGTGAAGTCTAAATGATAAGTTAGGATAAATGATAATCTAGACTAGAAAT
The DNA here is from genome assembly GCA_961205895.1 of Mythimna pallens. Lineage (NCBI taxonomy): Eukaryota > Metazoa > Arthropoda > Insecta > Lepidoptera > Noctuidae > Mythimna > Mythimna pallens. The sequence goes on from OY540848.1 coordinate 12,661,654, forward strand.
AATAGTGAAATCTTGTTATTTGTATTTTACGGCTCGTCATCATCATCATCATCATCATCATCCTGCCCTTGTCCCGCCTTACTCAGGGTCGACGCAACAGCTTTTTTCTTCCATTCTGTCCTGTCACCCGTCATGCTATCACTTACTCCCTTTTCTTTTGTATCACTCTTCACACAATCCATCCATCTTTACTTTGGCCACACTCTCCAACTCCATCCATCCACATGTTTCTAACTCTTTTAGTAACATGTGTTCCATACCTCCTCTTTACATGACCATACCAAGATAAATTATTCTTTATAATTTTAAAATTGTAATATCCGTAATCGAAACAATCCAAACTAGCGGATAATCTGAGATAAATTAAGGCCTGCGCCGACGACGGATTTTTATCCGCGGACTTTTTTGTCCGCTAAAATAGATCGCTTACAACTGTATCGAGTAAAGCAAACGAGGGATTAAAAATAATGGGAAAAAAAGTCCCCCAAGTAACCGAGGACATGCAGAGAGTGGACCGGACAAAAGTACAGGGGAGTCCCCGAAAAAAATAGAACTCGTGTGACTAGCCGAAGCAACGCACATGATGGACTTTAGTCTGCGTTGTGTGCTCGAGAGTGACGTATAAACACGCACACGGTGTGCGTTGCGTTTGCAGTATCTACGAATAATCTACGGCGGACTTTTTATTCGCGGAACGTAAATTTTTCTCCGCCGCGGAGAAAAGTCCGTCGTCTGCGCAGGCCTTTAGTATCCACTGCCGTATCCAAAACCGGTATAATATTATTTCTATATCCGTATTCGTATCCAGATCCGAAATATCATATCGATAACTTCCCTAAACTGCGTCAGGCATGCAGAACTACTTAGTTGTTTTTAATCGGTCACCAGGAAATTGGGTTGAGTTAAAGAGAATTATGGGGTTAATTTAAGTTTGGTGGCAATTTTTCAGCGTATGAAAGTACTCATAAATTTGAAAATCTTTTACTCTCGTTTTATCCTAGGCGTGGAATTCCCTGCCGGGGTCTGTGTTTCCTGATAACTACAACCTAGGGGTCTTTAAGTTAAGAGTGAATAGGTTACTTCTAGGTAAGCGTGCTCCATCGTCGGCCACATCATCACTTACTATCAGGTGAGATAGAGGTCAAACGCGAGCCTAACAGTAATAAACTGCTCCACATTTGTTGTAATATATACATTTTTTCTTTTCTTCCTACACATTGCTTTTGCAATATTTTTTATATTAGTAGACGCCAACAACCATAAATTCGTTAGTAATTTTCTTTTTGTTGACATGTCATTTATTGATAATTGTAATTACTTATTGTTCTTGTTTTTTTTTTTTATATAGCTTCTTTTTTTTTTTTAATGTGAATGTGAGAACACCGTGGACTTCGCGAATTCCTCCTATTACGACTCACTTTTTTTTTTTTTAAATATTTTTATTTTTATTGTGCTTTTGGGTACAATATCGACTGGTCTACACTGTTCTTACATAATGTCTATTAATACTGTAATATGAAAATATTGTAAACAATCATTTTTTTAAAAGAGTAACCATGGAGTTTCCTGCCGGTTCTTCTCCATAGGAAACGACCAATTTGGAACCGTGCACTAGCTTCTGACGTTTTATAAGTGCCCATGTAGGCCTATGTGAAATAAAAAATTTTTGACTTTGACTTTGACTTTGACTTGACTTTAAAAAAAACCTCAAGGCGAAAATGCTATTTCATGGAAAAGTCTCGCAATATGATTAGCTGAACTGAAAGGGTTATATTGATGAACTAGCTGTGGCCCGCAACTTCGTCTGCGTCCGAATTTATTTATTTATAAAACCATCTAATTTATTTATTTTACTTTTACAGAGTAGGATATGTCAACTGCCGACACGTATACCTACATATGCTGTCGAAACTAACGTGTTATTCTGCATAAAATTTTGAGTTAGTGTCTAGAATTGTTACTAACTTAAGATTCTATGTCCCCTAGCTGGGGCAGAGGGCGTCGGCAGTAGTCACCAATCGCGACCGGTCTTGAGCTTTAGGTACGCTTCACCTCGCTTCATGTCATTCCGATGCCAAGTTTATCGAGGACGGCCACGCTTCCTTTTCCCTTGGAAATTCCAGTCCGCCTGTTAAGGTATGTGATCTGAATCCCTTCTAAGCATTTGACCAATCCATCTCCACTTACAACGTTTGATGACACGAAAGACCGATCGACCACCAGCCCCTCTAGCCAAGTTACGACCGTTTCGTTTCGATTCTCTTGCATCGAACGCCTCGAGTAGGCCACGTCTCCGATTCCTTTGTTCTAACCACGTGACTGAGCGTTAAGATGACTTCAGAACAAAGAAATCGGAGAGGCTGTTGGTCGGCGGTCTTTCGTGCCATTTCTCCAACAGCTCCACGTTAGAGATGGTCTCGAGCCAGAAGTGTTACTAAAGTGAACTTTAAAAGTGAAACCCGTATATAATTATTTATGGCTCATAATAGTTAGTGATCCACAACAGGGATGAATGAATTTGGGTCTATTTTTTGCATCATGGAGCGGGCTGCATTTGGTGAATGAAATTTTATACTTTTGATTCTCTTATGAAAATATCCACCCATCGCTACTGTTGTTTTGATTATTTTAATGATTATAACTCAGCATATTACTTGACTTTGACCTCCAAAATGCAAAAAAAATAAGGAAATTTGAATTTTACAGGGTACCCTGGCACTTTTCCCCTAAAAGAAAATGTAGACGGCTAGCTCACAAGTTTTAGTAACATCTTGCCTTCACAGCCTAAACAAGGTCAGTGGGTCAACCTCGGTCTGTGGACCCTGTGGTCAGACTAACTAGTTTCGGAGACATAAAGCGAGCTATACACACTACTCAACCTATCACCACGCCAAGAAGGCGGTTTGGAAATCGTTAAATAATTGGCTCATCTGTCGGAAACTGGATGTTGTGGCGCTCGGTGGGAGACGGTGATTGTGAATGGATTATTGGTGAAACTCGACATGGATACTTGTATGTCTTAGTCGGGTTTATTGAAACGGCTTTTTTTGAGACGGCAAGTCATCAAATGACTTCTTCCGCTCTACATGTTACGAGCGCCAATCATATTTTATTCAATATACAAGATGACTCTAACCTGCGGAATGCAAAAAAGAACTGGGCAAGTGCGGTCAGACTCGCGCACTGAAGGTTCCGTATAAACTTACCCATGAAAAAAGTTCGATTCCCGAATTGAGTTGCGAAGATTTTTACGAATCGTATTGTTTTTTTTTTTGTGACGTAACTACAAATTTACAGTTTTCAGATTTTTTCCTATACTTGTGCTATGAGACCTTGCTTCACGCCAAATTTCAGGATTCTAGGTCAAAGGGAAGTACCCTATAAATTTTGATTTCCTTGAGAGTGTCGAAATATACGTTTTTTACGACATAAACGGCCGTATCTTTTTTTTCGTTAACTCAAAAGTATAATTTTTTACAACTTCAAGGGATCGCAGATCTGTGTATATGGTTTTAATTTCAAGTCGATACCTCCAAACGTTCCAGAGATAAAGGGTCTAGACAGACAGACAGACAGATGGACAGACAACAAAGTGATCCTATAAGGGTTCCGTTTTTTCATTTTGAGGTAAGGAACCGTAAAAATAAGTGAATTTGAATTTCGCGGGCTACTCTTGCGCTTTCGTCTTAAGGCGTGATAGCGTTACAAAGAAAGTCTCATTCGCTTTTATATTAGGAAAAATACTGATAACTTCATTTTTAGGGATCCGTACCCAAAGTGTAAAACGGGACTCTATTAAATTTATTGAGACTCCGCTGTCGGTCCGTCTGTCACCAGGCTGTATCTCATGTCCCTTGATAGTGGACAGTTGAAATTTTCACAGATGATGTATTTCTGTTGCCACTATAATAAAAAATACTAAATAGAATAAAATATATATTTTAGCTCTCATACAACAGACATGATTTTTTTGTCGTTTTTATAGATAATGGTACGGAACCCTTTGTACGCGAGTCCGACTCGAATGTCGTCAGTTATTTATTTCCTATTTTTTTTATAAGCACACCAATCATGGCTGTTTTTTATTGTCAAACTAGTGCTTGACTGCGATCCCACCTGATGGTAAGTAGTGATGCAATCGTTGATGGTGAGGCGCACTAGTTTATTAAGACACCTAAATTATAATCGGACGAGAAGACCGCAGCAGGCAAGTTGTTCCAGTCCCTCGATGTACGCGGTATAAACGACGAGGCGAAACGCATAGTCCGGACCGTAGAGGTTTCAACAACGTATAAGGGTGGATACTCGCCGTTCGTCGGGATATTCGATGGTACAAATGAGATGGTGGAAACAAGTCTTGTAATTACCGCGCATACTGTCCAAAGTGAAAAAATATTTCTGTTACCATTTTTAAATTATATAATAATAATATATAATATTCCACAACTATCACACAACGCCGTCTAGCCCCAAGCTAAGCAGAGCTTGTGTTATGAGTACTAGAAAACTGACAAACATACTTATATATTTCTAAATACATACATATTATAGATAAATTACACCCAGACACAAAACAAATGATCTTGCTCATCCCACAAACATTTGACCAGGGTGGGAATCAAACCCACGACCTCCGGTATAGCAGTCAGGACTACTAATCACTAGACCAACAGCACAGACAACATACCTACCTACTTGACTCTTCAGCTTTTGTCTGTCGTTACATATCGATTTATTGGCAAATATAATCCTCGTTCATTTTACAAGGAAAGCCTACTTAATATTCCCATCAAACACGATGAAATGTAAAGAAAAAGTAGGTACGTAATGTCAAAACAAACTGGGGAATTAATATTCGTCGGTGAAGACCGCCCGCGGGGAGCCAAAATATTGGAGGAATAACATAAACATTATTTAATACTGTCATGTTTTATGGAACTAGAAGACGATGCCGTAGGGCTTGACATGCTGACATGCTATATTTAATGTAGAATCACTGCCCGGAAAATTTACGTCTTAAAACAAAAATCAATTTTTAATACGCTTACTCGAAAACCCATTCTTATCCCTATCGCTTTTAGGTACGAAATTTGCTGTTTTCCGCACAAGTACGGAAAAATGCGTATTTTTTCGTAAGTGTATTGAAAAACGTCGTTTGATATATCGTCGGGAATATGTTCCGTTGTGAATTTTTTATTATCACGTGGGCGAGGCTGCTGGCAGCTGCTAGTTTAATATAAATAGTGCATTATGATACACGTGGAAATTAGTCACTGCAGCACTCGGCTTCATAACATAAAGCTAAAGATTGTAATATTATGTATTTTATCTATGGGCCTTAGTTGCCTGACAATAAATAAATAATAATGATAATAATAATAACACCCTCGCCAAGAAAGCATTAAAAAGGAAAGGCATTAAAAACAAAAGAAGACTCATTGGCCGCTACTGCAAATATTATAATAGCGCTAGGGAAAACTTCTGACATAATTGGCTTAAAATGTTTAGCCTCAACCGAAGACACTTTCAAAACTTAAAGACATGGTCCCCACTTACAAATTGGTTGCGAGATCGAAGCCAGTTACATTGTGTAATTTGTTTTATGACCAGTGCAGTGATAATGGTAAAAGATGAAGATGAAGATAGTGGTTAAGATGGATGAATTGTGTGAGAAGTGATATGAAAGAAAAGGGAGTTAGTGATAGCATGAAGAGTGACAGGACAGAATGGAAGATAAAAACCTGTTGCGCCGACCCCAAATAAAACGGGACAAGGGCAGGAAAATGAAGATGATGCTTATTATAATGGTGAAGATGAAGATAATTGTCGTGAAGAAAATGTTCTAGAGTCAAAAAAATCAAATTAGGTGAATGCTCCACAGTTTTTTTTGTAATTTACAGTTCAGTATCGGATAATTTTTTTTGGTTGGATAATCATCCAATTACTACTCTCGCTCTAGGATGTCAGACTTTTACTAACTAAAACCACACCTGTCTCCTTCTTTGCCTTTTGCGTTTCAGGACCATGGGTTTCCCTTTCGGAAGTAAACCCATGGCCCCAATAGGCTTTGGTGCTGCTGGGCCTCTACGGTTTTGCTGACATCTCTTTTAGGCGCGCGTAGAACACTACGCGATGAAGACAATATTATGAACATGACCATAAATTTCTAATATAGAACATATGGCATGTGGTGCCCTCTGTCTCACGTCTACTATATATTCATATATATCTATATATATATATAAGAGGAGAAACTGACAGACTGACATATCACCTACAGGGCTAAGAAGCGTAAATTTCTGCACAAGGTCTCCTTATATGCCGTAGGCGAGCAATAAGACAAAATGTTCCAAAATTCACTCCCCAAGGGTATGAAATTTGGTTCCAAAGATTGTAGGAGAAACTGACTTTCACGAGGTCGAAGCCAACATTCAGACAGTCTTAGTGGATGTCGCGTAGTGTAATAAGGGTTAGACCGGTCTTACTCGGAACAAAAAATAAGACAATCGGAATATCGCGTAGTGTAATAAGCCCTTTAAAGGTACGTAGAACAGAGTGACCTTTTCTGTCCTGTTCCTCCGACCTGACGGATTTTGTGTCGCATCTGGGAGCCCGATAGTTGATTTTCGTGCTGTTGTATATGCTCTAATCGAGAAAAGAACTCTAATATTGCTATGCAGGATTATGAATTTTACGAGTTTCTTATTGTCGCCATAGATATCGGTACAGTACATCCTTAAATATTAAAAATCTCTCCGTACCATTATCTATCGAGCAAAAAATGGCATAAAAATCACATTTGTTGTATGGGCGCCACTTAAATATTTATTTTATTTGTTTTTAGTATTTGTTATTATAGCGGCAACAGAAATTCATCATCTGTAAAAATTTCAACTGTCTAGCTATAACGTTCATGGGATACAGCCTGGTAACAGACATACAAACAGTTTAGGGTAAATAATAGGGTTCCGTTTTTACCCTTTGTTTACGGAACCCTCTAAAAAAAAAGTCCCCCATCGGGTCTGTTTGTCCGTATGAATATGATAAATTCAAAAACCAATTAACGGATTTTCAGCTCAGGTTATATACGACAATCATAGGAGCGGAGTAGTATCCAAAACCTGAGGGTTCCGTACAAACTTTCGGAAGATTTTTCCGAACCGCAAAAAAAACTTTATGACGTAACAACAAATTTACAGTTTTCAGATTTACGCCTATACTTGAGCTACAAGGCCTTGCTATGTGCCAAATTTCAGGATTCTGGGTTAACGGGAAGTACCCTATGAATTTTGATTTCGAAATGTATGAATTTTGATTTCAAATTTGGTGTCGAAATGTACGTTTTTTGCCACATAAACCGAAGTTTATTTTTTTCTCGTTGACTTACAAGTTTGATTTTTTTACAGCTTCAAGAGTCCGCAGACTTGAGTATATAGTTTTAATTTCAACTCAATACCTTCACGCCTTCCCGAGATAAAGAGTCGTGACAGACAGACAGACAGACGGACGGACAACAAAATGATCCTAAAAGGGTTTTCTTTTTGAGGTACGCAACCCTAAAAAGGCGGGTAAAACCGCGGGCGACAGCTAGTGATATCTATACGTATAGTTTATTACAAAGCGAAACGAGTAAATCACAAAATAACTCTTTGAAACCATATTAGAACAGTTATATAACATCATAAATTACGTACCTATAAGAGCGAAGTACATCTGTTTGATATACTCGCAGCCATGTTTCTCGGCTGACATGGGGCTAAAAGAAAAATTGGCGAAGCGCGTGCCAGCTTTGAATTATTATAGAAACTTATGGGAGGGAAAGAAATAGTTTTCGCAAGTTATAACTTCGTATTTTTCTAAATTAAAAGGATTTTTTAAGGTGGGAAGTCATCCAATGACTGGCTCTAGGGCGGACCGCGAAGGTGTGTCAGACTTTTACTGACTAAAACCCACCCCAATGTTTCTTTGTCTTTGTCTTCGTTCCAGGACCCCGTGGTTCTATTTCACACAACCCATGGCCCCTAAGGGTACCATTTTTTTCCTTTTGAGGTACGAAACCCTAAAAAGTAACAAAAAACCAAACCAACAAACAACCAGTCAACCAGACAAACGCAATTACCTACTTTAACGATGGTTCGATGGGTGGTGGTGGTTGCTACGACGGTTTTGATGATTAGCATAGCATAGTCGCATAGGCGGCCTTATAATGTTCCCACTGTTGGGACTTAGACCTCCTCTCTAGGAGAGGGGGTGGGCCGTAATCCATCACGCGGGCCCAGATGATGATTGCTGGTGGGAAATCAAATAATTCCACTCACTCTCGGTGAAGTTAGAGGGGGTTTCAGACTTTCACTTTCTAAAAGCCTTCACTTGCCCTTTGAATTCCAGGGCCACGGTAAGTCTTTCGTACGATCTCGCAACCCTGGTATGCATCGGCCAGGAGCGCATGGATACAACTAGCCATAGGGCCTCGCGGACGTCGAACTAACCGCTACTCACCGTCTGCAAGCTGTTGTCGTTTACCCCAGATTTCTTGAATGTATATCAAATTCAAATTTAGCCTGAAAAAAAATAACTTAAAAAATATCTCTTTGACCCAGCTTAATCTTGAATTTAGGTTTTACTTACAGCAAACTGTAAGTAAAACCTAAATTCAAGATTAAGCTCGATGCACACTCCCCAAAATGTAAACGATAGAAAACCGAAAGGCTAGCAAGTAGCAACATTGTTCTTTTAAAACATTTTTTTAATAACCTACATTGTGTTTCACTGCTCGACAAAAGTCGTCTTTCCCTTCATAGTTCTCCATCTTGTGCGGTCTCCAAGTTAAAAAACACAACTTGAACATGGAAAAAATCTTATAAAAAACTTTTCTAAAACTATACAACCAGTGTGAGTAACATATATTCTGGCTTAATAAGTAAAAAGCAATTCCTAAAACACTCCGCATCACAAGGGCAAAAAATCCGTATTTTATTGGAATATTGAAAAAAAAAAAAATTCACAGACACAAATTTTATAGAGGTGAAAGCTTGTGAATGATTATGTGTGTGTGTATGTTTATTTATTTATTATATACTTTATTGTACACCATTACACATATAGGGTGACTGGCAATTAGTGTACGATACTTAAACACGTGATTGTGGTCATGATAAAAAACAATTTTTATACATGGGTCAAAACCCATCTCAAACGCAGTTTCGGTGTGGAGCCGCTGCACACGACATGCTAATGCTGAGCTGCCTATCACCTACACTTTTCAGGATTTATATGAAGCCAATAACTGAGCTTACTAATTACTGGTCAGAAAAAAACTAATTCAAGTCCATCGACACAAAAAAAGAAAAAGAATGGACTTTAACTTGGGACGTAGACTAGGACATGGAAACGGACTTGAGTTAATTTTTATCAACATACCAAACCGATGAAGCCGCGAGCAGAAGCATTTATTTAGTCAATCGTTCTTTACAAAATTTTAGATCTTTGCCAGTCATTACAGGTAGTCAAACGCCAGAAATTCTGACCATCAGTCAATCCAAGGAGTATCGTGTGGCCCAGTAACTGACTTGTGGAGGCCTGATAGGCAGTCGCTCCATATAAAACATAGGTTTTCAGCCGCATCCAGTTAGACTGGAAGCCGACCCCACACTTATTGGAGAAAAATTTACAAAATCTACAAAGCCTGGAGCACAGGCGTAGGGTAACCAGCCTTTCGATAACAGGAATGCATTTTCGAGAGTATGCGCGGGAATTACATGACATGATTCCTCCATCACTTTTCTACCAGCATCGGACAACCCGACCAACGCTAAGTGACTATCCTTACATCGTAACACTTCTACGGTCCGGAATTAAGTGTTTCGCCTCATCGTATAAACAGCGTACACCGAAGTACTGGAACAATTTGCCTCTTTTCGTTGATTATAATTTAGGTGTCTTCAAGGCTAGAGTGAAATAGGCTCTTAAAAAATAGTACGCTTCCCTATAAACGATTGCATCACTACTGAACCATCAACCCCCTAGCCAAGTTACAACCGTTTCGTGTCGAATTCCGTTCTCCAATTGGTAACGCCTCGGTGTCAGCAATTATAGAAAACGATAAGTTGGTAGCCATGTTAACGAGCCTGAGTCGGCCGCTCGTTCTACAATGTCGTTTTACAATAACAAAGGATGTAGCGTTTAATATTGTAGAAAATATAACAATTCATTATGAACGATGTGAACTTGGCTACGAATTTCCTATTCGTTTGTTCTGGCCACGTGACGATTAACGTTGAGATGATGTCATTCCTTAGTTGATTAGTTTTCGACTAGCGTTAAGAATTGCAGATTATCAACTTGGCTAGGGGTGCAGGTGAGATCGCACTAGTTTATATCATTAAAAAAAAGGTAGGACGATGATATTCATTATTATAAAATTCATTTTCACTCGAAACTCTCTTTCATTGAGTTACCGCATTTTGGTTTAGTAGGGCGGTATTTGTCTCCAGTGGTTTGCGTCGACCGCAGCAAATGTGTAGCTATTTATCTTGAGAAGATGATGTACCTACGAACTTGTCGGTGCTCGCTGTTACAGTGTGTTTGTATGTCACAGGTGCACTATATTGTTGTTTCTTTGTGTTACTACATTTTAGTGCTATCTTGTGTTTGTACAATATTTTATACTGAATAACAATTAAATTTTATTTCTCTACTGGTTATTTGAAAAATTGAAGTATATTTAGAAAAAAATATATGATTATTTATGTTGGAAGGACTATTTTGATGAGAGATCAAATTCAAACATAATTTAGGATTAAAGTATATAGTATAAGCCTTCTCATATACCTTGGTTCTCTAAATCAAAACTGAGTCGTTATTAAGCGGTGCCTAAAGACGTAAAATATTTTTTGAGTAAAATTGTAATATAAAAAATAAATAACCGACTTCACTAAAAAAATACTTATTCCGACTTGCGAAATTAAAGTTACTCGTATTTAGATCATTTTAGTTTTTTTGTAATCAACTATTAGCATTACGAACTCTATAAGTCTATTTGTTAACCGCTATATATTTTTACTATATAACGTTACTCCAATTGGCTGGCAAAACAGCATTATTGATTCGCAAAAAAACAAATCAAGCCTCCCAAAGAAAGGCGAACTGGCCAATTATCTCTACAAAAAGATAAAGAATTCAATTAAAGACACCGATAAATTAAGATCTAGAGATAAATTAAATCGAGTCGGCTAACTCGGTGCGATACCGTCTCGATCACGCAGCGATCACGGCGCGATCACGCAGCGATTACGCGGCGATCACGCGGAGATAAGGCAAAGTTTATGCGCGCTTGATCTAACTGGGGCTTAGCACGCCAACATGCTATTTCACTTACGTTAGTGGCACTAGATTGCAGTGCTATGCTCCACTTTAAACGAGAATGTGTGTTTGTTTCATCTTGTAAGTTTTCTTTTAACGATTTTTAACCTTCAGTATACGTGTAAGACATATTACATACAGGAGATTATTAAACTCAGTGAAAATATCAAAGGTAAACGCTTTGATATTTTCACTGAGTTTTATTACCTCGTGTATGTAATATAATAAAGAGGCAAGATCTGTATATTATTTATTATTATTGATAGGCATTTGTTTTTAGGTGGGAAAATCACTAATGACAAATCTCGCTATTGGGTGGAGCGAGAGATAGTGTCAGACTTTTACTGACTAAAAATCCACTCCTGGTCCTTCGTTGCCTTTGTCCCAGGGCCTCGGGTTTCGTTTCTACACTAACCATGGCGTGAGAGATCGCCGCCACATTATTGATAGGCTCGCGTTAGACCACTATCTCTCCTGATGGTAAGCGATGATGTGGCCGACGATGGAGCACGCTTGCCTAGAAGTAACCTATTCACTCTTGACTTAAAGACCCCTAAGTTGTATCTATAACGCCGTACGTCTAGTGGTCCGATGATGGAACGGATTTAGTGGAATTAAATTGCTGTTGTTTGTAATGAATCAATTAAAAATCTAATAGACCGATTTTACAAATTCTTTCACCAGTATAATGCTAATTTGTCACTAAGGTACATACTGAGGTATATATATTTTCTAATTACACTAGCAGAAAATAGTTTTATTCTTCTTCTCACTGAAATTGATTACAAAATCGAGATAATTTTAATTAATTGCTAACGACTCAAATACCCTTTAAAAAGTATATTTTTAGTGTTTCGTAGGTACCCAAAAGGTATACATGGGCACCTATTACTAAGATTCCACTGTCCGTCTGTCTGTCACCAGGCTGAATCTTATGAACCGCTAATAGCAATCAAGCTAAATAGTTGAAATTTTCACGCATGATGTATTTCTGTTACCGCTATAACAACAAGTACTAAAAACAGAATAAAATAAATATTTAAGTGGGGAATAAAATAATACAACAAACGCGACTTAAAAAAGGTTATAATATAGTGTCTAATGTTGTAATGGAACCCTTTGTGCGCGAATCTGGCTCGCACTTGGCCGGTTTTTTTATGATAAGTATAGAATACATTTTGTTGTTATCAACTGCACAACTGGTTTCCCACATCAAAGAAAAAATACACAGGCACTCCCGTCATCCACCAGAGGCATTATGATGGATGACGCATCGTTTCGGCTAGCAACCTGTTTACGCTTAGGCGCACCTTGTGTTGCTCCACATCGGTGTCACTGTGGCGAAGCTATTGACAGCCTCGGACACCATGGCCTGTTCTGCTACAGGAGCGCAGGCCGCATAGCACAGCACGCTAGCTTTATAGCAACGATATTATTTGTCGAGCTCTTGTCACCGCCGGCGTACCTGCCGTATTAGAACCTAATGGCTTGGTACGTCGATGGGAAGAGACCAGATGGTATGACGTTGGTGCCATGGAACCCACATTCCATGGCACCAATGTCATACCAGGCCTCTGGTGTGGGACGCAACCTGTGTCGACACCCTTGCGCCATCCCATGTTCCAAGTACGGCGGGCTGTGCTGGTGCTGCCGCTGCGGCTGCTGAGACCTTCAAACGGCGCAAATACTCTAACCTTTTTGGTAATTACAGTCTTGAGCCGTTTAGGCTCGAAACGCTTGGGTCATGGGGTCCGAGTACGCGTCTCCATTTTAAGAAAATTTCACGCCGACTGATCGACACTTTGCGTGACCAGAGGGCTGACTCGTTCTTCGCCAAAAGAATTAGCATTGCCATTCAACGTGGCAATGCTGCCAGTCTTCTGGGCACATTTCCGGATGACAGCGACGTGGAGGAGTATTTCGACGCCTGAGTGTACTTTGTGTTTCTGTATTATATTTATGTACATAGTTAGGTTTTAGTATAGTTCAGTTAAATGTAAGAGAGTGTTTATATATTAAGTAAAATTGCCCCACCTAAAAAAAAAAAAAAAAATTACCTGTGACCTATACAGGTAATTTTTTTTTTTTTTAGGTGGGGCAATCATCTTATGACAAATCCCGCTCTTGGGCAGAGCGAGAAATAGTGTCAGACTTTTACTGACTAAAAACCCACTCCTGTTCCTTCGTTGCCTTCGTCCCAGGGTCCGGGTTTCGTTTTCACACTACCCGTGGCCCCAGTAGGCTTCGACCCTGCTGGGCCCCTACAATTGCTGACATCTCCCTGAGGCGCGCGTGGAACAATACGCGCCGTCGACGACTTGGGCTTGGTCCGGACGGTTACCGGACGGTCGGACGGCGGGCCACCCATTGCCCGCCGTCCGCAAGCCCGCGCAGGTCACAGGTATCAAGATTTCAGTAAAAAAAAACCATATGCTAAGCTTATCGTTCCACAATAAAGAAAAAACATAAATCTTAACAATCATGACGAGTCTTAAAAAAGTAATTCGTCACTTTATCATCCAATTCTCCATACTTTCGGTATTCACCCGCCGTACAATCAGGCTTATACACAGAAGTTAAATTCATTTTCTTTTACGAGTTTACCATTTAGTTTTTATGAGTTCTTGTTGAAGTTCGTGATCTCTTCATTCTTGGATTTAGAATCCTTAGATCATAAATACAAGCTGTTTGTTCAAGTTATTGTTGAAGCTTTTAGATTATTATTTTATGAGAAAAGCTTTATTTTAATGAATATTCTGGGATTTATTACATCGTCATATTAAGAGAGCAGTGGTGGCCGAGCGGTAATGACCCCGACTTACGAGTTGTAGGTTGCAGGTTCAAACCCAGCCAGGCGCAATACTTTGTGTAATTTATTTCATCACCACTGCTCTCAAAACGGTAAAGAAAAACATTGTGAGGAAACTGGCATGTCCTAAAACCAAAAATTCGACGACATGTCATATTCACCAACCCGCACTGGGCCCGCGTGGTGGATTACGGCCCATTCCCTCTTCTAGAGAGGAGGCCTGATTCCCAACAGTGAGAACATTATAAGGCCGACCATGCTATGCTATGCTATACCTCATTGCCTTCTAGCGACTTTGGATTTAGTAGAGAAGCGTGCGAAGAGGCTAATTGGTGATCCAGATTTGGTTAAGGCCAATCTACAAAGCCTAGAGTACAGGCGTAGGGTAGCTAGCCTTTCAGTATTCCATAGGATGCATTTTGGAGAGTGTCCGCGGCAATTAGGTACATGACTTGATTCCGCCATCGCCTTTCTACCATAGGACAACCCGATGTACGGTGAGTGTCCACCCTTACATTGTTTACACCTCTACGATCCGGACTAAGCGTTTTTCCTTGTCGTTTATACCGCTTACGTCGAAGGACTGGAACAATTTTTCTGCTGCGGTCTTCCAGTCTGATTGTAATTTAGGTATCTTCAAAGCTAGAGTGAATATGCTCTTAATAAACTAGTTAATTTAAAAATAATTCTCAAGGCAAAACTATCTTCTTTCTTTCTTTCTTTTCATTATAAAAGCCTCTTATTCGGTGGGAACTCAATAAATGACACCTCCCGCTCTGTGTAGAGCGAGAGGTAGTTTCAGACTTCTACTGACTAAAACCTACCTGCGTTCCTCCAATTACCCTTTGCGTTCCAAGGCCACGGTGACTATGTCGCGCTTTCCCGCAACCCCGACTTCTTCTAAAAGCCTGCTACATATATTTTCTTGTGTGTTTTATCTAATAATGTTCGAGACAATTTATGCGCAGTCATACATCACAATCGGTGTTTTCCGAGATATTATTAAGGCTCTAGCTCCCGAGCAGTGCCATAAAATACTTTGTGAAACCTACTTTTTGGTAACAACTGGGTTAATAGATTTGAAAAAAAAAAAAATACATAGATTCATACATAACATTATCAATATATGATTTTTTCGAATGACTTTTGCCAACGAACAATTTTTAACAACATGATATTTTTTCGCTTATTTTCCTTACACTTTCAAACGGTTTTGATATCTAGAAATATGTTTACACGCAAAAATTGCTGGTTAAGTGTTCTTCAGAATATACATACGTAATATGTAAATCAATTAATATTTCGCAATGAAAATTGTTTAAAAGGTCAGAGGCAGGGGCGCCGGCGTTTAGAAAACCTCATGGGTGCTCATGCTCATTTGATGGACTCGAAAAAGTGGCGAAGTGTGAGAAGAGAAATGCACACTGTTCGACCAACAAATAAATAAATGTCCTACTTACATACTGCGTACTTAACAACTAATTATGTTTGATAAAAATATAAAATGAAACCAATATATAAAAATTAAACTAGTTTTTATTATCAAGAAATATCATAATTTATACGTAACCTAAAAGGCGATTACTGATCTGTTTCTTGATGTATATTCTCAAGGGGTGCTCAGCACCCACAATTTATTTCTCATGGGTGCACGATTCCCCGAGCATCCACGGAGTCGGCGCCCCTGGTCAGCGGGACTCTATGCGGGCGCAGGCGGCAGTATGAGTATGTGTATATTTTACTCCGACCAGATATTCAAGGGACTTTACACCTTAAGACGGTTTGGTCCTGCGAGATGGCTAAAACTAGGAGTAATGCCAGTTATATTATCCACCATTACGTTCAGCAGGATTTATGATAAGCGTTTAATAACTTTAGTTTTATTGCCTTCAAGTAGTTATTGCCTTGCTTGTCCTCTAAATATTACGTTTCTAGACTTCAAGACCATTTAGAAATAGGATTTGTTTTATGTACAGCAGCTAACGATATAAGGATAAGCATTAGCCTGATTTTATTTTATTTTAATATATAAAGTTACAAACTACAGACTAAGACAATCAGCACAGTTAAGACAACATACAGCCCCCCTAGCCAAGTTACAACCGTTTCGTTTCGATTCTCTTTTCGTTGATCGACTCGAGTCGGCCACGCCTCCTATTCCTTTGTTCTGACCATGTGTCTGAGCGTTAAGATGACGTCAGAATAAAGGAATCGGAGGTGTGGCCTATTCGAGGCGATCGACGAAAAGAAAATCGAAACGAAACGGTTGTAACTTGGCTAGGTGGGCAGTACATAAATCTGAAGGCCAATAAAATTATTACTGTACACAGGCATTTAATGTTTAATATGTTTCATTAGTGACAGTAATGGTGAAGTAATATGGAGAAGTTAATAAATGAAACTAATATATTAATAATAAATTTTAAATTCATTAAAACTGTCCAAAAAAGTCTACCCTAAGATATATTTCCAATATTTTCTACGCATATCTTACGTAGAGAGTAGAGAGCCTAAAGCATAGGTTCACTCAAGTTCAGGCAAATAAGCAACTGTGTTCTTTTTAATATTTAATATACTTTATTGTAAATGTGTCTGAACGATTTATTTAAAGCTAGCCCGGCGAACTTCGTACCTGCTAATAGTAAGGATAACGCCATCTACTGGTATTACCATAACAGCTTAATTCATTTTAAAATGACAGTTTAATTAGAGATGGCGTTGTATTCGATTTTTTTTCTCGTGAGTTTATCCATATTTTCTCATCATTTAAACCTTAAACTATCACAAATATTTCATGAACAATTAGCCAAATCGGTTCAGCCATTATCGAGTTTTAGCGAGACTAACGAACAGCTATTCATTTTTATATACATAGATAGATTTATTTGTATTGACTGCACATAATAGCCTACTGACAGTTGTTTCAAGTCTGGGTGTATGTGACTTTAAATATTTGTGAATGCACCCACAATACAGGAGCAATTCATAGTGTAGGGTAATGTTTTTAATAAAAATAAATCATCATCTTCCTGCCTTTATCCCGTCTTATTTGGGGTCGACGCAACACGATTTTTCTACCATTCTATCCTGTCAACCGTCATGCTATGACTAAATTCCTTTTTTTTCATGTTACTGTTCACACAATCCATCCATCTTTTCTTTGGCCTCCCTCTCCCTCTCCACCCATCCACAAAAATACTCATAACTCTTTTAGTAACAAGCGTTTCATCTCTCTTCTTTACATGACCATACCAAGACAAACGATTCCCCTTCAACTTTTAAAAGGGAAAATAAAAATAAATTCACAATCTAGTAGAATATTTGGCTGATCCCTTTTATCCGATTGTGGTGAAGCCCAAAAAGGATGGTTATTGTATTTTGCACCCACGATATAGGAATAATTTCTAATGTGGAGCAACATTTTGTTTTTTAATTTTCCCACTACTGGGACTTAGGCCTACTCTCTAGTACAGGAAATGGACCGTAACGAGTTGTCTGCGTAGGCGATCCAATGCAAGCACAATCGCGAAGCGAAGCGGCGTGAAAAGAGCAAATAATTGATACTCAACTACGGTGGTGTTCACATGATCATCCACGTGGGTGTGGTGCGGTGATGAGCGAAGCGGACACGAATAGCTCGATTGATGTCGTCGCTACGAACTCTTGTGTGCGGTACGGTGGTTCGTTTTAAATAAATTGCTGCTGAAGCAACTTTGCGTGGACTTAGGACAACGAACACCTGTGTTACAAGAATCACTGTCTTCTCCTAAACATTAGGTGAATTATTGCAATACAGTTGGAATTTACTTTAATTGATATCAGATTTATTTGATTTTTTTAATAGCCTATTGTGTGTCCCATTGCTGAGCAAAGGCCTCCCCTTTCGCCTTCCAAACCTCTCTGTCTAGGGCGATCTCTGACCAAGTTTGTCCCGCGAACATGATCAGATCGTCGCACCACCTTCGCCGCAGTCGTACTCCACAGCGTCGACCTCAGGGGTTCAGTGAATAATAATAATCCTCCCTCGTCTGCCCGGGTGCATTCGTGCGATGTGGCCCAAAGAAAGCTGGCCACGTCGCACATTATTATTATTAAAATATTACAAAGCCTTCGCATCACGCTGTAAATAAACCGCATTGGAATGCTTCGCAATTGCTTTCACGTTGGATCGCCCACGCCACATAATAAATCTACACCGAGCGTTCAGTGTGGTTCGGTGAATGTCACATATCTTCGTATTTCTCGTTTCAAAATGGATTCGAATATTGCTATTGTGTGTCCCACTGCTGGGCAAATGTTGTTGTTGTTGGACAATTTGTTTGGGACAATTTTATAGTTTCACGTAGTCGATGCTTTTTTTTTCGGTGGGAAAATCATCTTATGACATCCCCCGCTCTGGGCGGAGCGAGAGACAGTGTCAGACTTTTACTGACTAAAAACCCACTCCTGTTCCTTCGTTGCCTTTCGTACCAAGGCCGAGTCTTCCTTTCAGAATCAGACCCTTGGCCCCAGTAGGCTTCGACCCTGATGGGCCCCTACAGTTGCTGATCTCCTTGAGGCACGCGTGAAACAGTACACGCTGTCGATGACTTGGGCTCGGTCCAGACGGTTACCGGACGGTCGGACGGCGAACTACCCATTGCTCACCGTCCGCAAGCCCACGCCTACGGTGGCCGGAAATCGGGATCAGAATCTCGGCGGCGGTTGGGGCGTGAGGACCATTACCTACGTAGTCGAAGCTACTGGCAGAAGCTAATCCTACTTAATATTATAAACATGAAAGTTTGTATGTATGGTTGTTTGTTACTCTTTCACGCAAAAATTACTGATTGGAATTCGATGAAACTTGGTACACGGGTAAACCATGTCCCGAAATAGCACATACTTAAACACTCACCACGCTTACTTACTCACTCACTTCATATATAATTTTGTAATACTGGTTGTCTAAATAATATTTTCTTTTTTTTATGCACCTGCCATATTCTCTCTCCACTACCCTAGGTTGACTGGTAGAGAATGCTTAAGGAATTAAATAAAAATAATAAACACTTTATTTCAGACCAATTTGTTGTCCAATTTGTTAGTAACAATGTTCTTATAGACTAGTGTTAGTAATACTTAAAACTACCCACAACAAAACATGTAGTTATCACTATTGTGCCATTCCATGACAAATGGCGGAACAATGATTCATGTAGCAACAGTCCAGTCGACTAGCGATCACGCTAAGGATGCTGTTGGCGCTGCCCCGCACTCTACGCACCAGAGATGCGCATCTTTTACGCATCGTAGTGTAAAAGCAATCGACGCGATGTTCAGCACCTACACCCCCTGATGCACTACAGAATCGCCGCAGCCCCATCAGCATCCTGAACGCATTAAGTCCACCTTTATACATTACTATCTACTACCTACTACCTTACCGTTGCTTGAAGATTAGATAAATAAATACTTTTTATTGCGGGATTATTTTCTTCCATCACACGGGCAAAACCACTGGTAGAAGCTAATAGCTAATAAAAAGCAATCAATGCAACAACTCTCAGAGGTAATAAATGTTATCACACTATCGAATGCACTGGACCAATCTGGACACTGTCCGGCCCTCGGCTACAATGTCTGTATGATGTCCACAAGGGAATATCCTTTGTGTACGCAATAGTGCATTTCTAATGTCTGTTTAGACATACAATGACCATGTGCTCGACGGAATTAATCTATACTATATCTTCACTAATATCACAAAGAGCCCCCCTGAAGAACCTGAAGAGCTCTCCTGTCGCAGGTCTGCTGGAAGAAATTTCGTTAGAAATAAGCAGGGCCTTTGTACTCTTTTATCTGTATTTATTTTTTTCGATTTTATGTGTTTGTGTATACATAAATAAATAAAGAAGTTTTGAACCTGTAGGACGTTAAATCTACTTATTTTAAAAATAATAATATTTTTAAAATAAGTAGATGTAACGTCCTACATAAGCCGATATATTTATTTTAAAATTATTTTTAGGAAGTCCGTTTCCTCATGCGTGCAGCCGACTCCTTAGCTAGCATTATTGCTACGCAGAAGAAGGCGAATGCCTGCCATTTCTCCTCGGTCTGGACCGGGTTTGTACCAGGTTCCGGCACGAGAAGTAGCTGCCACCGATCGCCCTGCGGGGAAAAGGCGTTGGTCCGCCCAAACGGAGCTCACCTTCACTGTGTACTCCACCGTGTCCTCCGGGCGGTCATCACCATGATGACACCCAGGCGTTTCATCCACACGAATCAGGTTCAGGAACCTTCTAAACTTATCATTTCTGATGAGGACCTGGGTCGTGCCGAAGATGAGGACGCCGTGACGTCTTTCCGGCCAATACCAATATGGCGTGCCCAATCATGTGACACAGATCTGCATTCTGGAGGTTGCTGGGTAAAAGCTCCATACTAATTTGGGTATTGTATTTTGTAGGTCTGTATGTAGGCGGTAATCTCTGAAACTGCTGAACCAATTCGGCGAATTCTTTACATATAGGTACAGTTATTTTTATTTGTTACGGTTCAGTACAGACAATGACTATACAGCCTCATATTAAACCACCAAATTCAAAAATGCCTGTAAAAATGGTTTATTCAATTACAAATAAAAATCAAACCATCAAAAAAAATACTTATATTTTTTTTATTGATGGATCTTTGAAGTAAATATGACTATTTACTTTGCCTTTACTTTGGTCCTAATAAAATTACTGACGATATTTTTATAACACCATATGCATATTATAGTCACACACGCAAAGCGGTTGTGAGTAGATATTTTTATTTTACTATTTATTCTCTAGTTTTTCTGAAAAATATCACTAATAAAAAGCATAATTTTGTTTGCTTGCAGTGCGTACTTTCAGTACCACAGAGATTAAAAACAAATTAAATTTCAGCCCGAATAAATGGCCAAGCCGGTGTAGAACACATACATATCTAAATTCGCTTGTCAACACGCTTGAACGCCCATGAAGTTTCAAGATTACTGATGCCAATAATCTTAGTGCTGAATACGGTACTGCATAGACATGCTCGAGATTCCGGATATGGACTTGACAAGTTTGTTGGACAAGTTGTCAGGGACATAAAGGACGCATTCAACTTAGTTGTTCAGTCAAGTCATACGTGGTTAATTCAATTAACGAAGTAGCTTTTTTTTTTTTTTTTTTTTTTTTTAAGGTGGGAAATCATCCAAATGACTTCTCGCGCTCTGGGTGGAGCGCGAGGGCGTGTCAGACTTTTACTGACTAAAACCACACCTGTGTCCTTCAATTACCCTTTGCGTTCTAGGACTACGGGTTTCCCTTTCAGAAATTCTCCGCGGTCCTAGCTAGCGAGCATCGGCCCTGTTGGGCCCCTACGGTTTGCTGACATCTCTTTGAGCAGCGCGAGGATCACTACGCGCTGTCGACGACTGGGCTCGGTCCGGTTAGTTACCGAACAGCCGGACGGCGAGCTACCCAGTGCTCAACGTCCGCAAGCCCGCGTCTACCATGGCTGGTAGTCGGGGTCGGAATTACGGCGGCTAGGGCGTGAGGACCTTCGTTCCCTCACGCGTGCAGCCTCCTCCTTCGCTAGCATTACTGCTTCGCAGAAGGAGGCGACTGCCTGCCATTCCTCCTCGCTCCGGACCATAGCCTGAACCAGGGCCCGACGCGAAAGGTCGCTGCCACCAATTGCCTCCACGAGGACACGGCGGTGCTCCGCCCAAGCGGGGCACACCTCCACCGTATGCTCCACCGTGTCCTCTGGGTGGTCCGCACAATGATGACACCCGGGCGTTGCTTCCGCCAGAATCCGATGCAGGAACCTCCCGAACTGGCCATGCCCGGTGAGGACCTGCGTCATGCGGAAGGTGAGGACGCCGTGTTGTCGCTCCAGCCACTCCTCAAAGAGGGGACTTACCGCCATAATTGTAGCGTGCCCAGCACTGGGTTGCGACAGTCGTCGTTGCCATTCCACCATGAGATCCCGCCGGAACTCTGTCCGCCATGCCGCGACTTGACGCGGCAGCGGAGTTTCGCCCCGGCGTTGCATCTCCACGCGCAAATCGTGCATGAATGCAAGGACTGTTGCTTCCAAATCCCATGGTGGCCGGCCAGCAAGGAGGCTCGCCGCTTCGCGGGAAATCGTGCGGTATCCCCGCACCATCCGGATGGCCATGACCCTCTGGCAAGCGTTCAGCATGGCCGCTGGTCGCTTTTGCAGCGACGGCGCCCACACCGGCGCCCCGTAAAGGGCCATGGACCGAACAATTCCCGCGTAGAGCCTCCGGCAGGAGGCGTCTGGACCCCCAAGGTTGGGCAGGAGCCGCTTTAGGGCAGCCGCGGTCCGTTCCAGTTTGGGAGTCAGACGTCGAAAGTGCTCCACAAAGTTCCACCGACTGTCGAGGACAAGTCCCAGGTACTTCATCGTCGACCCGACGTCGATGCGAACCCCTCCTACCGTTATTTGGGAACCCGGTGGTGGCGCGTTCCGAGGGCCATGAAAACACATGGCCTCGGATTTGTGCAGTGCCACTTCGAGTCCCAACTCTTGGATCCTGTCCACGACTGTCGCAACCCCACGTGTCGCTAGTTCGGCCGCCGCCTGGTGCGACTCCCCCTGCGCCAGGACCAGCGTGTCGTCTGCGTAACAGACAACGCTAACCCCGTCGGGGAGGTCGCCGCGCAACACGTAATCGTACCCGATGTTCCACAAGGGCGGTCCTAGTACCGATCCCTGCGGAACACCGCACGACATCTCTCGCCGTCTCCACTCTCCCTCGTGACCAGGGTAGATGATAAACCTGTCCTTCAGGTAGGCCTCGATCAAACGACGGAGGTATTCGGGCACCCGGTGATACCGGAGTGCCCTCCTAATGCTACTCCAGGGCAGGGAGTTAAAGGCGTTGGTGATGTCCAAGGACACCACCACTACGACCTTGCCCCGGGACACCGCATTCCCCGTCGTGAGGGCTCGCACGCGCATGATGGCGTCCACCGTGGAGCGCCCTCTGCGGAAGCCGAACTGGCTGTCCGAAAGATCCGGCCCCACCCGCGCTAAATACGCGACGAGGCGGTCTGCAATTACTCTTTCAAAGAGCTTGCCCACCTCGTCGAGCAGCACTATGGGCCGGTATGCAGACGGAGAGTCCGCAGGGCGCCCCGGCTTCGCGATAAGGACCAGTTTCCCAGTCTTCCAACGAAGTGGGAACTGGCCCCTCTCCAAACATGCGCTCAACAGCCCTCTTAGTCGAGGCCCGAGTTCCTCCATGGCCAGGACCCATGCTTTCCCAGGCAAGCCATCGGGTCCTGGGGCGGTATTTTTAGCGTTTAGCCTTCGTACCGCCACACTCATCTCTACCTCGGTCACCTCCGGAGTTTCGTCGTCATCGCCGTCGTGGTCCGCGTCGGACACCGCGAGAGGCGAAGCCGTTGGCGAGGAGGAATGCTCCTCCCTCAAAGGGAACAGAGCGTTCACTACACCCTCTACGAGCTGAGGCTGGAGACTCTGTGTCAGCGGGGGAGCCCAGGCACGGAGCTTATCCCGCACCATTTTGTAGGGGCGTCCCCATGGGTCTCCGTTCAGAGTCCCCAACCATACGTCGCGGGCCTCTAGTTTGGCTCGCCGTATCTCCGCTCGGAGGGTGCGCTTCGCCACCCTATATCCCTCGTACAGCTCCGCTTCTATGGCCTCCGCATCCGGAGGGCGAATGCGGCGCCTGCGGTGTCTTGTGTACTGGCGCCGTGCGGCAACGCATGCCTTGCGCAGTTCCGCAATCTCCGGTGACCACCAGTACACCTGACGCCGGGCACGTCCTGGCCGGACTCGGGGCATTGCCACGTCGCATATTTCCGACATGGCCTCCCGGAACCACTCCGCCTCGGTATCTATGTCGACAGGCCTGTCCGGTGCTGACGCCCAGGCCTGTACGATAGCGGCTTCCAGGAGGAGCTCCCGGTCCAGCTGTTTTAGTGCCCACCGCGGGCCACATGGGTTCTGTCGGACCGGCGCGGTAAAGGTCTGGGCGGAGACGTCGAACCGGATGTACCGGTGGTCTGAGTACGTCTCCACCCCCTCCATGACGCGCCAGTCAATGACGCGCGGAGACAGAGCGGGGCTCGCGAACGATATGTCCACCACGGACTCGCCCTGCATCCGCACGCACGTGGGGACAGAACCCCGGTTTAGGACGACCAGGCCTGACTCCAGGGCCCAGTCCTCCACCATCCGGCCCCGTGTATCTGTGTACCGGGAACCCCAAGCCAAGTTCTTGGCGTTGAAGTCCCCACAAACAACCACAGGGAGGGATTGAAACCCGGCGACGACGATGTTCAGCTCCATAAGGGAGTTGTGGAGATCGGCGAGAGTTCGGTTCGGGGAGAGGTATACACCTACCACTGCGATGTCCCCGAACCGTGCTGCCACGCAACCTCGTCCCCTCTTGACACCCTCTAGGGACGGGGTACCGGCGGCGGCCGACGAAATCAATGTCACCGAGCCGTTCAGATCCTGCACCCAGCCAGCCCTGGGTGGGACGTAGTACGGCTCAGTGACCACGGCGATGTTGATCGACCACTGCGCCATGTTCTGGAGCAACAGATCCTGAGCGGGGGCGCAGTGGTTGATATTCGCCTGGAGGAGACGTAATGGAGCAATTATTGGCAGTTCATTACAGTCTCCTCCCGAGCCCCCTGTGAGGGCTCTGCCGCGGCAGTTACGGCGGTGGCTGTGGTGGTGGCAGCGGCGGCTGCGGCGGTGACGGCGGTGGTGGGGGAGGGCCTCTTGCCCTTACCCCTGGCTTTGGCGGGGGGAACGCAGTTCCTGCTCCCAGCCCGATGGTCGGCTGGCTTGCCAGCCGCTGCACACACATAACAGTGAGGTGCAGCGTTACAGGTTACGGCCTTGTGGCCAGGCCGACCGCACTGGAAGCAGTGATCGCTTCTATCCACCTCCGAGGTGCAGTAAACCCCCGCATGGTGGCCCACTTGGCAACGGAAGCACCTCAGAGGTTTGGGCTCCAGTAGCTTCACCTGCGCTGAAACCCAGCCCACCAGGAGCCTTCGACCCTCCCCAGTTATGGCCTTGGCCGCCGACACGGGGCAGCTCACTGTGACGGTTCGCATGCCCGTGTTGTCGGCACGGATAGTACCTGCCCGCACCTGGTCGCCAGGACACTTTCCTGTCCTGACGACGGCGGCCACCACCTCGTCCTCCGTCACGGAGTCGTCCAGGCCCATAATGCGCATATCGATGCATTTCGTGGGCCTGGATACTCGGGCCACCTCCGCGTCTAGGGACGCTCGTATTTTTTCAGCCAGAGCGTCCGCGGTGGGGCCGCTGTCCGCACCAGGGACTTCCAGCATACGGCCTCCGGTCGCGGTGGTCCTCATTCGCAATCCTCTGGCGATACCAAGTTCGGTGAGGTCCACCGCCCGCTTCGCCTTGGTCATCACCTCGCTGTAGGTCGCGCCCTTCTTTTCCGCACCTGGCTGTAGTGTAATCACTACTGCTGCGGATGTCGGGGCACGAAGCCTAGCCGCGAGGGCCCTCTTCTTGCGCTGCTGCCGCCTTTCTCGCTTCTTGGCCGCCCTAGCCGCTTTGCCCGCCCTTTTCTTCTCTCCGACCACTTGCCATTCGGCGTCGGCCGGAGAATCCATAGGCTGGGGTAGCGAAGGAGGCCGGCTCGCCGCCACAGCAGGAGCTTTTGCCGCTTTCCGTTGCTTAGCAGCCGGGGCTGGCCTCGCGGGTACCGATACCACCGTGGACCCGCGTTTGTTTTGCCCCGACAGGCCCGGCTTAGGCGCAGCAGCTGAGACCGCGGCGGCGGCAGCGTATGACGCCACCTTCCGTTGGCCGGGGGCCGTCAGCGGTGGGCGCAGCACGATGCCTTCCAGAACGGTGAACTGCTGCTGCACCCGCTGTTGGAACTGCTGCTGCTGCTGCTGCTGCTGCTGCCGGAAGGCAGCCAGCTCCTGCCGCAGCAGGGTCAGCACCTTGCTCTCTGGCTGGGTCTGTGACTGGGGCTGTGGCCGTTTGCGTCCTCCTTTTGGCGCCGTCTCGGGACCAGCTCCTCGGAGACTGGCCAGGTCCGCCTCGAGCCGTCCAATCCTCTTATTGAGGGGCTCCAAGACGGTACCTAGTGCCTCCGAGATGGAGGCCGTACCTTGGGATATTGCTTCCTTCTTTTTCGACTTCTCTCTTTTTTTGGAGACGCTTGTTAAGGCGGCGACCACGACCTCGGTGAATTTGGCCATTGCCTCCTCCATGCCATCTGGGTCGCTTGCAGAAGGCTCCGAGGGGCTGGCCTGATCACTGATTGCCCCGGAGAGGCGCCCCTCCCTGGCGATTTCCAGGGATCGCCTGGCTGCATCCTGGGCAGCGAGCCCCCTCCCCCTTCCTGTCTTGCGGCCCGCCCCCCGCCCAGCGGTGGAGATCTTACGGGCCGAAGCTTCGTCAGAGGACGAACCCTGACCGACCCCCGACATGGGGCGTTTCCGGAGGAACTGGTTCCTCCTGGGAGAGGTGCCTGCAACCTCCATTATCTCCGGAGTGAGCGAAGATCCGGTATAAGTATCCGGAAGTAGCTGACATAAGCTTTTTTTAAGGTGTAAAATCATAGATGACTTTTTCCACTCTAGGGTGCCTACTGGGCCCCTTCAGTTCAGCTGACATCTTTTTGGGGCGGCGTCGACTTAGGCCTGTTTGTTACTGGAAGGTCGGACGGCGAGCTACCAATTGCTTGTTGTGTACGTAGTACATATATTTGTCGTCCTTAAACCCACGCCTACAGTGGCTGGAAATCGCCCTGCAACTCCTGACGCTTGAGGCATCTCTATCAGCAGCGGCTGTGGCTTGAGGATGTCTGATGATGGCATTAGCTTGACTGTAGGAATAATAATAATAAAATGTATTCAAATTATACAGTAATTATACAGAATATTAAAAAAGGGATAAAAACCTTATGTCCTATTTCAGGATACGATGTATCCGTGTGCCAAATTTCATCTAATCCGTTCAGCCGTTTAAGCGCGAAGTAGCAATAAACATATACACAGACATATATATATAAACATACAAAGTATCGCCAATATTAGTTTGATGTACTTAGAATATACGTGAATCAGTTCCTTCATTTTAGCACCCGAGTTTTTTTTTTTGGAATGAAAATTCCCTGTGACAACAGTAATACTATTATAGCTTTCTTTCAGTGAAAGAATTTTCGAAATTTAATAAGTGCCTGAGTACAAAGACAAACAATTAGACCACAACCACAAAATAGATAGCGAGCTCGAGCAACGCACACATAGACACCGCTCACGGACACGATATCTCGGAAACGTCAGACCAGAAGTTTCGCAAGCTTTTTCACTTCGATTTCCGATTCTGCTTCCGCAAAATTTATAACAGAGCTCTAAACGGAAGAATTAGCGAGGAGCGCGGGGGTGGGGGGCGCGTGGACGACTGGACACATTGGAAGATGCGCAAGGGGAGGGGGCGGGGGCGGTACACAAACGTGTCGCAACGAGTTTCTTTATTATTATATGTTTTTGGTTCATTCTGCGCATCACCTCGCCTCGTGATGTGATTACGAAATATACCATCTGTTGTTTAAAAAAAAATAAAATTGTGCTTTTCCTTTTTAGTATTAACATTTCCACTTCCGTTTCCGCTTCCGCATCCGCAAAGATTTACTTTTGACATCTGTTTCCGTTTCCGTTTCCGTTAAGACACTTCCGTTGCATCACTACTTTCGTGACCATGTAATATTTTTACAATTTACATAATATTTATCACCGCGCCCGGGCGCACTCGGAAAGAGTGGCACCACGCGCTCACCCTAGCACGACCACCGAGCATAGGTATGAAAAGTGAAGTACATACGATATCCGTGAGTACATACAAGAGATTTATTTCGATACCTATCTATTTTGTGCCACAACATTGTATTGGATCTATGGTAAATTAGTCTTTATTGCCTAATACAGACGTCAGGCCATTAGGACAAATTTAGCATCCACAGCAAGTAAGGTTTCAAGACCTTAAAAAGAAACTTATTTCTCTTGGGATGGCTATAAATTAGACTTCCAGGTCACTAACGGGACATCTAACTTTTTCATTGGACATTTATGTTCTTGTCTTGAACATAAAACTTGACACTTGATCCAATAAAAACTAAAGACGAATCCTCAAGACTTTATTGCTTCTAAATAGGTGCAGAATTGAGCCCCCTAATTCAAAGTTCAAAAGCTATAAAGTCAAGCTTTCGAACATTTGAAGGAAGCATCAAACATCTTCAGGTCAGCTGATTTAACTGCCGAAATGCCCCGAGGTTTTCCGAACAGTTCCGAAAGTCGTCAAAATGGCGGCATTGCGTCACAAATGAACGCTGTCGTTTGGGATTCAGTGAAACGATATCTACGGAGTTAATTAATGGGGACTGGACGTGGCTGGGTTTTGTTTGTTTTTGCAGATGTTTAATGTTCTGGAGAAAAGTTAGGAGTGATAATCGAATACTTTGAGGCTGTATTCATAATGTATTTACGATTTCGTTGCTCAGTAAAAGTCTGATTCTCCGTCTCGTTTCACTGAGAGCGGGAAAGGGTATTGGTAATTCCCACCTGAAAAAAATGCTGTTGCTCCCGGTTGTCATTTTTAGATCTCTATCAGTAATTACGGAACTAGAAGCAAAAATGGCAAAAAGTTGGAAACAGAGACGGGAAAGCAGATGATGAACCTGTACCTGTAAACAATTAAACTTGAATTCTGACCAAAAAAAAATTGGATTTTCTATCAATAAAATGTCACAACTTGGAGTTAGGAAGTTGGGGGAATAAAAACTCAATGCCTTAAGCAGGTGCGGCGGCTATCTCTCGCGCCGGGCCTTGTTGCGAGCCATGGTCCGGAGTGAGAAGGAGTGGCAGGCGGTCGCCTCCTTCTGCGAAGCAGTAATGCTAGCAAAGGAGGCAACGGTCCTCACGCCCCAACCGCCGCCGGGATTCCGATCCCGTTTTCCGGCCACCATAGGTGCGGATTTGCGGACGGCGAACAATGGGTAGCTCGCCGTCCGACCGTCCGGTAACCGTCCGAACCAAGCCAAGTCGTCGACAGCGCGTACTGTTCCACGCGCACCTCAAGGAGATGTCAGCAAACCGTAGGTGTCCAGCAGGGTCGAAGCCTACTGGAGTCGAGGGTCTAATTGTGAAAGGAAGACTCGGCCCTAGTGCGCAAGGCAACGAAGGAACAGGAGTGGGTTTATTGTCAGTAAAAGTCTGACACTATCTCTGGCTCCGCCCAAGAGCGGAATTTGTCATTAGATGATTTTCCCACCTAAAAAAAAATGCCTTGTGCAGGTTATCTCTCTTCTGTCATATCGGATTGCTGCCCCATAAGCATAAGATAGTCTGCAGTCGGTCCAAGAAAAATCTAATCTTGAATAACCGATCATCAGGAATCGGAAGCGGTGACAAGACGAGTTGAACTCCTATCTAAAGGATTGAGCTCCGATAAAAAATAGATAAAGAAAAAAATCAGATGAGAACCTCCCTCTTTTTTGGAAGTTGGTTAAGAATAGACTAGAAGAAAGGGAGGTTATGATGCAAAAGGCTAATAGTAATAATAATTATGTGATGTTCTTGCAATTTGATGGCAGGGTTTGCGCAGTGGTTGAGCGATTGGCTATTGCGCTGCATGTCGTGGGAACGATTCCCGCGCGGAACAAATATTTTTCTACAGATACTACGTTCTACGCCTGGATGTCTTGTGTTTGTGAGTTTACATGTTTCTGAACGTACTAACGAAATAGAAGTAATTCCTAAGGTAGGTTTTTTTTTTTTTTTCGGGTGGTAAAATCATCTCATGACATCCCCCGCTCTTGGGCGGAGCGCGAGATAGTGTCAGACTTTTACTGACTAAAAACCCACTCCTGTTCCTTCTTTGCCATTTGTTTTCCAGGGCCCCGGGGATCTCTTTCGCATCACCCATGGCCCCAGTAGGCTTCGACCCTGTTGGGCCCCTACGGTTGCTGACATCTCCTTGAGGCGCGCGTGGAACACTACGCGCCGTCGACGACTTGGGCTCGGTCCGGACGGTTACCGGACGATCGGACGGCGAGCCACCCATTGCTCGCCGTCCGCAAGCCCGCGCCTACGGTGGCCGGAAATCGGGATCGGAATCCCGGCGGCGGTTGGGGCGTAAGGACCGTTGCCGTTGCCTCACGCGATCGGCCGCCTCCTTTGCTAGCATTACTGCTTCGCAGAAGGAGGCGACCGCCTGCCACTCCTCCTCGCTCCGGACCATGGCCTGTACCAAGGCCCGGCGCGAGAGATCGCTGCCGCCGATCGCCCTCACGAGGACACGACGGTGCTCTGCCCAAGCGGGGCACACCTCTACCGTATGCTCCACCGTGTCCTCCGGGCGGTCCACACAATGGTGGCACCCGGGCGTCTCTTCTGCACGGATCCGGTACAGGAACCTCCCGAACTTACCATGTCCGGTGAGGACCTGCGTCATGCGGTAAGTAAGGACGCCGTGAAATTCCTAAGGTAGGTGCCAGATAAACATGGAGTAACGGTTATTGACCCTCCTATATTTGTTGAAATTCTAAATTTCAAAAAACTGGGCAAGTGCGAGTCGGACTCGCGCCCTGAGTTTGTACGGAACCCGTACAAACTTACCTATGTAAACAGTTCAATTCCGGAATGTAGTCTCGGAAGATTTTTCAGAATTGCAAAAAAAAAAAATGTGACGTAGGAACAAATTTACAGTTTTCAGATTTATTCCTATACCTGTGCTATAAGACCTTGCTTTATGTAAAATTTCAGGATTCTAGGTCAACGGGAAGTACCCTATGAATTTTGATTTCCTCAAAAGTTTCGAAATGTACGTCTTTTGCCACATAAACCAAAGTATTTTTTTTCTCGATAACTTAAAAGTTTGATATTTTACAGCTTCAAGAGTCCGCAGACCTGAGTATATAGTTTTAATTTCAACTCGATACCTCCACGCATTCCCAAGATAAAGGGTCTTGACAGACAGACAGACAGACGACAAAAAACAAAGTAATCCTATAAGGGTTCCGCTTTATTCTTTTGAGGTACGGAACCGTAAAAATAGAAATAAAGACATAAAGCTGCCTTAAATCTACATGTATTGTGATCCTGTACATGATCTAGTAATGAAAAACAGTTCATTGTTTGTTTTTCGGGTACCTACGCAGAGATCTTAGTAAAAGGTCAATGTACTTTATTTCACGTTTATCTGGCACCTTCTCTATTGACAAAAACGATTCCTTTCTAATTTTTCAACATTCTCATGTGAAATCGTCAGAAACTTTGTCACACAAGACAATTCAGTTTCTAACACATTGAAAACAGTTTACGAGCATCCATAATATTAACCATTGGAATCAATCAAGGAATTAATAATACCCCCACGCAAAAATCAACTGTATTCTTTACAAGATAAGCAATTTTTTTGCTTGACGAAGACTGATCTGGCAGCATAAGCGATTACTCAATGCCTACCGAAGATTGGCGTCATAAACCTACACATCTTAGTAAGTATTGGTCATTAGTCAACAAAGTATGTATGGCCATAGAAGGAGAGTGAGCAAACCAACCAACTAGCTTCAAAATTAGGATGAAAATACATAGATTTTCACAAATGCATGAGCATAAATAATAATAATAATAAAGAAAGAAGGCGGTACTCTACGACACGGATACGGCTCGCATTGTTAGGAAGTTCCTTTCTCTGGAGCCCTGACCGCCGGGTAGCTTGGACCCAGTTCCCGATACTGATGGGATACTATTTTTCATATTTTTAAAAGTTTTATTTTTGTAGTAAGGTTTAAAAAATATTAATAATGTAATTTATATGTATTTACAATTAGTAAAGGAAATAATAATAATAATAATGATACGTTTATTTCGACCATCACAGGATCACAGCACACACACAAACAAAAAAACAACAAAAACATATACAATTACAAAGATCACATACTTACATAAAATAATCAGATACGTAATATGTATTTACAGAATCTGATTGTTCAGGAAGTGAACCATACAGCAATAGTTCAGATACTGACAATCGAACCTCTTCGCGAATGCCCTCAGGATGCCATTAGAGCTAGCCCAAACCCTGCACACCAGGGACGTGCACCGTTTGTGCATAGCATAGCGTAATCAACCTAATAATATTCCCACTGTTGGGACTCAGGCCGTAATCCGCCATTCGGGACCAGTGCAGTTTGGTGAATATCACATGTCTTCAATTTTTTGTTCTACGACATGCCAGTTTCCTCATGATATTTTCCTTCACCGTTTTGAGAGTAGTGGTGATGAAATAAATTAAACAAAGTTATACGCCTTGCTGGCTTTGAACCCGACCTACAACTTGTAAGTCGTAACCGTTAACACTGAGCCACCACTGCTTTCTCTGCTATTGCATGACAGACGATTAAGGGACTCAGCTCTGGGACTCTGTGGTTTCTGTCACTTAGCAGAGCTGAACGGAGACCGCGACACGCTGAACCACACACAGTGACTGCGAAAGCGAGAAAACATCTCGAAAATTATTGCACCAAGCCTTGAATAGGTCAGGGCACGCCACAATCGCGGCGGTAAGTCCTCTCTTTAAGGAGTGGCTATAGAGGCGCAACGACGTCCTCACTTTCAGCCTGACACATGTCTTCACCGGACATGGTCAGGCGGAAAAAACGCACAGTGGTCACCATTGTGCGGATTGGAGGGCACCGCCGTGTTCTTGTGAACGCGATCGGTGGTGGCAACTTTCACGTCGGGCTCTAATTAAGACAATGGTCTGAATTAGTGCCCGACGTCGCGTGAGGGAACGCCTCCTTCTGCGAAGTAGTATTGCAAGCGAAGGAAATGGTTGTAACCGCGAGGAAACGGACATCCTCACCCCCTAGCCGCCGCCGAAAGAGACACCCCGAGTGTCGGGAGTCACAGGGAGATTTCCTTCTACCGTCGGGCTTGTGGATGACGAGCAACGGGTAGCTCGCTGTCCGGCCATCCAGTAAGAACCAAGCCCAAAACGACGATGCGCGCCTCAAAGAGATGTCAGCAAAACTGAAGGGGCCCAATTGGGCCGATACCTCTGAGAAGTCTGGTCCTAGAACGCAAAAGGCATCTAGTAGCTATAGATTAGTCATCAGTACTATAGGTTACTGATCCGACTAGTACTTCCCCTTGCTAGTTCTCTCTCATATCACCTCGATCCGGATTCGAAAAAACAATTATCCAGATTTGATAACCCCTGACTTCCTAGCTACACAGAGCCCGACACACGACATAAACTTGGAACTACAATGTCTCCATCATAAAATTGATCCGCCCCTGAATCGAGACTAACGCTCTGACATTATATAGCAACTTGTTTTACAGAAGGTCTACTTCGTTAGCGAACGAAAACAGGCACATGCACTCATAGAGATTATGTATGACGAACTCTATGGATTCGTATAGCCGTATGTTACATTCACACGGCTGGCTCAGTGATTGAGCGATTGGCTGCTACGTTGCGCCCACGACAGTGGGTTCAATACCCGCATGGAACAAATATTCGTATGACCTACAGATAGGTGTTCCAGTCCAAGGTGTCTTGTGTATTTGGCTTTACATTAGTGAGAGACAAAGTTTAAAAAAAATCATAATGGAGAAACAAACACACACACGGAGCACAAAAGTTACCTACGTATGTACGTTTACCTTGGCTCCTGCTTTTCAGAATGTATCGCTGGAGTGCACCGACCTCAATTTTGGGCGGTTCATTGAGTCCAAAGCTGACTGTGTCGTCTAGACATGAATAAAGCTAGTGGACCAGATGGTATACCAGCAATAGTTCTCAAGGCATGTGCACCCGAGTTGTCTCCTGTATTGACGCGCTCGTATCGCCTCTCATTAAGGACTGGTAAAGTGCCCAAATCCTGGAAGCTTGCCAACGTGCAACCCGTGCCCAAAAAGGGCAGTCGTGCCGATCCCGCCAACTATCGGCCGATTTCAATAACCTCCATACTCTGCAAGATTATGGAGCGTGTATTGAACTCGCGCCTCATGGCATACCTGGAAGGTAACGATCTCCTCAGTGACCGACAATACGGGTTTCGCCACAATCGGTCTACTGGGGACCTACTAGTGTATACCACTCACATGTGGGGCGAGGCCCTCGAGAAGAATGGAGAAGCAGTTGCTGTCTCCTTAGACGTTTCGAAGGCCTTCGACAGGGTATGGCACGCCAGTCTTTTGAGTAAGCTTCCACGTACGGCATTTCCCCTGGTCTGATTAACTGGGTAAAAGACTTTCTGAGTGAACGGTCTCTCCGAGTTGTTGTCGATGGATGCTCATCAGAGCCCATGACCACTAATGCCGGAGTTCCTCAGGGGTCAGTTCTCTCTGCAACTCTTTTCCTGCTGCATATTAATGATCTGCTGATGCCCGGTATGTATGGGTATGCAGATGATAGCACAGTTGTTAAGAGATACCTTCCAGGTGCTCGGGCTAGTAAGGAACTAATCTGGTCCGAACCAGAGGCTATGGTGGAGCGTACGAATACCTCTCTTCAGGCAGTCTCCAAGTGGGGTGAAACCAATCTGGTAGAATTCAACGCTGCCAAAACAAAAGCATGTCTGTTCACCGCCAAAAGGAGTCCGTTCACCTTGGCTCCTGCTTTTCAGAATGTATCCCTAGAGTGCACCGACCGCCTTCAGCTCTTGGGTGTCGAAATTTCTTCTGACCTCAATTTCGGGCGGTTCATTGAGTCCAAAGCCAAGGTAGCTGCTAGAAAACTAGGCGTTCTTGCAAAGGTCCGGCGGTACTTCACACCGGGTCAGCTTCTAATGTTATACAAAGCACAGGTCCGATCGTGTGTGGAGTACTGCAGCCACATATGGGCTGGTGCTGCAAAATGCCATCTGGCAGCTTTGAACTCAGTAGAAAGGCGTGCGAAGAGGCTAATTGGGGATCCAGATTTGGTTAAGTCCAATCTACAAAGCCTCGAGCACAGGCGCAGGGTAGCCAGCCTATCGGTATTTTACAGGTTGCATTTTGGAGAGTGTGCACGGGAATTGCATGACTTGATTCCGCCATCTCCTTTCTACCATCGGACAACCCGACGTACGGCGAGTATCCACCCTTACGTTGTTGAAACACCAACGGTCCGAACTAAGCGATTTGCTTCGTCGTTTATACCGCGTACATCGAGGGACTGGAACAATTTGCCTGCTGCGGTCTTCCCGTCCAATTATAATTTAGGTGCCTTCAAGGCTAGAGTGACTAGACTATTAATAAACTAGTGCGCTTCATCATCAATTATTGCATTACTGCTTAGGTACCATCATGTGGGATCGCAGTCAAGCACTGGTTTATATCAGTTTAAAAAAAAAACACCATCACATATATGTACATATAAACTTTAGCTTTTATAATATTAGTGTGATTAAAACGCCTCCTCAAAGGAAGCCTATATGTGTACGCGTTTTCACCAACCAGCCTTCTGTATACAATCTACTTTACTACAACACGCTCACTATCGTAGAAAACTATTAGACGACGCGAGTAAATCACTACTTTTATTCGTACGACACTCATATTGTTTTATGGGGCACGCAATCTGCTGTAATGGATAGTGTTGGGCTCTTGGTTCACTCGATTATTGAGTACACGATTTATCGAGGCGAGGCGATTAGTGAGGGGTAATCGTTATGGATTACCGAAAGATTGGATAGTGTATTGATGTTAATGAAATTAAAAGGAGGAGGGTAAGTGGCTTGTTAATTTTTTTTTTAAGATTTTATTTTTTGTCTCTGTTAGGAGCAGTGACCTCAAATCTATCGATTTTTCGTATTTTAATTTTAAAAACAACTGAAATAGTAGAGTAAGAGACTTGGTTGAATATTGTTTTTTTTTTTCAAAGTACTGATTTAAGTTCCAGATACCCCACGGTAAAAATACCTCATAGTCAAAATATCCCATAGTTTTTTTTTTGTGACGTAACAATAAATTTACACTTTTCAGACTTTTTCCCATACTTGTGTCTTTTCCTGTACCTTGCAACAAGCCAAATTTCAAGATTCTAGGTCAACAGGGTTTTGATTTCCTAGCGAATGTCAAAATACGCGTCTGCCTAAACGGAGCATAAGCGGGCATATCTTTAGAATGCGTTGAATTAGAAGTTTGATTTTTTTCACTGCTACTTGAGTTAGTTAGTAGTTGTGTATTTGATATTAATTTCAGCTACATACCTCCTCAGACGGACAGACGGACAGATGAACAGACGAACAGATGGACAGACGGACAGACGGACAGACGGACAGACGGACAGACGGACAGACGGACAGACGGACAGACGGACAGAAGAACAGACGGACAGACGGATAGACGGATAGACGGACAGACGGACAGACGGACAGACGGACAGACGGACAGACGGACAGACGGACAGACGGACAGACAGACAGAAGGACAGACGGACAGACGGACAGACGGACAGACGGACAGACAGACAGACGGACAGACAGACAGAAGGACAGAGAGGAGTTTTTGCCGACTTAAGTACGGCACCATGAAAAGGAAGTATCTACATAGGATTCAATCTCTTTATGTTGAGATGGCATAATATATAATCCCCACCATATAACAATGATTTTCCATAAATAACACCATAGTTCTCGATATCAAAGTCACGTTTTTCATTTCGTATTCAAATCGTACGCGTGTACGAGCTGATATAGGAAATCAAATTCCTGCGCCTAAGGAAAGACACAGAATATATTTATTACTTTTTATATTCAAGCTTGTTCGCTTTATTCTATATCCAAGCGTTTTGTTGGCATTTTTTTTTTGTTCTAAATTGGTTCGTGAATGGATTTGCATTGCTCTGGTACCGCACACAAATCGGTCTTGGAAGGAAAAGAGATTTTTTCTATGAAGTTTTCCCGTCAAATATCGTTTCTGCATTTCCATGGAAATTGCGAGAAACATATTGTTTTCCGTTTTCAAATAAATGTTGAACATACCTGGCTTTATTTGTAAAAATCGAGTAAACGACAGTTTGAGCTTTTTGCAGAAAGGTGGTGGACAAAAAAGCTTTTTACAAAAAAAAAACAACCGAATGAAAATGTAAAAAAAAACAAAAAAGTGCAAATTAACTTTAATTTCGAAAGTCGGTGTTTCTACAAAACAAAACAAAACAAATATATTGTAGAAACACCGACGACAGGTGTTGTGTTGTATGGTAATTGATTTCAGACCATCGTTTATGTATAATTCGTGCGGAAAACTTTGACCGCGATGCAGGATTTTGGAGTTTTAGTTCTCTTGAGGCAACATAGATGTCGCTACAGGGACTTTTATCAAATAAAGACCACCAGTGTTCTTACAATCGTCTTATGCGGTCCAGGGCCGTGAAAACTCGAATAATTGCGTAGTCCGTACTTTTTTTCTTGTGAGATTTCTTCAGATAATTTCCTAAATATAGGCAACGGATTCGCCTATAAGCATAAGCTATAAAATTAAAAAAAATGCACCTTCAAGTTCACAAAGTAACAAAATACAATAATATAGGTCGAAAGGTTGGTTTTAGTGATATTTAAGTGTTACAGCAGACACCTAAGCTAACATAATATCTGGCATACATGGTATCAGCGCCCACCGTCATAAACACTAGCAATGATTTAAGTATCACTCCTAAAATAAATCAAAAGTGAGTATGGAACATCATCAAGTAATTAAGTAGGTGCCTAAGTATTATAGATATTTATTTATTTAATCTTCATGCAACAAAAGGTACAAAGGCGGACTTAATGCCTTAGGCATTGTCTACCAGTCAACCTGGGTTAGTGGAGAGACAATATGACAGGTGCATAAAAAAAAGAAAATATAATTTAGACAACAAGTATAACAAAATTATATATAAAACTAAAACTAAACATACATACATAATTAATAAAATATATACCTATACATACATACATAAAATTATATACATACACAGTAAAGGAGTTTTGAGATGATTCTGCTAATTGTGTAAAAAGTAATTCCACAACTTTCGCTTAAATGCATACTTACTCGTGGCCGTCCTGATATAGATATTCACTTAACACTTTATTATTATTACAAACGTATGTAGCGACATCTATGGCGTCAAATAAGAACTAATCCTGCATCGCGAAATAAAAGTTTTCGGCACGACTGGAATATATACGACGGCCCGAAATCATCTAACGCCCACCAGACATAACATCCCGTCTGGTCGGAGGATCCTCCCTTTTCAACGAAGGTTTGCGGGACTTTACACTCTGTTCCGCATACTTCTAAACGTATATACAACATTATTTTCAGTATATCCGAAACCTGAATATAGTTTGTTCAGATTTAGTCCTTGAATCGATTCCAATAATTTTTACACCATGTTATATTTTTCCCAAAAACATTTGAAAAAGGTCACAATTTGGACACCACTGTCACTAAGTACAACACAGGTCACGGCAGGTCATAGTGGGTATTAGACGCCAGCGCAAACTGGGAGCGGGAGCAAAACAACCCCTCTGTCGTTCGGTGACCATGGATTTATGCGGACAACAAGGTAACATAACATGCTCATAACTTTGTGATTTTTCATGATACAGTTATGAAATTTTGTACATAGATTCTTTACATACATATATATTACATATACTAGACACGTGTTTCGGGTTTCGCCTATACTAAAACTAATGTTGTCCTCTGTTGTGTTTCTCTTTCTGTTCAATTTTCGCAAAACCTATTTAAGAGGTGTCTAAACTTATTCCACGAAAGAAAATAAAAGGCATGAAACAATCACGCAAATGTATCCTTACAATACAACAAGAACAAAACGTAATCAAACTACGAACCAAAAGGGTTATTCTGTTATACCAACGTTATTGCGTTACAATGGTCCTTCAGACCCTAATTAAGGCAAAGGGTTCCGTCGGCTGCGAAACAAAAGTGATGTAAGCTGTGATCAAACGGGCAATTTATCTAGCAACTTTATGTATTCGAAGACGTGTAATAATCTAATTTATTAGTAGGTATTACACACATTCGCTGAGCGTACAGCTTGTTTTTTGAGGTAGGAAATCATTTAATGAGTTCTCTCGCTTCTCTAGGTTGGAGCGAAAGGTCAGACTTTCACTGAAAATACCACCTGTGTCCTTCAGTTACCCCTTTTATTTCAGGACCACATAGTCTCTTTTTTTTAGGTAGGAAAATCATCTAATGGCAAATCCCGCTCTTTGGCTGAGCGCGAGATAGTGTCAGATTTTTACTGACTAAAAACCTACTTCTATTCCTTCTTTGCCTTCGTCCTAGGGCCCCGGGTTTCACTTTTACACTACCCGTGGCCCAAGGCTTCGACCTTGCTGGACCCCTACGATTTGCTGACATCTCACTTAGTCTATTTCAGAAATTCCAGCAGCCCTATCGGACATCTGCCCTTATGGTCCAATACGGTTTAGGCATATCTTTGAGGCGTGCGTGTAACACTATGCGCCATTAGCTTGACCCTAGTTTTTATCGGACGGCCGAATACCGTAGCGCAACTTTTTATTACATTATAAAAAAGTGTTTCTTACTATATCCATCTTGGTTTTGCCGTGAAATTCTCAATACTGCCGAGTATTATGTTGCCCACAATTGCCAAGAACAGCCACAAAAATTGCCAGTGTACCACATCCTTGGAGTCAAGTGTGTTGTTGCAAGTGCACAGTTTTCGTATGTTTTACAAAGTTCTATACACCTGGAAGAGATGCTGCGATGTTTGTTGTTCTAGAGATAGGTACAAGTGTAAACATGTACAACGTGCAGTTTGTTTGTCTTTTGGCTCAGAACTGAACATATTTCTGTAACGTAGATTATAGTACAGTGAAGTTATCAAAACTAATACTATAATACCCTAATGCCTTTGTACTTTTGTGTTGCATGAAGTTTTAATAAATAAATAAATATAGGAATTGTTTGTTTCTAATTGAAATTACAATTTTTTTTAGATAACCAGCATCTAAAAACAATGCCTATTAAATAGTAACATTAAAAATAAAAGAAAAAAACCGGGCAAGTGCGAGTCGGACTCGCGCACTAAGGGTTCCGTACAAACTTACCTATGAAAACAGTCCAATTTCTGAATTGAGTTACGAAAATTTTTCCGAATCGCAAAAAAAGTTTTTTTTTTTGAGAGTGTCAAAACACACGTTTTTTGCGACATAAACAAACACCCCTTTTTTTTCCCGGGTGGGAAAATCATCTCATGACATCCCCCGCTCTTGGACGGAGCGCGAGATAGTGTCAGACTTTTACTGACTAAAAACCCACTCCTGTTCCTTCTTTGCCTGTTTTCCAGAGCCCTGGGGATCTCTTTCGCATCACCCATGGCCCCAGAAGGCTTCGACCCTGTTGGGCCCCTACGGTTACTGACATCTCCTTGAGGCGCGCGTGGAACACTACTCGCCGTCGACGACTTGGGCTCGGTCCCGACGGCTACCAGACGATCGGACGGCGAGCCACCCATTGCTCGCCGTCCGCAAGCCCGCGCCTACGGTGGCCGGAAATCGGGATCGAAATCCCGGCGTTGGTTGGGGCGTGAGGACCGTTGCCTCCAAACGCCCTTTGACACCCAGTTCCTCGAGAATGGAAGTATTTGTTCGAAACTCGATCCGAACGTAACTAGCAAAATAATAATATAGTTCATATCATTAAAAAAAAAACTTTATAACAGAAACCTTTAACATGATAATACTAGGACGATGTGCACAAAATTACATTGATCTTACACAAATGGTGAAAAACCCTGAGTCTCAAAGTAGGAAATCCTGTGACTTTTTTGTGTCAGAGTGACAGCAGAACACTGATTTTCTGCTGTCACTATGACACAAAAAAGCTTTTATTTAAAACTAGCGACCAGCCCCGGCTTCGCACGGGTGCAATGCTGATCACTACATAGTACAAAAAAATATGTTCATTTACGACATCACATTAGAAACCTCTAAAATTATCAGTGTATCTCTACTTTATTATGCATGCATTATATACATAAACCTGCCTCTTGAATCATTCTATCTATTAAAAAAAACCGCATCAAAATCCCTTGCGTTGTTTTAAAGATCTAAGCATACATAGGGACTGACAGACAGCGGAAGCGACTTTCTTTTATACTATGCAGTGAAGTCATCGTACATACATCTTGGCAAAAAACATGTTTAAGAGTATACCAAAAGTTACCGCAAAACATTAAACATGGAATCTTTAAGTGAATCTGTTGGATTATAAGAGTGTGCATCCGTCTACACCACTGCTTACACTTTTATAGACTACACGCCTGATATTATGTTAATTGCTCGAAAACTTCTCCCGGTGGCATCCTCCCACATTTCAACGTCTTCCTCGTGGTAATTGAAAGTTTTAAGTCGCACTAAGTTGTCTGAGTAATTCTAAAGTTTCCTAACTTCCTAGGAGTTTTACTTACGTTATGTTAGTATGCAGAGTTTAAGTTTTACTTAGGTAAGTGGTGCGCGCTGCGGTGACCGCGGGTCAAGTGGAAATGGCGAAGTAAACGGAGTTATGTAGTTTGGAGTCAGAACAAGGCATAAAGCATGAAGAATACATTAGGGGACACATGACACGCAATACTGAATAACGCAATATATGATGTAAATATTTGCATGCTAAATGATAAAATGTGGCTGAGCGTATATCTATCATAAGAACTGACGTGTATTACCCATATTTGCAAAATAAAAATTCTATTCTTTTCCATATATATTCTATTCTATTCTATTCTATTCTATTCTATTCTATTCTATTCTATTCTAT
The DNA here is from genome assembly GCA_961205895.1 of Mythimna pallens. Classification (NCBI taxonomy): domain Eukaryota; kingdom Metazoa; phylum Arthropoda; class Insecta; order Lepidoptera; family Noctuidae; genus Mythimna; species Mythimna pallens. Next base: position 12,703,678 of record OY540848.1, read on the forward strand.
TCTATTCTATTCTATTCTATTCTATTCTATTCTATTCTATTCTATTCTATTCTATTCTATTCTATTCTATTCTATTCTATTCTATTCTATTCTATTCTATTCTATTCTATTCTATTCTATTCTATTCTATTCTATTCTATTCTATTCTATTCTATTCTATTCTATTCTATTCTATTCTATTCTATTCTATTCTTTTCTGTAAAATTTTCCAACATGTCCCGCGTCACGTGAATGCGTCATAAAATTTTGGGGGCAAGCTGCGGTACACTGGGCAATGTTGCAGCGTCACGTAGATTGTGCGTTACGCATCGAGTTGAGGGACAGTTTGTCCCCTAATGTATCTGCAGCTTTAATGTGACTTGCCGTTACAAAAACATATCCTGTTTTTGGGCGGCCATTTATCAAATAACTTCTTTCGCTCTTGGTGGAGCGAGAAGGAGTGCGTGACATTTTCCGACTAAAACCCATCCCTGTTTCTTCAGTTGTCCTTTGTGTTCCAGGTCCGCGATGACAATTTCGAACAATCCCCGGGTCCTGGCAGGTATCGGCCCTGGCGGGCTCCGTCATTCATGCATAGCATTTTAATACATACAAGCTTTTGCCCGCAGCTTCGCCTGCGTACATAAAATATAGCCTATGTTACTCAGGAATTAAGCAGCTTTCTATCGGTGACAAAATTTTAGCAGTCGGACCAGTACTTTCAGAGATTACTTCCTACAAACAAAAAATAAATAAAAAAACCGGGCAAGTGCGAGTCGGACTCGGGCACTGAGGGTTCCGTACAAACTTACGTATAAAAATAGTTGAATTCCCGAATTGAGTTACGAAGATTTTTCGCCAAAAAAAAATTACTTTTGTTACGTAACAGCAAATTTACAGTTTTCAGATTTTTTCCTATACTTATGCTATGAGGCCCTGTGTCATGCCAAATTTCTGAATTCTAGATCAATGGGAAGTACCCTATGAATTTTGATTTCCTTGAGAGTGTCGAAGTATACGTTTTTTGCGACATAAACATCCGTTTCTTTTTTTTCGTTAACTCAGAAGTTTGATATTTTCACAACTTCAAGAGACCGCAGACCTGAGTTTATGGTTTTAATTTCAACTCGATACCTTCACACGTTCCCGAGATAAAAGTTCTTGACAGACAGACAGACAGACAGACGGACGGACAACAAAGTGATCCTATAAGGGTTCTGTTTTTCCTTTTGAGGTACGGAACCCTAAAAACAAACTACACCTCTTTATAATATTAGTGTGGAAGTGTAGATGTAGATAGGGTAGATTATTATTTACTAGCTTCTACCAACGGCTATCGTGAAAGTAGAAAACTATCCCAAGGCAACACATTCCCGGGATAAAAAATATCATTGTTCAAATCAATTCAATAGTTTAAGCGTGAAGAAAGGTTGAACTTCATTGCACACACGTGGGCCACATATGCCGATCTGGACGTATCGGTCTCCATACACTTTATATGGCAACTAGACTTGCAGAGCTACATTTACACAGATCCACGCCACGCGACGCCACGCAACGCGCCGCTACGTACAATACAGCCCCCCTAGCCAAGTTACAATCGTATCGTTCGCGCTGAACGCTTCGAGTAGGCCACGCCTCCGATTCCTTTGTTCTGACGTCATCTCAACGCTCTGTCACGTGGTCCGAACAAAGGGATTGGAGGCGTGGCCTACCTGAAGCGTTTGGCGTGAACGATATGATTGTAACTTGGCTAGGGGGGCGGGAGTGGTCCACGTGAGCGTTGGACTAGTGTAGTCCTCGCTTAAAGCGCCTATTACACCACTCGATATTCAGACAGTCTTAGTCTATGTTTATCTATTTATCTCATCGTTCTGTTTTATTCCATTGGCGTAAGTTGGTCTTTTTATTGTGTGACGCTACATAGAATAAGTCTGTCTGAATATCGACTAGTAAAATACAAACACAGACACATAAGTACATACGAAGTTTCTTAACCTATATAATCTTAATGTGATATTTACATACTTACGTTTACTCATTATCTCACTTAATGGTAAGCGATAGTGTGGTTGATGACGTACGCTTACATTGCTCTATTACAATATTGCAAAGTAGAAAATTAAGCCACGATTGAATGCACGACTAAATGAAATGTTTTCCATTGCAAGCACGCACTAGACAAGGAATGCTAATGAATATAAATTCAAGTAACTTATGTCTGCATCTTGCAGCTTTAATTAAGTTCTGTTCTGCACTGTGTATCTACAATTAAAAGCTGAAATAAAATTTATTTTTAAATCTTCTTAGGTATTCAATCAATGGTTTAATAATGATTAATTGTGATTTATAACCATTAATTAGCATAGCATAGTTGGCCTTATAATGTTCCCATTGTTGAGACTTAGGCCTACTCTCTAGGAGAGGGAATGGGCGACCAGCAAGCCGAAGCTGTGGAGATCAACATGGGTGCCTATCCTTTGTTACGCAAGGGCGAAGGGGTTGCACTTCCCGTAGCGCCGGAGACGTTGCAGAAGCAACCTTTTTCCACTCATACTACTTATATATAAAATTTATTCGATTTTGTACTTCGATATTTAGGACATTCGATAACCTATATTTCGATATTTGGATCTTTCGATGTAACTTTTGTAGATATTTAGATATATTGGACGTAGGATATTTAAACATTCGATAATATAAACTTTCGTTATTTTAATTTTCGGTTTTATGATCGTTCGATATTACCATTTTCGATGTTTTGAACATCGATATTTTAACAGTAGGTATTTTAATCTTCAATATTCAAATACGTGCCCCTTTTAGTAACATGCGTTTCAACCCGACCTTACCGTGACGTGATAAATTGTCGATCATACGAGCGAGAAGGATGGAGCTATACACCCTATATAAGTCCATCCCTTTAACAGTTCAGTTTAGGTCGTCAAATGGATCGCGTCAAGAGCTCATGGTAAGACCTCTATTCGGTGTCTGATCGCCTATATACCACTGAATAGCAAGCAAAGTGTGTTTTACTTTTAGTGAAACCCCGGAGGCGAGCAATTCGGCCGTCCGGTAACCGTCCGGACCGAGCCCAAGTCGTCGACGGCGCGTACCGTTCCACGCACGCCTCAAGCAGATGTCAACATACCGTAGGGGCAAAGCAGGGTCGAAGCCTACTGGGACCAAGGGTTTGTTTCTGAAAGAAAACTCGGTCCTGGTATGAAAGGCAACGAAGGAACAGGAGTGGGTTTTTAGTCAGCAAAAGTCCGACACACCCTCCCGCTCCGCCCAAGAGCGAGAGATGTATTTGGATGACTTTCCCACCTAACAAAAAAAAAATACATAGACTTGTATGGAGCGTATTTAGAAGCAAAAAAGATCTAAACAGATGTTTCTTCTCATAATAGTAATTACACTAATATTGTTCCCGCCCCGTCCAAGAGCGAAACATATTTCGATAAAACTTGGTTCACGGGTAGACCATGTCGTGGTATAGCACATAGGATACTTTTTATACACAGTTTTGATTTTCTTAGGATAATATGCGATATTTGTTACTGAGAATCTCACAATGGCAAATAAAAACCTACATGCTGCTGCCCGACTTCGAGCTAAAGAACTAAATTATAAGTTTGTGTGGGTACGTGGAGGACGAGTTTATGTGCGCAAATCAACCGATTCGGAAGCGGTATTTATTCGTAGTATGGAGTTTTTGAATAAATTAACTTGAAATCCTTTTATTTTTGCTCTTTGGTTGTAATAGGTAGGTATTTACTTTAAACTAAAATCTTGAGACAATTCCTAAAACTATTTTAATTCTCTGATATAATTAAATGTTATTATCAAAACGTAAGAGGTTTGAGAACCAAAACTGAAGATTTTTACTTGAATGTGTTAGCGTGTAACTATGACATTATTGTATTAAGTGAGACATGGTTGGCGGGCGACATATTGGACTCTGAGTTATTTTGCAACCGATATCTAGTGTATCGACGGGATCGGGAGTCTAGTGGTTTTCATAACAACAAAGCCGGTGGCGGTGTGTTAGTGGCAGTGTCTAAGGGGTTAAAATCATATCGAGTGACTAATTGGGAGAGTAAATGTGAAGACGTATGGATTTGCGTAGACATTTGTTTAAACAAACGACCAGCCAAACTCTTAATCTGTGCCGTGTACATTCCTCCTCCAGTACAAAAACACATCTTTGAACATTTTATCGAGAACGCTAATAATGCCTGAGAAAACTTTAATTCCACGTTAATATTAGGTGATTTTAATTTGAGTAGCATCGAATGGATAGGTTCTTCAGGCGCACCGCTTGCATCTTCTTTAACTAAAAACGGAATTTATGAGCTGAGACTGTTAGACTTTATTTCTTTAAATAATTTAGCTCAATACAATTGTATTTATAATCATAAAAATAAGATTCTCGATCTCGTTCTTACCGATATCACTGTGCGAAGTCTAAGTAAGTCCGAAAATCCTCTAAGTAACATAGACTCGTACCATCCCCCCCTTGAATTCGAACTGCTATGTAACTTGCACGAGGATACTTTACACCCTAACCAGGAACCAAAATTTAAGTTCTATAAAGCTGATTACAGTAACATTTTTCGAGAATTAAGTGATATATCATGGCAAGACATGTTCTCACAATGTTGCGATGTTGACGTAATGGTGGATTCTTTTTACAAAGTTATTTATAATGTGATTGAGAAATACGTACCTAAGACTAAGCCTAAAACTTGCAAATATCCAGTTTGGTTTAGCAAAGATCTGGTTCGCCTACTACGAGAAAAGAACAAATACCACTCACTTTATTCCAAATTTAAAAACCCCTTAGATAAAATTTCATATCGTTTGGTCAAAGACAGAGTTTCAAAATTAATACATAGTGATTATAGGCAGTATTTAGAGTCAGTAGAATCTTCGATAACTTCTAATCCTAAGCTATTTTGGTTATTTTTAAAGCAAAAACGTAACGGTAACAGTACATATACTTCTTCAATACATTACGGCGATGTCAAAGGTAGTAACGGAGCAGAAAACTGCAACATATTTGCCTCATGTTTTTCATCCGTCTATAACACTCACAGTAACAATCCTGTTGACGATAGGACTAAACACGAGAGCTTGCAATATCAGCATACTGATTTTCTGACCCAATTGTCGTTCACCAAGGATTCTGTCATTAAAGCTTTGAAAAGACTGGACCCTAATAAAGGGCCAGGGCCTGACGGACTGCCTTCTATTTTTGTAATAAAATGTTGTGAGTTTTTGGGGGAACCTCTCTTTATGATTTATAATAAATCATTGAGCACAGGTTGTTTTCCGAAACCTTGGAAAGAAGCACGAGTTGTTCCGATTTTTAAGTCTGGTGACAGGTCCGCTGCGAATAACTATAGACCAGTGTCAATTTTGTCTATTTTTGGCAAGGTGTTCGAAGCTTTAGTATACCCTTTACTTTCGTGGCATGTAAAACAAGTATTGATGCCTGAACAACACGGCTTCATGAAAGGCCGTTCTACTGGAACCAATCTTGCGTGCTTTGTATCAGACTTAGTTGATGCTATGGACCGTGGATCGCCTGTAGATGTGATTTACACTGATTTCAGTAAGGCGTTTGACAAGGTGGATCACAAAATCTTAGTTAACAAATTACACTCAATCGGATTTGCAGGAAAGTTATTGCAATGGTGTGAGTCATACCTTGTTGGGCGCACATCTAAGGTCGTGGTCAATGGTTATTCGTCGAACCTCTTTCTTACACCTTCAGGTGTGCCCTAAGGCTCCCATCTGGGACCATTGTTCTTCAATATATTCATAAACGACGTGGCGTCTTGTTTCATACACTCAAACATATATTTATACGCGGATGATCTAAAAATTATAAAACGAATAGAGTGCAATCAGGATACATATAAACTGCAAGATGACTTGGATCGTTTCTCCCGGTGGTGTTTGGACAATAACATGTTACTTAATGCTGACAAATGCAATCACATACATTTTTCTAGAAAAAAAGGACTATATACTATTTTCGTAATTACAAAATTAATAACCATACTATTTACGAGCAAGAGGTAATTCGTGACCTGGGTGTTTATATTGACAATAAACTTCGGTTTAATATTCACGTTGATAAAGTTGCAACTAAAGGGTTTAAGATGTTGGGCTTCATTCTCCGTAACAGTAAAAACTTCAAACGCGCTTCAACTAAAATTGCAATCTTTAATTCATTAGTCAGGTCAGGCTTGGAATATTGCAGCATAGTTTGGACTCCATTTTATGATATACATAAACGTCGTTTGGAATCTGTGCAGAAAAGATTTCTCTGGCATTTGTCTTATCATTGCAATATGGTCAAAAAATTAACTAGCTACAACTCTCGATTAAAACATTTAAAACTTTTAAGTCTGGAAAATCGCCGGACTATCTAAGATCATCTGTTCCTATACAAAATAATAAACACTCACATTGATTGTCCAGGGTTACTTAGTCAAATTAACATAAATTTGCCTTACAAAATGGCTCGTATATCTAGATATCAGTTGCTTCGCGCTAAGTGCTTCAAAACCAACCTGGGTCATTTTTCCACCGTTAACAGGATGCAGGTTCAATTTGGTCGCCTGTCGAAGATGTTGATTTGTCTTACTCGTTGCGTAAATTCAAGTCTGTCTTGCATAAAGCATTATCACTAGAGTGAAAAGAGAATTTTGTCCCTTTCACGTACTTTATGTGAGTGAAAGGGACAAAATTCTCATAAATAAATAAACAAATAAATAAGTAAATAAATATTTATAATTTGTATATGTTCAAATATTCAGAATTTGTTTTTGTTGCCATATTTCTTTTTTATTGGTTGGCTTAACGTCGAATAAAATGTGAATAGATACGTTAGTTCATAACTCCTTTTATGTTTATTGCATGCCGTGGCAGCCTTTAATTAAGGCTACACTATATAATGTAAGAATACTGAATTTTTAGCATGTATAATGGTGTATGTTTTGTTGGTTGTCCTAAAATAAATAAATATTCTACTAACACGCGAGTAAAGCCGCTGGCAACAGTAGTAAGCTACTGGTACGGGATAATGAGACCAAGGTGCAGAGATTTAAAGGAAAAAAGACATTATCAGAATTAAAATATTTATTAATTTGATAGTCCATTATCCTAACTACTCGTAATCAACCATCAAGGTTCTTTTAAATTACAACACTAAAGATTTAGGTAATTTTGTTTCTTTGAAATAATAATAATTAAATAAAACCACTAAGGCCTACTGTCCACCGACGCATAGCTTCATAGACGCGTAATCGTCATTATACGCTCATTGTACGCCTACGCCTAAAATATGAAACTGTCGACAAAGTGGCAACGACGTACTGTCGTGTCGACAGTAGGGCAAATAACCCCGGTAACCCCGGTAGGCAGATTGCTACCGGTATTGTATTGTATTTTATTTGATTTGATAAAAAAAAAAACTTGTTACAATTATGAAAGTTAGCAATTAGCATGTCTAAATGTAACTAAACGTAACTCCGGCCCCCAAGATACAGGCACTGCCTAGTTTGGGGACCACAGTTCACTTTAATGTTAATTTTACCAGTTACTGTTAATACCTCTATGTAACATAGCTTTAGTAGATTAAGATACATTCTGTAACACTGGACTAATAAATTATTATTATTATTAATAATAATAAACTTTCGTAGCGATTGCTACGCCGTAGCATGCGTAGCACTTACTACGACGTAGCAATCGTAGCAAATACTGTCCTTTATTTAGTTGTTATGATTTTATCATTTGGGCGAAATCTCACAAAGACAAACTCACAAAAACAAAGATCCTCAAACTTACCAACTCTTGTTACCATAACAACGTAATCCAAAAACTTATTTATCTCAGAGCGTACGGAACTAAAGGAACAGTTCTTCCTTCTTTTCTTTGGCCGCTGAGACTCAACATGGACTCAACAGGGACTCAACTTCGCCATTGTTGCCACCTTAGCTTTATAAACTTTTCACAAAGACTTGCATTCAGAGGTTTACTTCGTACGAGTGGTTTAGTACTGGAGCAGGGATGGCGAACTAAAAGTACGTGATTAAAAACTTGGAAAATCTATATCTACTTATACAACATAATTTTACTGTAAAGAATCTATTTACAAAATTTCATCACTGTATCATGAAAAATCACAAAGTTATAAGCTTTCTGTATTACCTGGTTATCCGCATTAATACATGGTCACCGGGCCATCCGACCGACTGAGGGGTTTTTTTGCTCCCGCACCCAGCTGTGCGCTGGTTCCTAATGCCCGCTATGACCTGTGTTGTACTTAATGTTGGTATAGTGTCCAACTTGTGACCTTTTTTAAATATTTTTGCCAGCGAGAAAGAGGGATGGAGCTATACACCCATATAGTTCCATCTCGGAACGCGTAGAGGTATCGAGTTGCAATAGTTATATAGTAAAGTTTGCAGTCCCTTGATGCTGTGAAATAATCAAACTTTTAAGTTAATGAAAAAAAAGATACGGCCGTTTCATCATCATCATCATCATTTCAGCCGAAAGACGTCCACTGCTGGACATAGGCCTCCCCCAAGTGTCGCCACAATGAACGGTCCTGTGCATCTCGCATCCATCGGACTCCCGCAACCGTTACCAAGTCATCGGTCCACCTTGTAGGAGGCCTTCCAACGCTACGTCTTCCGGTACGTGGCCGCCATTCCAGAACCTTTCGGCCCCAACGGCCATCTGTTCTGCGAGCAATGTGCCCTGCCCATTGCCACTTTAGTTTGGCGATTCTTCGTGCTATGTTGGAAACCTTGGATCTCTTGCGGATATCCTCATTCCTGATTCGATCACGCAAGGAAACTCCGACCATAGCCCGTTTATATCGCAAAAAAACGAATATTTCGACACTCTCAAGGAAATCAAAATTTATAGGATAGTTCCCGTTGACCCAGAATCCTGAAATTGGCATAAAGCAAGGTTATAATAGTAGAGATATAGGAATAAATCTAAAAATAGTAATTTCGTTATTGCGATTCGATAAAATCTTTGAAACTCCATTCAGGAATTGAACTGTTTACATATGTAGGATTGTACGGAACCCTCAGTGCGCGAGTCCGACTCGTACTTTCCCAGATTTTTGCTTTATGTTATCTAAATATTATTATTGTGTGTGTGACTTGTGTTGTGCGAAATAAATTCTTTTTCTTTCTTAAGTAAAGTATTTGCTGTCCACTGCGGGTCCTTAGATTTTGGTACGAGAGCTCTTTTACAAAGTTCATGCAACAAATACTTCAAATGTAGCGCCTATATTTGTCTAGTATTTTGTATCACATTTGTTTGTCGTTTGATAGTAAAAATGTTTCATAGGGGCGATACACGTATGTCTTGATGTTGAATTTGTTAGATAGATAGATAGGACATTTATTTGATGCAAAAAGGCAATAAAATTACAAAACTAAACACATATATTAACAAAAAATTAAAACAATCACAAACAAGTTCAACTAAATGAACATAAAATGTGACGGCGCATCCGTCAACGTCAGACGTCAGGTTGACTTTTAGCTGTCAAAGTCAGCCTAGCGAAGCGTCATTGTCGATGGTTGTGAGGGCGGACATCTTGACACGGTTGTTCGAGACAGCGCCTGCACACCACGCTTGTGACGAATCGCTTTGCATCCGAGTGATAGTTTAATCTAATGTTATAATTAAGTTGGTATCGTGTTGCTTAGACTGTACATAGTTCATTTGACTGCGCATTTCAATTATTAAACCCTGTGCTGATTAAACAACGGTGATTTTAAAAAGGACTTGTGATTTATTTGCTCACGCCCACCTGCCAACCTACCTACCCACATATATCACACGAGATGAGTTCTGATGAAGGCCCTCCTGCCCCTTCATCAGAAGTGGGATTGGATGGGGCTAGAATAGAGCAAGAAACACCAAAATCAAATGCAGAACAATTGCTGAATAACATGGAAATGCTTTTATCTCGTGTTCTCGCAGCCCAGCCAACACCAACTGTGAGTAACCAGGCAACACATTTCTTACCGTTTAATCCAGATGAACCAGACTGCGACATAGATGGTTGGTGCAATATTACCGAAGCGATCGTTCATAATAAGCGTTTAGAAGGAATAGACTTGCTCATGGCTCTTACTACCTCTTTAAAAGGACGAGCGGCTGCCTGTATCACTAAGCTAAACTTAGATGAAATGTCCTGGAGCGTTGTCAAACAGACACTGTTAGCTAAATTTTCAAAACCAAAGCTTCTTCAGGACTATTTCGACGAAATATTGCGATTCCAAATAGGAACTAAGGAGACAGCTTCAGAAGCCGCTCTTCGTCTATGGAACCTAATCGAACGAATACCTAAGACTGTGATGCCTGAAGAAGTGGTGACTGGATTCGTTATTTCTGTGCTTTGTCAGAAGGACAGCCTGATAAGACGCGAATTGATTGCGCACAATATCACAACTCGCACTCAATTGTTTCGAATCCTGGGAGGCGTATCTCTTAAGCGGCGTTCAGACGCTGTCGAAGCTAACGAACCTGAGGCGAAGCGGTTTCGTGCTATCGAAAGGTTCACTGGCAGATGTAACTTTTGCGGAATATCGGGACATCGTTTTGCTGAATGCCGAAAACGTCGTGACGCGCTGGGATCAGCCGAGCCTCGAGACACTTCGAGTGCTTCCCGTCCGTTGGAGAAGAAGACCGATGTAACGTGCTACACTTGTGGCCAAAACGGTCATGTGACAACTAACTGTCCCGATAAAAGGAACGGTGGTAAAGCTGCGGCCAAGGCCAGGGAAGGACGGTGTTCACAATGATGGACTTCTTCCATCATTGTGAACACCGTCCTTCAAGGGGCGTCTTGACAACATCTTCCGGTGAGTCTGTACCTTTTCTATTTGACAGCGGATCGTCTTGTTCTCTTGTGAAAGAAATGTAAATTTATGAAACAACGAATTGACTACCTAGGTTATTCTGTACAATCCGGTGAGATTAGGCCCAATTCACAGAAGATTCAAGCATTGGCAGATGCCCCAGAACCTAAATCGGCTACTAATGTTCGCCAATTTCTCGGTCTAGCCTCCTACTTTCGGAAATTTATTCCTGAGTTCACACAAACAGTCGGTCCCCTATACCCTCTTACAAAACTTAAAGGGCGAATTACTTGGACTACCGAACATGAAAAGATACGGCGCAAATTGTAGGCATTCTCACGTCTGAACCGGTGCTAACTATATTCGACCCAGAACTTCCGGTGGAGCTACATACCGATGCTAGCTCAGAAGGTTATGGAGCCATCCTCCTGCAAAAGAAAAATAATCTTCCACACGTTGTAGAGTATTATAGCCGCCGTACAGCAGACGCGGAATCTCGTTATCATTCATACGAGTTAGAAACTTTAGCAGTCGTTAGAGCTGTAGAGCATTTTCGCCATTATTTATATGGTAGGTGATTTGTTGTAGTTACCGACTGCAATTCACTCAAGGCGTCGAAATCGAAGAAAGACCTAACACCCCGCGGTTACCGATGGTGGGCTTATTTACAAGCTTACGATTTCGATATTATATACCGCGAAGGCAGTAAAATGGAGCATGCTGACTACCTGTCTCGAAATCCACTGTCAGATTCTGCTGTTCCTATCGCTCCTGTAAAACCTAAGCCTAAAACTGTCAATTATGTTGAACTACATCAGGGCTGGCTGTCAGTTGAACAAAAACGTGACGCAGAAATCCAGGATCTTATCGCAAAACATAATAATAATAGCTTTCCCGAAACAGTAGGTCAAACATATGACGTTAGAGATGGCATACTCTACAGGAAAATTACTCGTAACAAAGCGGTTTCATGGCTACCCGTAGTTCCACGGTCTCTTATTTGGACATTAATTAATCATGTCCACAACGAATTACAACATTTAGGCAGGGACAAAACTCTAGACAAGCTGTATGAAAAGTATTGGTTTCCCGATATGTCTAAATGTGTACGAAAATTTATAGATTCGTGTATCATTTGTAAGGCATCGAAAGGTCCATCGGGAGCTCAGCCTGTTCAGCTTCATTCGATTCCAAAAGTATCCGTGCCTTGGCACACGATTCACATAGATTTCTCGGGGAAGCTGAGCGGGAAGAGTGACCGAAAGGAGTATTGCTCGGTAATAATCGATGCCTTTACCAAATACGTTTTACTCGAACATACTTTGTCAGTCGATTCCAAGAGCGCAATATATGCCGTACAAAAAGCAGTGTGTCTCTTTGGAGCCCCGAAAAGAATCATCGCAGATCAGGGCCGTTGCTACATTAGCTCAGATTTTAAGAGCTTTTGTCAAGCGCATAAAATAGATCTCCATTTCATCGCGACTGGTACGAGTAGGGCAAACGGCCAAGTTGAACGAGTGATGCGTACTCTAAAGAGCCTCCTTACTATCATTGAAAATGACCCTAACAAAGCGTGGCGTGACGAATTAGGTAACATCCAACTCGCTCTCAATAGTTCTAAATCTTCTGTTACCAAATACTCACCGTCAGAACTAATGTTTGGAATCCGTTCTAATTCTTTAGGGATGTCTAAGTTGAACGCCGATAATATAGATCATGAGGTTCGCTTAGATTTAGATTCGATAAGAACTGATGCATCAGCTAACATTTGCAAAGCTGCTGAATCTGATACCCTTCGGTTTAATCGTGGTCGGGCCACAATAAGACCTTTTTCTAAAGGAGACTTCGTATTTATTAAAAATTGTGAACGGAATAAAACAAAATTGGATAGGAAGTTTCGAGGTCCATATGTTATAGTGGAAGTACTTGAAAACGATCGCTACGAACTTAAAAGTTTAGGTGGTTCTCAGAGAACTTACAAATACTCTCACGAGAATTTGCGCGCAGTACCCCAGGGACATATCGGTTTGATCGAAATAGCTACTAGTATTTTAAATTGTGAAGAGGCCGAGACGGCGTCGGAAGATGAAGAAAGTATAACTAATTCAAATCATGACAATGGTAACTCTGACACCTTGACCGTATGCTCAAACACTGTTTCCGCCGATTCGAGGACGCTCACAGCAGGCTCAGACACTCTCAGTACATGCTCAGATCCTGAGACTTGGGATATGTTGCACGAAACTGAAATTCATACAGAACGGGACGATTCATAGTCGTAGGTAAGTGGAGCGACCTGTAAGAATGAATCTCTTTCCTGCCAAATAGTCAGACGAAATATATGTCGTCCGAGTCAGTATCAGATTGACTTGTCTTCGTGCTTTTGTTCTATGAGACGAAATAGGTCGTCCGAGTCAGTATCAGATTGACTTGTCTTCGTGCTTTTGTTCTATGAGACGAAATAGGTCGTCCGAGTCAGAGTCCTTTAAGTTGACTGACTTGTTCTGGATGTTTTGCAGATTATAGTAAGACGAATATTGTCGTCCGGGTCACATCCACCAAAGGATTGACTTGTCTAATAGTACCAATTGTGAACAGCTAACCTACACGCTGTTTAGTGACGAGGCTGTGTCATTCGGCTTAATTGTTGCGAGACACTCGCCTTAAGTCTTAAGTATCATAGCGCATTGTGACAATTGAAATTAGTCGTCTGTCAGGATGCCGAACGGACTATGTACGATTGCAACTCATTGTTTCAGAAAATCGCCCGAGGACGGTCGAGTGTCAGTCCGGCCGTGACGGCGCATCCGTCAACGTCAGACGTCAGGTTGACTTTTAGCTGTCAAAGTCAGCCTAGCGAAGCGTCATTGTCGATGGTTGTGAGGGCGGACATCTTGACACGGTTGTTCGAGACAGCGCCTGCACACCACGCTTGTGACGAATCGCTTTGCATCCGAGTGATAGTTTAATCTAATGTTATAATTAAGTTGGTATCGTGTTGCTTAGACTGTACATAGTTCATTTGACTGCGCATTTCAATTATTAAACCCTGTGCTGATTAAACAACGGTGATTTTAAAAAGGACTTGTGATTTATTTGCTCACGCCCACCTGCCAACCTACCTACCCACATATATCACACGAGATGAGTTCTGATGAAGGCCCTCCTGCCCCTTCAAATGCAAAACCTACACTAATATTATAAAGAGGTAATGTTTGTTTTTTTGTTTGTAGGAGTAAAGGGGTGGCCAGATGGATGCAAAATAGCGTTCCAACCATCTCCGAATGTGGTTGGGAAACGCGCCTCCCAGCCAAAGGCGTTGGAGATCATGGTTTACAACTGCTGTCTACACGGATTGAAACTAGCAATGTCACCTTGGTTGGGACGTTGGTTTGCAACCATCTGGTCACCTTTTAAATCTCTGATAGTACTGGTCCGTGTGTGAAAATTTTTTCACCGATAGAAAGCTGCTTTCATGAATGACATAGGGTATATTTTATGTATGCGGGCGAAGCCGTGGGTATATATAAATTAAGTAGTAGTATAATTATGTTATTTAATAATATAATATTCCACAACTATCACACAACGTCGTCTAGTCCTAAGCTAAGCAGAGCTTGTGTAATGGGTACTAGACCACTGATAAACATACTTATATATTTCTAAATACATACATATATAGATAAATTACACCCAGACAAAGAACAAATGATCGTGCTCATCACACAAACATTTGTCCTGGGTGGGAATCGAACCCACGACCTCCAGCATAGCAGTCAGGGCCATTAACCACTAGACCAACAGGCCAGTCAAAATTTTACAAACAAGTTTTTTTTTTTAATGTAGAATTGATTAGATAGGTACCTACTATTTATTATCTGGTTTGCATTGCGAATTACGGATTTCTTACACAACATGTACACCGGTGTGATTTCAAGATATAACCTTTCATCACTAACCAAATATGGATATTGTCCTTAAACTTACTGTTTTTATTTCAGAAAAAAAAAAAAAAATTACAGTTCTGTGAAAAAAGGAAAATTCTTTTTCTTCTTGAAATGTGGCAAAATGGTATTGTACTGTTTCACGAATCGGACGCGGGCGAAGTCGCGGGCACCAGCCTAGACTTTTTTTTTAAATTATATAAACTAGTGCTTGACTGCGAACCCACCTGATGGAAAGCAGTGATGAAATCGTTGATGGTGAATCGCACTAGTTTATTAAGAGCCTATTCACTCTAGTCTACAAGACACCTAAATTATAATAATTACTTCTAGGCAAGCGAGCTCCATCGTCGGCCACATCATCGCTTACCATCAGGTGAGATAGTGGGCCAACGCGAGCCTATAAACAATAATAAAAAAAAATAACGGGAAGACCGCAGCAGGTAAATTGTTTCGATCCTTCAATGTACTCAGTATAGACGACAAGGCGAAATTCATAGTCCGGACCGTAGAGGTGTTAACAACGTAAGGGTGGACACTCGCCGACAAGCCGTCGGTTGTCCTATTGTAGAAAGGTGATGGCGGAATCAAGCCATTTACACACTCTCCAAAATGCATCTTCAAATAAATTCAGTTCAACTTCATAAATATTATTAGAAGTTGTCTGAAACTAGAAACCCCTGCTTATTCCCTAGAGGCTCCACAAATTCAGTATAATACCGACGGGGGAGCGCTTGCCGGAGGCGACGCGAAATTCAATCAGCTTACCTACACAACCTATTTATTTATTTTTTTAAATACACTTTATTGTACACCAAGATTACAATATTTATAAAAGGAGAAACTGACTGACTGACACATCAACGCACAAACGAAAATACTGGGCCTAGGAACGTGAAATTATGCATTAGGTTTTCTTTTATGGCGTAGGTGAGCACTACGAGAATTTTTCCCAAAATTCACCCCCTAAGGGAATGAAAATTTATTTTGTTAACATCTCATTTATTGAGTTGTAATTATTCATATTTTTCTTGTTTTTTTTTATATAGCCTCTTTTTTTATAATGTGAATATGAGAACACTGTAGACTCCAAGAATTCTTAGATTTCTTCCTATTACGACTTACTTTTTTTTAAATGGTTATTTTTATTGTGTCACCTCTCTCAAAACGATGAAAGAAAACATTATACGGAAACTGGCATGTCAAGGAACCAAAAAAAAGACATGTGACATTCACCAACTCGGACTGGGACCGCGTGGTGGATTACGATCCATTCCCCCTCGTAGAGAGGAGGCCTGAGTCCCAGCTGTGGAAACATTAAAAAACTGATTATGCTTTGTATGACAGGTATGATCCAGGTATCCAAATCTCGAGAAATTATGAAAATGCACAGTTTATGATATCATATCAATGTTATAAAAGCGAAACTTTGTGAATGTGTGTATGTTTGTTACTCCGTCACGCTCAAACGTCTGTACAGATTTGAATAAAATTCAGCATATGGGTAGACTATGTCCTAGAATAGCACATAATATACTATTTTTCCCGGGATAATTTTTCAATGCCATAGGGGGAAAATACTGACAGAAAAAAGTATACTTAAAATTCAGGGATACCTATAACAGACAGTTGTATAGATTTGTTTGTATGCAAAACATAAAAAGTAGACAAGCATTACTAATGGTTATATAGCTTGATTCTTGGTAAACATCATACATATGTCGTGGCTACATCTCAGAAATTGATCACTTCATGATGTGGCCAAGTAAAACTGGCCAGATCGTTTATACGTTCAAGTTTGATGATATAATGTCAATCCTCGTTTGGCTTACTTTCTTTAGACCTTTTAGTAGATGGATGGAGAGGGAGAGGGAGGCTAAAGAAAAAATGGATGGATTGTGTGAGGAAAAATATGAAAGAAAAGGGATTTAGTGATAGTGTGACGGGTGACAGGACAGAATGGAAGAAAAAAACGCGTTGCGCCGACCCCAAATAATATGGGATAAGAACAGGAAGAAGAGGATTATCATACAAATCCTACATCAATGATATGGCCAAACGAGGACTGACATATCATCAAACGATAACGTTTACACAATCTGGCCAGTTTTAGTTAGCCATGTCATGAAGTGATCAATTCTAAGATCTGGTCACGACAAAGTACATACACAAATTACAATGGGCCCTGCTGGACAGACCAATTTTTCTTCTGGATTTTCTCCTGTTCTGTTGAAGATCCTCTGGAGTTAATACATGAATCGAAAGGTATATTGGTACAAGTGCCGATCAGTATTATTTTTATGTGTTCCGAGCATAGTATAACCGGGGGCCCCGCTAGACGGATAAGGCGATTTATTGTAATTTTTATCAAAACACGGTATCAAACCCGTACATTGGATTTGAGAGCAGTGGTGGCCGAGTGCTTACGAGTTGTAGGTCGCGGGTTCAAACCCAGCTAGATGCATTACTTTGTGTAATTTATTTCATCACCACTGCTCTCAAAACGGTGAAGGATAACATCGTGAGGAAACCGGCATGTGCTAGAACCAAAAAATTCGAAGACGTGATATTCACCAACCTCCACTGGGCCCGCGTGGTGGATTACGGCCCATTCCCTCTTCTAGAGAGGAGGCCCGAGTCCCAGTAGTGGGAACATTAAAAGGCTGATAATGCTAATGCATGCTAAAACATTGGATTTTGGAAGTAAAATCGTGAGGTACATTGAATCAACAAAGCATTGCTACTAGTTACGAGTAGCCCCGCTAGATTGACACACATTTATATTTGTTGACATAACCTTTCTGCATTACAAGAACCACTTGAAAGTCGAAAAAGTTAAAGTTAAGTTTTTGTTATTTAAGGAATATTTAAAAAAAAAATATTTAATGAGTCAAAAGAAAAGAATTTAAAAATGAAATCGTTGCATACTTATAAGTACGGGCTGAATTTTGAACAAAAGCGAGAGAGTTTCAACAAAAACAAAGTTTTAATGTGCCTTATTATGAAGGCCCTCCCAAAGGGTTATTATTGTGATAATTAGACAGAATAATTTATTGAGCGCACGTCCAATCCCCTTCGTGTTTTGTGGTAAATAATTATAATCTCAAACTTTAAAGTAAGGGGGAAACGTGGAGCCTTGAGGGATAACTTCATCTATTTGTCGCATTTATTACTGAAATATACAAGTTTATGTAGCTGTAATGATAAATTAAAGGCAGGTGCTGTACCTACGGGGCACGCCAAGGGGACTGCTTTACAAGATGTTACCGTTGTTGTAGGATACAAAAATGAGGAGACTTATACCCAGCTAATTGATGACTGCGCTGTTAAACTGTTATTTTATTTTATTTTTTTAGACTTGATAGGTTCGCGCTTGACCGCTATCTCACCTGATGGAAAGCGACGAGTGAGAAGTAACCTATTTACTCTTGACTTAAAGATTCCCGGGTTGTAACCATCAGGAAAACACAGATTCCGGCAAGGAATTCCACTCCTTAGATGTACGCACAATGAATAGGTTCCCAAAACGTTTTGTACGTATCGTGATGTCCATAATTATGTTTATTTATTTACAAGCACTTTTACAACGTTACGGAGGATGTCCAAGGCTTTGTACAATAGAAACTTACAAACTCAAAAAATACATTTAATAAAACTATAATAACCTAATAACAAATCCATACACATTGAAGAAAATTAAAAAACTAACATATAATTTAGAGATAAAAAGAAAATACTTATACAATTCCACTATATCCCACAAAACAAATGAAACAATGTTTACTTATTTTTCATCCATTTTCTCACAAAACCTTACATGTCACGGGGTTAAATTTCTCATAAAGCAAATATGAACGGATAGTTTACACAGAGATAATATAGACAGCATGGTGGTGCAGTAGTTTGAGAGATTGGCTGCTGTGCTGCGTGTTACAGTTTTGATTCCCGTACGGAACATCACACTATAATTACTTTTTGCGATTCGGAAATATCGAGATTCGATTCGGAGAATCAAAGTATTTGCTTAACTAAGTTTGTACAAAATCCTTGGCGCGCGAGCCCATCTCGTACTTTACCGGATTTTTTCTCTACGATTTGTCATAAGCGAATATTGACGAAGACGCGATCAAGTACATAAAAAAACTTCACATACAACTTCATAAGTTTTCGGAAATCAAATCTTTGCATAGATAATCACATTATATCTCGTCTTGCCGAATTCTGTAGAATTGTTCGAAAGATTTACCGTGACTTTGGAACGCAAAGGGCAACTGAAGGAACACGGGTGGACTTTAATCAGTAAAAGCCTAAAACTCCATCTCGCTCCACCCAGACTGGGAGAAATCATTTGACTTCATAATGAAAAAAAAATATATACTCCTACGACCAGACATTCTAAGCCTGTGGCTGATCTGTAGGGCTCTTCCAGCTGTTAATTGGTGCGCTTGTCTAAGCCGTTTAATAAAGCAATTCATAGTTTGTCAACAAGGCTTGTTTCCGACGCCATCTTGGAAGGAATTTTGCGAGACTTACCTTGTTATCACAGGTATTGTTTGTGACTCAGGACGACGTACAAATTAATCTCTTCTACCTCAAGTTTGGTTTATTAACTTTGGAGACAATCTCACGTAATTTTGTTTAGCGCTCAACATATTTTTCACTAGCTTCAGCCAGTGGCTTCACGCACGTGGTATTGTATTTCTTCGCCATTATAAATTACTAGTCAGTGACTCGACTACTTTTCCTGTTATAAATTTTAGCGTATATGTTATTCTGATGTGCATGTGGATGGATGGAGAGGGAGAGGGAGGCTAAATGAAAGATGGATGGATTGTGTGAGAAGTGATATGAAAGAAAAGGGAGTTAGTGATAGCGTGACGAGTAACAGGACCGAAAGAAAGAAAAAAACGTGTTGAGCCGACCCCAAATAAAACGGGACAAGGGCAGGAAGATGATGATGATGTTATTCTGATGTATAGTAAAGTTACGTCCAAATCCAGTTAGCCACCTTTCGAATACCGTAATACAATGAGAGAGCGAATGCAATGTGTGGTTGGGGTTTAATGAATTAAGCGTGAAGGAATAATAATCGCATACAACATATACATACTAAACGCGAGCTAATGTTTGCAACTTTGATTCCGACTTCGGTTCCGATAAATTGTCAAATTGTCGACAAGTTTATACTTTTTATCACACGGTGTACCTCCGTCCCCCCCCCTGCCTTCTGTCGATTAATCTGTCTCTTGTTATTTTATTCCGATTTTGAATGTTGTGAATTCGCTCTTTATTTATAACGGGTGGCGCGTGGCGCCAAAGAAATTTCACAATGTAAATGTGCCTTAATTTATACAGAGAGCGTATATTTCTATATAAATAATAATAGTAAATAATAATTATTTATTTATTTCAAGTAACATTGACTCATATACAAATATAAAAACAGAAATATATAAATGAAAGTCAATTAAAATTATGACATTACTTTTGCGCCACCCTATACTTATCCGAGTTTTTGATTAGTTTTAGTAGTGTTTCATTTGACACTTCTACCTCCAATTTGGGTTCCGATTTCAACAAACCAAATTTAAAAATATCGTTTCCGAATTCGGTTCCAATATCCAACATATTGGAACCGAATTCGGAACCTGGATTCAATTATTTAAATAAGATTGTTTTATTTTGGTTAAGTGATATTAATATGTATGTGTTGTATTCTATTCTATGTTTGTTTTGGGATGTGACGACAGTCATTTTGACATTTGAAGTAACTGTCGTCTTATACCACTAGATGGCGCTAGTTTTGATGTGTTTACGATCAAGTTGTTTTGTTAAATATTGATCTTACATTTAGTCATGCATTAATTACTGGCTGTATTTTATATAACACTAGCTTCTGCCGGCGGCTTCGCCCGCGTGAATGTAGGTTACTCTATACAAACTTTGAACCCCCGTTTCGTCCCTTTAGGGGGTGAATTTTGGAAAATCCTCTTAGTGCTCACCTACGTCATAAAAGGAAACCTTGTGCAAAATTTCACGATCCTAGTCCTAGTAGTTTCGGCTGTGCGTTGATATGTCAGTCAGTCAGTTTCTCCTTTTATATTATATATATAAAAGGAGAAACTTAAATGTCTTACGAAACTAATATTTTGATTGAATTATTTTGCTCGTAATTAATTTATGTAGTAATTATTTTAATAAATGGCATCTACCATTTCCGCCGAAGTGAAGTATTATATCCGTCCCCCATTTTAATTTATTTCCGAGGTTGCACGCCAGCTCGGGCAGGCAGTGGGTTATCAACCTTGTAACAAGTAAGTTAGCACGAATAAAAGTCTGATCAAAGTTGGTTTTACTGGATCAGCTGCTAACAGATATAACTATAGGTATTTCCGTTATATCCCTAATACTAACCTAACCTCTAACCCTTCGAAAAATACAATCGAGATGTCATGTAACTTTTGCGTCTAAAGATAGCTGTGTAGTGACCAACTAAGTAATGATGATTCCAAGTATTTCCAAGTAATGACCGCATTAGGGTCAGGGCAAGGATTACCAGAAAGGGAAACTATATGTATAGAAGGATTACGTAGAAATGTAATACGGTAATGGCCCTTTCATTAGTAAGCAACTAAGGTATATTATTAGGTAGGTACAGATATATGTTCCAAGAAAAATATTCGGTACCGGAATCGTCGTCTATCATTAAAAGGGCTCTTCTCGACCCGTCTGTCATCAACTTGAGCATTGTTTAAGGCCAGGTTATACTCATTTTAAACTTTTTTAAACCTCTGGAAATCCAAAAATGACTTTAAAACTGACTATATGAGCAACCGCCGGGCAAAAATCAAAACTTGATTTAAATTAGTTGGCTCTCTAAAAAAAAAAATCGCTAAGATTTCAAACGTGATGTCTACGAGATTACGTCACGGAAATATTTGAAAGTTACAAAAAATAATAATGCTTGTTTTTTTAAAAGGGTCTCGCAAAAACAAGAATCTCTCATAGTTATTGCTTCTTTTTTTAAATAATACCGCTGTTACGGGACTGCGAAATCGATATAGACCCGGGCGGAGTTCATACAAAATACTCAGTGACCACAACCGGCCCTTAATAGCGTGTTGGTTTATCAAACGCAATGTTTGATAAAGAGGCAAGTTGAAAAAAGAAAAATAACACCTGCACCCCTAGTCGCTAGTTGAAAACTAATCAAATGTATGGGAATGACATCATCTCTAATAGATAAATTCGTAGCCAAGTTTACATCGTTCAAAATGATAGAATAAATTGTTATCGTTTCTACAATGTTCAACGCTACATCCTTTGTTATTGTAGAACGACATTGTAGAACGAGCGACCGACTCAGGCGCGTCAACATGGCTACCAACTTATCGTTTTCTACAATTGCTGACATCGATGCGTTACCGATTGCAGAACGGAATTCGACACGAAACGATTGGCTATGGGGGAACGCTCTGTTGGCATCCGGTAATTCCGTAAATTTAATTCGAATATTTCACAAAACTTATCCCCGGGAAATTAGGGTTTTTTTTAAACTTTAAAAGTTTTTGTAATTCAGAATCTTCATTTTCATTAAAAATGCAAGGTTCCCATAAACATATTTTTTTTTACTTTTTAATTTATGAGCACATTATGATCACGCATAATAGCAAATTTCTAGAGTTCTTTACTGGATTAGTTATATATAAATTTATGATTAAATTGCAATAGAAACCTAAATAATATCCACAAGATATCTCTGTTTCCAAAATATCTAGAGAAAGATGTGTAATAACGTCATAATCACGTAAGAGTGCTTGTATGGAAATTTATCTCGGCCTAGGCATTCTTTATGTAATAGCTTGATTAAAAAGTGATTCGAAGCATTGTTTGTTCGCGAGCATCATCATCGTCATCATTTCAGCCAATAAACGATCACTGTGGGAGACAATCCTCCTCCAAGTTTCGCCACAACGACTAGTTCTGTGAGTCTCGCATCCATCGGATTCTTCAACAGGTCATCAGTCTACTCTGCAGGTGGCCTTCCAACGCTGCGACTTCCTCTTCTTCTTCACAAATAAAGGAAAAAGTCTGAAAACCGTAAAGTTACGAAATAATTATTTTCTTGCTATTCAGAAAAATCATAGGAAATCAAACTATTTACATAGGTAAGTTTGTAAGGAACTCACGGGGTGCAAGTCCGACTCGCACATGACCATGACATTTTTTTTATTCATCAGAAAAAATAAATAAGGTAAGTCCGCGAAATTTAAATTTTTAGGTTTTTTTTTGTATTAAGCAGGACTGTGTCAAATTGTAAGTTGATTAAAATATATAGTTTCAAATAGAATGAAGTACCAAATCAAATTAGGTTCTTATAATAATAAAATCACATCCACCAATCCGACCTGGACTCGCCTGGTGGATTACGGCTCACTTCCTTTTCTACAGAGGAGGCCTGATTGGAAGTCGGCAGTGGGAACATTATAAGGCTGATTATACTTAAGCTAACAATAAAATACAAATATATATATATATATTACATATATATGTACACTAAAAGATAAACGAATAAATACTATGATAAATATCAAATCCTTATAATTAATCAATACACAACTTGACACTGACCAGTAAAATGCAAAAAGTATTTGCAAAATACAAAAACTGTAATTTTTTTTATTATTATTAATGATAGGCTCTCGTTTGACCACCATTTCACCAGATGGTAAGCGATGATGTGGTCGACGATAGAGCACGCTTGCCTAGAAGTAGGCTATTCACTCTTGACACATATTTGAATTTCGCTGGCTACCCTGAAGCATTCACTGAAAGACAATTTAATTTAAAAAAAAAACTGAGCAAGTGCGAGTCGGACTCGCGCACTGAGGGTTCCGTAGAAACTTACCTATGAAAAAAGTTCAATTCCCGAATTGAGTTACGAAAATTTTTCCGAATCGTAAAAAGTTTTTTTTTCACGTAACTACAAATTAACAGTTTTCAGATTTTTTCCTATACTTGTGCTATGAGACCTTGCTTCATGCCAAATTTCAGGATTCTAGGTCAACGGGAAGTACCGTATGAATTTTGAATTCCTTGAGAGTGCCGAAATATACGTTTTGTGTGACATAAACGGCCGTATCTTTTTTTTTCGTTAACTCAAAAGGTAGATTTTTTCACAGCTTCAAGGGACCGCAGAACTGAGTTTATGGTTTTAATTTCAAGTCGATACCTCCACGCATTCCCGAGTTAAAGGGTCTTGACAGACAGACAGACAGATGGACGGACGGACAACAAAGTGATTTTATAAGGAATCTGTTTTTTTTTTCCTTTTGAGGTATGGAACCCTAAAAATTCGTTTTCTCCTCGCTCTGTGCTGGTTTTTTTTCCAAAGCCTATCTATCATACCTAGGACCAAAGTAAGGCAACGCATGTTCACTGCTGGACTAGAAGCCAACTATTTTCAGCATCTAAATATTTCACGTATCCAAGTGTACCTAGTTCAGTTGCAGTTTGCTTTTACACTATCCAATCACGAGATGGGTGCAATCATAGAACACGGAATACCGCTCCGGCAGCCAATAAAGATGCCATCGCCAGTGCCTGTTAAGCCGACTGTAGCAAATGCTGCCAAAGAGCTCTAAAGGGGCATAAAGATAGGCTTTATTATTTATTTATTTATTCAACCAGAACGACAAAATAAAAATTACACTGATTACATTAGATACAAATTATGTAAAACATATTAAAGAAAATATAACACAGATATATAACTAAATCTCTCACTATATCTTCTCACAAATCACCAGACATTCAGTCAGTATCTACTTCCATTTATCAGCGAATAGATCTAGTCCAGGGCTGGATTCAACGAGAACGTTGAGTGTGACTAACATTCGCGGAGTGGGTGATTACAAATAATTTACGCCGTTTTGCCCGGCAATATTTTTTTTTTTTTCTTCTCTATGATTGATAACGAATTAAAGTTCTTTTAGTTTATTTTTTAAATAGACTCCGGGGCCCTAAAGTAGCAATGAGTCCTTGGGTGTTTACTTACGTTGTCTTTACGGAAAATCCGGAAGTGAAAAGCCAGTCAAAATGCCTGTGCCATATGAATTCTAACCAATTTATATTATAGTAGGTATCTTGACTTGTATTTTTACGTGAAAGCGGGTCCAACGCTACTCCAAAGCGTGGGGCCCGTAGTATTTGCTACTCTTTCAACGTGGCTAATATGGTGATGGCTATTGCTAAAAAAATCTAACTAAAACTTACTTGTATTTCTTCAGCCCTTTGCGTTCCAGGGCCACAGTAACTCTCTCGAACAATCCCGTAGACCTTGCTCTGGGTATCTACACAGGGTCTATTCACAGGCCTTCAAGAGAAAATAGTAATACTCACAGACACGCTTGGTAATGTGGACAGTTTTTTTGCTTCTACGCCGCTGAAGTTGTCTCATAGTTCTGTAGAAGCAATTTTAAAATTGGAATCCATTATCGTTGTGCGTTATCATCGCGTAAATACTTGAGACTGCCTTCGCATTTGAATAAATGTGGGGAGAGGGAGGGGTACTATGTTCTTTTACAATTTTCAAACAAACTTTGGGAGATTTGTTTTTATTTATATATTTTTGAGAGGTATACCAAAAAAAATGATTTTAATATTAGTCTGATAATTAGCCTTATAATGTTCCCACTGCTGGGACTCAGGCCCCCTCTTTAGAAAAGAAAAGGGCCGTAATCCACCACGCGGACCCAATGTAGGTTGTCACATATATTTTGGTTTTAAGATATCCTCACGATGTTCCCCTTCACCGTTTTGAGAGCAGTGATGATTAAATAATTTAGACACATACGACCTACAACTCGTAAGTTGGGGCCATTACCACTTGGCAATAGATGTAAGATAAATGCCAAATTTTAAGTTTGATTAATCATTGAGTGGTATTTCGCTTTTATATATATAGACTATGATCTATATAGGCTATAATTTATAATGAGTGGAAGGCGTAGATTTTTTTTATTTTTTATTCGATATAAACCAGTGCTTGACTGCGATCCCACCTGATGGTAAGCAGTGATGCAATCATTGATGGTGAGCGCACAAGTTTCGTGTAAACTTTAGGTACTTCATCATCATCTCCCCAACCCTTTTCCCGACTAGCTTGGGGTCGACTTCCAATTTAAAAGGGTGCGGCTGAATACCCGTGTTTTACATGGAACGACTGCCTATCAGACTTCCCCAACCCAGTAACTACGCAAATGACACTACTTGAATAGACTGACGGTCAGTCGCTGTGGATGCCACAGCGACTGACCGTCAGTCTATTCAAGTTCGAGTTCGACTACCTGTAACGACTGTCAAAGATCTACGAATGACAACCAACGGCTTGACGTGCTTTTCGAGCCACGGTGTGTCAGTGATGTCCTAGATCGAATGACTGGAACAATTTTTCTACTGCGATCTCCTCGTCCGATTTTAATTTAGGTGCCTTCAAGGCTAAAGCAAATCAGCCCTTAATAAACTAGTGCGCTTCACCATCAACGATTGCATCACTGCTTACCGTCAGATATGCACACAGCCGAGCTCTAATTTATATCATTAAAAAAAATAAACTTAGAAAAGTACATATGAATTGAAAAATTCACATTGTTGCACGGTTTTGAACTTATACATAAGAGACGGGTGCCCACGGGGCTATCACGACTCATTTGGCCATCAGTACCCATCCAAAGTACAGAATAGAATAGAATAAAACTTTATTGTAAACCAAAATAGTAACAAAACTTTTAAACTAAAGGGGTGACTAGATGGTTGCAAACTAGCATTTATACCAGGGTGACCTTGGTTTATGTGTTTGGTTTGTGTTACGGCTACATAGCATAGCATAGTCGGCCTTTTAATGTTCCCACTGTTGGGACTCAGGCCTCCTCTCTAGGAGGGGGAATGGGCCGTAATCCACCACGCGGGCCCAGTGCGGGTTGGTGGATGTCACATGTCTTTGAATTTTTGGTTCTAGGACATGCCGGTTTCCTCACGATGTTTTCCTTCACCGTTTTGAGAGCAGTGGTGATGAAATAAATTACACAAAGTAATGCGCCTGGCTGGGTTTGAACCCGCGACCTATAACTCGTAAGTCGGGGCCGTTACCACTCGGCCACCACTGCTCTCATACGGCTACATAGTTTGTGTTAAACCACGCGCCGAGACATTCGGTGGTTGGGAAAACGCTCCTCCCAACCAAGGGCGTTGAAGGTCATGGATTACAACTGCTGTCTATACGGATTGAAACTAGCAAGGTCACCTTGGTTGGGACATTGGTTTGCAACCTTTTGGTCACCCCTTAACCCCAAGCGAACGCTGATGTTCGCTCTCTCATTGTCTTTTTATTGTGTCTAATTACGGTATTCGAAAAGATAATCTATGGTTACAATCGCAGTCTTATCGCTAACAGCGATATCTACCAGACAACCTTAGGATGGACTATAAGAACTTAACATTAAAAGGGGGTAGTCTGGAAATTATTGAAGTGTTAAATTTTACCTAAAGATACCCAATTAGGTGCTAACATACTCTTAATTGACATACTTTAATTGATCACCAGTGTTTAATAAGTCGAAAGCATATTCAACATTGAAAACGAAGTGCCCATTCCATTTGAAATTCATGAAATGAATCTTTGTGTCAGGAACCGGTCCTTTTTTGCTAGCAATTCAAATTGGAATGTTTTGAATAGCTGAAATCCGGCCACAGGTGCGTTCAAAGGGATGCCTTAATAATAAACCATTCCTGCTGAAAAGTAATACGTAAGTAAGTACGTTTGTAAATAGATATATTTTGAAGTATTACAAGTAAAAGCTATTTTTAGATTAGGGATAATCAACTGAATTGATTGAGGTACTGAGTTACTGAGACTGGTGATTCATTTTGCAAATAGGTTTTATAAAGTATAGTGGGGACTTAAATATTAATACTATCACACTAAACCTTACTATGTACATAATATGTATAATACAAAAACACATAATACACTCAGACGTCGAAGTACTCCTCCACATCGCTGTCATCTGGAAATGTGCCCAGAAGGCTGGCAGCATTGCCACTTTGAATGGCAATGCTAATTCTTTGGGCGAAGAACGAGCCAGCCCCTGGTCACGCAAAGTATCGAACAGACGGTTTGCTTCATGCTAAATTTCAGTATTCTAGGTCAATAGAAAGTACCCTATGAATTTTGGATCCCTTGAGAGAGAAGAGAAGAGATAGAGTGTAGTGACATCTATGGCGTCTTATAAGAACTAATCCTGCATCGCGCAATTAAAGCTCTCCACGCGATTTGAACATGTCATCAACCTAGCAGTTGCCCACCAGACATAACACTTGTCTGGCCGGAGGATCCTCCCTTTACAACGGAGGTTTGCGAGACTTTACTCTCTGTTCTGCTTACCTCTAAAAAAGTATCAATAAGAAAAGAAGATGAACTGCCACAATAGTCGACCTCAAAAAATAACCTAGTGACCTCAGCAAGTTGTGTAAAAGTAAACGATACCGTATAAAAATGGATCGCATAAAATATTTTCGCTCAAATAGAATATTTTGCCTTAAACCGAACTCATTAAAGTTGGAATGCAAAAGCACTGTTTTCAGCAATATTGTTTCTTTATACAAAACTATTTATTTACGAGAAACGGTTGCTTTACATATTAAACGTTATATAGTACCTCAAGAATTTTTCCCTCCGTCTCATGAAAATGAAATATAACTCTGAAATGCGTTTTGCATTGAGTCTTCTAAGAAAATAACAAGGGAAAGCGTAGTACCCTTGGGTCGTATAGACCCCTCAAGAGTGTTAAACGAGGTCGCAAAAGATGTTTATTCGCTTCGTTCGCACCCTTTTCACCTCCTACAGGTCATTAGGCGTTGTCGCAAAAACACATTAACCGAGGAATTTAAGTGTTTTTCAACCTCACTAATTACTTATTTGGCTGTAACGGCCTTCCCAGATTAGGTTGCATAAATCGTCTGCTCAAGTGAAGGGTTATTTTTAGCGAGCGTTTTATTTCTCGCATTCTCTTTAAAAGGTTTCAAAAATGGAGGTCCTCAATTAGTTGTATTTTTTTTACTTTACGTAACTTTAGAAATTATTAAAATTCTCGGTGTTTTTCTCTACATACATTATACACTTAACTACTAACCTTCCTCATGGATCACTCTATCTATTGGAGCAAACTGCATCAAAATCCGTTCAGTAGTTTTTGAGTTTATCGCGTTCATACAGACAGACAGGCGCGGTTCGGGATTTTGTCTCAGAAGAGAAATTATAAGTCAATCCACACATTTCTTTTTTGGCCAGGTGATCAAACTTCTCATTTTATAATTAAGCAACGGGCAAAATGAGATAGGCTCTAATAAACTAATTCGTCTTTTTTACAACGCCAACTAAATATTCTTAGTCGAAGAGCGAGCGAAGCGAGCTAGGATTGTTTTGCACTCCGACACTGGCAGGTTAGGTTAGAAGGTTAAGGATTTCCATCAAATCCGCTCCGCTCCCACCTTAGCCTTCGTGGTTATTTTTTTTATAATCACCCAGAAAATGGCTTACATATAAGATAACTAGTGGCTAAGATAGTATTATTCAGACGTTCGTTAATTGTGGCTAACTTAGTCATTTTAAAGACAATGTAGATTTTTAAAGGCGAATAATGCTGTTTAATTAACACCCGTTTTATAACGAAGACGCATGGGTCGACTCGAAAAAATTTCTTTCAATATACCTTCTAGAAAAACGGCTACCGCTCTTAGCCACGCAATTTACTGTTTTCCGCACTAGAACGGAAAAATGCGCCAGCTTGCCCCCACCATAATTTATTACATTTATCAGAATGGGCGCTAAGTGTCGCTAGTTGTCGCCCACGAGTCGCCGGTTAACCCCCGTTTATTTATTTCTTCGTAGTGTAGGTATCTATTGATGAACACCGTTTGATATACGTAGAAACTTGCCACCCTCGCCTGCGGCTCGAGCGCAATGAGAAATTTTCTTCACTTCTATCAAAATGTACAATTTTTGTTTGAAAGGGAATACTACGCAGGTGCTGCAAGGTT
The DNA here is from genome assembly GCA_961205895.1 of Mythimna pallens. Classification (NCBI taxonomy): domain Eukaryota; kingdom Metazoa; phylum Arthropoda; class Insecta; order Lepidoptera; family Noctuidae; genus Mythimna; species Mythimna pallens. Next base: position 12,733,610 of record OY540848.1, read on the forward strand.
CATCAGGTCAGGATATGATGATGAGATTCTGAAAAAATCGAGGGAACTCTTCAAATTTTAAAGGCACTCTTGTAATGGTTCTATTCTATAGATAGGTATCTTACTATAGACCTTTTGCACTATTTGGGGTACCACAACTTAAAAGTATAAAATAAAAAACTCGTTGTAAAAAGTTTTTAATCCCGGATTCATTTGAGTGTTAGTTTGAAGATTTTTACTCTTGATCTGAGCTTCTGTTTGTTTTTGGCTCACAAAGGGATGCCCCAATTTTAATGCGATTTTAATAAACGAGGTCGTGGACAATATCTACAGTGTTTGGCTTTTTGGGCTCACTGTATTGTTGTTGCGAGTTTTTGGGGTTTTTTTTTAGTGTTCCGTACCTCAAAAGGAAAAAACGGAACCCTTATAGGATCACTTTGTTGTCCGTCCATCTGTCCGTTTGTCAAGAGCCTTTATCTCAGGAACGCATGGAGGCATCGAGTTGAAATTAAACCATATACTCAGGTCTGCGGTCCCTTTGAAACTGAAAAAATCAAACTTTTTAAGTCAACGAAAAAAAAGATACGGCTGTTTATGTAGCAAAAAATGTATATTTAAACACTCTCAAGGGAATCAAAATTCATAGGTTACTTCCCGTTGACCTAGAATCTTGAAATTTGGAATAAAGCAAGGTCTCATAGCACAAGTATAGGAAATAATCTGAAAACTGTAAATTTGTAGTTACGTCACAATTTTTTTAGAAAAAATCTTCGTAACACAATTCGGGAATTGAACTGTTTTCATTGGTAAGTTTGTACGGAACCCTCAGTGCCCGAGTCCGACTCACACTTGCCTAGTTTTTAAATTATATAAACTAGTGCTTGACCGCGATCCTACGTGATGGTAAGCAGTGATGCAATCGATGATGGTGAAGCGCACTAGTTTATTAAGAATACTGGGTTGAAACAGTCTAAAATGAAAATAAGTACACCGGTGACGATAAAAAGGATATCATCAAGTTAGTAGGATATTTTATTTGACTGTATGCAGTGGTTGAGCAGTCGGCTGTCACGCTGCGTAGCACGGATCATCGATTTTCGAACTGAATAAATATTTGTATGGCCTTCAGATAGTGGTTCTAAGTGTCTTTTGTATGCGAGTTTAAATGTTTGTAAATGCACCCACTATACCGAAGTACTTCTAGTGTGGGGCAATGTTTTTTTTTTTTAATTTTTTCTTTTTCGTAACTCCAACAAAACAATTCTCTAACTATCTGATCTCTGAACATACTTTGTTTGCGCTGTGACCAGACCGCCTATTGTACACTTTTTTTTTTAGAGTTTCTTCTACAAACTTCGGACCCCCATTTCACATCACCCTTGTTATCTATATAAATAAAAGGAGAAACTGACTGACTGACATATCAACGCATAGCCGAAAGTACTAGGACTAGGAACATGAAATTTTGCACAAGGTCTCCTTTTATGTCGTAGGCGAGCACTAAGAGAGGATTTTCCAAAATACACCCTCTAAGGAGATGAAACGGGGGTTCAAAGTTTGTATAAAGAACCTTACTATCACGCGTGCGAAGCCGCTGATAGAAGCTAGTTTTCTTATAAATAAGTAAATTTTAGAAAATTCTCTATTAGTGTTTGCCTAGGTCCGGAGCGAGGAGGAATGGCAGGCAGTCGCCTCCTTCTGCGAAGCAGTAATGCTAGCGAAGGAGGAGGCTGCACGCGTGAGGGAACGAAGGTCCTCACGCCCTAGCCGCCGTAATTCCGACCCCGACTACCAGCCACGGTAGACGCGGGCTTGCGGACGTTGAGCACTGGGTAGCTCGCCGTCCGGCTGTTCGGTAACTAAACGGACCGAGCCCAGTCGTCGACAGCGCGTAGTGATCCTCGCGCTCCTCAAAGAGATGTCAGCAAACCGTAGGGGCCCAACAGGGCCGATGCTCGCTAGCTAGGACCGCGGAGAATTTCTGAAAGGGAAACCCGTAGTCCTAGAACGCAAAGGGTAATTGAAGGACACAGGTGTGGTTTTAGTCAGTAAAAGTCTGACACGCCCTCCCGCTCCACCCAGAGCGCGAGAAGTCATTTGGATGATTGCCCACCTTAAAAAAAAAAAAGGTCAATAAATGAAAGCTTTTGCAAAATTTCAATAGTTTCGGCTGTGCGTTGATATGGACAAGTCCACTCAAATCTATGTGGTTCTTTCCTCAAAAGACCATCTTAGACACTAACAGCATGGTTTTCATATGATTTGACCATTCCATGTTTGCTGTATGGACTTTAAAAGATACTTTGACCCCTAAATTTGTTTCGGTGTTTCTTCTCAGGGTTGTCAGCTAGGTAACACCGGCAGCATCATCTAGTTTAAACTGACGAAAAAATTTACGTGTATAAGAGTTTTCTAAAAACCAATTTGCAAAATAAATGTTATTTATCATATTTTATGTCAGTCAGTCAGTTTTCCCTTTTGTTTGTATAGATAGATAAATAGGGCAGCCATTGAAAAGAAGCTTTTATAAAAATCTTTAGACCCGTAGATAGCTTGGCCTCTGCCAAGGTTCTTTTTCTAGTCATAGTTAGATACAATAGCCATTGAAGTTAATATCATCTCGTGTCGTATTTCAATTTGAGATATGGGTCCATAAGTATAAGTATTGTATAAGTAGTAATACCTTCACTGAAAAAAGGATTGAACATGCTCCGAATGGCACGGCGGATTTTCTACCTGCTTTTGATATAGGTAACAATTTTATACTTGAATTTTTGATTCAAGATTATTGGATCTCAAGTATCTATCAATTTTAGTCTAAAGTGACCATTTTTAGGGTTCCGTACCTACCTCAAAGGAAAAAACGGAACCCTTATAGGATCACTTTGTTTTCCGTTTGTATGTCTGTCTGTCCATCTGTCTGTCTGTCAAAACCCTTTATCTTAAGAACGCGTGGAGGTATCGAGTTGAAATTAAAATCGTATACTCAGTGCTAAGTTAAAAAAAAGATATAGCCGTTTATGTCGCAAAAAAACGTATATTTCGACACACTCAAGGGAATAAAAATTCGTAGGGTGCTTCTCGTTGACCCAGAATCCTGAAATTCGGCATAAAGCAAGGTCTTATACCACAGATATAGGAATAAATCTTAAAACAGTAAATTTGTAGTTACGTCACAAAAATAAACCTTTTATTGGAAATCTGAAAACTCTTCGAGACTACATTCGGGATTTGAACATTGAGGGTTCCGAACCCTGAGTGCGCGATTCCAACTCGCACTTGCCCAGTTTTTGTATTGTTAAAAAAGGCGCAAAATAATTGTAATAGAATTTGGAATTTGAATGGTTATCATCATAAATTTAGCCGAAAGACGATCTCTGTTGAACATAGGCCTCCCCCAAGTATCGCCACAAGGACGGGTCCTGTGCGTCTCGCATCCATCGGATTCCCACGAGCTTTACCAGGTCATATTTATACTTATTTATTTATATTTATTTAATGCTTTATACACACAAATGTTCAGAGGCGGACTTAATACCTTAGGTATTTTCTACCAGTCATCCGTTGGGTGATGCAGAGAAGGGTAGTGGAAGGTGCAATAAAAGAGAGAGAAAAGGCGAATACAGGAATAGATTTACTTATAGACCATAGAATAGATATACCAACTAATAAAACATAGAATAAATATAATACAATTATACAATATATACTCAAATTAATACACTACATACATACAATATAAAATACTTAAACAATTGGTCCAAATCGACAATGGGAATACATTAACGCTGTGATGATACTGCTGCCAACTTTTTACGAATTAGCTCGCGAACTTTGGTTTTGAATGATAATCGGGTTGTTGCCATCCTGATTTGGGGGAGCGCATTCGACAGAGAAATCGCTTGAATAAAGAAGGAATAGTGAAGAAAGTCAGTACGATGAGTGGGACAATGGTGAAGGCGGTTATGAGATGAGCGCAGATTTCATCGGTCCACCTTGTTGTTACTTTATTATGAGTGTGCTATGATCCTTAGATGGTCAAAATAAATTCAAATTCAAAAGTTTTTATTTCACATAGGTCTCAACACAATACAATAGATTATAATTATAATAGTAGCCCGTCAGACATTAAAATAATTGCATTAAATATTATTTACATTTTTTTTTAATTGATATAAACTAGTGCTTGATTGCGATCGCACCGGATGGTAAGCAGTGATGCAATCATTAATAGTGAGGCGCACTAGTTTATTAAGTACCTAAATTGCTTAAAATTAAAATTCAACTAAATACATACACAATGCTTTTGTTATCTTAGGTATACCTGTTAAAACAATTGTATGTGTTAATGATAGGCTCGCGTTTGACCACCATCTCACCCGATGGCAAGCGATGATGTGGTCGAAGATGGAGCACGCTTGCCTAGAAGTAGCCTATTCACTCTTGACTTAAAGACCCCTAAGTTGTAGCTAACTGGAAACACAGACTCCGGCAAGGAATTCCACTCCTTGGCTGTACGCATAATAAATATGTTCTTAAAACGTTTTGTGTGTATGGGTGAGATGTCTACCATGTCATTATTACATTAAAATAAATTAGCTTTTAATCAGGCAGAATGAATAAACCTTTGGATGGAATGAACAAAAGGAGAGACAGATTTAGTGCAGTCAGTGTACCAAGATCAGAAATAATAGATACGAATTGTTTAAATTAGGTAGCAAACCTAAATCAAATCCACCCCGCGTTTAACAACCAACCCGTTCTACAATTTCAAACCGATTCTAAATTCGCCAGGCTGATACGAGTTCAACCCGAACTATTGTTCTAACAGCTTGCACACTACAGCTGTAAGATTCAGCAGACAACCTTTACAGTCTGTCCTTTAGTACAAACTTGAACCCCTGCAGCATTCATTTAGTGCAGAGCCATACAAAACGTAGGCACCAGTGGCGTTTGTGTTGTTTTTTTACCCCACTACACTTACGGCATGCATTTTTCACCGCCTATGCTGCCTGTTACACCCAAAAGCAATGATTTAACAAAGTTTGTGTGAGGGTAACATCTGTGCAAAAATTACGTGACCCGTCGTCGTCCATCGTCGCACCGCACCTACGTGCGGTTGACCAACCTCAATAGACTATCAAGGTAGAGTAAGGTGGTAGGTGGAGTAAGAGGGAGTGTCAGACTTTTATTTATTTATTTATTTAGTAGAGTAAAATATCCATTACACTAAATTACGTTATACCTTTCACACTGTCTTTTCACAGAATGCCAAACTTACTAATAATATCGTTTTCCATTCATCAGTAAACAAATCCAATCCAGGGTTGGTCTCCACGAGCGTGTTGAGCATCGTTAGCATACGCGGTATAGGGGAGGTGGATCGAGCTACAGTGCGACAAAATGGGATATGAAATAATTTATGCTTTCTAGAGCGATTGTAATTATTCGGAACAAATAATTGACACAACTCATTATTAGGCATACTAGAATGCCCCAAGTGCCCATACACCTGCACTCTGGAGGATTTGATGAGTGCTACCGATGCTGCTATTAATGTAGCCACCTATTGGGCCCAAACAGTTTGACGAGTTTACCATCGACTCGAAAAGAAGAAGAAGAATTAAGGCAATTCACTTTGTGTAATTTATTTCATTCACCACTGCTCTAACGCGGTGAAGGAGAACATGGTGAGGAAACCAGCGTGTCCTAGAACTAAAAAATCGAAGAAATAACATGTGACATTTTTCCAAACCCGCAGTGAACCGGCGTGGTTTACTGCCCATTCCTGTTACTTACTTACTACTCCTAGAGAGGAGTCCTGAGTCCCAGTAGTGAGAACATTATAAGGCTGATTAAGCTATATTAGGTGACCGGTCACATCACTTTTTTTAAGATGGTTAATCATCCAATAAGTCATTGGAAGATCCCGCGCTCTGAAGCGAGAAGGCGTGGCAGATTTTAACTAACTAAAACTGGTTTCCTTTTCAAAAATTCCCCATGGCCCAAGCGAGCTTCGGCCCTGCTGGGCCTCTGTATTGCTGGCATCTCTTTAAGGCTTGCGTGGAACACTATGCGCCGTCGACGATTCAGGCTTGCTCCATACCGTACGGGAAGTCACTTCACCTTAGAGCACACAGACTACGGCTCATACGGCAGAGATAACTGCTGCCGTCGACACGGGGCGGCAGCAGCCGTCGACTTATAGTACACTTGACACACACGACTGCTGCTGCTGATCTTCATTTGTTGAATGTCGACGCGTCAATAGCTGCGGCCACCCCATGTCGACGGCTGCAGTACCTCTGCCGTTGGCAACATGCCGCTAGTGTGTATCAGCTCTAAGTTTTCACGTCGAGATTTTTCCAAAACAGCACGCCAATTGCGTTACACTCCGGTGCCACTGCGTCCACAGTTTTCAATCGTCAATGGAAATGGATGCAACGATTCAGGTCGCCCGCTGCGCTCTTTATTTATTTAAACTACAAAAGCTCCCATGCAATCGTTTGTGTCTAACGACAGCGCTATTGACTAGTACCCTGCTAAAAGCTCACTCTTTTAAGCTTTATACTCAACAAAGGACTAATAAAATTCAAGTTTTAGCGTATTTTTTTAATGAATTTGTTGCTTTGGGCAAGTGTTATTCTACCAACATAATCAGCCTATACCGTTCTCACTATTGATATAAGACTATTCTCTGTAAGCGTCAGTGAACCATAATTTACGACGCGGGTCCAGTGTAACTTGAACCGAATCCCGTAATTACTTCCTGATGTTATTCCAAATTATTTATTTATTGCGTGAGGCATACTGAAAGTCTGTGGATCTGACCACTTACAATAAAATAATGAAAAAACAATTATATAAAAGGAGAAACTGGCTGACCGAAATATCAGCACACAGCCGAAACTACTGGGTCTCTGTATTCCTATATGAAAATTTGCATAAAGGAAGCCTTATGCAAATTTTCATATTCCTAGACCCAGGACCCTTTATGACGTAAGTGTGCACGCGCGGGAATCCGATGGATGCGAGATGCAGAGGACCGTTCATTGTGGCGATACTTGAGGGAGGCCCAAGTCCAAAAGTGGACTTCTTTCGGCTGAAATGATGACGATGATGAGCACTAAGCAGTTTTCGGAAATTTTACCTCTAAGGGGGTGAAAGCGGGAAATTTCGTTTGTATAGACAATTAGCAAAAATTCTTACATAAATAAATAAGTTTGTAATTATTTGTTTTTAGAACTACCTCCAATATAACAGTTTAGGACGTTTTAAAGATTAGATGGAGGATTCCTATTTCTTGCGTTAATACAATTTAACCCTCAAAATACAGTTTTAAGGGGTATTAAAGTTCTTATGAAGACATTCACACGAACAAAGTCGCTAGCAAAGTGCTAGTATTTATATGAACTTAACGAAGTCCCAACAAAAAACCGCACAAGCAAAGACAAAACCGTAATGATCAAGCGTCCAGTGTTAAGCAAAAAACGCCTTTAAGAAATGAACCATCCTTGAAACACATGAAACAGCCAAACCGCCCCAAACCATGTAGAAACTACAAAACAAAAGAAAACAGGTCAAAAAGGTGTAGTTTGAAGCTCCTAAAAGCGGAACAATTGAAGGTAGAAACAGTAGTCAACAACTTAAAGTAGGTAGGGAACAAGCAAACAGCGCTGCCTTCAGACAGTTGCACTTCTAAGTTCCAACTACATAACTCTATCTTAGTAAACTGGCTAGAGAGAAGTGAATTAGCCTTAGGAGCACAACTCGCGTCTTGCTTGAAATTGGAATATTTTCACAAAGGAACTATAATAGGTAGGTACCTATAGGGTTGCCGTCCATCCGGGTTTCCCCAGATTTGTCCGTTTAAAGGGCGTCCGGGGAACGTCCGGGTGAAGTACGGGTATAAAAATTTTCCCCACTGGGAGCCGCGATTAACCGACTCGCTAGATATATTTTTACAAGGTATTGTTTTTATAATCGAGTATTTGCTTTTCATTTCAAAAATTTAACCGAATCAGGTTTTTTTTTTAATCTCGTCAGAAAATTCTGTTTGATATCTCAAGATGGAGACGGATGATATATTTCGTGACCATTCGAACTATTTTTTTAATATATTGAGTAAGTTTGAAAAAAGTGATAAATAAGTATATCCATGTCCGGGTTTTGAGCTCCAAAACTCGGGGTTTTTATGCTTCTTGTCCTGGTTACTAGATTTTAGAGATGGCAACCCTAGGTAGGTATGACATGTGCGGAGTAATTATTTCGAGGCTCCAACATTCGCGATTGAGGATATGATGCCTATCTTAATTATGTGTGGGTTTGCGTTTCAAAATTATTATGGTAGGCTGGGTGTATTCATGTGAATATGAATAATGGCGTTTGAAATTAATTCAAGCGCAAATCGGTAGCGCGAACTACATTTATGAAGGACAAGTTTATTCATGAGTTGATTTTAGCAGCGTCGGTTCTATCAGATATGTTTTCCGTGACCTCATTTAAATTAGAGACGCTGATTTTAGAATTGGTTTACCTTTAATATCAAGAAGAATAAAGCTTTATTAAAAGACTTTCAAATTTGAACTTACCTCTTGGCTAGTGATTATTTTTTTATTGATGATTTTTTCGGCTATAGGACCAATAACGACACAACACAACGACCTCAGATACTGTAGGCTGCAGGATATTTCGAAAGAGTAACTGTCGACCTGATGCCCTACCACGAGCTCCATTTGACGACTCAAACTTAACTGTTAAAGGGATAGAGCTATATAGGATGTATAGCTCCATCACGCTTTCTCACTCGCATACTTGACATTTTATCACGTCACGGTAAAGCCCCTCGCTTGGCGCCCAACACGGGACACATTGTTTTAAAATACCCGTTTTTCACATCTACCCGCTCTTTCCCTGGCCCCAAAAACAACAAGTGCTTAATCCTAATCTCGTAGTATTTAACTTGTTAGTACTCCGTTGTGAACTAAGTGCGTGGGAGTTTCCTTGATCTAAACTACGCTGTTGTTCCTTTAACACGTAAAGTTACGTTGCACGTGCACGTTTCAAATCTGGAGATTATGAGACGACTGTTTCGTTGAGGAGATAAAAAAAAACTTTTAAAAGAACGTATTCAAAATCTTCATAAGAAGTCGAATCAAAAATGAAAATGCCATTCAAAATGTTTAAATATTTTGGTTAAGTAATTTATGCTCGTGGATTTAGATTTAGCCGTCATAAGTGAGTCTTCATTTTGAGATTTTTAAGTTTTCCCCTCAGGAATTTCTCAGTAGCAAATTGGTTTTTATAATTGGAAATCATTAAATCATCAAAATGACTTTTCCCGCTCTGGGCAGAGCGAGTGTCACACTAACCAATATTCCCTGTGTTTTCAAGTATTGTCTCTACCTGGAGTGAAAATGAAAGGTGTGGTCATATTTAAAAAAACTAATTCTTTTCATGGTAACAAACAACTTTTTAATATAATCCATTGTGAATCCTCATTAAAAAAATGTACTATAATAATAAAACTATATAATGTGACCTGAAATAGCACATAGGACTTTGTCCCAGGAGTATATAGGATATTTACACTTAGAACTGTATGTTATTATGTCATAACACTCACTCACATACACACATCACGCATTCACCCCTCTCTCATTTGAATAGAATAGAAAACACGCACGCCATTACTACTGTTCTTTATAAAATTATAATATGAGATTTTATTAGCTATAGTATAAAGTAAATATTTTGTTCATTTTTGTCATTTTTAATTTGGTATAGGTATCTTTGGTTTTTGTAAATCTAAAACTGAGATTTTTATAAAAATGAATTGTGAGTCATCGCGTAATTTTAAGTTTCGGAAGAGCGAAGTGCCCTAACACTGGCAATGTTTGTTTAAAAGGTCGCTTCAACAAATAAATGTAAAATAATAAAAATGAATAGAAAATAAATTATTTGTATTTATATTTGCATAAACTGTATTAAACTATCTGCATTACCACACCTTTCTGTAATATCCTGTGAGCGTTTTGCTAACACTACAACACAATTTGATCAAACACGTCAACTTCAAAAGTGAACGCAACCCTTTCAGCTAGCCAGGAACCCGGTTGCCGTAAACAACAAAGCCGTAACTCTGCCCGGTACACAAGCTATCCCAAAGTGTGGATCGTCTCTCGTCTATCAAGTTATGCCCAAACTTACTAACTAACGGTGTCGATTCGATCCGAGTTACCATTCAACTTGGCATCCAGTTATTCTGTCTATAGGATATCTTGCAGTAGTTTCGATGTTATATTCAATGTCTTTGACGCAAAATTATTGTCGGGTAGGAAATACATCTTGTACAAAACCTGTTCTTGGATGAAAGAATGAAATTATACGTCCAGACCCAGGAGGGGCGCAGAAATGATCAAACAAGAGCCAAGTTTTGTATTATACTACGTAGCATACATACATATATTATATATATATATTAAATGTATATAATAAGTGTATAAGCGCCCCACCACACACACGGTGTCGTTGTGTGTGGGACCGTACGACAACTTACTGACTCTGACAAAAAAATTGGCATTGGAATGAGCCAAGTGCAAAACATTTTACATGTGCATCTGAAGGTTCGGAAGCTTTGCACTCGATGGATACAACATAACATAACGGAGGCGACTGCAACTGCAACCAGAAACGACTGCATGTCTAGTGGTGCCTTAAAATGATGAAAAAAAAAGTTTAATGAGGACAGGGTCATTGGCTGTCTATAATATCGTGACAGGTGACAAAACCTGGGTGAACTGCGTTGAACCCGAAAAAAAAGTCAGTAGCAGAGTGGCTTTCCTTTTGAAAATTTGTCGACGAAATTTATGATAAGTGTTGGTAAAAAATGGTTGCTTATTTTTTCGGAAAATCAGGACATTACACTAGGTACAGCATCGCTTGAAGATCAAAGGACAGTGACTGCAAACTAGTACGTCAACACTTGCTTGCCCAGAGTCTTAGAAGAAGTTCGCGAAAATCGTCCTCGAAACAATGTACTCCTTCACCACGATAACGCATCCTTACATTCCGCTAAGGTAAGAGAAACCTACTTGAAGGCTTCAAATGTGGAACTGATGACGCATCGGCCTTACAGCCTGGACCTTGCACCTTACGACTTCTATTTGCTTCCAAAAATTAAAGACAGACGGACTTAGTGGCACACGTTTTACGAGCCTTGAATCGGCGGCAAATGCGTTCCATAAAGCCATTGAACAGGTCCCTAAAGAAGACTGGTCCAACAGCTTTGTACAGTGGTTTCAGCGAATGCAAAAATGTAGGTATTAATTGCGAATGACTGAAAAACAATAAATGTATCGTAAGTCTTATATCTAGTCTTATTTATCAGAATCCAGAAACTTTCAGTATGCCCTTTGTATTTAAATTTAGCGCGAACGAAACTTCAATGCGATCATTGATCACATGCAAGATGTCAACCACAAGGCCCTGATATTTTGTATCTGGGTCTTTTTGTTTGACAATGAAAATTTAAAATGTATTTTGGTTGCTGCGGAGTACTTTTCTTAATTTATATAGTTAAATGTGAAATTAGTGTGAGCGGGAGAGTTGCACCACGGTGAGTTCGGGAGACATGCTCAGTGGTTAGCCATTAGGGCCTTTGTAAGAATTTAAATTAAGGGTACAATAATGTGTTATAATTTACCCTTCGTACCTATGTACATAAACGATACCCTTTCAAAACAAGCCTTCTGAAAATGCGCAAACGAAAATAATACCCATATAATGGAGTTGGAAAATACCAAAGATGAAATTAAAATAATAATAATACGAATGTATAATAAATGTACTACTACTCTCTACCATGTGTATGTAATGTATGTGTGTGAATGTGTAAAAGTTTTCTAAGCAGTCAATATTATTTTAATGATCAAAGATTTATTAATGAATAGTTTCAAATAAGCACCTGACTAAATGTTTCGTTATTTTGTTAAAGTACTGTACATTTTTAGAGAAAAATATAAATTAAAATTGATTCACAGTCATTTTGAGACTGTTTAATGATGCCACATTATTAGAAATAAATTAAATAATAAAAAAAGAAGTACCAACTTGTTTGTTTAAAAATTTGATTGTTGTCATTTAGTTAATTTGGAACATTTCAATAGAAATGTTAAGAAAATTAGTTGTTTTTTTTGCGTTTTTCCTTGCTAGAAGTTCTAAAAGAAAGTGAATTATTGTATTGTGTAATATAAGTTAGCTAGTGACACAGATATATTCTGTTGTTTTCTGAGTGAATTTACAATAAATGCCTTATTTGTGATAAGTTATAAACTAAATTGATTAATAAGTATATGTATGTTATTATATAGATTAGCAGAAAAAAAAAAACAATAAATACACTATCGCATTAGGTTACCCTGTAAAGATGGAAAATAAATAAATAAAAAGTTATTAAAACTATGATTCAAGCTGAAAATGTTTTTTTTTTCCAAAAATATTAAGGTCAATTCTCCCTAAACCCCAGTTCAAGTGTCCCACCTATTCGGGAGACTTGACTCATATCCCATTTTTTATTAAAAGGCCCATAAAGTTTTACCTGCACATTAAAATAAAAATACAATTATGTACAAATGTATCTACTAAAGTAAGGCATCGTAAAAATGTATAATCGATTCTTCAAACCCTATGAACAAGAAATTATGACATTTTAAGTAAAAAGCTGTTTAACTCTCCCAGACTTCCCCTACCTACACCTACCCGGTTTCACGTTTGTCGGCGGAAATCTTCCGAAATAACAAGCCGCGTTGTATGAACGCAAATCTACGCGGGACACAATAGCTTTTTAATTGTGTCTATATATTATGGCATACGAAGGGTTTAATAAGAATAATCTAAAATTTAGAATATCCTAAAACAAAACCTATTCATGAAAACCCCGCCTTTCCACGGAGATTTTCTCAAAATGAATTATGACATTACTGTCTTCAAACAACTAAAAGTAGGTAAATACTATGATTAGAATATTTCTCATTTAAGTCCATTTTCGAGGAAAACCCGTAGGGGAAGCCTAATTAGGTCTGTCTTTCAACAAGTCAACTTTAGGGCCTAACCCATATGTATGTAAGCTAGATAAATACTAATCCTAAGTTTTGTAAAGTTCTTGTAGCGTGAAACCAAGCAAAGACATAAAATGGATCTATTTAGAGTAAGTTCCAGTAGGTACCTAAAGCGTAAAAGGGGGAAGAGGATTTGAAACTAAATTAATTTTGATTATTAAATAAAATACCATATAGTGTCCGGTAAGTAATGGATAACTTTGAAATGGCTTTTAAGTAGTAGAACTTATTTTTGTTGTTTTAATATTATACACTAACTATTCTGATAGATGGATTGTAAATAGTGGTACTAGTTATTGTACCTGTTTTTTTTTAAATATGCAATGTCATGCATTTAGGAAAATTAGCATATTTTATTTATAAATCATTTTAAAATAATGTCGCTTTCAAATAGATTTGGTAATGGTACAATTCATAATTGTATCTGCCTTAAATAGTGAACTATTGCTACGAATGTAGAAAAGGAGAAAAAAAACTCAAGCAAAAAAAAAATTAATATTGAAACTGTTTTTTTTTTTAAATTCTGTTGTACCTAACCAATGGAGGTTAATAAAAACAACATTAAACATTAAAAATATTTTATTTTACACTCATTTACAACAAATGTTCAAATTGTTGGCACCCCATTCTTATGCAGGCCTTACATCTGCGGAAGAATGCTCCTCTGAGCAATGTTGGGTACCGTCGATCACTTATTTTTGATGCGGCTACAATTGTAAATTAGAGCAAATAATGAAAATTATGTATACAATAAAAATTACTGATCAATGTTTGAAACCAGGGGCGCCAACTACGTGGGTGTTCGGGGGCTCGAGCACCCATGAGAAATAAACGGAAAGACAACAAGAAACAGATCAGTGATCGCCTTTTAGGGATGGGCGTTTTTTCGTTACCCGATGACCCATTTAGCGCAGTGGTTTATAGCGCTGGTTGAGATGTTTGTTGATGAAACAGATATTTGTGTTGGGTGTGGGTGTTTGTGGTACATTCGTTGTTCCGCAGTATGTACCTAAGTAGGATATTTATTTATTTGTCGGTTCGGTCATTTCTTTCTTCACTTTGCCACTTTTTCGAGTCATCAAATCGGCATGAGCACCCATGAGATTTTCTAAAAGCCAGCGCTCCTGTTCCTACAATGCCTAAAACTCTGTGTAAACTTTTACACAAATCAAACTGCAATATATGTAGTAGGTACACAAATGATAGGTTAGCGGTTGAATTTGGCGCTTTTTTGTGGTGAGAAATCATCTGACTTCTCTCCCTCTAAGGTGGAGCGTGAGGGCGTGTTAGACCTTTTACGACTCAAACCATTCAAATGTTTCTTCAGTTGCCTTTTTCGTTCTAGGACCCACGAGTATCCCTAACTGGTTGGTCAGGTAAACGCTATTGGTCATTTCAACTTTGTCGGCCTAAAATAAGTAATTACCTACCAGAATAGTACATTCAAAACTGCTTACTGATTAAGGCAGTTTTGAATCTACTATCTGCTAGGTTATTACTTATTTTAGGCCGCCAAAGTTAAATATGGCCAATAACTGTAGGTATAGTGGCCAATTACTGTATAGTAGCCAATAACTGAAGCGTTGCCCCTACTTCAGTTCAGTCCATAGGTCATGTAGATGTTATTGAATTTGCATGGACTTTTTCAGCCATCATGGGGCTGGGTCCTGGGTGACCTCTATTACCTCGGATCTCCCTCTATTACGATTTAAAAATAAATTAGCCAAAACATTGATGCTCTATTATATTTTCTTCTGCCTAACGCTTTAGAGGATGGAGGCATGATGTCATGTGATGTGCAAGGGAAGCTCCTATGCTTCTCGACACACAGCTGTAAAGCCTTTGTTCCGTTTTCAATGCTATCGTCATAACCTTGAGGTTTGTGACGCAAGACGTTTTTAGGGTTCCGTACCCGAAGGTTGACAAGGCGGAGGAGGCGCGGAGCAGAGGCTAATTAATAGGGTCCCTATGTCCATTCGTCCGTCCGTCTGTCAGAGGGATGTATCTAATAAACCGTTCTTACGGTTCGCTATAACTGACTTCCTCTTCTTTCATGTTACTCCATAAACAATCCATCAATCTTTTTTTAACCTCCCTCTTCACCCATCCAAATGTATAGATATTATACTCATAATTTTAATAACATGACCATAACCAATACCATTTCAACATTTCAGTCACTAGCGCTACTTTCAAACTTCCTCTAATATACCTTAATCATTTCTCACTTAACCATTCTCGTCACTCCAGACATCACACATCCCGAGGGCTTACTGGGGCCATGGGCAGTGGGAAAACGAAACCCGGGGCCCTGGGACGAAGGCAACGAAGGAACAGGAGTAGGTTTTTAGTCAGTAAAAGTTTGACACTATCTCTCGGTCCGCCCAAGAGCGAAATTTGGCATTAGATGATTTTCTCACCTAAAAAAAATAAAAAATATACGCAACAAAATTAACAAGTGTAAGACTAATCGACAAAAGGCACGGGGGAGGAAGGTGCCCGTGACAGGTACAAACTTGTGTGTACGTTATAAGTTCCGATTAAATTTTATTAGAATCGAAGGTGCAAAATCACTCGAAAGTTCGGAACTTTCGGAATCGGAATCGAACCTCCTTACGTCCCTGACACACATCCATCATAACGTTCTCATCTCCTTGTACATGCAATCTTTTGTCATTCGTATTTCGGGTCTTATAAAAGCAATAATAATAATAATCATTTTATTTCAGGTAAACAGTATCATAAATACCGTATAATATATATTGGCTAACATACATAACTATATCAAATTACTTATTTCGTTAGTAATTATGATTTAAAACTATGTTAGGAACACTTCACTTCGCACTATATCGTCTTGGTGCGGTCCTGTGGTATTTGTCCGCGGAAGCGACGGAACATCACGCCCTGTGACCAAAAGTCTTCTTTCATAACAAGATGCAGAAAACACTTCGGTACTCGCACCACAAACGCCTTAAAATTGACATTCCGTTGCGATTCCAGCAACTGCACCTTCAGTGTATACTTCAACTTTTGGTGCACATATTCGACAATGTCCTCCAACTTTGTGGCGTAATGCAGACGGGAGATGTACACCGGTGTGCTCGGCTGAGCGGTACGCCGGTACGCACACGCACCAGGCGATACTGGTGCTTATCACAACCTTGTAGATTCAGCAGAGACGCTACAAAATACTGAACAGGTTTTCAAATCCTAATAAATTATTGTCCTGTTTCCAAGTACGCTCAATCAGAGCCTAAACCAAAAATATTAGATTTATCGAACTCCACAAAATCTTTGGCTGTATCTCTTGAATCTCGTTGGCCTTCTGCCAGCTCCCTAGTAAGTGCAAGGAGTTAGAAAACGTGTTAGTATTCAATACACACAAACTAGAGTCACCTAGATTGGCCAAGTTGCCGCTAAAACAATTTCTGAGCTGTAGGGGTCGTGTCGTGTTGAAACTATCGAAGTTACGATGAAGTTTTGTTACAGGTAGCTATTAATTTCCATTGCACTTAACCCTTCAGTTTTGAAGTCAATAGAAGACGGGTGATGGGCTGCGGGAATGTTTGAGAGTTAGTTAGTGACCCTGGAACGCAAAAGGCAACTGAAGGAACACAGGTGGCTTTTAATCAGTAAAAGTCTGACACTGCTTCCCGCTCCACCCAGACCTAGTGAAGTTATTTGATGATGATTTCCGATTTCAAAAAAAAGTAGGATCTTTCATCAAACCATCAATGGTGTCAATCTTCAAAATCAATCATCATCAATTGTGCCAAAAATATTAAAACTTAACTGACGACTTATGAAGATTCGGGTTGAGAAATAGAGCCAAGACGATCATCAACATGATGCACTCGTCGACGTCGTCGTCGACGCTGAGTTGCTAGGCTGTCACTTTTCTATCGGTTACATTCCAGAGTAGGTATGTCTCGAAATTGCAGTTTAGTTTCGCCAAGCCCGTACCATCATCGGACCACTACACGTACCTACGACGATGTGTCATCGGTAGGGACCTGGTAGAGATCGAAGCTATACGCTCAAAACGTTTTCGGAATATCATTGCGCGTAGGCAACTAAGGTGCGGAATTCCCTGCCGGAGTCTGTGCCTCCTGCCGGAGTTTGTAGGTATCAGAAAACACATTCCTGATAGCTAAAAACCGGATGTCTTTATGTCCAGAGTCAATAGATTACCTACTTCTAGGTTTACTTGAACGTTGACCATCTATCTGAAATAAAACAGATAAGAACTGATGTTTGAAAAAATAGACTTACAACACAAAAATACATAATACATACAAATTCTCGAAAAACGTTACCCTTCTTTGGGGAAAGTACGATAAAAACATAGGTTAGATCACAGGTTAGATCAATGACACGATGCTTGGGGCGGCCATTTTTAGTAATCAATACATTTCGGCTGAATGATGATGGTGATGATATTGATATTTTTGTGATGATGCGCTGAGTAAAACCTTCAAACGTAGGTACCTACGTATTGTTACCCTCCCAATATCCAAATGATCATGCTGAAAATTTACCAGCAGTGTTCATTTTCAAAATGAATCTCTGATCGTCGTGAAAATGAAATGAATCTCATCAATGTTGACTTGGATCAACTTTGATTCCTCATGCAAATCAATATGAAAGTTGATAATAATAAAAAAAATGCATACGTTACCTATTGCCAGGAATGCCTAAAAACATTTAAAGTACCTAATAAATAACTTCAGCGTCTTAGTTGAAAACTTTAGTAAGTAGCCACCTAGTCACGTTTTTCAAGATTTTGTAGCTACAGTCTATCCGCACGTCAGAGGTAAAACTTGTTCTACAAAACACATTAGTGAATATGCATGATTTTTTTGTTTTCTATCCAGTTTATCAATAAATACACAAAAATAGAAGACTAACAGCAAAAACTATAACAAAATTGGTTGAAAAGCAGAGGAGATATATACCTAACAATTATAAACAAATACCAGGCCACTCAGAAAGTTTTGCGAAAAAAAGTTTTTATGTATAAGGCACTGGCCACTTCTAATTATTTTCAAAACTTTGGTTATTTAAAAATAAAAATACCATTGTTCGAATTTTGAATTTCCCTCCACATTTTTTCGAGATCCAAATTAAATTATCGAGTATCCTTGTTTAACATTTAAAAATAGATCTGCATCGAGAACATTTTCGTGCGATGATTTTCTACGACTTTAAATGTGACCTAAAACCTAATGAATCATTTGATCGACTTCAAATTGCTTTTATGGATGAAAGATTTTTCAAAAGCAACCATCTACCGCTGGTACAGCGAGTTTAAGCGCGGTCGCCTTACTTTGGGGGTTGAACAAAGGAGTGGTCGTCCTACGACGGCTGTCACGGAAGAAAGTGATTCAGCATACACTGGAGATTGGTTCGGGAAGCGTTCACAAGATTCTACACGAGCACCTTCATGTGAGGATAGGATTGCTGCTGGGTGCCGCACAACCTCACCAAAGCTCAGAAGCAGTAGGCCCGTGTGGAGTGGTGGCGTGATATGATTAAAAAATTTGAAGCAGGCTCGTCTCGGCGCATTTACTTGTGACAGGTGACGAATCCTGGATTTATCAATACGATCCAGAAACAAAGCGTCAGTCGCCAGTTTGGCTGTTTCAAAACGAACCAACGTCTAGAAAAGTAAAGCGATTGAGAAGCGCTGGGAAAATTTTGATCGCTAGTTTCTTTACTTTGACGGGGAATCTGATTTCAATTCCATTACGAGACCAAAGCAGCATCAACGCCGAATGGTATACAACAAAATGCCAATTTTGCCAGAAGTTTTGTCTGTAATGAGCAACAAGCGACCAAACACCGGGCCTCCACTGGGTACTGCTTTCCCATGACAACGCGCCCGCGCACTCTGCGCTCAAAACGAGGGACTTCCTGGACACCGGTCAGTCTTGGGTCCACCCTCTTTACAGGCCTGGTTTGGCACGTGTGAATTCTTTTTATTCCCTAAAATAAGAAATCAGCTGAAAGGGATAGTTTTCATCGCCGGAAGACGTGCTAGCAGTGTTCGAGAAGGCCATGGAAGAAGTCTGCGGAGGACTGGAAAAAATGTTTCGAAAATTGGTTCATACGTATGAAACTTTGTATAGAGACTGGTGGAGAGTTCTTTGAAAAGATTTAATAAAAATATTTTATCCATAGAAGCTAGTTTTGTTAGTTTCTCAAAACTTTCCGAGTGTCCCACGTAAGAATATCTGTCTCTCTCGCTAAGACGCCGTTTTCTATGGGGCGGCGGGGCGTGATGAATTTTGACGTCATAGACCATAACGGCCTTCTTTCTTATTAGCAGCTTTGAAGCTTTAAAACTTCGTTGTTGATGAAGATGTTTTAATTTTTTTTCTTAACTTTCATATATCTGCTTACTAGAGCTGATTTAATTTAGCAAATAAAAAACTTGTATGCATATTAACTATTACTGCAACGTTATAAATCATAAAAATACGCTAGTAGACAATTTCTTACCATACCCGCGGTTCTTACCCAAATGCTTACCCAAAGGCAGGCTGGTAGACGTACTTAGATATAACTTTTTAAATTCTTGAAGACCGTTGTCTCTGGAATTCTCATGGAAGCTCTCCACCCTGGGATGAGTGTAGGTACTCTGACAGATTCGTACCGACTAAAAACCACCCTTGCACTCTTGCGTCGGGAGCTACGCGTGCTTGTACGCTGCCCCGGCGTGCTGAACAGCCATCTGCGGTCACCATCTTTTAGTAATTTGGGAGTGAGGTGTTAAATCCCAAGTTATGTACGGCCTGGCCATTGTAGGATAAAGTTATGCACTGTTAATTTGGTCGAGCTCTGGAAAAGTTGAGTTCCATAAAACATTCGTTATCTGTTTCATTCTATTTTAAAAACTCAATTTGCCATAACTACGGGCCTGTGCACACCTTACCATTAGGTGGGATCGCATTCAAGCACTGGTTTATATCAAATAAAAAAAAAAACAAGTTATTTAAACGCGCCATTGTCTCGCGTTTCAGAAACGTGCGTCTGACTCGCGTCCGTATCGCGTCTGTATCGCTAAAAACGCGCGTCAACGGTGCGTTTAAAAAACGTGATGTGCACAGGCCCTAAAGGCCACAATCTGGTATGGCGTTTGTTTCAGGTTCCAGAACTGCCCACCATGCCAAGTTACGACCGTTTCGATTCAATTCTCTTGCGTCGTGACGTCATCTCAACGATAAGCCACGTGGTCAGAAAAAAGGAATCGGAGGCGTGGCCTACTCGAAGCGTTCGATGCAAGAGAAACGGTCGTAATTTGGCTAGGGGGCAGTTATGTGTCGTCCATCAACAAGTAGCAAATACCAAAATACCTCAATAAAATAGAAACTCGCTGCTCTCGCGGTTGACAGTAAATAGTGTTGTTAGTGATTTTTGTAACCAACGGCGTAGCTAGGTAACCAACGGCCCTAACCAAAAAAATAGAGGGGCCGCTTTTTTTACGTAAGAAATCATCCAATAACTTCTCCTGCTCTGGGTAAAGCGGAAGGGAGTGTCAGACTTTCACTGACTAAAACTAGTTTCCATAATTAAAGTACGATTGCAACTTCTTTTATTTAAATTTCGAAGGTGAGAAACTTTTTGATTAGTCCAATAAGAGTTTTGTCAATCGTGTATGGTCCTGGGGCACTGCCCCGCCTAGCCCTTTGGCAGCTACGCCAATGATCGCGTGGCGTCGTGCAAGTTCGCACGATACCTCTGAGCGCCTACATCGAAAGCGATGCCCAGCGTTCTCAGGTGAAAGTCATAATTATCCCATCGTGAATGTCCCCTCTTTGAGTGGCTGGAAAAACGTCCCGGTCCTCACCTTCCACATGACGCAGGTCATCACCGGACGTGGTACCTAAGTTCGGGGGGTATTTGCACTGGATTTGTGCGGAAGAAACGCCCGGGTGTCACCATTGTGTGGACCGTCACGGTCGAGGAGGGCGGAGCACCGGCGTGTCCTCGTGAGGAGGATCGCCGGCAACGACTTCTCGCGTCAATCCCTGGTACAGGCCATGGTCCAGAGCGAGGAGAAATGGCAGGCGGTCGCCTAATTCTGCGAAGCAGTAATGCTAGCGAAGGAGGCGGACGCGCTCGTGAGGGAACGGACTTCCTTACTCCCCAGCCACTGGGATCCCGACCCCGACTTCCAGCCACCGTAGACGAGGGCTTGTGGACAGCTCAGCAATGGGTAGCTCGCCGTCCCGCCATCCGGCAACCGGCCGGACCGAGCCCGAGTCTTTGACGGCGCGTAGAGTTCCACGTGCGCCTCAAAGAGATGTCAGCAAAACCGTAGAGCCCCCAGCAGGGCCGAAACCTACCGGGGCCATGGGTTTGTTTCCGAAAGGGAAACTCGGGGTCCTGGAACGCAAGGCTAAAGAAGGTAGGTACATTCAATAATGAACCATTTAGTGTAAGGGCTTAATGTGAAACATATAATCACTTGCTATCAAAATTTTTTGCACTTATTGTTTTATCAACCATTCTGGAATCTAAACAGAGGTTGTGATTTCTGAATGGTTATCAAGCAACAATTCGCGCGTAACTCTCAAAAGGATCTTGTGGCTACTGGGTGGAGGACCATGGAGGGTGATTGTGACCGTTTTGAATTTTTAACACAAGATTTTAACTTTTGTGTTGGTAGGTACAATAAAGAATAGCCATAAGAATAAGGCCTACAGAAAATGGCTGCATTAACAATTGACAAAAAGATCAACGTAACCCCTACTGAGCGGTGCAGTGGTGGCCCATTGGAAACGGCCCCGAGTCCCGACTTACGAAATAGTACTTCGTGTATTCAAACCCAAGCAGGCGCGTTACTTGGTGTAATCTATTTCATCACCGACCAATGCTCTTTAACGGTAAAGGAAATCTTCTCTAATCGTGAGGAAACTAAAAAAATATTCTAGAATCAAATATTCGAAAACATGACATCCACCAACCCGCACTAGGTTCACGTGGTAGATTACGGCCCATTCCCTTTCCTAGAGAGGAAGCTTGAGTCCCAGCTGTGGGAACTTTATAAAGCTGGTTATGCTATGCTATAAGCCACAATACGTGGGATAGATTCAAAATATTTATGATTAATCCACAATATATAGGATGATTCAAAAAAAGTAGGATTGATACAAAATATACAGGTTAGATTCAAAATATATAAGATAGATAAAAAATATGCAGGATTGAATCAAAATAAGTAGGTATATGGGCTCCCGAAATGTTACGTGGTTAATGGGATTGACTATTTTTGACATCAGACCATCGTTATCGCTGATAAGACTTTGTTTAGAACCCCAGAAGTGTTGACCGAAAATATCTTTGAAAATTGCCTCAAGGCCTAAAATATAATTGCTTAATTTGCTCTTAATAAGGACTAAAAGGTCAAAATATTTAAAAAAGGAGAAACTGACTGACTGACATATCATCAAACAGCCGTAACGACTGGGACTAGAAGTGCAGAAGGCTTCCTTTTATGACTTAAGCAAGCACTTAGATAGGATTTTTTAAATGCACCCCATAAGAGGATGAAACGAGGGCCCAAAAAATGTATGGAGAAACCTATTTTCACGCGAACGAAGCTGCTGATGGAAGCTAGTTTAAAGACATCCAGGAAGTAGCCAACAGGGAATTAGATGACTCTAGATTAGGCTATCAGGTGGTGCTCAAATGATTACAGAAGAGACAATGAAATGAAAATTAATATCTACCTAAAGCCAGCGGTAAATATATCAGAACAAAGAGAGCTTAAAATGATCAAAACAGTAAAAAAAAACTTTTACAAGAAGAATGAATTTTGCCCGTATTTATATTTTTGGGCACACCCCAATCGCGGCGGTGTCTTTGAAAAATGGCTGGAGAGGCACCTCGGCGCCCCCACCTTCCGCCTAACGCAGTTTCTCACCGTACATGGGTGTTAGAGATAGGGGGCTCGTGTCCAGCCCTGGTTCATCCCATGGCCTGGGGCGAGAGGGAACGGAAAGCGGTCGCTTCCTTTGCCAAGCAGTGACGCGAGCGTAGGTGACCGACACCGTGTGGGGGAGAACATCCACACGCCCCAGCCGCCGAGGCAGGAGACACTCCGGGCATCGGGGAATCGTAGGAAGACTTCCGGCCACTGTAGACGCTTTCGGACGACGAGAAATGGGTTGTCCAGTGACGAAGCCAAAGTCAACGGCGCGTCGTGTTTCACGCGCGCGTCAAAAAGATGTCAACAAAACTGAAGGGGCTCAATAAGGCCAATGCTTGTCAGGGCTTACGGGAATGTTCGAAAGTCACCACGACCCTGGTACGCAAAGGGCAATTGAAGGAACAAGGAAGGTAGGTTTTAGTCAGTAAGTCTAACACCACCTCATGATGAATCAAAAAAGGTATATTTCCCATAGAAAAGCTCTTTGATGATTAACAAATCAGTACTCACAAAAAATAAAATTGATCTCGACTGGATAATCTTTGACAGAAATACCGTTAAGGTTTGAGCTACATCTGTCAGCACTTAATCGCACTTTCTTAAGCTTCTATCCTTTTCTGTCACTAAGAACCGTCTCATCTATTCCGCTGCGTGCGATCGCACTCACGCTCTTTTTTTCACTCTAATAAATGACTGTTCTAAGTAACAGACACGGATTTCATGGTGGAATGGCGACGACTGTCGCAACCCAAAGCTGAGCACGCTATAATTATGGCGGTAAGTCCCCTCTTTGAGGAGTGGCTGGAAAGACGTCACGGTTTCATCACCTTCCGCATGACGTAGGTCTTCACGGGACATGGTAAGTTCGGGACGTTCCTGTACCGGATAGGTGCGGCAGAAACGCCAACACGGCGGAGCATACATTGGTAGAGGTGTGCCCCGCTTGGGAGGAGCACCGCCGTGTCCTCGTGGGGTTGATCGGCGGCAACGACCACTCGCGCCGGGCCCTGGAGGAATGGCAGGCGGTCGCATCCTTCTGCAAAGCAGTAATGCTAGCGAAGAAGGCGGCCGCATGCGTGAGGGAACGGCCCTTACGCCCCAGCTACCGTAGGCGTGGGCTTGCGAACGGCAAGAAATGGGGACCGAGCTCGAGTCATTAGAGAGATGTCAGCGAACCGTAGGGGCCTACTTGGGCCATGGGTTATGCGAAAGAGAACCCCGGGCCCCGGAACGAAGGCAAAGAAGGAACGGGAGTGGGTTTTAGTCAGTTAAGTCTGGCAGTCCCACGCGCTCCATCCAAGGACGGGAGAAGTCATTGGAGGATACCCACTTAAAAAAAGTGACAGAAAAGGATAGAAGCACGGGAACGTGTGATTCGGCGCGGCCAGGTGAAGCTTTACCCTAATTTGGCTTACTTTATCCATCGATGGGGCATCGAGAGCAAATATTATTATCTTGGACTTGTCCGAGTACAACCTTCCCACTGCCCAGCTTTGGGACGGCGTAGGTTTTACATGTTCGGAGTCAAGGACCCAGCAAATGGGATGATTATGCGTGTTTTTTACTATGTAGAACTACTAAGAATTCTATCGCCGCCAACAGCATAAAATGTATTAATTTGCAGTTGAAATGCAGTTCCTCCATAACACTTTATACTTCGAATATTCCACTTCTCACCTTATTATTTTAACTGAATTTTGACTACTCAAAATATCGTTTTGTAGGTAGGGTAAACAAATTACTACAGCACGAATTTAAAATCTTTTGTCACACAAAGAGTTTATTAAAATAATTTTGATAGGTTTCGTTGTTTCAAAACATAAGCTAGCACGGATATTTTTTCAGCGACCTTTTTTTTGTAGCGCCCAGAGACAAAATAAGATACAACCTCATTGTTAAGCTTTATTAATAAGCAAAAAAGAAAATAGCTATTTATTTTTAATTTCTAACTAGATAACTGTCAACCTACTTTTATATTTATTACGAGACAAAAGCGAGTTTCTATTTTAATGTTTATATTATTATTAAAAAAAACAACTTGGCTGTTCATTTTTTGCTGTTAAATTTTTTAACTATTTTTTAAATAGATGTGCTGACATATTATTATTTTTTTTGGCAGGGTTTAATTATTCGTTAAAAACGGTGTCGATTCGGGAGGATAACAATCGCTATAATCAAAATTTTATACAATGTTAGCACATCAATCTTCACACTAATATTTTTCCAAATTCGAGACGGACCAACAGTCAAGTTGCATACTACACATAATAGGATGATTACAGACTAGAAGAAAAAGATTATACAAGTGTGAAACGACCTTTGTATGA
This sequence comes from Mythimna pallens, assembly GCA_961205895.1. NCBI lineage: Eukaryota > Metazoa > Arthropoda > Insecta > Lepidoptera > Noctuidae > Mythimna > Mythimna pallens. The sequence continues at coordinate 12,758,971 of OY540848.1, forward strand.
TATATCACACAAAATTACATCAGACATCACTATTGTGATTCTATAGATCTTTTTACATATATTAAAAAATACATACAATACAACAAATATTGCCGCCGAGTCAAACTTGCTGCGTACGATACAGAATGCACGCAGTGACTTTGTTTTGAAGGAATTTGTTTTAACCTCTCGCGAATGCATACAGTATACGTATTTATAATTTGTTGTGTCCAAAATATTGCCATTAGTTAGTAACTATGGAAGACGTCTTAATCACTACTCTAAGTATTAAAAGCGCAAAATGAGATTTGTTAACCTGGTTTCTGAATCTCTCTTATTAGCTGTTGGACAACCAAAATAACAACCACACAGTTGAAAACCAATCACTTGACCATTCAGGGGCTACCACATTACGTGTTAAAAAATGTCAGTCTAGCGAGTGAGAAAAAGGGATGGAGCTATACAACTTATATAGCTCCATCCCTTTCACAGTTCGTTTTAGTTCGTCAAATGGATCCGCGTTAAGAGTTCGTTATTAGGGCCTCAGGTTTTCAGAAATTGGGAGTTCCAAACAAACTTTTTTCTTCCTTTTTTAAAAGTAATTAATAGATTCGACACATTTACGTCTCTATAAAAAATTCTTTAAGATTCGACTAGTGTTCCAGTAACTCGCCAGGGTTGTTCGAAAGAGTCACCAGGGCTCTGGAACACAGCAACTGAAGGCACATGGAAGTCTTACACTCCCTCTCGCTCCACTCACAGCGGGAAGGAGTCATTTGATGATTTCTATATTTTGGCAACCAATAATGGATTATGAAACGTTTACTGTATGCATTCTAAGTAGCATAAGTTGGTAACAAAAAAAGACTTTTTCGAATTGAGAAGCAGCCGAACATCTTGCCATATTAGAATCCGTACCGTACTATACATAACTCCATTCTCAAACGTCTTATCTTATTAACAAATCATGGCTCATACACACGACCGGCATGTTACCAACGGCAGAGGTAACTGCAGCCGTCGACACGACGGCGGCAGCTGGTAACGCGTCGAATGCGGCCGTCGACATTCCAACTTTGAAGATCAGAGGCAACCGTCGTGTGCGTCAAGTGTCACTATAGGTCGACGGCTGCAGTTACCTCTGGCAACATGCTTCTCGTGTATAAGCTCTTAGTAGTAAAACAAATGCTGTCATTAAGTTAAAGTAGTAAAACATTTGAATCACCATTTATTTCACACACGTCACTTTGGAAGTATATTTTTTATGTAACATTTCCTTCCGAACTCATATGGTAGGTACCATATTTATAAAGGGTGACTGGTAATTAGTGACCGATACTTAAACACGTGATTGTACTCATGATTACAAAAAACTTTCCTAAAGAAACTTTTTTTATATTCTCATTAGTTTTATCACAATAATAAAACAGCTGTTTGAAATTCTCGTGCGAGCGCTTGCGACCACTCAGCTGTTAGCCGCGTAAGGCCGTTATCTCATGTACTTTTTGTACCTTACCTACCATAGTGACAGAGCACCCGCGCGGCTTAAAAACCCATCGGTGTACGAAATCAGCGTAGGTCCCTACATGTTTTGGATAAATAATATCCAAAGACAGTCTAAAAAAGTTTTTTGGGAAAGTTTATTATAATCATGAGTACAATCACGTGTTTAATTATCGGTCAATAATTACCAGTCACCCTATATACTCCATTCGAAATATGATCAGACACTTAATAAACACACCTTTTTACCGTCCGTTCAACCCATTTTGACTTTTATTGCGTTTGTGGCATGATAGAAGAAATGTCTAATCTTATGTCGATTGGAGTATAGAAATGTACAATAATGTCAACAATAATCGGGTAATACGCGAAAATTACATACCCACAAATACTGGTTTTACTCAGTTATTGTAAACAGTAAAGAACTTTTCAATTACAACAGTTGAACGTTCGCTAAATATACCAGTCTAGAACATTCGATCGCTCCTATATTTCATCATACATTTCATACAAATTTTTTAACCAACATTTCTTGCAATTCATCCTTCAATATTTGTTACAAATGTTGGACAATAAGTTAGTAGAGCCTTGTCAAGCTGTAAAATCAAAATATACGTGAGTGAGTGAGGTGATGAGAAATGAGTCGAGAATAATAAAATCCTATTATTTAGCATAACACTAATTTCTAGTTGAGAGGAGTGGCAACTGTAGATGAGTTACCTTAGGCTTATTGTACACGGAGGCGTAGCTTTATAGACGCGTATTCGTCATTAAACATTTGGTGTACGCCTGCTCACAGCTTATATACAAAACTATGATACTGCCGACGGAGCGGCGACGTCGTGCCGTCGTGTCGATCGAGCATATAAAGACGAATACGCGTCTATGAAGCTACGCGCCCGTGTACAATAGCTGTTAGCAAACAGCGCAATCCTACACCCCGAGGTCTGTGCCCAAAATTTGACAACAAATAAAGAACAAATAGGTCCATTTTCTCATTAGGTATAGCTGCTACGATCTTATACAAAACAGCTGCCATACACATTTATACTATCAATTCATATACGAACTATCGATTTATTGAATACATTGTATAGCTCATATAGAAAAAATTGCAGATTAACCCATTCATGACTGAAGAACTTACAATACTCATATTTACAAGATTATATCGAAGTACTAACCTCAGTATCTATTTCTAAGAACACAGTCTCTATCATGACATTAAAATTCGTCTTTTCGACTTTAGTGTCTCATTTTAGTGACGACTTGATTTTCTTAACATTGTACGAAAATATGAGAATTATTGCTTTAATGCAGTTGCCTATAATATTAAAAGTAAGAATGTATATTTAGAACTAAACGTGCTTGACAAAAAACCTCAGAAAAACTACATCTTCTTGTGGAGAGGACTATGTAAAGGGATCAAAATGACTTAACCATTTATATGAAACCTATTACGTCCTTTAGAATCTAGGAGACTACAGGGTATACACACGGTATGAGTATATTATGTTTAGCCACATAATGCTAAATGTACGTACACACACATCAAACCTTTTTGGGAAGAACATTGTAAGCGACAATTTACCTTTCTTGCAGGAATGACTTTTCTCTCCCCTATAACCCGTTGCGTCGGATTTTTCCGACGAGTTTTCGAGGCCTATACGCCAGAGTCGTATGTTTGCGCCTGCGAACTCTATCTCGCTTAGCTCTTCAATCCCCATAGGTGACAGAAAAGCTGACTTGATGGTGTAATTGGTCGTGGATGTGCGACCTTGGTGGAATAACGCGAATGTTTGTCGGATATATCCGACAAAGTCGGTTAAAAGATTAAAAAATATTAATGAAAAGCCTTTTAACCTAAAACAAATTATGATTTGTTATTTATACAGAAAACTATAACTGTTCTATTAGAATAGTTCTTATTAACATATTAACTGTATATATAAAAGGCAAAGTCCTGACTTACTGAGTTATCAACGCGAAGCCCAAACCCTTAGGGCCTGTGCACACCACGTTTTTTAAAAGCGCCGTTGCCGCGCGTTTGTAGCGATACAGACGCGATACGCACGCGAGTCAGACGCAGCCTGTAGACCTTTAATAGAATAAAAGCGCGCTGTCGACACACGTTTCTAGGCGCGTCAACGGCACGTTTAATAAACGTGGTGTGTACAGGCCCTTACACCTAGAATGCTGAAATTTTACACAGAGGTTCCTTTTAAGGTGTATACAAAGAATAAGAAAGGTTTTTTCCAAAATTCAACCCTAAAGTGAAGAAACAGAGGTCCAAAGTTTATATTGAGAAACCTAGTTTCAGTCTGGACAAGCTGCTAGAAGAAGCTAGTCGTAGTAGTAATTACTTTTTAATTACGAAAGGAAAACCCCTTTTCTGCAAACATTGCCGCTTACTTGTTCTTCCTGAAAAGACTTGACACTAGTCACGTCCACGTCGCATCGCCCGTCAGTCACGTTTAAAAATTCAATTTGGCAAAAGTCACGTCACCAGCAACGTGTCTCAGTCCTATACATACAATATGATCACTGACAATGATCAGTGACGTGACGGCAACATGACTAATGCGTGTAACAACCTTAACACAGTCGGTAACACGGAGGAATAATCAAATGGAGTACTAACGGAGACGAATCTATACAACATTATTTTTAGTATATGCGAAACCTGAATATAGTTTATTCAGAATCAGTAACTGAAACGATTCCAATAATTTTTACACCATGTTATATTTTTTCCCGAAAATATTTGAAAAAGGTCTCAAGTTGGACACCACCAACAGAGCGAACATTAGGCGCCAGCGAACAGCTGAGTACGGGAACAAAAAAATCACCTCAGTCCCCGCATGGCCGGGTGACCATGTATTTGTGCGGACAACTAGGTAACATAACAAGCTTATAACTTTGTGAATTTTCATGATACAGTTATGAAATTTTGTACATAGATTCTTTACATAAAAATATTAAACACGTGTTTCGGGTTTCGCATATACTAAAACTAATGTTGTAAATGATTCTCAAAAAAATTGTATTGATACTCCATTCACATACTGCTCTTGGTTCTATCATAAAATGAAACTCACTGTTACTGCCTTAACCTGGTCTTTTATATAGTAAGAACACTATCACACACTAAACACTTCACCAGAACCTAGGCCGGGGGCCCATCCATCTGTTTTGTGGTCGTGGGCCATTATTCCTGGGCCAGGGTTGCTGTTGGTACCCTGGTGGCCTGAAATTAGTCCTGGGTCCCCAGTTTCTGGGGAACCGCGGGTTCATGAACCTCGGATGTGGTTGTTGCCATTCATCGCTCGTAAAGTCTTCGAACGGTGGGGACGGGTTGCGGACCTCTTGTAAAGGAGGTTTCTCTATGCCTCTATTTCTTAAATCTTCTTCGTACGCGCTATCGTTGGAGTTTTCTTCTGTCAGGTCGAAGGTTTGTGGGAAGTTGGCGGGTTTTTGGAAGTTCATGTTGAAGTTTTTAAGTGAGGGAGGCATGGCGTCGAAGGGGTTCACCATAGGAGGCATTACGGGTGCTGAATGGGACTCCTTCGTGGCGTTGTTGATCTGTACGAGGTTAGCGTGATTGTGCTCATTGTGGTGAGTCTTGCCGTTGTCGCCTCCGACTAAGACTTTGTTGTTATTGTTGAAGCTGTGTCGTCGCTCCGTTTGATTCGTGCTCGTAGCGTACATGCCTTCTGAAAATATTGATGAAATATTGGATTTTTGTTTTTATTATGACTATTCTATTCTAGCAATTATCTAAGTTATGTTGGGATCGGCTTCCAGTCTAACGAAGCGTCTTAAGTGGAGTATCCAATGCGAAGAAAAACGCGACACGATGGCTTGTCCTACGTTGATTGATATAAAACACGAAAATATCAAACTAACTGATCGCGCTTCACTCGTCACCGCACCGCACCTACGGTTGGTCACGTAGGCCACCGTAATAAAGCATCAATTATTTGTTCCATTTTACCAGTTCGCTTCGCGTTTGTCATCGCGTTGAATCTCCTACTTAGGACACCGCATAACCGGATTTTACATGGAGTGACTGACGGCCTATATGACTGCCAAAAAGCAGTAAGTGGGAAAACTTCCTAAGATATTCTCATCTAATTATTGCAAGATTAAAGAGACCCGTATACGTTTATTACTACACAAAACATCATAATAAAGTTAATAGTCTATCTTGGCATGGGACATGCGGACCAAAACAGCAAAATTAATATTCCTATATGACTTAAGAGTTTGAAAAAACTTCTGTAATAGATGAAAAAGAAAAAATAATAGTGTTTATGCATTTCATCTGATCCGAACTGGAAATGTACTGATTTTAGACTGACTGGGTTGGGATTCAGCGCGCAACCGCTCTTACTTATATTTCTTGGATTCGGATCGGATGTGAAAAGGAGGGATGAAACGCATGTTATTAAGAGTTATGATTATACATGTAGATGAATGGAGAGGGACAAGGTAGCCAAAAAAAAATGAGTGATGAGAAAAAGAAGGGAGTCACTACTAGCGTGAAGGTCGACAGAACAGAATAGAACAAAAAAAAAGTGCTGCGCCGACCCCAAGCAACATGAGACGGGCAGGAAGATGCTGAAGATGGTTCGGATGCAGTGCGGTATAACTCTAAAAGTTCTGCTTTATCGTTAAAGGTCGAAATTCCAAAAAGCCGCCAATAAAATAAATCGTTCAGCTTACGTTGATCCTCATCTTCAGACAGGTCCATATCGACGCTCTCCACAATGTCCGTCGGTGGCACGACCGGTGGTACCCTGTAATCCTGTTCATAGCAAAATAAATTAGTGCCTTATGGAGAGGGATGCTCATAGGGCGCGAAATTCAAATTTTCTTAAGTTTATTTGCATTTTTCATGTCAGTTTTTTTTTATAGTTTCGCGCTTGACCGCTATGTCACCTGATCAAGTTGTATTTTGATTAAAATTTAATTGGGTTCCATAGCACTGATGAATTTTCAACTCTACGGTAGTGAATTGAAATTTCAACAGTGCAACTCAGTGCACCTAAACATCAATTTGATGTTTAGGTGCACTAAATGAGTGCGGGATTGTTCGGAAGAATTACCGCGACCCTGGAACGCAAAGGGCAACTGAAGGAACACGGCTTATTTTTTGTCAGTAAAAAGTCTGACACTTCCTTCTCGCTCCACCCAGACCGGTAGAAATTATTAGATTCTCGAAAATGGGCATTATCAAAAATATTGATGATGCAGGATATAAATAAATTTAGCTATAAACCGATGTGTCATATTTACGCCCGAGTACACATTACGTTACTTACCGTATCTTCAAATACATCCTAAAAGGAAATAATAAAATAAAATCAATTTTTGCTTATTATTTTCTTATGAAAGGTAGTCATTGAGGTGAAAGCAACATGCTTAAGTATAGTGCTATACTTAAACACAAGTCATGAACATTCAGTTTTTTTTTTGATGGGAAATCATCCAATGACATCTCATGCCCTTGGGCAGTGCGGGAGGGCATGTCAGCAGACTTTTACTGACTAAAACCCACAACTAGTTCCTACGTTGCCTTGCATTCCAGGGCCTTGTTTTCCTTTCAGAAGCGAACCCATGGCTCCAGAAGGCTTCGACCCTGCTGGGTCCCTACGGTTTGCTGACATCTCCTTGAGGCGCGCGTGGCTTGGGGTGGGTCCGGACGGTTACCGGACGGCGAGCTACCCATTGCTCGCCGTCCGCAAGCCCGCGTCTACGGTGGATGGATCGAGATCGGGATCGCGGCGGCTGGAGCGTGAGGGCTGTTCCCTCGCGCTGAGGGCGCCTCCTTTGCTAGCATTACTGCTTCGCAGAAGGAGGCGACCGCCTGCCACTCCTGCTCGCTTCGGACCATGGCCTGTACCAAGGTCGGAGCGAGAGATCGTTGCCGCCGAGTCAGAATTAGCTGGATTTCGAGGTAATAATTCGACTAAGTTCAATAAAGTTAAATATCCGATTTTCGCAAATACCATTACCTTGACTTAACAATGTTGCCACTAAATACAAAATAAACCGAAAATGTCGAGTTTAGCGCTAACTAGCGAGATTATGACCGCACTTAGGCCCGCAGATTTCACCTTAAGGTTGTAGATAATATGAGAAACTATAAATTTATTTAGCATTTGACAGTTCAAAATTCTTTTCAATGCTTAGTCGGTTGAATAACTCGTGTAAACTGAATAAGGAGAATGGAAAACATTTTTTTTTTTTTGTAGATTTTTGTTTTATTTTACGCACATGGGGAAAAACAATGATTGATTTTGTTCTGCCTCACGTCAATGTTCTCAGTAGCAACCCTTCAAATTTGCCAGAACTTGATCAACCACTGAGAATAAATTCCGTTCCCTTTCTTTTTTATTATTGTTGATAAGTTCGCGCTTGGCCGCTATCTCACCTGATGGAAAGCGACGATACGGTCGACGATGGAGAGCGTTTACCTAGAAGTAACCTATTCACTCTCGACTTAAAGATTGCCAGGGTTGTAGCTATCAGGAAACACAGACTCCTGCGGGAATTCCACTCATTGGCTGTACGCACAATTAATGTGTTCCCAAAATGTTTTGTGCGTATAGGTGGGATTTCTACCGTGTACCGGTGGCGCATCGCCGTACGCCTGGTGGTCCAATGATGGAACGAGTTAGGCGGAATTAGGATATGCAATTTTAATTAGTAAAGTGTGTGTTTCATAATATGATATGACTAAGTTCCCGTTAACTTACTTGGCGGATTTTTTCAAGCAAATTCGGATCCATTTTTGAAGCTATTCGTTTAGTAGTGGCTATTCGCACATCGCGAAACAGGGCCTAAGAAATACTAAGAATCAGCAAAAAGCAGACAGAATCTTGTAGGGATCACATTATTGGACTCAACTATATCAGTAACCAGCTACCAATCAACTTTATAAATTGCAGCCTGTTTTAAACCAGTATATAAGATGTAACTAGATTAATGCACACCCTTTTAAACACCAATTAGAAAATTAAATTACAATTACAATCGTAATTAGGTATTTGCCTGTGCGTACTTTTCTACAATAATTTTTATACTCATAATGTTCCCACTGCTGGGACTCAGGCCTCCTCTCTAGTAGAGGGAAAGGGCCGTTATCCACCACGCGGGCCCAGTGCGGGTTGGTGGATGTCACATGTCTTCGAATTTTTGGTTCTAGGACATGCCGGTTTCCTCACGATGTTTTCCTTCACCATTTTGAGAGCAGTGATGATGAAATAAATTACACAAAATAATGCGCCTGGCTGGGTTTGAACCCGCGACCTACAACTCGTAAGTCGGGGCTGTTACCAATCGGCCACCACTGCTCATCAGTCGACAACAACAATAATTTATACTAAACAACAAATAACACAAAAAAGAAATCTTTTTTCTGAAAACACCATCAAAATTGGTAATTAAATGAAGCAGCAATTAGCATTACAAATATTGGTTTGAGGAAGAGTGGGGGCGTGGTGGGAATATATCACTGTCTCTTTTCAGCACACGTAACGTAATGGAGGTGACGTCACATTTCAGAATGTGCATCCTTATACTGTTATTTGATAACTGTCAAAAGGTATCTAACTTGATAAATATTGAATGAATTTTTGATAAAAAAAATTTAAAAAAAAAAAGAATAAGTACAAGTAGTATATCCACCAACCCGCACTGGGCCCGCATGGATCCACCACACCCATTCCCTCTCGTAAAGAGGAGGCCTGAGTCCCAGCAGTGGGGACATTATAAGGCGTGCTATGCTATGAGTAAAGGACCCAAACTTAAATACATTCAGGTAATATTTTTTTACGAAATTTGTTATCTTATATCGTATATTTGCCTAGTAATAGGCAAATAATATGGGCATCGGCGCAGTATGTTGCTAGCGCATCGGCATTGGTCTCTACACACTACACAAACACCCTAATGGCGCAATCAAGTTTTATCAACAATTTTATCTTAGAATTTTATTTTTTATTCTAAAATACACTTACATTATTATTTTATTTTTTTATTCTTGATTATTTTAAGATAAAAAAATATATCTATTTTTAAAAAACTCTTTAAAACTTTGTTTAGTTTTCATACGATTGCGTGAGGCACAAATAAACATATTTTCTTTCTTTCTAAAATAAAAGTGAAATGAGTGACAATGAGATTAAGTGAAATTGAAGCAATTAAACTTGCACACGTAATTTATAAAATTCTCGTGTCACAGTGTTTGTAACAAACCTCCTCCGAAACAGCTTGACCGATTCTTATGAAATTTTGTTCGTATATAGTAGGTCAAAACGTGAACTTTTTGGTCTCGCACCCCCACCACCCACACATGTTTTCTTTGATAAAATTTATACGCCAGAACAACGTTTACCGATTCGGCTCGTATATAAATAGATTATGACGTTTTAAGATATGCAGCTCATTCAACCCAAAGATGACAAAATATACGAGTAATTACTTCTTCTGACTATTATATTTGCTGTTTCTTTTATTTATTTAATAATTACATACACAAAAGTACAGAAGTTGACTTAATGCCTTAGGCATTTTCTACCAGTCAACCTTTAGGTAATGCAAAGAAAAGTAGTGGTGGATGCAATAAAAAAAGTTGAACACAAAAATAGACAAATGAACCATAAATACTACATATTTCATTATTAAATAAAAACTTACTTGATCCAGCGTAGGAGGGTTCATTGGTCGAGGCACTGGCGGCTGATGCGTTAATGGTATTAGATTTCTGTGGTCTACATCTGAAAATTACAAAGACCAAGTTTGTTTTCACCCCTTGAAAATAGAAAAAGAGAAAAATAATCCTTCTTTTTAGGTTCCGTACTTAGGAAAGTATTATGGAAAAAAATATTTATGTAACTATTTTAGAACGGAATCCTAAATAGAAGGTTATTTTCCCGCCTTGAGCGCCACGTCACCACGTGTGTCCTACAGTGGGGTCCTGCAGAGGGAAAACGCCATTGAGGCCGCCCTAAAAAGAGGTGGCGAGATGATTTAGACGCGTACCATGAGGACTGGTTCTAACGGCGTGGGAGAAAAATATTAGGAAAGACTTGTGGAATACCTTTTCTCAAGTTGGACAGTAATCACTAAAAAAAAATATCGAAGATGTTAAGGCCTGAAATTGCATGAAGCGTTCCATACAGAAATGAATGCCCGCGCGGATCCCCGCAACGGAGCACTTTTGTACTTATCATTAGTGGAAGTATCAATTACCTTGATGTACTACAGGATGCCTTAGCGGGGTAGAAGTCGGGATGGGCAAAGGCGGCGGCGGCAGCGTCGGTAACATCCTGTGGTCCACGTCTTCTAACTCTGTAATTAAATATAAAAAATACAATATAAGCAACCTCTTATTAAGCAGTAAGCCCTGGCTTACGAGTTGTAGTTTGCAAGTTCAAACTCAGGCAGGCATATTACTTTGTGTAATTTATTTCATCACCGCTGCTCTCAAAACGGTGAGGAAACCGACATGCGGCCACCAAAAAGTTTTTACAATGGTGATATATATAATAGCTTAACATATTATTTTAGTGGTAATGTATATGTATTTTCTTTTTATTCTTCAATGTGCTATTATGGTTTTTATTTAATGTATTTTTTTAGTTTGTAAGTTTCTACCCTCCGTAACGCTGTACAAGTGCTTGTAAATAAATAAATAAATAAATATTTATTCATAACATAATGACATGCAAATTTTTGTTATAGGTAAAATTAATTAGATATTTCAATTGTAGTACAAATAAACAAATTATTGTTATTATTAATTAAATTTGAACTGGAGGAATTTCAATCAACAATCTGCGTAAAGCCCCCAATTCTAAGGCTGATTATGCTTTTTATTATTAGTAAATAAGCTGTGGCAAGAACCACATGACAGTTAACCGTACTAGTCATTCTAAAATCAACTGTATCTACACATTGTACAGAGATCATATTTATTTGTAAAAAAACATAGCACTTACGTCCTAACAGTGGTAATGAGGGCGGCGGTGGAGGAGGAGGTAAGATACCTCTGTGGTCCACATCAGCTGGGATCTCCTGTAATTAATAGCGAGAATATATTGATTATTTGATAGATTAGCTATGCCAAGAACATGTAGTTGACATTGCAAAAAAAAACTAATTAGTTTATTATAGGCATTAAAGATATTAAAAGTGGCAGTTTTTAAATGAACACGTGTAACTTTATGGATCACGTTATTTTTTATGCATACATAATTAAAAATGTGATGTTTTCAATGTTTAGACGTTGCTTAGTTATAAAATGAGAAGTTTGATCACTTGGTCAATAAAGAAATGTGTGGCTTGACTTACAATTTCCCAAATAATCCGCACGGGTCGTTTATCTACAACCTGAGGTCAGTCTTTGGATGGATGACTATGTTAACATACGGAGTCTCACCTGTGGATACCGGACAGGCTCGGGCGGCGGGATGGGGCGCGGCGCGGGCGGCGGAGACTCCGGCGTGTCCGCGAAGTTCGCGCCCAGCGCCGGGACTGCACGCTGGTATAAAAAGGGGATACTCTATAACGTACGTAATATAACCTTGGGATCAGATTAAAGGTAGAACTACATTGGGCCCACGTAGGTCACGTAAGCCGATCTGGGCGCGTTGGTCTCCATACATTTTATTTAGCAACTAGACTTGTAGAGTTATATTAGACCCACGCCACGTGACGCGAATATATGTACAGCTAGGGCGTCGCCTACATGTGCGTCGGTCTAATGTAGTTCCCGCTTAGCGTTACGTAGCGTACTTCGGCTTGCGGGAATGTTCGAAAGAGTTACTTTGGCCTTGGAACCCAAAGATCAACTGAGGGAACACAGGTGGATTTTAGTCAGCAAAAGTCTGGTACACCGCAGTCTCGCTACATCCAGAGTGGGGGTTTAAGGGCCGGTTTTTCAATCATCAGTTAACTTCTATCTGAGGAATAAATATAGCGGTTCGACATATTTTCTATACAAAAGCTGTCAAAATGTCAAACATATTCTTCAGATAAAAGTTATCTGGCGATTGAAAAAACGACCCTTAGCCAGCAAAAGTCTGATACACCGCAAAGTCTCACTACATCCAGAATGGGGGTTTTAATCAGCAAAAGTCTGGTACACCGCAAAGTCTCACTACATCCATGGTGGGGGTTTTAGTCAGCAAAAGTCTGGTACACCGCAAAGTATCGCTACATCCAGAGTGGGGATTTTAATCAGCAAGTCTGGTACACCGCAAAGTCTCACTACATCCAGAGTGGGGGTTTTATTCAGCAAAAGTCTGGAACACCGCAAAGTCTCACTACATCCAGAGTGGAGGTTTTAGTCAGCAAAAGTCTGGTACACCGCAAAGTCTCGCTACATTCAGAGTGGGGGTTTTATTCAGCAAAAGTCTGGTACACCGCAAAATCTCGCTACATCCAGAGTGGGGGTTTAAGGGCCGATTTTTAAATCATCAGTTAACTTCTATCTGAGGAATAAATATAGCGGTTTGACATATTTTCTATACAAAAGCTGTCAAAACGTCAAAAATATTCTTTAGATAAAAGTTGTCTGGCGATTGAAAAATCGGCCCTTAGTCAGCAAAAGTCTGGTAAACCGCAGTCTCACTACATCCAGAGTGGGGATTTTAATCAGCAAAAGTCTGGTACACCGCAAAGTCTCACTACATCCAGGGTGGGGGTTTTAGTCAGCAAAAGTTTGGTACACCGCAAAGTCTTGCTACATCCAGAGTGGGGTTTTTAGTCAGCAAAAATCTGGTACACCGCAAAGTATCGCTACATCCAGAGTGGGGATTTTAATCAGCAAAAGTCTAGTATACCGCAAAGTCTCGCTACATCCAGAGTGGGGGTTTTATTCAGCAAAAGTCTGGTACACGGCAAAATCTCGCTACATCCAGAGTGGGAGTTTAAGGGCCGGTTTTTCAATCATCAGTTAACTTCTATCTGACGAATAAATATAGCGGTTTGACATATTTTCTATACAAAAGCTGTCAAAACGTCAAACATATTCTTCAGATAAAAGGGTGTACTTGGGCTAAGTATCTACAATTCCTGTTCAAAACTTTAAATACCAAAAGAAAGTTTAAAATTAATAAGCACAGTTTAAAAAAAGAAGGCTTTTAATAGGCGTCTCATGAAGGAAGCTTCGTCAAGCTTGCCTATGCGGTGGGATCGTCGTATAACTAGTGATTCATCAGTGCAACTGCTAAAAGCGTGTTTATACTGGGGTAAAAATCAAACTATGCATATTGTATTGTATAACGGGCTGGTATCCGCAACTCCACGACTAAGCGCGTATTTTGCGTAAAACTATGCATATGAAAGGAAACTGTTAACTACACGAACTAGATTAAAATTTGAATTTAATCTAATTCGTCAGTTTTTTTACTTTTATTTTGAGGAAATATTGAGGTATTAATTTTTAAAATCGACAAAAGACGCGGCTAGTACTTTCTGAAAGGCTTACTTCAACTGGTTAATGTGAACACTGTTTTTTAATTTACTATGACCTAATTGATCAAGGGGCGTAGCTAAACCGAGTGACAGCGATGAGTCACTATTTTCTTGACGAAAATACACTATAGTTGTAATTTTTTATTATTATTATTATTTTGTAATTTAAGAATTAATGATTCTGCAAGTTTTGGTCTCGACTGATAGTGCAAAGAGTACCTGTTATAAAATAAATAATAAGTATGCCTTTTTTACATTAATCTAAATCAGCCAAAAGGAAAAATAACTGTTAACTTACAGGCAAAGGCCAAGTAGCACTCCATGGGCTAGTCGGTTCTGGGTGGTAAGGTTCTGGTTCTTCTGTAAAAAAAACATTACTTACACCAACCTACACTTTAGAATTAATATAAACTTATAGTAGCTGGCTAATGATCAGTATAAATAGTACTGCGAACGAAATTTCATTGATATAATTAATATTAAACTAAAAGACGCGTATGCTATTTCATACTCAAACGTTGTTGACATTAGAGTATTAAATAGCACACGAGGTAATATCTTTTTTATTGTAAACCTTTTTCCAGTTGACCAATTACGGAAATATCTTTGGTTTGTACATTGTAACATAACATACGTATTTATAATCAATAATGTTTCCACTGCTGGGACTCAAGCGTCCTCTCTAGGAATGAGAATGGGCAGTTACTCATCACCAGGGGTCTGAATTAGGTAGAGTTATTCATGTTCTTACATCGAAATGTTCATATAAATATAGAGTTTCCGAATTTCCCGTTTTCTAATGGAAAATCACGTGTGGCCAACAATATTACAAATAAATAATAATAAAAAACTCACGAGATAGATAAGACAAACAAAACAAAGATAATTAACATACAATTTAAGTCTACGTCAACAGAGGTAAGGTTAACAAATTTATACACTTCCTCCTCCTCGTCATTAATGTAGAAGAATTTTTTCAGCTATATTTCTGACAGTCATAAAAAAAAAATCTGCTCTTTAAAATTAATCTCGGGGTTTGAGGCATATGCACTTGTATTCTTTCGCTGTATGAAATCGGTGTAAGTACATGTTTAACTCTACCTAATTCCGACCTCTGCTCTTCACGCGAGCCCAGTGCGTATTGGCAGATGTCACATGGCTTCAATTTTTTTATGTTCTAGGACGTGTCGGTTTCCTCACGATGTATCCTTCAACGTTTCAAATTACACATAGTAAAGCGTATGGCTGGGTTCGGAACGATACCACTAAATCACCAACGGTCCTTATCTATTGTATATAAATACCAACCCCAAAATTTTCAGAAAATTTGACTACTTAAAAGCCTAAATATTATCTAGTAAAATAAATTACAGTTCTTATTGAAAATTTCCAGGCAGAAGAAACCATAGAACGCAACATAGTGTCATCACACATTCAGCCTAAAATATGTTCACTACTGAACAAAGGCCTCCCCATACGCGTCGCCGTATGGACCGTCCTGTGCTACTCGCATCCGGCTCGACTCCCACGGCCCTCATCAGGTCTACGGGCAACGGCCACCATATTATGTCATTTTACCTAATTTTTCAATAGTAGCATTTATCTGAACAATAAATATAGCTGGTTTGATAAATTTTTTTAAGTTTCAAACCGACTATTTTATTTTAAAAAAAAAGTTCAGAAACATAGGTCCTTAAGGTGTAAGGGTCGAGCCTGAGCATGGCCATATTCTTGTTAAATGGAGCTGAATTTAATATTATTAGCCTATTTTTAATTTTTAGTGTATGGTAGCATTATTAAGTCATTTGTTCATAAGATTAAGGTGGAATTTGAGGCAATGTGTGCATAGGCTCTTAATAAACTAGTGCGCCTCACCATCAACGATTACATCACTGCTACCATCAGGTGGGATCACAGTCAAGCAGTTTATTAAAAAAAAAACAAAAATGTCTGATTTTAGCAAATACCATTTCTTAACATAAAAATGCTCCCATCATCATCATAGCCGAAAGACGTTCACTGTTGGACATAGGCCTCTTCAAATGTCGCCACAACGAACGGTCTTGTGCGTCCCACATCTATTGGATTCCCGCGACTTTCACTAGGTCATCCGACCCATACACTAAAATTAAACAAAATTAACTAAAAATTTTTACTTCAGCGCCATCTAGCGAGCACATGAACCGCAGTTTTCACCTTAATAAAATTAAGCGCTGCAACGTCATCAAGTTAACGCTAGTTATCGCTGGTTGTAGTCGAAAACCAACGCTTTATGCATATTTTATATCCCTTCTATTTTTCAAATCGTATTATATGTATGACCTGTCGCAGGTCATGAGGATGTCGTCTGTTTGACTGGACTTGCCTGTAGCGGCCTTAATAAATCCCTTTGACCACCACGTTAAAGAAGCAAAAGCGTGCTCTCAAAACGCCAAGCTACGATTTAATAGTGTTCGTTTTTGTGATCTTATGCTGATATGAATGAAATAAATAGCAAGCAGTTCACATAATATAAATAGGGATGAGTCCAGCTACATAATTAACCATACAAATTAGAAAAACCATACCTTTTATAAGATTTAATAGCGTTTAAAACGCGTCTGTCACGTAGTCATGACGTGAGCGTGCTGGACACATTTAGCTTGGTCAAGTATACACGACTGTGGCGGTCAGGATTTAGCAAATAAGCTCATTTATTTTTCGTTTAATTATTATAAATACCAGTAAGATCCATGGTGCCATAGAAGGAGATGGGAGGCGGCGGATTGCCCGGCGTGTCGGGTGTTAGCAAGTCTAGCCCGGGCAACGTGTCCTGTGACTTTTGGGACAGCGACGCGCTAGTTACTGTGAACAAATGTTTTGGTGCCCGTTTAAAATATTAACACGCTTGTTTTGTATTAAAGGTAAAACTAGTGATAGTGAGGATATTGTCCTAGCGAGAATTTTGCTATTAAGTTCATTTTTGTTTTTCTATTTATTAAAAGTATGCTTCACACTAGGAAATACTCTTGTATCGTGGGTGCGGTCACAAACATGTAAACTAACATGCACAAGACACTCAGACTGAATTGCTGAATATTCTTTCATAAGAGAATTTAGGAAAATTTAAAACTTAAGGTTCTCAATAAATTTACTTGAGCAAGATTTTTTTCGAAAAGATAGCAAGAAAATTCTCATAAATCCTCATAAAATTCATATTGTATTTACAATTTGTAACAGAAAGGGTATAGTCCTATGTAAGGGTGTGCCAAAGACCATCAAAGTGAAGTACCTTCTCCATGTGGTAATCATCATAATAGTAAAAAAATAACGATGGTGGTCCCATGGAGAAAGTTCTTCAGTTTGACGGTCTGTAGCACACCCTTCCATATGACTATACCCTTTCTGTTACTCGTTATATAGACAAAAAAAGCAGTGGAATTAAATTTAGATTGCTGTATTTAAACAAACTCAAGGTTTAACCAACAATCAGTCTAATTACAAAAGTAACAAAACATAGAAAAAGACTAGCATAGCATAGCATAGTCAGCCTTTTTAATGTTCCCACTGTTGGGACTCAGGCCTCCTCTCTAGGAGAGGGGATGGGCCGTAATCCACCACGCGGGCCCAGTGCGGGTTGGTGGATGTCACATGTCTTTGAATTTTTGGTTCTAGGACATGCCGGTTTCCTCACGATGTTTTCCTTCACCGTTTTGAGAGCAGTGGTGATGAAATAAATTACACAAAGTAATGCGCCTGGCTGGGTTTGAACCCGCGACCTACAACTCGTAAGTCGGGGCCGTTACCACTCGGCCACCACTGCTCTCAAAAAAAGACTGAAAAAGACTAACGAACAGAAAATATATAAACAGAAAACAGAAAGTATATATACTAAATCAAAATATAAATCAGTATTCGTTTAGAACACGTATTTGTTCATTATTTGGTATTGGCAATTACTTGTGTTCCCTAATCATCACCACTAATACTATTAATTTACCCCAATTTAAAATAAAATCGCGAATATTCTCCTTCGAAAAGAATATTGCAGTATATTTTCGATCGAAGAATATTCCCTAGTTCCATCACAAAATACAGATTTCTCCAGTTACGTTTGAGATGCGGTCATTCATAAAAACTCAAAAATTGCTGCTATTTTGTTTTTAGTAGTCTATTTAATTTTGACTCTACGGAAAAAAAAATATATTTTTTAATATAATTCTAAAACACGTCTAGGTTGTTTCCGAAACACGTCTACGAATAAATCTCGATAGAAAGGATTTAAAAAAATCCGTGTTACTAGCCAACAGTACGCCGGCGTAAAATAAATGGGTACGTATTTGAATATCGAAGATTAAAATACCTACGCTTAAATAACCAATTTTCAAAACATCGAAAATTTAAATATCGATTATATCAAAATGTCGAAAATTGTTATACCTATGCTTAAAACGTCGAAGATTGAAATGCCGAGTGATTAAAATTTCGAATGATTCAAAATCGAATGACATTATGCCTAAGTTCAAAATATCAACATTTAATACATCCATCGACTTATATTCTAGCAATAGACAAGCACGTTCATGGAAACTCTTTGTCAAAATACTGAAAAGTTAAAACAAAAATTCGCTACAGCGCTAGATTGGCATTATGTCGTCTAACAAAACTATTAAAACATACAGCGCCTAAATAGCTTTTAGATATATTTTTTTCACGACCAAAATGTCTTAAGCGCCATGAATTTCGCGGCACTTACGCGTTTCGTTCAACATAGTGTAATGACATGTTATCCATATAGATTTTTATACCGCAGAAGTGACACAGCTTTTTGCCTACAATTCATTACAATAACACTCTATTTCAAAATTTAATAATAGTCCTAGTTGGTGTAAATTCAAAAACCACGTTCTACTACTTTATTTAATAAGTGAATTCAAAAACCCGTAAAATATTGAAACCCTTTATTGTAATCATCATTCTGAAGAACAGCTATCCTGAGTGAATGAAGATCAGGACTGCGCCGCTAATAACTAGTAACAAAACAAACAACAACGGTAATTTTATCTTTAAAATGTTTAACAATTCCAGTTAAAGATTCAGTTTTTTTTTCGGAGATATTTATTTTTCTGTTGTAATTTTATAATTTTTTTTAGCAACTAAAACTTTTGTTTAAATCTTTTTCAACTTAAATATCATCAGCTTGAAAGTGTGCAGAGCAGATAAACGAATATTTTATAGAAAGCCACGTGTTTTCACTTCTATCCTCTTGAAGAATTTTTGTCCATTCTTCCCTTTTCGACTAGTCAGTCGCACACAAGCCAGTGTGAACAAATCTAGAATAAAATTATAGTGTATGAAGGACGAAATCTCAATATCAGTAATGCAATATAACACATATGACTACAAATTCAACTGAGCCTAATGTATATTTGAATCCTAATCTGCACGTGATATCTAGGTAGATACGTAATACCTAAGTGCTAACGAATGACAGAATGCTTACCTAACGACAAAATTTACCGATGAAAACTGATACCCAATGATTTGCTGATATTTCTTGCTGAGTTTTTACAGTATCAAAAAACACACGTCGTCATAATTTTTGAATTTGACGGAATTCATTGACATCATTTATACAAAAAAAAAAAAACAAACAGGGAATAAAACACCATGCAAGTCTGTGCTCACTAAACCAGTTGTAGGTAAAAATCTGGTTTTTGTGGGAGTGAACATCTGCATGTTTTAGTCTATGATTGTAAAATGGGTAGGCTTTTTAATAAAATAATATGTTTTCTAACATACTATTACGATATTAGAAGCTATTATATTGCTTGGACAACCAGTAATTTAACTTAAATTACTACAGTATTATTATTTACGTCCAGATTCACTTTAATTTGAATTTATAAGCGCCGCTCTCACACTGCATGAACGTCAAAACTGTACTAATGTCATCAATATCAAGGTGCATAGAAGACACTGCACCTGAGTCGGTTGAAGTGAGTGTACGGCACGCGTAATCTAGTACGTAGTACATATATATCGATGAATACATCTAAGTTCATAACGTCTAAGTTAAAAATACCTACTAGTTAATATACCGAAAAAAAAATTAGCAGGCATGGTTTCTGTCACGGCTGCAGCGCTGCAGGGCTCCGGTAGTCCCACGCGAGCTTAACGTCGCAGATGGTCTAAACGCTCACCGCCGCTGGCGGGTGTTAAAACCACCTGCTCCTCAGCTCGCGGGCTGCCTCGCCCCTCCGCGCCTACGCGATTCTAAATTACACTCTAGGGGTAGGGCAGACAAGACTACGTGGAGTCGGTTTTACAGTGATACGTTTCTGTCACTAACTTTAGTAGCACAACATATTGACTTTCAAGAAAATATTTTAATTTAAAGACCTAAATAATACCTTCACGATTGACCTATGCTTGTACACTGGACACTGATTTTCATGGGTAAAATAGGTCGAAATTGTTCCAAAACCGAATTGGGGCACCCCGAATTTACGTAGTCTTTTGGCTGTTACCCCTAGTGTATATAAAAATCCGGAGGCGCGAAAGGAGGGCAACCCCCGCCCGCCGGCGGCGACCAGCAAGCCGAAGCTGCGGAGGTGAACATTGGTGCCTATCCTTTGTTACGCAAGGGCGAAGGGGTTGCACTTCCCGTAGCGCTGGAGACGTTGCAGAAGCAACCTTTTTCCACTCATACTACTTTTATCGGAGGAGCTCAGTACAATGCTCGATGACCTTAGTAGAGCTTCCAAAAGAGTGGGTCTTAAAATGAACATGGATAAAACCAAAGTCATGGTAAATAACCATGTAGCACCCACTCCGATCAAGATCGGAGACTCTGCACTCGAAGTTGTAGACGATTACGTTTACCTGGGACAGACAATCCAGTTGGGTAGGTCTAACTTTGAGAAAGAGGTCAATCGTCGAATCCGACTCGGCTGGGCAGCGTTCGGGAAGCTGCGCGGTATCTTCTCGTCCAACATACCACAGTGTCTCAAGACGAAAGTCTATGACCAGTGCGTGTTGCCAGTGATGACATATGGCTCTGAAACATGGTCGCTTACAATGGGCCTCATCAGAAGGCTTACAGTCACCCAAAGAGCAATGGAAAGGGCTATGCTCGGAGTTTCCTTGCGTGATCGCATAAAGAATGAAAATATCCGCAGGAGAACCAAGGTCGCCGACATAGCCCGAAGAATCGCCAAACTTAAGTGGCAGTGGGCAGGGCACATTGCTCGTAGAACGGATGGCCGATGGGGCCGAAAGGTTCTAGAGTGGCGACCGCGCACCGGAAGACGCAGCGTTGGAAGGCCTCCCACAAGGTGGACCGACGACCTGGTGAGGGTCGCGGGAGTGCGGTGGATGCGAGAAGCACAGGATCGGTCATTGTGGCGACGCTTGGGGGAGGCCTATGTCCAACAGTGGACGTCTTTCGGCTGAAATGATGATGATGATGATGACTACTTTTATCAAAATTTGTTCGATATTTTAACTTATACATATTTTTAGGATGAATTAATGAATGTATTAAATGTTGAAAATTAACCCATTTTTACACGTAGGTATATTAATTTTCGATGTTCAAATTTTATATGTACCCATCGATATTCAGGACGTTCGATAGTTTGTACTTCGATATTTAGAACATTCGATAATCTGTATTTCGATATTTGGATCTTTCGTTGTAACTTTTGTAGATATATTGGACGTAGGATATTTAACCATTCGATAATATAAACTTTCGTTATTTTAATTTTCGGTGTTTTGGTCATTCGGTATTTCCATTTTCGATGTTTTGAACATCGATATTTTAACAGTAGGTATTTTAATCTTCGATATTCAAATACGTACCCAAAATAAATAATAATAATAAATCGAATTTTAATACAAAACTTTATTGTTTTAGATTTTTTTAAATCCACTCATTAATGAGTAATTCGATTAAATGCCATATATTATTTTGCAAGAATTTCTTGCAAGCAGTTAAAACTACAGTCAAAACTGTTAATTAAATAAAAATAGGAATGTTTTATTGTTTTAAAAAATACGAAACGTTTTAGTACCTAGAATAAAATGTTTTTATAATAGTCACAAAAAAAAACTATTAACCTTAAGTTATTTAGTAAAACAACAAAAAACTTTAGTTTAAACTAGTTTTAACTGGTCAAAAGAACTCATAATCAGTTTTTGCAGTTAGAACTAGTTTTGACCAATTAACAGTTTTAACTGTGACATAATTATGCGCTCTGCGAGAGACGGCGCTTCAGATCATCTCACAGCCTTAAGTCCTATGTAATATTGGGGTTGCCATAAATGGGGCATGAATCTAGACACTGGGTTGCGAAACTTCAGATGGAAACATGAATTTTAAAAACCAAATAACACATTGCCCGACCCGGGCAATGAACCCAGCAGCTCATGCTGCTACTAAAATTGTTAACGCGAAAATCCTAGAAATATGGTTACAGTAAATGTCTTACTAATCATTATTATTAACCCTAATGTGTGCTTGTCCTTTCACAAAGCAAGACGGGTAACAAAATGACGATATTTTTTTAATACATAGCAGTAGGGATATGAACTAAAAATGAGGGTGACAATAATGTTTTTTTTGTACGGTTTGAAAGTCCGTGAATACAATTTAATACAGAAAGTCCGAAGATGTAAAATAAATATTACAAGTGTAGCGACATCTACGGCGTCACATAAGAACTAAACTACGAAATCCTTCATCGCACAATTTAAGTTCTTACAATAAAGTTTATTCCATTCTATAAAGCCGGGTACACGCTGCTGTAATGTAACAATAAAAGAATTTGCTGTTCACATGTCGCAATGTCATCATGCAATGTAACGGAATTCCTAAAGTGTGGACGCAACTTATGCAATGCTCCTTTCATGTTACCCTGCATGTTAAGTTACAGGAGTCTGTACCCGGTTTTACAATCGAACTAGAAATAAAAAAACCGGGCAAGTGCGAGTCGGACTCGCGCACTGAGAGTTCCGTACAAACTTACCTATGAAAACAGTTCAATTCCCGAATTGAGTTACGAAGATTTTTCCGAATCACAAAAAAAAGTTCTTTTTTGTGACGTATACTTGTGCTATGAGACCTTGCTTTGTGCCAAATTTTAGGACTCTAGGTCAACGGGAAGTACCCTATGAATTTTGATTCCCTTAAAATACACGTTTTTTGCGACATAAACGGCCGTATCTTTTTTTCGTTAACTGAAACCGTGAAAGAAATCAAACTTCTGTGATTTTTTTTCACGGCTTCAAGAGACCGCAGACCTGAGTTTGTGGTTTTAATTTCAACTCGATACCTACACGGGTTCCCAAGATAAAGGGTCTTGACAGACAGACAGATGGACAACAAAGTGATCTTATAAGGGTTCCGTTTTTTCCTTTTGAGGTACGGAACCCTAAAAAGACAAACAAACACAAACTAACCTGAGTTATTATCCGAGGCGTTGGTATTATTGTCCGTCATGAGGTTCTTTAGTACATCGTTTATGCTAAAGTCCTGCTCGGGTTGCTTGCTCGGCCTGCTGTTTATGACTTCGATTTTGTTGGCTGCAAAAAAGATAAATCATGTTGAACAACCAAAAACTCAACAACAACAACTCAACTTTCTAGCTAGTGGTTAGTGGCCATGACTGCTATGCCAGAGGTCGTGGTTTTAAATGACCATGTTTTAAATGACCACCCAAGGCAAATGATTGTGTGATGAGCATAATATTTTTTTCTATCTGGGTGTAATTTATCTATAATATTATTTAGACATATAACGGTGTCTCTGACATCGACGCACAAACGAATACCACGGATCCAGTACATGATTTTGGACCCCCCAGTAGTAGGAAATAACCGATGAAAAAACCACCAATTTTACGTAGGCTATTTTCTAATTAAAAAAAAAAACTGTACTTCTTTAAATTTAAACTGAGTAAAATATATTCTATTTATATTCTAACCAACCCCGATGATATTTTTAGTAAAAAGAAAAAAAAAACTTTTTTAATTAAAAATTAATTAATTATAAAGTCATCAGGATAGATAAAATTGTTCAGAAATCAGAAACGTTTATTTCAAATAGACCAATTACAGGCACTTTTGAATTGCAAAAAAAAAATACAAATGAAGCTAAGTTGCATTGTTATATTATAACGATTTTATCTATCCCGATGACGTTTTTAATTTTAAAAGTAATTCGTTACTTTTTTTCACAAAAAATGTTATAATAACGATTTGATACAGTTTAAATTAAAAAAGGTAAAGATTTTTTTTTTATTAGGAAACAATTGACGAAAAATTCCACCACTGGATGGTATTCGTTTGTTCGTCGATGTCAGAGACAACCTGTATAAGTATGTTTATCAGTCGTCTGGTACTCATAGCACAAGTTCTGCTTAGTTTGGGACTTGATGGCATTGTGTGAAAATTGTGGAATATTATTTAAAAAAAAAAAACTAAGTATCATTTAGCGGTCGCCACTCCAGAACCTTTCGGCCCCAATGGCCATCTGTTCAGCGAGCAATTTGCAATGCCCACTCCTACTTAAGTTTGACGATTTGAGATTCTTCTGGCTATGTCGGTAACCTTGTTTCTCCTGCGGATATCTTCATTCCTTCCTTCATTACTTTATAAAGGTATATGAACTACTAAACGCAACTAGTCAAAAAAAAAAAAACTAAACTCACCACTATTGAGAACTTCATTGGACTCGTTGAACAACGCCATAGGGTTATCGGCCGTGAGAAACGACGTGAGTCCCAAGTTGTACAGCGATCCGTCAGCAGCGATTGAAGAGTTAAATGTCTGGTCGATGTTATATCCAACTGTAACAAAATCGTCATTATTTCAATACAAAAAATACAAATCCACCAATTTCCTATTGGTCGGCAACGAAGAAGTGGAATGACAGGCGGTCGTCTGCTACGAAGCAGTAATGCTAGCAAAGGAGACAACCGTCCAAGTCTATATCAGCGTCAGAGAATAGTACATCATACAGTTGCAGAAGCGGAAATATTGATAGAATTATTGATCACAAAAGCTACTCACTATTATCATCTTTTCCAGCTTCCGCCCTGATGAAAACTTGGACCTGTCGGTATTGAGGATACAGACAGGTCCAAATTTTCAAGTTTCGGGCCAGAAGATACTACATCTTTATCTCATTGTCAGCGCAACGTTCGATAAAATACATACTAATAAAAAAAAACAGTAAAAGTAACTATGTCTGTCTATCTGTTACGCTTTCATGGTTAAACTACTGATTTTGTATGACAGTTGGTATGGAGGAAACTTGAACTCCAAGGGTGGACATTGGCTGCTTTCAACACGCGGACGAAGCATCTGGAAGATCTAGTACTACATAATTATCACAAAGATACTTACTATCATCATCCTCCCCAGCCTCTGTAGGTGCAGGCAGGTCCAAGTCTTCATCAGGACCAGGAGACGGTACATCTTCATCCCGTCGCGGAGGCGATGGGGCAGCGTTCGGTAAGGTTGGCGTCAACTCATCCAGTTTCCGCTTCAACGCTCGCACGCGTGCTCCAAAGTTTTTGTATGCCTGAAATCACATTGAACATTGTCAGTTCTATCTGCTTAACCCCTTCCTCACTTCTGGCTTTAGCTTCTTTTTCTTACAATGCTTATAGCACTCGCTTCTGCGTGCGCTGGCTTCTGACGTTTTATTAGTGCCAATGTAGGCCTACGTAAAATAAAAATATTTTGTTTTTTTTATTGATTCGGCGATAGTCTTCAATTAAGCCACATTCGAGAGAATGACGAGCACGCATGTGTAAACAGCGCACTCGTACACTTCAAAAGTTTCGTCGAATGACGAGGGAATAACGGGGCAAATGCAGGCGAATGGCGAGGCGAATGGCAAGTACGAAACACAATATTAAAGAATTCGAATAAGTAGTTTCGGACATTACGTGCTACATCCAAACCCCTAAAACAAAAATTGAAATCGGCATTTCGTACTTCTGACTATCAGTAACGAGTTAATGACTATGAAAAGATAAGAAAATTTCGAAAACTTGATTGTACCTGCAAAAAACTTTTTGCATTGGGAAAAATTCATCATCATCATCATTTCAGCCGAAAGACGTCCACTGCTGGACATAGACCTCCCCATGTGTCGCCACAACGAACGACGAACCCTCAGCGACGAGTCCTTTGCGTCTCGCACCCATCGCATTCCCGCGACTCTCACCAGGTCATCGGCCTACCTTGTGGGAAGCCTTCCGACGCTGCATCTTCCAGTGCAATAAAATCATTTTATGGTACTCACATAAGCAACTACTTTGACTTCACCCCTCTGTGTTGAGTAGTACTGCGTGGCAGTTGTAAGCAACGCTAGCAATGCTTCCCTGGCCACTATCTCTCTTTGTAAAGCCACCGTATACCGTTCCACACACGCTATGCCATCATTCAACTCCTTTTCTACATCATCCTTGTTACCCCTTTCTGGAAATGGCAAATTATTAACTGTTACAAAACCTTATAGAGACGAATATATACTTGCACCACAAATCACTAATGAATATAAAACAGTTTTCTGTGCATTATTTGATGATGACAGAGACGGAATGATGTTTAACACTTTATTTCGTCAGACGAATTATTTCGTGTCCTATTCGCCAAGGTCGTGTGTTTGCGACAGGGTACTGCATCTCGTTCAGCTCCTCAATCCCCAAAGGTGACAGAAGAGCTGATGTGATAGAGTATTTGGTGATGGATGTGCGACCCTGGCTGAATAAACAAGAGTATTAGTCTGTTATATCCGACTTGGCGGATAAAAGTTTAAATATGTTTATCAATAAATAAAGTTAGTGATTTCTAGGTGCAAGAAGGCCCCAACAAGAGACCTCATGTAGTTATACTTTGCAAAAAAAATATAAAGCAGTTTGTCTGCTGCATACACATCAACAAATCGAAAAAGATCCCTTTTGTAAATGTTACAGTCAATACTGTTAATCAGTCAAAATAAGTTTTAACTGGCTTTGGTCAATACTGCTAATCAGTCAAAATCAGTTTTAATAAATAAAATAATAATTATTATTAAAAAATACGAAATTATTAATTTATCTATGAGTACCTAGAATCAGTACAAAAAAAAATGGGTTTAACTAGTTTCTGAGTAAATAATAATAATTTTAAAGTTTGCTTTAACTAGTCAAAAGTATTTCTGACCAATCCTTGCAGTTAAAAGTGATTTAGTCAATTAACAGTTTTGACTATGACGTATAAGATCACATTTTCTATCGGTTTTCTGCCAACTGCAGAATGATCTATTTAGCCTGAACGAATATCATACCAGTCTGCTGAATCGACGATTGTAAGCCAATTTGAGTTGCTAACGATTCGGACACAATACATTCGGACACAGTGTCCGAATTGACGCATTTATTATTTCAATATTTTGACTGAAGATTCGGACACCACCAAATTAATTTAAGCTGTTTGGCTTCAATTAATTTAGTGGTATCCGAATCGTGAGTTAAAAAATATTAAAAATAAAATGTGTCGTTTAATTTCAATCAAACAGTCACCGTCATTAGATCAGCCACCCTAGCCAAGTTACAACCGTTTCGTTTCGATTCTCTTTTCGTTGATCGCTTCGAGTCGGCCACGCCTCCTATTCCTTTGTTCTGACGTCATCTCAACGCTCAGTCACGTGGTCAGAACAAAGGAATAGGAGGCGTGGCCGACTCGAAGCGATCACCGAAAAGAAAATCGAAACGAAACGGTTGTAACTTGGCTAGAAAGACTGTCCATGTAACATTCTCAAGAGAAAAATTACAGACTTACAAGAATTACTTGCATAATATACAGGATAAAGAAGACATATCACCTTATAGCAGATTATTGCCAAATTGATCTGTCCTGCTGAGTGATGAAATCAAACAAATGATTAAAAAAATATAATAAAAAATACAAAGAATAAAAAATAAATAAAAGCATAGAAAAAGCTAGCAAACCTTCATACAAACCCTTAAGGCTGGCTCGGAGTAGCTCTGCATCAGACAATTCTAAATGACTTTCGTGGATATCTTTTAGCCTTAAGTCTGTGTCTGCTTCTAATACAGCACATTGTTTTATCTTGTTGACTAATTGATTTGGCTAAAAAAAAAAAATATTTGATTAACTTAATCTAGAAAACACAATTTCTTTTTTAATATATAGAATGTTGACTCACACTAAGAATTACTCCTGCATTGTGGGTGTATTTACAAACATGTAATTGTAAACTCATATACACAAGACACCTAGACCCGGAACACCTATCTGTAGGCCCTACAAATATTTGTTCCGTGCGGGAATCGAACCAACGACCCGCAGCGCAGCAGTCAGTTATTCAACCATTGCGCTAACCGAGCGTCAATTAAGATGAAAGCCACCCAAAAATCGTTCTAAAACTCTGATATTTGTGTGAATTTTTTCAAAGATTCAGAGGAGTGTTGTGGTCGATTAAATTCTAAACTATGAGGAATCTCGAAAAATACTGCTGGTTTTTGACAAATCAATATAATTTCCAAGGATAATTTCAGGATAAAACAAATGCTGTTTTATTATGCCATCTGATAGTGTCATTAATTAGGATTAAAATTCATTTTGAATGAAAAATCTTCCATGTAAGGCATATTAACAGTAATAATGGTGGTTTTTATTTTTGGTGGCCATCCAAACCTCAGAGGCTCTACCACAAGCTATTAACGCGAGCAATTTGACGTCCTAAACTGAATTCTTAAAGGGATGGAGCTATATAATGTGTTTAAGCCCACCCCTCTTTCTCGCTCACTCGCTTGACATTTATTTTTACACATTATGGTAGGGTTCTTCGATAAATACCTGAGTATAATAAAGTTACACAAGCACTTAGACAACTATTGTGAACAGAAAACTGATTAATAAGATACTTGAAATAAATGATATAATATAATAAATAATATTCCACAACTATCACACAACGCCGTCTAGTCCCAAGCTAAGCAGAGCTTGTGTTATGGGTACTAGACAACTGATAAACATACTTATATATTTTTAAATACATACATATATAGATAAATTACACCCAGACACAGAACAAATGATCGTGCTCATGACACAAACATTTGTCCTCGGTGGGAATCGAACCCACGACCTCCGGCATAGCAGTCAGGGCCACTAACCACTAGATCAACAGGCCAGTCATATAGTTAAAATATGTTAGCCACTTTGAACTTGGTGTTCTGAAAACACAACACATATGCGCTATATCTGCGTCCACAATTGTTTGAAGTACGAAGCAGTCAAGATATCAAGATATTTTGGCCATACTGTGCACACTTTGACATCTTATATCTATCTGTCAACTTCCAGTGTAACGGGATACAACTGAAAATCAGTATTTTAGAGGGAGCAACTACCTATGTGACCTGCACAACCAGTAACTGGGTAACCAAATACGTCTTGGCAAGACAGTTGACTGGATTTCTCACTAATGTAATAATTGTCAAAGATGTCAAATGATAGCCAAGACCAATGGCCTAAAGTACTTTCCAAAACACAGTGGAGTCTTGGTATATTTTTTTTTTGGAAATTCATTAAATTTCTTCTCTCTAGGGCGGGGCGGGAGGGCGTTCAGACTTTTACTGACTAATCCTATACCTACTCCTAAGTTTGCCTTCATTCTAGGACCCCGGGGTTCTATATTCGACCAATCACAGATATAGATACACAGATAGAGACAGATATTCGACCAATCACAGGTAGACCTCTGCATGTAATTAAACTTAACCAGCCACAAGCTCTACTCAAAGAACAGTTCACAGGAAAAATAGATTCAAAATCTTATAAATTGTGTTAATATTTTGTAATATACATAATGTTTATATTATTTTAATGCTCACTTGAAACTCAGAATCATCATCTTTTTTAACAGCACCAGCACTAAGCAAGCCAGTGAGATCCGAAAGGAATTCATCATCATACACTGATCTTTGTTCCCATATCTTGAATATTCGCAGGATTTTTGGCCTCACTTTGTCATCCCTATAAAACACAGAAAAAATGGTATTATAGTAAGTTACACAAGTTATTTGAAATTATTTCATTAATTGTTATGTACTGTATTTTGATATCCTATTATTAATAATAGGATAAATCACTTTTTTCTCTTTTCAAACACATAATGGTGTAGACAATTTCAGTACATTACAGCTACTTTTAAATAAAAACACATACCCTTTGGCTATGGCCAGCAACATTGGATATTAAACTATTACTGCATTTAATTCATTAAACTCCAAGCGAACACCAGCATTCACTCTCTCATTGTCTTTTTATTGTCTCTAGACTAGTAGACTGCATGATACTATTGTCATGTCGTACAGTATTCTACTGTGGGGAAATGCTTACGCAGTCAATTTTTGTTTTACAGAAAAGGGCTATTCGTTCAATTTGTAAATTAAGTCCCAGATACTTCCTCAGAGATAAATTTAAAGAAATCAATATAATGACTGTACCTTCACAGTATATTCACGAGAATATTTTGTATGCACACAAAAATATAAACATGTTCAAAAAATACAGTGATGTTCATAATTTTAATACTAGCAACAAACACAAATTTGTGGTTCTTAAAACCAGGCTGAAAAAAATAGGGGGCTCATTTAGATGCCAATGTATACACTTCTATAATAAACTCCCTAGTCATATTCAACAACTAAGCCTTAATAAATTCAAATTATTTGTAAAGCGAAAACTTTGCCAAAAGGCTTTTTACACTATAAAGGACTATGTTGAGGACCAAAAGGCTTGGGATTGACCTGCTCCAATACATACTACTTATTATTATTTTCTTTTGTTTTTATTTTCAATTGTGCTTTTTATTATTATTATTTATTACAATTTGATATTATAGATTATTTTTAGTTCGCAATTTGACATCAAAGGTTTACTTTGCTAAAAATATAGTTTTAATTAATATAGTATTTTTCCTTTTAATATTGTGAATGTGAGGACTATGTTGATTGCTTTTTTTTCCTTTTAATCATTTTAACATATGCCTGGCAATTTGAGTATTTTCTGTGGCCTACCTAAATGACCATTCTTTGGTATTATTCGTCAACGCATTGAGCTCCTTAGTAGCCCTGAGTTGAGCTTTACGAATACTGACAAATGCTTGCACTGACTGGACAGGTTCACTCAAATTTGTATGGTTCTTTTTTCTAAAGACCATTTCAGACAAATCTGCATGGTTCTCATGTGATTTGACCATTACATATTTACTGTATGGACTTTAAAAAAGACTTTGACCCCTGAGCTTGTTTCGGTATTTTTTCTCAGAGTAGTCAGCTAGGAAACACCGGCCTCCTAGTTTAAAAATGATGAAATAAAAAATTTACGTGTAAGTGTTTTTTTAAACCTATTTACAAAATAAATATCATTTATCATTTATCTAATTATGGTATTTGAAAGGTTAATCCATACTAATCCTTACATATTATAAAATAAAGGGTAAAACTGTGTGTAGCGAAATATTGAGATTTTTGGGGTAGGGGGGGGGGTCTTCTCCTCCCCGAACCCCCTCCCGAATCTAGAAAACGCATAATTTCGAAGATATTTAAGATTGAAATTTTGAGGAATATAGGAATAGGAATCAAAAATCGTACATTTTATGCATTTTAGGGGGAGAGTCACCCTCAACCCCCTGGACCATCCCTCCACAGTAGCAATTGTATACTCTCATGTATTTAAAAATGAAATAAATCAATTTTGTTGTCGGGGAGTACTCTACCGTTGTATAAAAATATTTGTGCACTGAAAGTTTTCTGGGTGGTTTAAAAAAAAAAATAACCCTAACCTAACCTCCCACAGTGGCTATTGTATATCTTCATGTATTTAAAAATGAAAAAATTGTTTTGTCGGGGAGCACTCTACCATTGTATAAAAATATTTGTAAACTGAAATACAGTGTTCTGGGTGGTTTAAAAAAAATAACCCTAACCTAACCTCCCACAGTGGCTATTGTATATTTTCATGTATTTAAAAATGAAAAATTCAAAAATTGTTTTGTCGGGGAGTGCTCAACCATGGTATAAAAATATTTGTGTACTGAAATAGTTTTATGGGCGGTTAAAAAAAATAACCCTAACCTACCCCCCACAGTAGCAGTTGTATACTTTTATGGTTTTCAGATATTATTATTATTAGCATTGGACAAATTAAATTCACTTAATTATGTATAATACGTCATTTGGCTACATTTTTGTAATTTTTCATGTAAATTAAATTTGTGCTTTGTTAAGTATTCATTGTGGCTGTAAGAACTAACCTTTGTCATAGTACTACAAACAAGGTATAAAGTGAACGAAACCTGTCAAAATAGCATCAAATATTATGAAAAATTATTGTTTTTTATTATTTTTTGTCTCAAAAACTATGTTTCTTAACAATTTATTATAAAAATATTTCTGAAACTTTGCATAATTACTTTTTAGATATAAACTTTTTCAATAAAAAATTATGAGCGTAAAACTTGCTGTCCAGTATAGTACAGTTTAGCCCATCATTTGTGTAATGTTTGGTAACTGCTACAAATTGACATTTTGGTTTCATTGAACAATATTTTTTTTAATTCATTAAACCCCACCCGCTCTCTCATTGTCTTTCTATTGTGTCTCAAATTCTAATAAGGTTAACTACTGATCTTCTTAAATTACATAAAAATAATAATTCATCTGATTTTCCAAAGTTTGCCCAAATAACAGGATTTAAAAAGATCATAAATTTTTGGGTTATATTTTAATAACAATTTTACTACATTTTCATAGGTTATTTATGGCTTATGTTTAGATTTCCATAATACATTTAGGAAGTTTCTTATTTTATGACTATTTCACTATAATTTTTATGTAGTAATAACTTGTTATAACATTTATAGTATCAAAAAATTCATAGTATCATTGAAAATAATGTTTAATGCTTGGAAATATGTACCCATCAACTCAAATATTTATCAAAGCAGACTAACCTGACCAAAGGTGTAGCTTTCTGCAGATTGAGCCCCCAGCTCTCTACAAACTCATAGTTCTTCCTCTTACTGTACTGAATCACATCATTAGCCAAGTAAAACAAAACCAGCCTCTGTTCCACCTTCACTCTTTTCAACACATTGAGCCAGCTTTGTACTATCTTTTTATGGTGCGGCCTTTGTTTCAGGCACCACGTCGATAACCCCTGGATACTCTCTTGAGTATCCTTCAGCTGACTCAAACGTTTCTCAAACGCTAAGGTGTTAAAATCTTCTGTTTCACCCATTGTTATCAAACTTACAAATTAATTATCACTGACACATTACACTTTGTAGCTTCCCATAACATGACAGTCACTAATTTATATTACACTCTTCTCCTAAACACATCCATAATTCTAAAAACGAATTTAAATGGATTAAATTAAAACACAGTACAAAAATTTTAACAAATAAACTCAACGAAAACCGCGTTGTTAGCACTTATCCAGATAACAAGTCAATTGCATAGTTATGCACGAAATGTTATATTCCTTTCATTATTCTCTGTTAAACTGTATAAATCAGTTTTATTCAATTGGTTTAAACTGTTATTTCTAAACAAATACAGAGAAATAGGAATTATTACGGAACTATATTACCAAAGACAACAACCGCCATTTTCTGTGTGTGATTGTTTTTATAGAATTCACTTGCACAACGGCAGGCACAAATATTGCACATACAGCCTACATGAGTTTTGTTTGTCAATTTTTAATTTATTAATTGCGTTTATCAAAAACCATAATTAAATTTTTCATTATTTTTTTAAGATTTTATCGTAAAAATGTTTGTATTGCTTGCAGTAGTGAATAAATGCTCATAAAATATCACCCAAAACTTGAGTTCAATCCTTTAGTTTTCAATCTTATGTTTCACTGTATTTATTACTGTGACTGTACCAATTTTGATGTCAGTAAACATCCATGCTTCTTCAAAGTAGTTCCCCATGGTTTAAATCGAAATATACAAGGTAGTAACTACTGGATTGGTGCTAAACAGGAATTATATTTTTAGTGAGACCTTAAAATTAATATTGAGAGCATAGAAAAATAATGGAATATTGTACTTTTTATTTGATTGTGGCCAGATAGATACAGAAGAAAAATGTTGCTTCTACTTTTTAGTAACATTTTTCGAAACTAATTGTGCCGCTGAGACTAAGGTGGTGACATTATCGTTATCAGAAGATTTAAAGACTTTGTATCCATAAAGTAAAAAAAAAATTGGGTGGACGTATAGTAGGCGTGGTATCTATCTATGGTAGTTTGCTGCCTGCCTGTGTCGAGTAAGTGATGCCAAATTGGTGAATCCCCCAAAATTTGGGGTTTTTTTATAGTTATGGGGAGAGTTGGGGTAAATATTTTTGGGGGGATTCGTGGAGGTAAAAAACTGGGTTTAGAGGGAACTGGAAGATTTTTATGTACATAACTAATTTGTTTTGTTCATAATAAAATAATATTTGATCAAAAAATATAATTGTTGAACGCGATCAAACTACTAACTAATCTACAAAAGCTAGCACAGACACATAAGCGCAATGCTGTGCGCGATGATATCCGAGTTTCTCCGAAGTAGCTGCGCTCGCACCGCCACGTAAATTGTTGGCGTCTGTGTCTTGGTGATCTCGGTCACATACTAAGGAGGGTTTTTACCGTCACTCATCATTATCCTCTGCTTAAACTTAGTGTAGATCCAATTTTAGATATTTGTGCCTAGATGTTTGAAAACAATCGCACCTACTAAATTACAAAAAATTTTGGAACTTCAAACGACGCGAGAGGGATTGATTCAGTAATAGAAGCCATTGCTGAAATGGTATAAAACTGCTTTTTTTTTATTCGTTTCATGAATAAAAACTATTTTGCATTTTGGGGGACTTTTTCTTCAAAACCTAAATTTTGAGGAACTTTGTGGAGAAAACGAGGCGGTTGTCTGGCAACACTTGTCGAATTTTGCCAGTTTTTGGTTGTAAGGAGTGGGGAACGTTCGTTTATTTACTTATTTACATTTTCCAATAATCTAACTAACACATTACTTTAGTTGTTCTTTCCTTCATACGGCTGAGCTTGAAAATCTTTCTTCCTGGGCGTAATCCTATGTATGTATCCTATTTATATTTATTCCTCAATCATCACAAAATATGTTTAAGGTGTTTGTGACTCACACTTATTATTGTTTTATCACACATTTTTGACTATCGTATCTTCGTCATAAGTACGTAATTAGCTGGAAATCTATGCAAAGATAAATCCATGGCCACGTAGTTACAATTTTAAAACATCAACTTAAGTCTGTACCGGTCCACTTGCATATTAAAGTAGGTACAGTCAAGAACCTTCATTTCGAAGCACTAAGCTTTAGGCTTTGTGGGCTTTTCACAGATCAAATTTTAATTTACCTATCAAGTGTGATTGATCATACCTACCTGTCTATAAACAACTTGTGCGCGACGCACCGCGCGGCGTTTTCCTTCGTTTCAGTAAACCCCGTGAGCTTTTCACTAAGTAGATATTTAGCTGTTTCCGTCGCACTTATGCAGTTCCATTCGGTGCGAGAAACAAGACAAATGATTAACTCGTAATCACGTATTGATTGCTACGTTCGCCGTTGGGATGTAGGTAGGTACCACCTACCTATCGTACGTACCTACCAGACGGGGAAATTGATTTTCCCAGGTAGTCTAGTTGTCGAGGCTTTGGGGGGGTCGAGTGAGAGTTCAATCGTGCCGAGCCTCCAATCATGTAGGTATCTTTAAAAATATAGTAACTACTAAGATTTATTATAATTCGAATGTAATATGTAGCTATTTAATTTGTATATATTTCCTGTTGATTGTCTCTGCTATTAAGCTTAATAATTCGCCAAAAGCATTGCGATTTGTCTTTTAATTATCAAGTTTTGATTTCCATAATTTATGTGGACCAGGAGACATAATTGTAACTGGCTGCTGAGATTTTTTTATAACCATCCAAATATTTGATACAGGCATAAAAAGAACATATTTAAAAAACGAAAAAAACACGAAAAATAAAATGACGTTCGCATTTATGTAACTCAGTGTTAGGAACATTGATTTTTTTATTCTTTGAAGAGTAGTTCTTTGCATACTTCCATTGAATCAAACCTAGCAAAATTTTGGATGGTGATGAAAAAATCAAGCAGTACAGCGATGTTTAGATTTGATGCTATTTTTTTAAAGTTAATACTTGCCTCTTCTTCTTTTTGCCTTTGCCAAGATTGTTTGTAGTCCACTTGGTTTTGTCCTTTATTTCTAACATTATTTTTTTTATGTAGACCATAAGTTTAGGTAGGTACTGGTAGTTGTAGTTGGGTACCTATGGTAAGCGGCACACAAGTCGGCGGTATAGTCCAATAACAGTAGAGATATTCAAAATAAAATCCTTAACGTTTCGTATTTGTATAATAATAATAAAGCGTTTTGATACGTTTTAAAATAATAATTCAGTTCTATTTAATGGAAAGATCCGAAATTATTATGCGACCTAAGTCTACAATAACTTGTGTTCTTAGATGGTTTTTTACATAATTGATTCTGCCATCTTCTTTCCACCCTTACGGTGTTGAAACCGCGAAAAGCGTTTCACCTCGTCGTTTATACTGCGTACATCGAAGGACTGGAACAATTTGCCTACTAAGCATTTATTGCCCAAATAGTGTTTCACGTTTTTTGTAATAAAGGCAATAGATACTTCGTTCGACTTACCTATATTATTTACCAGCTTTTGCTTTATGGCACTCAGGAATAAAGTAGATTTCTATCCGTGAAAAAATTTTAGCATTTGGACCAAAAAAAAAACCTACCTCTTTATAATATTAGTGTAGATCACGTAAATTTAGACGAATAAAAATAAAAGAACTACACAAATTCATTTAAAAATGATCGAAAAAAAAAACCTTTTTTTTTTGAGTTTGTGTTCATATCAGGGTTAAGGATCTTTACGAGGAACCCGAATTCATTTTCTGAAATAAAAGTAGAGTAGCTTATATTATTACTCTTTATATCATGAACTATCTGCATTGAAACTCAAGATCCGTCCTGCCGTTTCAGAAATTAGTCGGAATAAACAGACAGACCGAATATAAAGTAAATTTTATTTATAGTATATAGTGAAAAATTAATATTCCTAGCCAGAATCCGAACCTGTAAAATAAAATAAATAAAAATCTTTTATTTCAGACAAAATAGTCCATAAAAGCTGTTAGTAACAAGAATTTAACTTATAACCAATGTTAGTAATAAACCAGTAATATAAAGTTTCACACAAAGATTTTGAAAATTTCGACAAAAAAAAATCACACCATTCGGTAGTTTAGATTTATTAGATTTTTTTTTTATTAGATTTATTGCTAATTAGGATAAAATTCTGGGTAATAATGACGCTATGTCAATATTATAGAAAAAAAAAACCAAAGACATGCCTACATTTTAAAGATTATTTGAACTTAACAATCCAAGTGAAACTGAAGTCACAGCTTCAAAATACCCTTTTTTATAAAGCGACTTTATAGGTAAAGATAATAAATATGAACAAGTATTGTAGTTATATAATGTTGGTATACGCAGAATGTATGTATAGGAGTAAATATTAATTTAAGGAACTCTTTAGACTTCTAAAAGATTAATAAATAGATAAGATAAATAACACAGTACTGGTTTAAGGAATTGCAATCGTAATCTACTTGTTTTGGTACTTTCACCAACAATGAGTAGTGGTGAGAGTAGATGTGATAACAGAGGATTATGTGCCCACCTATATATTTAATTTGCACTCTGCATCAGACAGCGCCTATCATCCACAGTGCAGTCGCGCATTTTGACCTTCTTCGGCCATATATCTCGTCGTAGTGAAGACTCCATAGAGCGTCTCATAATGCAGGGCAATGTTGAAAACACCAAGCCAAAAGGTAGATTAACAATGAGATAGACAGACCAAATCAAGGCTGCAACTAAGTGCTCGGTTTGCGAATGTACCAGGAAAGCTGCATTCCGCGATGAATGGCGCCGTATAACTAAGATCATCACCCATCGTGGTTCACAATGATGACCACGACTACTCTGGCAAGAGTGTACTGACTTAGAAGAAGAGATGCATTTAATTTTAGCTTATGTGATGCTCAGATGTTTGTCCAATGTTTCCAAGGATTTCTTTAATAACACATCAATAACAGGAAATGGCCAATAGTGGAGGGACTTGCAATTCTATGATCCAACAATATTTTGGGCGCAACTAATCGGCAAATGATTTTGTAGTTTCTAGATCAACATACCCTGCAAAACGATATCATTGTTGCGTTGTACGTAATCTTACGAGTATAAAGAATGTTAATCCGAACATATTTTTGGATACGCTTTAAAATACGTTTTCTTGTACACTATGATACAAGCCGATTACTTAAATTCCGACAAATGAGTTATGGATCAATGTTGGGACAAAAGAACGGATGAATTGCTCTACCAACGATGTGCGAGGTAGCGAGGTAACACGCGGGTGTGTAGCGGAATTGTACGACGGTGCGTAGCCGACTCTGCACGGCCACTAATTTCTCTCCTGCATATCTGACACACATTCCTTAAGTTCTTACAGTCCATCAAAAGGTTGTCTGGTAGATATCACTGTCAGCGATAAGACTGTAATTGTACCGACAGATTTAAGTTTATGTTTTTATGTTACTGTTTTGATGTAAAACAAAGTTTATCCTACTCTATTTCTCGATCGCAGCCTTTGATTTTGGATTTTTTTCAACGCACACTCGCTACCTCGCACCTCTTTTTCGGAAAAGTACTCAAAATCGTTATGTCTACAGTTCCTCTATAAGCAGGCGAAAAAAGATACACACGTGGGATCCTTAATCATCTGTATAAAAAACTTTACTCCACATTTTATTAATAAAAATAATCTTTTGTTTCAGATCCATCATAAGACAAGATGATTATACTCACGGGGAGTAACTTAGGCGAGAGGCAGAGGGAACTGAACACAAAAGTGAAAGAAGCTACCGCACAGTTGGTTGATTTCGACCAAATCAAAGACGCAACTGAAGAGTCTGATGTCGACAAGTTATTCAAAATAGATGTTGCTTCCAAATATTTAAACATCGACTACATCATAGAAGTTCTGAAATCTGGAGATAGTTTGTTTATATCACGAGCTCTTAAATCTAGTTGGATATATGGCGAAGGTTATTCACATATTATCAACGTAGATAATCTTCACAATAATGTTATACCTTTCATGTCTAGTAAAATGAAGAAGAAGTTATTAGCCGCTATTGCCGCACATGTCAGGGATGAAATTAGAGCTGCAGAATTTTATAAATACTGCATGGAAAACAAGTTAAAAACCATTGCCTCTAAATTCCTTAATTTTACCAGTGAAACCTTTAAGTTGGAAGCACTGAAGGATAAGACGGTCTATCATTTGATTGTTCAGTATGAAAGTGAATATCTTAAACATTTTTTTGGATCTTCATTTACTCTCGCAGAAGCGTATGTCAAGGCATATAATGAAACCAACAGACTTAAAGTGTTTCGGGGACTTAGTTATTTATATACAGTTTCAGATGTGAGATATTTAGATCTGTTGGAAAAATATGTTGTATTGGGTGCATATGAACATACCTCTTTAGGTTTACGTATTTCAAAAAGCATTATGAAACAGCATAAGGATCGAGTTCTCAAAAAACCCTCACTATATATAAGAATATTGAGCAAAGGTGCCGTAAAAAAATATGTGACGGCAGAAGATGCAAGAATTTACGCAGCTGCTGTATTGCCCGATAGTGTCGAATTATTTTGGAGTCAAAACTATACTAGGAAATACAAATATATCCTAGATAAACTTACAGTTGGAAAGTTTCAATTCCTAAAACAGATATTCACAGCCAAATATCCGGAACAAGACTTTGAAACGACTCCAATCTTTTATCATAAGCAGTTATACAAATTAATGACAGCCGAAGAAAAAGAAACATGGGCTTTGAAACAAATAGACAGTGAGAATGAAATTCTAGGCATAGGAAAAGATTATCTATGGTACAAGTTTGTTAGCTTCGAAAAAGCTTTTGTGGAGATCAAAAAGCTAGTAATGATCACTACGGATAATTCTAAACGGGCAGACATGATGGTCGTTCTAATTGATTCAGCAAAAACCCAACGCGATCTACAAAAACTCTTAAAACATTATTATGAAAGACATGTTAATGAACCAAAATTTACTAAAGAAAATTTCCTTGACAGAATTTTGCAAAATTTTAATGTATTCGAATTTGATGAGGACTGCTGGACAGCTTTTAATAAAATATTTCATAGTTTAGAAGTTTATAACATAACAGACTATAACAGCAAAGCTGATTTTAGAATAATCGCACTTATTTACTGTATCATAAACAAAAAAGAAGTTCCTGAAGCTATTAAAAATCATTTTAATTCTGAAATGCAATTTTATTCATTAAAAACGAACACGGATAAGTTGACAAAAGAGCAACAAGATATGGTATTTCAATATTTATTTAACTTTTACATGGACGAAATCAGAAAATTCGAAGATGTACCTTATGAGGATGAAGTTAAATATGCTCTTAGAAAATATATTCATTTCGTATTAGATCTATTGGACCAAAATGATAGAACTAAAGAGGATTGCCCCGAGCTTGTTAATGAATTTATGAAGTTGGATTGGGCAGAATTTGAATGCCATAACCTGATTCGTGACAAAAGTAAAAAAGAAGTAACAAAGGATGATTTGTTACGTGACTTAAAAAAAGACGCTAAACTCCTTATTGAACAGCTTCCGATAGTAAAAACAAAAATTCACTGCTCTTACCAATACGAAATTAGTACGGTGCTCAAGAAGTTGAAAACATACTTCTCGAATGATATTGCGAAAGAATATCTGAAATTCTTCGAAACATTATTGACTGAAGACCAGTTATGGTGTAGAGCATCCCAAACAGCAGCTCATGGCATATTTCAACTAGGAGATGAGAAGTTCAAAATTGCCTTTATGGCGAAATACGCCCCGAAAGAATCTGCAATTAATCATAGTGAAATTGACGAAAAGCTGTTACGAATTCAACAAGCTATATGTGCCCATGCCTGCTACTCTCGCCCGCCAGTCCCACTGAAGTCCATACTCAC
This sequence comes from Mythimna pallens, assembly GCA_961205895.1. Taxonomy (NCBI): domain Eukaryota; kingdom Metazoa; phylum Arthropoda; class Insecta; order Lepidoptera; family Noctuidae; genus Mythimna; species Mythimna pallens. Next base: position 12,800,163 of record OY540848.1, read on the forward strand.
GTATATAAAAGGAGACTACGTACATTTTTGTTTACCAATGTTTAATCATTACTTGGCTCATCTGCCATTACCGCTTTGTATAGAATTTGTCGAAACCTTATTAGATACACCGGTATCAATTCAAAAACACGGTATACGTCTAGCTTTTGAATGTTTCGACGCAGAAAGTCTAAATACACTTGTTTTACGCGCTTGGAAAAAGACGAAAAATGTTTCGCTTAGAGTGATTATTTACAAAGCCATCTTTACAAAAATTTCTGAGGTTACGACTGGACGAGATGTACTGTTTGACACCCTCAAAAAGTTAACACTATCGTTAACACCAGATGATGACGATGCTATATTTGCTCTTCAAATATCCCGTCAATTGCCCGACCATTTGATGCTAGAATGTATTGAGACTGCTTGGAAAGTAGTGAGCCAATTTCCGCCTAAACCAGCAAACCTGACTCGTATTCGTAATATAGTAATGTCCATATGCACCAACATTGATACCATGCACCAAGAATTTGTTCAAGGTATCATAGAACAATTTATTGGAACGGTCTTTATACAAGAAGAAGAATACGCAATAAAACTCAATTCCGAAGCTGCTGCTTTAATTGATGCGAAATGGAAACTTACAGCCACATATATCATCAACGTAATGGGTGATGAGGATATTGGTAAGAAAATGGATTTAGCAAAACTCATTTTGAAAAAATGTTTGAAGAACCCTGGAGTGCGTGAAAGGAAGCGTGCTTTACTCAAAACTTGTTTTAATTTCATTCATGACCTTGAAAGTAGAAGTTACTGTCAAGATATTCAACATTACGAAAACGTAAATAAGATAATGCAATTAGTACTGGAAACGCTTGAAGAATATTTGGAGATTGAAGAAATTTACATGGAAATTTGGGAGATACGACTCGGGATTGTAGCTAGAACAGTAATAGCTGAAAGTAAAACGAAATATCCAGAACAAGAACAAATTGATAAACAAGTGATCAAAGAAATCGCAAACAATTTTGCTAATGGTCTTGGCATCTTAATGAATGAATTCATTGAAAAAGAAATGTTCTTTACTACCTTCTCTTCAGACATTCAAAACAAAATTATAAGTAAGACGCAAACATTAAAGAATCTTATAGATTCTAACACTAAATTCACCGATATGATGACGTACGTATGTATGGGACTGATGTCATTCGAAGTTACTCAAATATACTTGCTTGTACTGAACCTCTTACCGGCTAGTTGTCGCTATGAATATGAAGAAGAATTTGCAGTTGTTGTTGATAAGGTAAACAAAATGAATAACAAAGAAATACGATGCAATTTGTTTAGGAAACTTAAAAATCCCTACTATGATGGCAACGACTTAATGTAGACTATGGCGTCCATTACACGATAGGTTTCGCTGTCAGTTTTGCCAGTCAAATATTTTGACTGACGAAAAACCTACCGTGTAATGCGTTGACTGATGTTTGCATGACGATAAAATTCCGTCGTTCAAACATTCATGGTTGATGGTTTTGATTGACGCTTGCATGACCGTGTAATGGACGCCTATAGGTTTATGATTATCATACATACATACTAACTGGTATCCGCGATTTTGTCCGCGTTAGACTTTTAAAACAGCACAATGCCTAAGTAACTCCTTATGACATCAGTTATCTAACAGTGTAAGTCCCGTCAAAATCGGTCTAGTTTTTCGGTGATTAGCCGGAACAATTTTAAAAACTTACTTTCATATTACGCATTTAATAAAAGTAAAAAAATTATGTAACACACAATTTTATTTATATGTATAGATAAAATGCGTGGTATACACTCGTGAGTCGTTTATAGAGTTCGACATTATATAGCGTCGTTTTCGTCGTTTATTCATATGCGACTCATTCTAAAACTCGATGCGCCATATTAGTTCTAAGTGAGCCCGGCCTACTCATAATTAGCATGTAAGTTTTTAATTCTAAATGTGTATATTTAATCGCATTAAACGTTATCAAGTATTATGGAAGTGTTTTATTTTTACGATTATTTACTGATCCTCATTTCAAGCCCAGATTATTTCCTATAGATTGCGAGTTTTATGTTCAAGCGTAAAATTCGGAACTAAGTAATACTTGTCCTAAAGTCCACTAAGAATTAGTTTCGTTTTCATTAATTGTTTAATCCTTAACTTTTTTTTTAATTTTTTAAAATTTATCCTTACGGAAAGGCTAAGTTTTTTCGAACATAATCTGCCTAGCCCTACATTCATGTTCTCCTGCGTAATTACTTTTTAAAAATAAATCTTTCGTGATATTACGGCACAGCAAGCCTACATTATGGGAGTGTTTTTATTTCTACGATTATCTACTGATCCTCAATTCAAGCCCAGATTATTTCCTATAGATACTTAGTCCACTAAGACTTAGTTTCGTTTTCGCTAAGATGTTTATTTTATTTATCCCTACGGGAAGGCTAAGGTCTTTCGTCCATAATTTGCAGTCATACATTATTCTCCCGCATAATAACTTTCTACCAACGTTTTTCTTATTAAGGCAAGACTTATTCAAAACACTTTCGGCGCAGTAACGAAAAAGGGTGTAAAACAAAATAATATAAAAGGCCAATTTAATTCTGCGAATTTAATCTTTAATCTACACAAAAATGCAACATTTATCAATATTCCGTATAAAAAATAAGTACAACAACAAATTTAATGTCTACGACACATTACTATTTAGAATGAAGCATATTTACTATTTTAATAATCAACACCGTGTAATATTTATTATTATGATGAAGGATTAATATCTACATCTTAATGAAGCCTGTAGTAAAGAAGTACCCTTACATCAAGTTTTAACTGAAATTCCGCTTGTAAAAGTCTGGCAAAGTCCCAAACGAGTAAATCAATATTATGAGATTAGTGGAAAACGGCCAATTAAATCGCCGTCGCCTCACGCCTCCACGAGGACACGGCGGTGTTCCGCCCAAGCTTCCACTGCATACAGTGAAAGTCTGCCACGCTACGGCCAACGGGCTGGCTCCTAGCGATCCGCACAATGGTGACACCCGGGTGTTTCTTCTGCTTGAATCCGAATCGGGAACCTCCCAAACTGACAACATTTGATTCGACAACATAATTTTTAAACAGGATTTCAGTATTTTTGATGTCAATTTGATTAGCTATTTACTGCTATATCTAACATCCATGTAGATATTAATCACAATTCATTTACATATTAACAAATATTTGTTTTTTTGTACCGCAAGATTAAAAAATGGAAGAATACTGATGAAGAAAAAAGAATGTAGTTTGTTTGTGTGAAAGTAAGTGAAATGTAAAGAAACAAGCGGGACTTAAGAAAGTGGGGCTGAGATGTTTTGGTCGTAGTATGTGGCACTGGTGATAATAAACTTATATTAGGATCAGAAACTGATGTATTTACAAAGAAATAATGTGCCATACAGATAAGAATAAATGGATGGAGCTAGGCTTATAAGGAGTAAGTATTTAAGAAGAACAAGTGATGAAGAATATATATATAATAAAGTTTCAAATACAGCAGTAGAAATTTAATAATATTTTTTAAATTTCTGTGGTTATTCCACATGCCGGAAGACGCAGCGTTGGAAGGCCTCCCACAAGATGGACTGATTACCTAGTAAGAGTCGCGGGAATCCGATGGATGCGAGACGCACAGGACCGGTCGTAATGGCGACACTTGGGGGAGGCCTATGTCTAACACTGGACGTCTTTCGGCTGAAATGATGATGATTAAATTACCAAGAAGCCTAGTGCTTTCTAAAAGAATAAAAAAAAAAATTAACAAGTCATCAAATCTACTACTACTGCTGTATTATCGCGTAACGATTAGATAGAATAATAACTTAATTACAAAAGGACAAGGAATCGTAAAGAAAGCGATTTAAAAGCTTAAACACTGGACGTCAAGTTTCAATTTCTCATAACTTACATTTGCAACAAAATTGAACAGTTCTTTTGACGTAATTGCATCGCCTACTAATCTGCCTAAATATTACGCTCCACTTAAAGTGTGAGGCCTATACAACGGCATGCAACGTCATGCCGCCGTGTAGCGTCTATGAAGCTAGACGCAACACGACGGCATTCCGTGGAAAGTAGACCTTAAAGACCTCTAGATCGTAGCAATCAGGAAACAGGCTCCTGAGCTATACGCACAATGTTGTGTTTTCCATACGTATGCATGGGTGGGATGTCCACCATGTACTGAAAACTATTCCGGCGAAAATTCGTAGCAGACGATACAGTCACGTCTGTGATCAATAACAATTATAACGCTAAATAGATCCATACACTAAGCTAACGATATACAAAACTCTTATCTATAAAAAGCTCAACTAAATCTATTTAGTCTATCATAAAATACGATAAAAATAATTACTCTCTTTCAATTACAGTTTTGCGTTTTTATATTAAAGAATTGCTGGACACAGAGTAGAGAGAAATGGAGAATCAGTGTTCTGATACCGGTAAAATTGCATCAGTAGGGCTTGACTGTGTGATACGAGTACAGGAGCCTTATCATGACGTGTTAAAAGTAAGTCGTGCGAGCGAATAAGAGGGACAGAGCAATACATCCTATATAGCTCCATCTTTTTAACATTTCGTGGAGGCTTGTGGTATGGCGTCTGTACGGCCGAAATATCTTGATCGCTCTGAACTTCGAACAATTGCTCGCGCAATAATTTTTTTAAGTATCCTATGGCGAATACGTATTGCGCATTTTTTCGAGTATGCGCAATAGTTCGGAACACTGACTTCAGAGCCGCCAACATATACATATATACATATACCTTACTATAAGGAAACTGTAAAACTATACCGATTTGGTTCAAGAGTCGTCGCCTGGATTTGAAGGGGAGAGAAGAAAAAAACATCCTAAGCCAACTCCAAGAAATCTGGAACAAGGGCAGGACTATGCTGAGTACTCGTTTCGGAGTTTAGTTTACTTTTTCCCTTATCCTCGTAGTGGCTTATCGCGTAATTTTTTATATGCTGAGGTTTGTGACATCACTGTTATAATAGTAGGAAGTATAAAAAATTGTGTATGGTAGTTTCAAATCCGTGCCCTATACACATATTAGGCATAGATTTTTTTTTTTTGTTGACTGAGAACTCCATTTCTCTCTACTCCATGCGCTTGATACACTTTACAACGACAGCATATAAATTAAGGACTAGACAAGACAACAACCTAAGATAATACTTCGTTTACGATTACAAGTAGAAGTAGCTATACCTACTTGAATTCAGAATATAAGACTTTTTAACGGATTACCACTTAACTGTCTACTTTAGACTCATAGTCTAAGTTGATTTTTGTGACCATTGGTAAGGCCACCAACTCCACCACTGGTAAAAGGTCCTAAATACATTGTAATTGCAACACAATTTGAACTTTACCATATATAAAATTGAGTTATTATTTCCTTAGATTCTGAATTCGAGTTTGAAAGGAAAATAGTTACAATTGTTAATTGACTGCGCTATTGAGCGATTAGTAACAAAAATACATAGAATGGATGGGAGCTGCCTTCGACTACAATGTTTCTTTATATCGATAGATACCTAGGAACTATTTTATATAACAATTTTATAGTATTGTTGTTCTGGAGTTTGAATTAAAAGACATGCTGCTGATACATTTCGTCACATAGAAATCTTTAGGCCAAGTTTCTTTAGTAAGTACAAAACGATAATTACACGGTGACATAACGAGATGCCCCGATGAGGGTAGGCCATTAGAATCAAAACTAAATACAATTTCGTAGAAATTTTGTAACCAAAGGCATGTCTCTTAATTCTAAATCCAATTTTTAGTACGAATAATTGTATAGTAACATGTCACAAAGTATTGCAAACGATAATGGAAGACCTGGTTACCAATAAACGTGAAATAAAAAGCACACTTTTATTACCGATGCACGATGTAATAAGGCTTAGCATTACATTGCATGTTATATAATTCTCTCACGAGAGAGGACTAAAACAGCGTTCACCGTGTTCCAAGTGGCCATAAACTGCACTTTGGAGTACTCAATGCGTGCCACCGATGCAACAATTAACGTAGGCATGCTCAAACACTTCAAGGAGTTTACAATTGCATTTCTTGCACATTCTGCATAAAAATCTACGCATTGCAAACAATGTGCAATTAGCATCATTTTTCTGACCGATATCTTGACAATTCAAATGCTTTGAACCTTTTAATCATTAACTCGAAGAAAAGAAGAATAACCATATCAAGAGGGTCAATTTAAAAAAGAAGGAGGGGTCGATGTAGACAAAAAGTGCTATTCGTTTTTAGTTTGATGTCTAATTTGTACTCTATACAACAATGATAAAGTTCAAATTAAAAAATTGGTTACATTTTTATCCGCCGCCATTTAAATTGACCCTAGAAGTTTTTGGAGGGATTTTTCGAGTGAAGTTCAGTGGCTGATTTAATTGCATAGCACAGCATATAGCATAGTCAGCCTTCTAATGTTCCCACTGCTGGGAACGACTGGGACTCAGGCCTCCTCTTTAGGAGAGGGAATGGGCCGTAATCCACCACGCGGGCCCAGTGCGGGTTGGTGGATGTAACATGTCTTCGAATTTTTGGTTCTAGGACATGCCGGTTTCCTCACGATGTTTTCCTTTACCGTTTTGAGAGCAGTGGTGATGAAATAAATTACACAAAGTAATGCGCCTGTGGCTGGGTTTGAACCCGCAACTCATAAGTCGGGGCCGCTACCACTCGGCCGCCACTCCTCTGATTTGCTGACCATTGTCTGATGCAAAGTCCAAAATTAGTACAATACGAGGCTTCCAACACTAATGGATAAAAACTAAGGTTTACTCTGTCTACGGACGAGTAGCTTCATAGACGCGTATTCGTCATTATACGCTTGGTGTACGCCTGCGTGAAGCTTACATAAAATATTTGAAACGTTAGTAGGCCTAAAGTAACTTATTTGTTTGTTTGAAAGAAATCTCGCAAATAACGATAAGTCTGATTATATACTAGTTTCTCTCTATTATCTTCATGACATGTCACTATACGCGAAATATCCTACATACGATAAAGAGTGAAGTAGTTCTAGCCGTGTTTAAAAAGGGGTACTAGAGTGGTACATATTTATTACTAGCTAATTCTATTTACAGACTGACTGGGATGCAAAACTGATTAGAAGAATATTAGAACCGTTTATTTCTTCAAAAGGAATCAAACTTTAAGCACGTAAGTTATATTTTTACTTGCACCTTCTTATCTTTCCGAATAAGTTTTGTCAACACTTAGATTGAAAATCATAGTTCAAAAAGATGACATACGATCCCTATGAAATAAAGGTTTCACTATGAGATAAAAGTGTTTTCCTTGGTGCCTCAGACAGCACGTTTAAGGGCGGAATTCACTAATAAAACTAATCGCGTTTTAACGTTTGGCTCGCATAATCGCGTTTAGCCGCTGTCACTAGTGTCAATTTTATGCGAACCAAACGTTAAAACGCGATTAGTTTTATTGGTGAATTCCGCCCTTAGTCGTTGGTCCCGACTGTCATTTGTAAAATTTTGACAGTCGTTATGGATACTCAAAAACTATGAATTTTGACACCAGTCTTGCCAAGGGGGTAACGTTTTACACAATTACCGGGTCGTGAAGTTCAGATAAATATTGGTATTCAGTTACATTGGGTTAGCATGTAAGCTAACTACCATAGTTTAACTTAGTTGTGAAAAGGCTAGGCAGATAGAATGCTAGGTATGAATATATATATATATTTAATTGTAATAAACTAGTGCTTAACTGCAATCCCACCTGGTGGTAAGTAGTGATGCAATCGTTAATGGTGAGGCGCACTAGTTTATTAAGAGCCTATTCAGCCTATATCGGTAGAATTATCATTGAAGTGACTGTGGGCAATTCAATTCAAAGCAACGCAGCGGATCTACCGTACGTGTACAGCTAGCTGTAATTCATGTAAAACAAGCCACCGCACTGCAAGAGTTTTCGCATAAACAAATCAACTGATCGTATCCGTTTCCCTTTACTTGTCGCCGCACCACACCCACGTGCGAGAGAGTATCAATTGTTTGTTCAATTTGCGTCGCTTCGCTTCGTGCTACGGCTATGGCTTCCCAAGGGAAACCTGGGGTCCTAGAACGCTAGGCAAAAAGGAATATAGGAATGGGTAGTAATTTTCGTTAGTTAGTTAAAGTCTGACACGCTTCTCCCACTCTGCCCTAGAGTGGGAGAAGTAATTGGATTGCTCACCTTAAAAAAAAACAAACATACTGTAGCCTGAAACCATTATAAAATTCACATCCCAGTCAGATTTAAAAGCAAAATAACGAAATAACACACATCATAAGTACAGAGAGCAACTCGAAATTATTGTCAGACGATTGCTTTAATGAGATAAGCTTAGGAAACTGTATTGCGGTACGACGAACCTTAGAACGAAAACATCAAGCGCCGGTGCATTGGCGACGTTTGTTGGGAAATGTACCATAAAATCACCCAAGTGCCTATTATATTAATATTATAAGGGCCGAAACTGTGTAAAGCGAACGTCCGCGCGATCCCATATAAAAGTACTCCGTTGGTGCTCTTCGCACCCGTACCACTACGTAATAAATATTAAGTTATCCATCGACACGACTACATGCACCCCGTTAAGTTTGAACCAGCGACACTGCGCAGGTAATAATCTGAATTCCGCGGTGGGAACCGTCCACGTGAATACAAGTGCGGCATCACGAGACCCGTGCCTGTCGCGGGCGTCCACTTTAGGCAGTATCAATCCTAAAGGCGAAAGTTTGTGAGTATATGTTTATTACTTATTCGCGCTCGAACGGCAGAAACGATTTCGATGACGGTACACGGGTACACCATGTCCTGGAATAGCACTTAGGATACTTTATATCTCGGGAGTCTCATACCTTGGGATAATTTTCTAGAATCACACGGGCGAAGCATTCCTATAATAAAAAGAGTTTCAATTCAATTCAACATTGTATTTCACGACTGCATTTCAGCAATGTTACCAGACAGATGCTGTCTCACGCTGGTCTTCGAATGAAACTTGAGTGACGGAGCAAACGGTTTCAAACATTATATTATATTCAACAATAAAAAAAAACTGTGAGCAGGTTCATTTCACAACAGCTATCATAACAAAACTCCAAAGAAATGGCCCTCAAAGATTAGGGATTTCAATAATTATTATTTTATGTACATAATAGAAGACGTTTTCATTATTGTTATGTGAGATGTGTGCTTGCTTGTCTGGAGACAGTTTGGTGGTATGCGGAACAGAGTGTAAAGTCCCACAAACCTCCGTTGAAAAGGGAGGATCCTCCGACCAGACGGGTGTTATGTCTGGTGGGCAACTGCCCGATAGATGATTTCGGGCTGTTCTATATGTTCTAATCGCGCGGAGAACTTTAATTGCGCGATGCAGGATTAGGTCTTATGTGACGCCATAGATGTCGCTACAGATTCTTTGTCTTCGGAGTATAGAAACAACCCTACAAATATCATTATTTCAGTAATAACATGAAAACACAGAATTTACATAAACTGCTCAAATAACAATATTGTTATAATTTAAATCCTGATAAATTTATAGTACCATATGAATCTTTCAAAGAGTTGACAAACATAATAGCAAGGTTGTCACCGTTATATTAAATTTCCGAACAAAAGTCACCAGTGCGCATCTAGGCTTATAACATTGAAAAATCTCATCGAAACACGTAAAAATACATCAAAAAGCCTTCTCCACACGAGATGTGTCTGATATCTTTCTCTTACAGTATCACAAATCTTTTACTTCCGTATAAATACGACGTTACTTCCAGTACTGTTTTTTTTGGAAATTTTAACTTATGTCAGCGCAAGTAAAGTCTAAAATTGTTTGACACTTAGCCCCAGTTCCTGTAAAGAAAATTATCGCAATATGAATATGACAAATGAGAGTTTGTTTTGGAAAATTCACACCACCAGATGGCGCCACATAGCCGAGAGGTCTTCTTTTGAAAACGTATACATGTCATTGACGTCAATTTACCTAATGTCACTAACATAAGCGTTTTGACAGGTACCTGTACCTGACTACTCAGTGCTGTCACCTGGTGTACGTCATTTAAGAAAACATTCATTGTAAATCGCGCATTAACTACTGTGATTGGTTGACTGAATTATTGACAGACAATCGCTCTCGACTTGAGTTTAAACAGTTATAAAAAACAAATTGTACGCGTATACACACAGTTTATTGCAGAAACTGGGCCTCAAACATTTAGTCGTTTATACATTCATATAATATATGAACATTTTCTGCAATTCAATCGATTTAATATTTCTTCTCTTTTTTTTCCAACAGTACTGGAATTAACACCAAATCTCCCGACCACAAAAACACGCTTACAAAATTTGTACTTCACAAAAGAACTGTCAAAACATTTCAATGTAACAACACAATCGTTCACTACACTAAGTCAACGAATAGAAAACGAATCTAAAAGAATATGCTACGTTATTATACATTGTAAGTCTAGTCTATGCTATGGTCTATAACAGGCGCTTTCTAGTCTAGCTATAGTTGTACTCCGATTTGTTAGGTGGATCTTGTTGTTGAATAGACACGAATTTATACAATATGGGTGGGTTTTAGTCAGTTTGACACCCACTCCCGGTCCACTCAGAGCTGAAAGACCTATTTGATGATTTCCAACCTCATAAAAAAGGGCTGCGTCATTGTCCGAAAGAACAACTGAAGAAACACGGGTAGGTTTTACTCTGTAGTCAGTAAAAGTCTGACACTCTCGGATATCGGTATTTATTGATATCCTACCCTCAAAAAATTATATAGGGACTGTGTTTCCCATTTCGTCATTAATATTTTAGTCCCTTTTAATAAGGTTCCGATCTGCTATTGAGAAGTTCGTTATGGTAATCCTATAATACACAAAAACTAGAACAGAATATTAATGCCATATCTTTCTTTCATGAAAATTTTAGATAAAAGTGTTTGTGATGACACTTTTATCTAAAATTTAGGAATGTGTGATAGAATTTGCAATGAAACAGATTCAATTAAGTTTTATTTACTTGATAAGCAGAAGTTGCGCAATAATGTTGCAACATGATTTTGTTTCCTTTGAACATTTTTCATCAATATATTTTACGGAATATTGTCAGCCACTCAAATTTATTGCTGCCTCACTATATTTTTATATAGATATAAAATATATTTAAAACATATATTTGTGTAGAAATATCCAAAAAAACTATTCGCGTATATTCAACAACTGACCACCGAAAAGTACCAGGAGAGCATGTATAAAAGGAGCTAGTACCATTCTACGTGGACCGCGGTTTCACGTCCTCGACTTGTATCAGCTGCTCGATCGGGATAAGGGACAGCTCGCCGCCTAACATCGGCGCTGGGAGGCTCTGGAAATGTGGAAAAAAATATACTTATTAAGTTATTCACGTATGTAGATATTGTTACGAACGTGAGTAATTAAATGCCGGTTTACTAGCAGAGAAAATTTGTCCAATCAACAATTCAATTCACAATGAACACCCGAGTTCAGTTTTGCAAAAAGGGACGGGCTGGATCGAACAAAGAGGACTCACTTCCGGTCGGGGGCCGTATTTATACGCAGAGCCGGGAAAATTCTAGATAAAGACGTTTCAAGGCTATTCCAAAACAATACAGTCGCATCGCAGAGCAATAAATCACTATTATTATTGACTTGTGTATAATGGACACTCGCGACTTCATGGGAATATCGAAACTATTGTTAAAAAAAGGAAAGTACAAATTCCCTTATCAACCGACGAATAATAAAAGTAAGTTGGCTCTTTCTAGAATTCGCTAGATCTTGTACGTACTTCTATTCTAGAAGTTTCGCACAGCAATGCGTTTTAATTATTTGATGCTACTCTTGATTTCATCGAAGATATGGCGTGTTCAAATTTCACGGCGTAACAATATGTTTAAGATCTATGACAAAGTAGTCATTCATATTTTGTCAGACATTAATGATACTGTTTTCGTTTTTGGGACGCTAATGCTGAAAACCATCCACTGCTGGACAAAGGAAGGAGACGAGGGAGGCATTTTAAGTTTAAATTTACCGACTTTGGAGTTAACTTGAATCTGGGATTAGAAGTATCATCTCTCAGCCTGTAGTGACATCTTTGAAGCTCAAAATTCAAAATCCTACATTGCGGTATAAGAATTTTCCAAGCGATTAGAACGTATACCACAGCCCGAAATCAACTATCGGGCAGTTGACCGGACCAGACACGTCTGTTCGGTACCTCTTACCAGAGAAATGTTGTGTCCGGTCTCCCTTTTCAACGGAGGTTTGTGAGACTTTAACACTCTGTTCCGCTCAAAGTCAAACAGCAAAATTTGAGGATAACGGTTATGATAATTTAGTTCTTGAAGTTGTAGATACTGCAAATACAAGTCCATTACAACTGACATCACTCACTCATCAGAAAGCTTAAAGCGACTGAAAAGGCAATGGAAAGGGCTATCTTTGGAGTTTCTTTGCGTGATCGCATCAGGAATGAAGATATCCGCAACCAAAGTTACAGACATAGCCCGAAGAATCGCCAAACTTAAGTAGCAGTGGCAGGGCACATTGCTCGCAGAACAGATGATCGATGGGGCCGAAAGGTTCAGGAGTGATGACTGCGCACCGGAATATGCAGCGTTGGAAGGCCTCCCACAATGTGGACCTGGTGAGAGTCGCGGGAATCCGATGGATGCGAGATGCACGGACCAGGACTGTTCATTTTGGTGATCCTTGCCTATGTCGAACAGTGGACGTCCGTCGGTAGAAATGATGATGATGATGAAACTCACATGCGACTTGTCGGGAGTGTGCGGCGTGTGCGCGTGCTTGTCGGACTGCGCGGCCGCCTCGCGAGCGCGCCGCAGTCCCAGCGAGAACACCGCTACTGAACGCACGCGTTTCACTAGAGCTGCCTTGGCTCGGGAACGACCTGCAAAAAACATTCGAATTTAAATAATGGGACATGTAGGAAAACAAAAAGAAAATAGTACATTTTGATACAAGTGGAGAAAGTGTCATTGTAATCGAGGCGGCATTCACTCGAGCCATAGGCGAGGGTGTTAAGGAGTCGAGGGCTGCAGATAAATTCGCACATGTATTAAACGACGTTTTTCTGAACTTGAAGTGTACCTATACTTACGAAGACATAAATAATCGGGATTCGACGCGGGATTCTTATCCCTACCCCTTTTGGAGTTGCGAAAATTATGACGGACCGCCGCTACAATTTTCGCGACCCTAAAAGCGGTAGGGATAAGAGCAGTTTTTCGAGTAAGTGTATTAAAAAAGGTATTACGACCTGCAAATACACTGAAATACACACAAGGCACCCGTTTGGTCAGAGGATCCTCTCTTTTCAATGGAGGATGCGACACGTGCAACTCTGTACCACATGCGTGTATACTAATCATCTCCATAGCTTGGGATCGACTTCCAGTCGAACCCGATGCTGGTTCAACAACTATGTTTTACATGGAGCGACTGGCTATTAGACTTCCACAACCCAGTTACTGGGCAATACGATACTCCTGGCAACCTCTTAGGACTATGTTACTAACATCAGAAACCACAACTTTTGTTCTATGACTTTTAAACATTTATCATATTTTAGTTCATCAGATTTTCATACAAAAATAAAAATATTTAAATTGAACGTTCTAAATATTACGAAGTCTATGCGAAGCAAGCGATACTACAATAGGGGAGGGGAGCGGGGATCGAGCGGCAGGGGTGCTTGATGCGCTTGCGTCGCGTACTACAGATAGGTAGGTATAGCAAAATACAGAGTTGAAATGTGTTAGATAGAACAACGAAATCTTAAAGGTTTGTTTTTGATAAATGAATTATGTTTTATAAAAAGTCATAGAACAAAAAATGTTGTTTATGATGTTAGTAATACAGTCCTGCAAGGTTGTTAGTCTTTTACAAATGACCCTGTATATAAAAGGAGAAACTGACTGACTAACAGATCAACGCATAGCCGCAACTACTAGGACTAGGAACATGAAATTTTGCACAATGCTTCCTTGTAAGATGTTAGCAAGCAGTAAGAAAGGATTTTTGACAATACAACTTTTAAGGGAGTGTATGCAAAATTTTATTCCTTGGACTAAGATAGTTGAAACAAAGCATAAATAGTAACCCAAGTAAATAAAAAAGGTTTTCATTATTAGTCATTCAAAACTATCCCTGTAAAACGCTTTAGGGGGTGTCATAGGTTGTATAAAAGAATATATTATTCCTTGGGTTAATAAACTTGGCACAATGTCTAACTGAAATTAATAATAAAAGACTGGCATTATTTGTAGTTCAAAACTACCCTCAAAATAGTGTTTAAGTTTTAACATTCTCGCGAATAAAGTCGCGGGCTAAATGTTAGTCTTTCTATACTACACAAATTTAAAACTTAATTCATTAAACCCCTAGCGAACACCGGTTCGCTCTCTCATTTTGTTTCTATTGTGTCTCTAATTACGGTATTCGAAACGTTGAAAGATACATCAAAATGTAATTTGACTATTTTTTTGTATCAAAAATCAGTTAGGCTAACTATGAAACTATGACGATGAAGCGTCATCGTCGTGTCGTCGCTGCTTCGTCGACAGAGTGAATGACGAATACACGTCTATGAAGCTACGCGTCCGGGAACAGTAGGCCTTAAGTGAAAGACATATTACTCTTAACTTACTTCCTTTATCTTTAGGTTTGTCATCTTCGCTGGAGGTGGCGCTGGCGTCGATAGATGGCGCCGCCGAAGGCACCGCGTTCAAGTCTGGCTCCGAACCACCCGCGCTTACGCTGCCTGTCAACTCCTGAAATAAAGTCATTCTGGTATTTCACTCGGGAGTTTGAGAGTAAAAATGTTTGCGTTACTAGGGTGTTGCAAAATATACCCTTTCCTTATTAAAATAAAGTGAATTTTGTATTAACGAGATGACGCAAATACACCGTAGGGTTAAGACAGAGGTGTAGAAGCCAGTATTATTTAAGTCCCATAAAATGTTGACGAACCTACCGCCATTAGTCCCGAATACAAATACACCCTGGTCACCATGCATTTTTAATTGCATATTTATTTTTCTTTTCTCTCTGGACACAATTCTAACAGACGAAGACGCAGCCAGAAGCTAGTAAAAAACACACACATTCAACATTTTATAAAGACGTCCCAGAAACATCGGTATTTCGAAATACGCTGGCATAATATTAACCATTTTTAGGAAGAACATCGTAAGCGAAAGTTCACGTTTTTTTTTACAAAAATAGGTTTTTTCCCTTCGATATATATGGAACATGCATAAAAAAATATTTGTTATCTAACCAGTTTATCAAAAAAAAAAATAAACTAGCGGGCTATGTATGCGGGTAAAGCCGCGGTCAAAAACCGCGGCTTTACCCGCATACATAAAATATAGCCTATGCCACTCAGGAATAAAGCAGCTTTCTATTGGTGAAAAATTTTCGCAATTAAACCAGTACTTTCAGAGATTACCTCCTATAAACAAAAAAAAAAAAAACAAATTTCACTTCTTTATAATATTAGTGCAGTTACACAAAAATAGAATATTAACAATGAAAATAATATCTAAATTGTTAGAAAGCAAACGAGATAAGTATAACAATTTTAAATGAATATATTTGTCTCTCTCGTCAAAATGCCGTTTTCTATGGTGGCCGTATACGGGCGTGATGGACTTTAACGTCTAAGTTTACGTCGGACTTCTCTTTCTTATTTGCTTATTAGTAGCTTTGAAGCTTATAAATTCGTTGTTGTCGAAGATATTTTTAAAATTCTTTTTTTTTTCATATTTGTTTATTAAAGTTAAAAATTATTTAATACTAGCTTTTGCCCGCGGCTTTGCTTCCGTCAACTGACTACTCTATTCTGCTCTATCCAACTCTACCCTACTCTACACTATTACCAATTTTTTTTTTCATAATAACCTTCTCCTGACAATAAAAAAAAACAACAAAAAAAAAATGTGAAATCGCTCCAGCCGTTTACGCGTGACGGCGTGACCAAGGGAAATAGGGACTCATTTTTATATATATAGATTGCAAAAAAAAAAAAAATGCAAGCAGAAATATCTATGATAATATCATTCTAAAAAAGTATACCATATTTTTCAATGACTACCGATTTAATAGAATAGATGCAATTAACATATAAATACTTTTTAAATTATTGAAGAGAAAAATTCCTGTAAAAATGCAAATTGTCGCTCACGATGTTCTTTCCGAAAAGAATCGATGTCAAGTTGGCCGATGCCGTCGGCTGATTTAGTTGTTGTTGTTACCTGCAGTGTCGGGTTGACGAGCGGCCTATGCTGTGTGGGGTGCGGGATGCAGTGCGCCGATCTGTGTAAAGGTTCGTCTCTAAGTCCCCGCACCCCGAGTAAAGACAGTGGAGCGCCGGCCACCCCTTCCTGAGGACAACACTTTTGTACAGAGAGAGAAAGACAAAAAACCCATTTATTTAAGGGAAATCGAAAACATTTTTATTTTTCACAATAAAAATCTTTTCAAATATACACTAATTTCACTTCAAACATCCTTTATATAATATTGTCCGGTTATTGCCACAAAAAGTAATTACATACAAACACGTTGCGCAACTTCTAATCATCTGGAATACAGTTCGCGTCACGTAAGTTTGATTCTAGAACCATGCTTTCTGATGTACAAGATATGGCACCCTGCTATTTTGTTTATGGACATAATAATATTATATTATGTAAAATCTTAGTGTTTATTTGAACAACAGACGTGCACAGCATTTACACAGATATTATTCAAACAGTTATAATTTACCAAAATAAGCAAAGTTTAAACTAATGGGGATATAAATTAATAATTCAAAAAGAATTTATAACTACATAGAAAAAAATATATAAATATATTAGTATGAGATTTACCTACTACTATAGCAGTAATTTTTTTTCGCCGACACAAACTATATAAAAGCTTCGGGCCCAAATGCGGTCATGTTTTCGCTTGATGACGGTGAGTTTATACTTTTTTGTTTTATTGTATGGGAGCAATATTAAGCCATGGAAATGGTATTAGCTGTAATCGATCATTCCACTTTATTGAATTTAGTCAAATTATTGCCTTAAAATTAATAACAAAAAATATATATATATGCATCTGTGCCCATAAATCAATTATGCTAGGAGGAATGCACACAGATAGGCGTCTTAAAATAAAGGAACAACCTGTATCAGTCTCACTACATTCCATAAATACTTTGTAAATAGATAAGCGGTTAGCTCGGTCTCTGATGCGATGTTACGCACGTTCACTCGTCAATTTTGCGTCTTATTTACTTATTGCCCTCTTCGGATATAATCTTGTGTCGATGATTATGATGCACGGTAAAACTCGAATGAGTTTATGATTTGCATCATCTGTATTGTACCTATTACTTGTATAAATTTAGAAAGAAAAATAAATGAAAAAAAAAAAAAAACAAAACTGCCTTGTCTCTATATTCAGCGTGCTATGCTCGGGCTCATAGCTTTCACCTTAGCCACAACAAACAACCTAGTAAAACATCTAAATCTTCAGAATAAAATCTCAAAGTCTCTACCTTACGTCGTATAGGTTTCGTCGGGCTGACGTCTTGCAAGGTCTGCAGTGACCCTGTCACCGTGACAGGCGGTTCAGACGTTGTGATAGATGCTGCTTTAGGCCTGCAATATTACGGTAAATAATATCAGAGTATAAAGGTGTGAGAGAGGAAAATAAGCGGGTTGGGTTACAGAGAAGATAGCAAATGGAGTGTTTAATTTGTAAGTTGTTTCGTTTGTAAATTAGCTCTGAATCCCACAAAAATTAAAATTCAGTATTAAGCGATTGAAGACCCCTTGCACCACAAATCAATACAGGAAAAAAACACAGATTATCATTGTTAATTTCTCAACACACAGTTAAGTGTGAAATGCATTTAGTTAGTTTGGTGCAAATGGACTTTAGTCTCATATCAAAAGCTCTTTGCAGCGACTGGAAGGAAAGCGACAGTTAGAAAACACACATTTTCTTTGCAAAAGACGATGCAGCAAAAGCGATCGCAGAAATGTGTGGTTTTTATTACAACTGAACGCAGAGAATCGTTAGTTTGTTTCAGCATTGATAGTGCGATAATAGTGACAATCATTGATGCTAAAACCGTAGTAAACTAAGGTTCTAAATAAGGTATTGTAACTTTTCGAAATACCCAAGACAAAACACACAACGAGGCCAATTTGTTGAGATTACTTCATACCACGAAGGCTGACTGATAATGCAGTAAGAAAGTGTCAAGACCAATGGACTTTTAGAGTCGTGCCATAACACTAGTTTTAAGTCGTATGTGGTGTGGGTGCCGACTCAACATTTGGAGATATTCTTCAAAGGAGAGTTTCGGCTGAATGGTGTCGTGTATCGACGATTTCGTTGAAGGATACTGACCTCGCAGTGAAACACGACATCACTTCGGTACAATCGTTTATCAATTTTGGTTTTTAATATATATTAGATTATTGTTTGTGTATTTTATCTATGGGTCTTACTTTCCTCACAATAAAGAACTATTATTATTAATTGACTTTACAAGGTGATAATATATATAGACAGTTTTCAATATTTTAGTACTCCATTTGCTTAAAACTCCGTGTTAAGGGAAACGTGAAATGTGCTCAAAGTTAGTACAGTGTTTAAGGGTAATATTAAAACAACGGAAATGCGCATTTATTATCATCATTACTAAATATAGAACACAGTTTACAGTACCTGGCTGTAAATATGACACATTCTGCTTAGTGAAAGTTCAACATTGTACTCATAAAACTTGCTTACTTTTTAAGCGACTTCAAAAAGGAGGAGGTTATATGTTCGGCTGAATGTATGTTTTATTTTTTTGTATATTTGCCGATTTCTCAGTCAATTGTAGACCGATTTTAAAATATATTTTTTTGATTGAAAGGTTATGCTTCCGAGTTGGTCCCATAGAAATATTGTTATGATCTGATCATGAACCTCGAAGATATGGAACAGAACTCCCCATAGAATCACAGCAGAACCGTTGTAACAAGTATAATTGCTTTGTTTACACGAGTTGTTGATGACTGACTGAACGAAGAGGGGGAATATATCGAACTGATCTGATGATGAAGCCTAAAGTTAGGCACCGGAACTCTGTAATAAATTAATGTAATCTAACCGTGTTTGGGATTATTAGAATTATAACGAGATGCACTCTGGCTATAAGGTAAGATACTTTTTAGTTGTGGTACCATAACTAAAAAGTGTAAAATAAAAAACTTTTTACAAAAAAAATTCAAAAAGACTTCAAAGTAAAAAAAACACTGAAAAGTGCAAAATAACATTAATTTCGGAAGTCGGTGTTTCTATAATAGTTGTGTGTCTTCGTTTGTTAACAATTATAAAACGGTTGAATTATTTTTTGTAAAAAGTTTTTTATTACCAATAAGTATCAATATACTTTCGAGGCATAAGGTACTTGTAAATAGTGCTTTTTGGTGGAAATTTATTAAATAACTTCTTCTGCTCTGCGTGAAGCGAAAGGGAGTGTCAGACTTGTATTGACCAAAACCATACCGTGTTCCTTCAGTAGCCCTTCGAATTTAGGGCCCTAGCAGGTCTCATCAATTATGCTGACAGCTCTTTTAGGGCGTCCGTGGAACCCAAAACGCGCCATCGAGCCATTACTAGCCGTCGGCAAGCCCGCTCCTTTGTTATTTTTTTTCAAAATCGATGTGGATAAAGGAAATCGGACAGAGATTACGAATGTAACGTTTTATTACTAAAGCTCGATGTGTCATATTTACATCTAGAAATGTACATTAGCACACAGGATGGCATAAGATGGGTGATGGTTATAGCAAAACGGAAAGACGCACACTGTGGTTCTTATTACCTTTTTAAATGCGAAGAGATTACAGTTGGTTGATCGACAGGTCATAATGACGAAGAATAATTGAAAATACATATATCGTCAAACGTATTTACAATTTTGTTTTGTAGTTTTCCTGTTCTGTTCTTTATGTACATTTTTTTCCTATAGATTCTTTGCAGAAAAGGTAAGCTGGTTTTGTTTTAATAAAACTTGTTTTGGGGATCCATTCAGCAGTAGGGAATATGCATGTAATTTATTTATTTACTTAATAAGTTTAGTAAACAAACAACGGGTGCAAAGTAAAAAAGTTATCTGCAATTTTGGGATTTACTGATAATTGCAGTAACTTATTAAAAATTCAAAGAATTTTTAAAATAGTTAGCAACAATGAAGTTATAAAGCTGCTAATAAGAAAGAGAAGTCCGACATGGACTTTGACGTCATAGTCCATCAAACCCGTACAGCCGCCATAGAAAACGGTGTCTTGGTGAGAGAGACATATATTTGTTTAAAATTGTTAAGGAGATGATATGGTTTTAACACAGTATTCTATTTTTGTATATTTATTGATACAATGATTTTTTTAATTCTTGATAGGTTCGTGCTTGACCACTATCTCACCTGATGGAAAGCGATGATGCGGTCGACGAGCGCGCTTACCTAGAAGTAACCTATTCACTCTCGACTTAAAGATTCCCGGGTTGTAGCCATCAGGTAACACAGATTCCAGCAAGGAATTTCACTCCTTAGCTGTACGCACAATGAATGTGTTCCCAAAACGTTTCGTGCGTATAGGTGGGATGTCCACCATGTACCGGTGGCGCATTGATAACAAACATTATTTTCATGCATATTCCCTAATTAATTTTTTATTTCGGTTTGTTGGTGTTCGAGTTCTTATTTCAAAGATTCGACAGTGGATTTATATCAGACTTCCAATGCATACACCACACGGATTTTTTAGGTCATAGTGCTACAAATGACCTGTCAACCTGTCATTAAGGATTTACAAGAAAACTGCTATTACGATTGAAAAAGAGATTTATTGCAAAAAAAAACTTAAATATTAAAAAAACAAGCGTAAAAATACTGTTAAGTAATAAAACTTATATTAAATAATATTTCACTACACACCCATCCATTTAATACTTGTGCCAAATTAACTGAAAACAAGAAAATAAAAGTAAATTAAAATTTGGGGTAGCGAGCAAGCGGTATTTACTGCCGATGGTTGATTCGCGATCGTGACCAATGAATATTGTTATGTATTGCTTTTGAAATGCGATTTTGTACAATATCGGATATTCACAACACAATTCATAAATCTGATACTATAGCATAGTCGGCCTTATAATGTTCCCACTGTTGGGACTCAGGCCTCCTCTATAGGAAAGGGAATGGGCCGTAATCCACCACGCGGGCCCCGTGCGGGTTGGTGGATGTCACATGTCTTCGATTTTTTGGTTCCAGGACATGCCGGTTTCCTCACGATGTTTTCCTTTACCGTTTTAAGAGCAGTGGTGATGAAATAAATTACACAAAGTAATGCGCCTGGCTGGGTTTGAACTCGCAACCTAAAACTCGTAAGTCGGGGACGTTACCATTCGGCCACCACTGCTCTAAATAATCTAATCTGATCTGATACGATAACGAACATTAACTCATTTCTTGGGGGAGATGCTCCAGCGTAGGCCGCGAAATTTAAATTTTCAAAAAAGAAAATCATCAAATAACTCCCCTTTCGCTCTTGGATTAGCGAGAGGGAGTGTCTGACTTTCACTGACTAAAAATCACCTGTGTTCTTTACTGAGGCGAGAATAAAATGTAATGAAAAATTCTAACTTGATTCCATTCCTTTCTATTTCTTTTGTGGCCTCAGACCAACAACAAAAGTTTCTGTTCGTTCGAGCTTGTGGCTTATATAATAGACGTGACCTTAAAATTTTTAACTACATTTAAAAAAAAATACTATCATAAGTCGGCCCCTCATTGCGTCAATTCAACCAACCATTTACACACCTTTCGTGAATGAATGAATTACATAGTTTATCCCTTACAATTATAATATGTTTTTGAAAATTGTGAAAGCAGTCGAAAGGTTCAACTACACGAAACCCGACCTTACTCAGTCGAAATAAAGACTTTTACTATAAAATTTTGCCACGAACTTGCGTTTTCCTGAACCATCTAATATTGTCAACAGACTTGTGTAAAAGTGCCACTTACCTGAAAGGTGGTATTTCAGGTATCTTGCCAATGGTGATTTTCTTCTTATCGATAGACTTGTCGATGGCCGGCTGTTTCGGTGTGGTCGGTGTCACCGTACGAGGTGTGTTGCGGGCTGAAGGCCGGATGTCATCTTGTGATGTACATTCCGACTTGAAGAGAATGATATCGTTGTTAGTATTATACTTAAGAGGACAGTACCTAAGGGTCAGAGCACACCAAGACGCGACGCGACGTTGCGCGAAGAGCGACTCAAAATATAACTTTTTTTTACTACACCAAAAGATACACATTTCAGATCGAGATGCCTCGCGGCGCAGCGCTGCGTGGTGCAATGTATACTAAATTCTCACAATGAAATATGTGTCATTTCATGTAGTAAATAAAGTTATATTTTGAGTCGCACTTCGCACAGTGTCGCGTCGTCTCGGTGTGAACTGACCCTGGCGCGTTCACTCTCAGACTGCATGCAAAAGAAAGAGATGCGCAAAGGCACAATTTAATGCTTGCAAAATATAACAGATTTGATTTTAAAATTAAAACATTATAACGGTAATCTCAAAATCAATCAGAATGATTGTATGTATATAATACGGTTTTTAATTGATAAAAGTAATTTTAAGAGGTTTAAGAGGCATATTCGTGATTTTTTTCTTTCGTACTAAGTTGGCCTAGCATTTATCCTGAAGAATAACACATATTTTTCTGATTCTGTTTACTGCAGTGTATCATAATATATTATGCTTTTGCACATTATAAAACTCGCGATTAGCTCCCTGTAGTCCTCCTAAAATAATAAGTTATGATGAAAATGAGTCTGTCATTGCAGCTGAGGCGGGGTTGACCGTTAAGGAGCCGAGTGTGCAATGACAAAAGCGCACATGTATCAAATGAATCAGAAAGCAGGTTCTATGTTCTTACCATAAGTGGAGCATGTGCGTTTTTGATAGCTTCTCGCCTTTGGAACTCAACCTTTGCCATTTCAGTGGCCAACCACGCTGGAATCTCGGGTATGGCGATGCGAAGCGCTACCACTATCACCAAAATTACGTGCTGAAATTAAATAAATTCATTACGCCTGGACTCCAAGGAGGAGAGTAAACAGTAGTTCTCTGGTACGGTCTTCCCGTCCGATTATAATTTAGGTGTCTTCAATGCTAGAGTGAATAGGCTCTTAATAAACTAGTACGCCTCACCATCAAACATTGCTTACCATCAAGTAGAATCGCAGTCAAGCAATAAAAAAAAATGGAGACATTTATTAATCTACCGTAATTTAAATTCTAATTTAGGGTACAGTTTTGATTTTGTTTTTAAACATAGGACTACCTATTGAATTTTTTTTTTGTTTTTACTATCACACAACACCGTCTAGTCCCAAGCTAAGCAGAGTTTGTGTTATGAGTACTAGACAACTGATAAACATACATAAATATTTCTAAATACATACACATTATAGTTAAATGACACCCAGACACAGAACAAATGATCATGCTCATCACACAAACATTTATCCTGAGTGGGAATCGAACCCACGACCTCCGGCATAGCAGTCAGGGCCACTAACGACTAGACCAACAGGTCAGTCATATCAATATAAGAGATACCTATGGCTTTTTTTGGTTGAAAAAAGAAAATCATTAAATGTAAACAGAAGTATTTAAAAGGATTGACTCATCTCCAGAAGTCATCATCATAAACAGGGCCAATATTTAGCTCTTTGCGAGTTATTGTAAACTTATTATAATTTATTTGGTCTGTTTTTATCGGATTATTAATTTTTACTCCTTACCTCTAAAGCCACAATGACGAGTATGGTCTGCGCGGGAGTGGCATCGGGCAACATTCTATGTACGGGCCCTGATAGACCAATCAGAGCGCAGTTTACTAGTACCGCCACAGCTACCATCGTCTCCATTGCGTGCTGAAAATAATTACAGTCATATTATGAGGTAAACTAACTTTTCATATAATTAAGTTGCAAAATATTGAGATCATTTAAGCCCCAAAGCGTATATCTGCCCTGCGTTCAAAAATAACCAGAGTAGGGTAGGGTCGTTACTCTAACCGTACAAAAATGCTTCGAGTTGCAACCTAGGGTCGTTCTTTTATAACTCGAGTGACTACCCTAGAGTTAACCCAACTAACTCTAACTCCGAGCAGAGTAGGTTGGTGTAGGTTGGTTGCAGCAGGAATGATAGTTGCTTGGCATTGACAGTTGCACTCTACGTTCGCGTTCAAAAATGCGAGCTTAGAGTATCTACCCTGATGTCGAATACTTTGATCACTAAAACTTCTTTGTCGTATCGATGATTCCAAAATTGAAAATGTCTTTTGATCAAAACAAAGTCACGTCGACAGCGTTAGCGTTTGCTTCGTAATGGTGCGAAGTTGGTCACCGAATTCGGCGACCGCATTTCTGTTATCTCTCTATGATGCTTAAGACTGACAGACGCACACATACCATTTATTTATTATTATCAAGAACCAAGGCTATCGACATAGCCCGAAGAATCGTCAAACTTAAGTGGCAGTAGGCAGGGCATATTGCTCGCAGATAATCGGTGGGACCGAAAGGTTCTGGATGGCGACTCGTACCGGAAGACGATGCGTTGGCGCGGCGACCACAAGGTGGACCGAAGATAGCGTGAGGGGCGCGAGAATCCGATGGACGCGAGACGCACAAATCCGGTTGTTATGGCGACAATTGGGGGAGGCCAATGTCTAACAGTGTACGTCTTTCGGCTGAAATGATGATGATGATTACCTGCCAGCTCCCAATACTCTTGACTCGTTCCCCAAACGGTCGTTGCGCGACATGGCACAGTTTAAACGCGTCGGCCCTTATCTCGGCAGCATTGTTCAATAGTGCGCACACAGCAGCCAATGGAAAGGCAGATGAGAAGAGTACCACGTGGCCCAGTTGTGTGAGCATCTCCAGGTACTCTGCAAATGTACCGTCATACTGTGGACAGTGGGTTAGTTTGTTAAAAAAATGTATTCTATCACTACAGTGTGAATTTTTAAAACGGGTCTAAACAGGCGAATAAATATTCAAAATCTTCATATTTCATTCGACAGAAGTTTTTATAACTTAGATAATTTTCTGTGTGTAACTCATTTGTTTCCTTTTTTTGAATCCCAGTGGATAAAAAAAAAACAAACCACGGATAGTGAGCAAGGGAAGCCCGGGGCCCCGGGATGAAGGCAAAGAGGGAACAGGAGTGGGGTTTTAGTCAGTAAAAGTCTGACACTATCTCTCGCTCCACCCAAGAGCGAGATTTGTCATTAGATGATTATCCCACCTTAAAAAAAAAGTGGCTAAAAAGAAAGAAAACAATTGAGTTGTATCCAAATATTTCTTTTGCTTTTTCGTCGTTTGCGATTTTTTATCACAATAGTAGCAATAGCGGCTGCACGACGTTTGTCCATGCTGACCGAGCATCACTAACTAGTTTCCGTGTGAATAGCTCGTACACAATGTCCGTACACTTACAAATAAACACTACTCATACACAAAAACTCCGTACAAGTGTAAACTGTGTCTGACATTTATGTCGGAATTTGTGCCTTAGTCTAAATATATTTATAATTATAATTAGATTATAATTATATTTTTTTTATGTACTTCTTTTATTTTTATAGTTAGTAGTCTAAATTGTAATAGAAGTTAGTAGTGTTTTAGATTTTTAAGAGTTAGTGTAAGAGTAGTACTTTTTCAATAATTATATATATATATTTTTTTTTGGTAACCATTATTGTATTAGGTTCAGCCTGTAAAGATAGTGTGTATATTTAATAAATAAATAAAAAATAAAAATTAAAAAAAAAATGTACCTTTAAAGAGATGGATCGTTAACTATGAAATTTCCGTTTTGCAAAATGGGTTGCTTTGAAGTGTTATATCTTTGGATTGACTTGGAATTATAAGTTCAAATAAACTTTATATTAAAGGCACATTATTCTTCTTCTTAAATTAAGTATTTATTGGATTCTTTGTGTTGTGTATTTTCTGTAAAGCAACCCGTTTTTAAAAACAGCAGTTTTAAACTTTAACCCTTACTATATGGTGTTTAGTTCCATCCATCTTTCTCCCTCGCACGACACACATTTTAACATGTCATGGGAAGTCCCTAGGACAGCAGACGATTGGATACCAGTGGACATATTTTGGCAGAACGATGTCGATAATGATCACCTATATTTTAATCTAAGATTTTAAGTTTTACCTTGAACAGTTGCGACTCTAATTCCGCCTGGTGCAGCACCTTCTGTCCCACGAGAGGCTCGGAGTCTCTCCTATCATCCTTCTCCTTATCTGTGCCACCGTTCACGAGGCTGTTCTCTGGAGGATCGCACGAGGAGTCTGTTTTTTTGTCGAACAGTTCCGTTAGTTGAGCTGATGTTGGTACTGTAAGAAGAAAAGAGATGTTACATGAAATCATGTCATCGAGGAGAAAAAGAAGTATCGTATATTACGCTAGCGAAGGAGAACCAAGGTTACAAACATAGCCTGAAGAATCGCGAAACTTAAGTGGCAGTGGGTAGGGCATGTTGCTCGCAGAAGAGATAGTCGATGGGGCCGAAAGGTTCTGGAGTGGTGACCGTGCACCGAAACACGCAGCGTTGGAAGGCCTTCCACAAAGTGGGCCGACGACCTGGGGCAGTGCTGCTTTAGTATAGGGATTTTTATATACTTTGAAAGCATTTACAGTTTCACGTCTTAAACGATGGCACTAGAAATATGAACAGACTTACCTACTGACAGACATACGATTTAAGGTACATCGTATGTTTGTAATAGTGGTGTCTGTTGCTTAATAGAAATAAAATCTTATTGGTAACAAGACTCAAAAAAAAAATAATTAGATGTAATGCGAACTTACTCTTACTCGGACTGATAGCTCCGAAGACATCGACACAAATCTTAGCCAGCCTCAAGTTTTCAATCAGATAAGGCAAAGCCGATTCTTTAAGATTACCGATGATTTGGCGCGTTATAAGCAACACGGCCAGTTGCTGAAAAAATAAAAGTGTTGTTTGTAAACATTTACGAAACGGTACGAATAATAGAAAATGGCTTATGATTAACTAACCACCAGATATAGTAAAATGTAACAACAACAAAAAATAGTAAATGATCACCAAATATAATAAATGAACACTAATAATAAATCCCCATTTTAACGTGAACTTAGAATCAAAATGAAAAATATTTTCGAACTCTATCGAATATTCTATCAAGTTTATATTTGCGACATTTTTCACGTAATTATTCAAAATAAGCAGACCTCCCAGTACTAGTTCCTACCTTACTAATGCAAGGTCAACATATACTGGAATGAAATCTTACAAAATGATAATTAGCATAGCATAGCATAGTCGGCCTTTTAATGTTCCCACTGTTGGGACTCAGGCCTCCTCTCTAGGAGAGGGAATGGGCCGTAATCCACCACGCGGGCCCAGTGCGGGTTGGTGGATGTCACATGTCTTTGAATTTTTGGCTAAAATGATAATTATTATATGTTAAATGGCCTACCACCTTGAAAAAATTACATATGAACGCAAAACTAACGCACACAAAAAACCAACAAAGTTATATCCAATTCTTTTAAATTTTATTTCATTTGTTTAGATATCTAACTAAATGTAAACAATCTCTTGAAAATTAAATGAGATGACTATTTAAAAATACATTTTAAAGTATGAATATAAGCAGATAGGTACAAATCAATTAAGTACCTATCTACCATATAATTTAAAAAATCTAAATATATTTTATGTTATAAAACTTAGGTACCTATTTCACATTTTTTAAAAACACACAACTCCTGTTCAAAGGTGCATAACGGGCATAATAAAAGAGACTAGATACGTGGACTTAAGGTGCATTTTGATTCGTTACGAGCTCTACTAGGCCCGGTAGGCAAATAAAATGAAGGTCACGTCCGTGCCGGGCAATGTATTATGAACATTAGGAATGTTGTTAGTAGGTTTATATTCGCATGTCTTTTTTCGAAGAGTGAAATTTCTTTACTTGTACTATTACTTATTCTGTGCGACAAGTGCACTACTTACAAGTTGTAGATCTTGTATTCAAACCCAGGCAGGCAGTTTACTTTGTGTATATTATTTCATAACTAATGCTTTCAAAAAGGTAAAGAAAAAAATCGTCAAAATATGCATATTCAAGAATCAAAAATTCAATATCCACCAACCCGCACTGGGCCCGCATGGTGGATTAAGGCCCACATCCTCTCCTAGAGAGGTGGAAGTGGCCTGAGTCCCAGCAGTGGAAACATTATAAGGCTGATTATGAGTTACTACAAACCATCCTTACGATAGGTATTCTGGTCGTCTCGTTACTACTTTCTTGGCGGGCTATCGTGAGTGACCACCATTACTGTTTAGATCATTAAAAAAACATGACGACTATACTCAATACTAAAATAGTTAGCCAACGACAAAGCTATCCAAGTGGCTTTCCACGGTGTCTTTGACATCGACGCACAAACAAATACCACGGATCCAGTACAAGATTCGATATCGATTCGTGATCGAGAAAAAAATTGTCGAACCAACATGAAAGAAAAAAAGAAATAATTAAGATAGATACCAACCTCTTTTAACTTATCCATATCCTGCAGGTAGAACGCAATGTAAAACAAACTCATGAACGAGTTGAGGAATTGAAACTGAAAACAAAAACAACATCATTTATTCATACAACCTATATGAACTTTAAATACATCAAAAGCGAACTAAGTACATAGGTACGGACTACAACAAAATACTTTTAATAACAATGGAATTAATTTATGATTAAAATTATATTAGTCAGTGCTTCAACGTAAATAGAACTGATTTAAAGATTTTAACTAATTTTCTACGTAACTGAAGTTTGAACAATGTGAAAATAAATAAATTACAGTGTAATGAATTGAAGATTATCCCCATTGCCAGAATTAATTTAAAGAGCTATAAGAGCGTTTTTCCACTGGCAATTTTCAAGAGCCTTTATAAGGCCTCAAAATTCAGAGTTATTTACATATATGCGGTGCTTATTATAAGCCTATATACAAGTAAATGTTATTTTTTTAGAATTGCGCCAATAATAAATAATATACATAAACCCACGATAAGAACAGTCCAAGTTGTACTTTACAAGAATTCAAGAGATAACAAAAATTATGAATTAATTAAGTTTTATTATTACTTAATGTCAAATGTACTGTCAACAAAATAGTTTGGTATGTAGGCTAGGAGTAACCATATTTTCATTAGGCTAGTAAAATGCAATATGCAAGAAATACTGATCTTGCATCCGTAAACAATCTTTTAATGTGACTCACTCAGTAGAATGAAGTTATAACTTTACTACTCATCATGATCTATCTGCACTTGTCCTATGTTACTTAGGGCCGGTGCCACATTTTTTTCTTTCATTCTATCCTGTCAACCATCATGCTAGAATAGACCTCCCCTCTTCTTTCATATTACTCCTCACATAATCTATCCATTTATTTTTTGGCCATCCTATCTATCCCTGCCCATCTATTCGTATGTATATTCATAACTGTTTTAGTAACATGCATTTCATCGCTGTTTTTCAAATGAGCAAATGACGATACAAACAGAAATGATTCCCTTTCAACTTTTCAGTCACTAGCACAACTTTTAAACTTCCTCTAAAATACTCTTCATACTATTGTGGGATAGGTTTATAAAACTGCATGTTTTATGAACTATTTATTTTTGTTTTGTATATTATGTTTGACAGATATTATGATTATTGTGTTTTTGGAATGATCTGTTCTCGTTACTTCACACATCCATCTCAATATTCTAAAATCTGCTAAATGATTTGACTTTTTAAAAAAATGTGACGTTTCTTAAACACTAGTTTGCTGTTAAATAAAACTAGAATAATGGTAATTGCCCTCCTACATAATTTAAGATTCTTAATTTCTAAAGTTATCTTAAATCGACATCTATTGCGACCCTTTAGATTTTCTAGTAATGAAAATCAGCTCATGTTTTGATTTTTGGGTAACTACACAGAGATATTAGAAAAGATCAATGTACTTTGTTCCAAGTTTATCTGGCGCCTTATTTAGTTACCTATTTCGTTGACAGTACATGCTGCTTGCAAAAGTTAACACTTTTAAATTCGCATGCAAGCTGAAAAGAACCGTGCAAGCTAAATCACTGTGCCTTCAGATTATTATTCCATTTACCAAAGAGTTTGGTTAATAACTTTCTCCATTTACTTTCTATAAGCAAAGCGTGATGGAAGCTTAGCCTCAGAGTATGGCGTTAGTTGTTTTTACAGCATTTTTAAATACAAACCAATGCTATTTTCACAATCAGGTGATTCTCATACTTTGTCTCGAGTCGATAGTTCTCTGTTCAAATAAAACGTCAAATTTTCAGTGTTACCATTTTTTTTTTGTTTTTTTTTTTTTTTGTTGTGTCCAGTCCCATTTGGTAAGCAGTAAAGAGAAAAAATAATATGCGCTATAGTATATTTTCTACACTCTGTGTTAATCTACATATTGTTGGACTAAAAACTAATTGTGTCTATTTAAAGTTCGATTATTTCGACTATTTATTAATATTTTTAAATATAAATTGATTTTCTAAATATTGCTATACGAAGAAAAATCTCAATATGTTCAAAACTAAGTGTCATGCAGAATTTGTGAAATGTTTTGTTCCTTTCGCACATATCTGTTTGATAAATAAGAATCTATCAATTGCTGTTCGTTCATTTCACAAAAATTAAAAAAAGTATTTAAATCACTTAGATTTGAATACTTTTTGTTTGTTTCGCTTTATTACAGGGGTGGTTTAAAAGAAAAAAAAAAAACAGAGAAAACCTATTGGTTTTCCCTATTTTTATATTAATTGCTGTTCGTTAATTTCGCAAAAATTAAAAGAGTGGAAAAATATAAAATTGGTAATTCTATGTGGGAATCACTTCGTAAAGGGAGCTATTAATTCCAAGAAGGACGAGCCGTGGGCGGCATCTGGTAATTAATATAATAGGGAATATGCACGAAAAATATTTGTTATCTAAAACTTGTTATAAATAAATACACAAAAACAGAATACTAATTATGAAAACAATACCAAAACTGGTAGAAAACCAAAAAAGATATGACAATTTTAAACGAATATATCTGTCTCTCTCCCCAAAGCACCGGTTTTCTATACAGGACGGTACGGGCGTGACATGAACATGGCCTTTGACGTCACTAGTCCATGTTGGACTTCTTTCTTATTAGCAGGTTTGGACCTTTACAATTTCTTTGTCGATGAAGATATTTCAAAAATTCTTGTATATTTGTTATTAGAGACAAAAATTATTTAATTTAGCAAATAGAAAAATTGCATACATATTCCCTATCTTTTTTTGTCGTGTTTAAGACCATAAAAAATACGAACTGAAAGCTGTAGTAGTTTTTTTTAATATTATCTTGATATGTGCGAAAAGACTTCCCGTTGAAATTTCGAATTATACATTTTATAATACTTGGGATTGGGATCGAAATTTATTAAAAAACCCTCTAAATTACGGGATATCTACGTCAGAATCACACCTCGTTTCGATTGTTATTAATGAATCCACACTAAAATAATTGCACACAAATAAAAAATTCACAATAAAAAACATTCTTAGGGCAGTGGTATTTCAAGAAAGAAATGTCGAGATCAAAGAATGAAAAAAATAAATTTTATCTGTGCCTCACACACCTAAAACTTAAAATACATAGGTATGAAATAAAAAAAAAGAATTAAATCTGTGGCCAAAAAGGCTCCTAATTCAGCATAATATGCTGCGATATTTAAAGAAAATAATTTAACGCAGTACTAGAGAAACTTTGCATAGTTACGTGAAGAGGGTATCGATATCTATACACGATACAACAAAAAATATCTGAATTCCTATACAGCAAAGTCGGGTTAATTATAAATTAAGCCCTAAATTATAGTTTTGGCCCAAACTCGTTAACAGATATGCTCCAAGTTATTCCACGAAATTCTTTCTTGCATTGTTCTTTGCATTTTAAAGGCCAGTATCAAGTTGTGTTGATTAAAATTTATTTATTTTATTAACACCTACGATTGTTTTAACAGCCCCCTAGCCAAGTTACGACCGTTTCGTTTCGATTCTCTTGCGTCGAATGCCTCGAGTAGGCCACGCCTCGGATTCCTTTGTTCTGACCACGTGATTAAGCGTTGAGATGACGTCAGAACAAAGGAATCGGAGGCGTGGCCTACTCGAGGCATTCGACGCAAGAGAAAAAAACAAAACGGTCGTAACTTGGCTAAGGGGGCTGGTATAGACCCAAGGTAACAAATGTAGCCGCATAACAGCCGCACTCAGTGATGCCATTCACATACTGATCACATGATTGGCGACCGTAATGCGTATCCCGTAGTAATTACGGATATTCAGAAGACTATCCATAACGACTGTTAAAGATTTACAAATAACAGCCGGAACTGCTTAATGTGTTTCCCGAGTTAAGGAGGCATCTCGGTATGTTATTATGCATGTAGAGTTGCATCCCCTTAAATACAGGAGTTATTCCTACCACTGCCCTAAGTCAGAAAATAAAACAAAACACAAACTTAACCTTCTTCAACACATTTAAAAAGAAAAACCACCAACAACAAAATCTACATTACCTTTGTCGTTGAGCCACCTCGCTATCCTAGCGTACACTTCCTCCTCGACGGCGATGATAATGGCGAGCAGGGCGCGAGGTATCCACGTGAAGTATACTATGTGTGTTTCCCACCAGTCCTGTTGGAAAAAGATTCTGAAATTAACCTTTTTTGAGTGTGGAAAATCATCAAATAACTTCTCACGCTTTGGGTGGAGAGAGAGGCCGTGTCAGACTTATACTGACTAATACCCACCTGTGTTCCTTCAGTTGCCCTTTAAGCTCCAGGGTCAAAGTAACTCTTTCGAAGTATCCCGCAGCCCATTGTAGATAACTAGTGTTTACAATAGTTAGCCTATATTTACCTTAACTCCACATCGGGATGTAACGTAGTGGATAATACCCGTGAAATCCCGGAATAATATTATCGTATCCCGGAATTTATCATTATTTTTATTTATCTAAGTATATATTTATTATTGTATTTCTTTACCATTAAGCTGCACCTACATGTTATGTTTCTGCACGACCCTAAGGTAGACTGGTAGAAAATGCCTAAGGCATTAAGACCACCTTTCTACAGTGTATATTACTAGTGCATAAAGTTTTAATAAATAAATAAATAATATTCTTAAATCTTTATTGTACACAAAAACTTAATATAGTATAGTGATTTGACTGATCATGTACATTGGGTTTTCAGAAAGCAAAACTTTGAGTGACAGAGAGAGAACTAATTCGAGGATAGGATCCAGTGTACAATATAAAACTATATAAATAAGAATAATATATACTTATAAAAAAAAAACATTAAAAAATCGCTGATACAAAAATTAGCACTGTTATTACACATGAACCTTTTAACTGCCACAGTCATGTATACGTGAAAAGCAAAATGTGTCCAGCACGCCACGGTCACGACTACACGACAGACTTAAATGCTAATAAATCTTAAAGAAATGATTGTTATTCTTGTGTTGTTAAAGGATGAATTCGCCAAGATGCCCGTTGGCGCTGAAAGCACACTTTTGCTTTTTTGACAAGTTCCCTGCCGAGTGTGTTTCCTGATAGCTACAACCTAGAGGTCTTTAAAAACAAGAGTGAATAGGTTACTTCTAGGTAAGCATGTTCCACCGTCGACCACATCATCACTTACTATCAGGTGAGATAGTGGTCAAGTGCAACCCTGTCAGGAATTAAGAAAGGTTGCAGAATACCGTGTGGTTGAAGTCATTGAGAGCTTCTCTTCATCAGCTGAACGGAACCCTCTCTTCCCACCCCAGAACGAAAGTTATCCATGGATATTTCCATACTTACCCCATTGAATACCCAAATTGCTAACACGGCCAAAGTCGGCCAGCATACAGTTGTCTATACGGATATATCCGCATATGGCATTAGGGAAAAAACGCATCCAGTACATGGATAAATAGTAATATGTATAATTATGTAGATTCGCTATCCTTGGTACGTATCCACCCCATCTCTCCCTTCCGCGTAACGTCCTTTTGCGCAACTTCTCGCAGTCTTTGAAGATGCGCCCGGCTTAAATCGCGCGATTTCTCCACGATTACTAAAAGTATGATATCCCAGAAACTACGCATTAAATCCGACCCAAATCACGTCGACCCAATGAGTCGACTTACGCATGACTTATACATGTGCGCTTTTTTGACGACGACCCAAAGAGTCGGTGTTACAGCTAAGAGTCTGGCAGGACTTTTCAGTCCTACGTATATACGCGTAGATACCGGCATATAATGTGATAATAAAGGTAGGTACTCACCTGAGCGCGCAGTAGTGCAAAAGTAGCCGTGGCAGCAACACTAAGACACACGCACATAAGCGGGAACGACACACAGTGTCTCCACACGCGCCGCCTCCACGCCGCGTACACAGGCTCGGGCCGACCGGTCACACTACTTGTACTCATCTCACCCTGAAATTAGTAGGATGACATGCGGACTTTATTTCTAAAAGTGCAATCTGTGACGTCACATTTCAGTATGTGTATCCTTATTCTGTTACTTGTCGTTTTTTAAATAACGGATTCGAAATTCTTTTTCCTTTTACGGTTTTGGAAAAAGATACTTTTTGATACAAATATAATAAAAATTGAGTTAAATACTCAATTGTCTCATTGAACGCAGTTGTACAACTCAATTTCGCGACTTATTCATAAAAGATACATAAAAAAGCTACCTGGAATAAAGGTCTTGGTTCAACCAGTAACTCATCTCTCTGATCTAATGTTCCCCACTTATATGCCAGTACATTGGAATATCTGGAATTAAACGAATAATATTATTAACCACATCAGAGTCTCCACGCAGTTAGTTCTTGCAGAGGGAAAGCGCCGTCGAGGCCGGCTCAGTAAGAAGTGGTGACATGATCTAGACGCGTACCACGCGGACTGGTTCGAAACGAAGCGGAAAAAAATGTTTGGAGTTGGGGAAGGCTTTTGTCCAGTAGTGGGACAGTAACGACTAGGAAAAAAATATAACTTTTCTTTTGTTAGTTAAAACTGCTTCACACTAGGATGTGGGCAAGTGGGGTAGTTGACATACCTTTTCCAGGTTTCTAAATATACACACGCCCAGAGTACGTTGAACAACGAAAACAGTACATAAGCTATGTCCTTCCAATTTTCGTTTGCTGTACCGAGCCAAATCTGAAATTAAAATACATTGTAAAATTAATTTTTAGTAACGGTTTAAGCCTATAGGGCCTATTACACTACGCGATATTCTTTTTTGTACCGAGTAAGACCGGTCTAACCCTTATTTACACTACGCGACATCGACTAAGACTGTCTGAATATCGAGTAGCGTAATATGCCCTTAAGATACATTTGTGGACCAACATGACTCGCAACGCTCATTGTCCCACAATTTGTCCCCCAAAATTTTGTCTCCTAATTTATCTGAGGCTTGAATAAGCCTCAGATGTGTTGTAAAATGTTGGGAATCCTATAGTTATATTTTCTTTGCTTTTTTAAATTTTGAGTACATTATGAAGGGCCAAAATTCACGCATAATACCAGATTTTCAGAGATCTTTACTGGATTAGTTTTACACAAAACTGTTTTGATTTGAATAGGATAATATACACAAGATCCCTGTGTTTCCAAAATATCTAGATAAAGATGTGTAATAACGTCGATAATCACGTAAGACGGGTTTTGTGGAAATGTATCTCGAGTTGAACGCTCTTAAATAAAGAATGAATAGGTCACTTCCAAGCAAGCGTGCTCATCGACCTCATCACTTACCATCAGAGGAGGCAAAGGTCAAACGTGAGCCCACCAATAATAATAATAATAAAAAACTGGCCAATTGTGAGTCGGACTCGCGCACTGAGGGTTCTGTGCAAACTTACCCATGAAAACAGTTCAATTCCCAAATTGAGGCACAAAGATTTTTTTTGTGACGTAATTACAAATTTACAATTTTCTGATTTTTTCTATACGTCTTGTGCTATGAGACCTTGCTTCATGCCAAATTTCAGGATTCTAGGTCAACGGGAAGTACTCTATGAATTTTGATTTCCTTGAGAGTGTCGAAATATACGTTTTTTGCGACATAAACGGCTGTATCTTTTTATTTTTTGTTAACTCAGAAGTTTCAAGGGACCGCAGACCTGAGTATATGGTTTTAATTTCAACTCGATACCTCCACGCATTCAGGAGATAAAGGGTCTTGACAGACAGACAGACGGGCAAGAAAGTGAACCTTTAAGGGTTCCGTACCTGAAAAGGAAAAAAACGTTACTAAAAATCATAATAAATACACTTACCCAAAATATAAAGCCTACAGCAGCCGGCACCGTCAACGACTGTGTATAATGTCCAAGCCAAGCGAAGTACATTGCTATTTTAACACCAAAATATTCACTAATCTCATCTGAAATGCAACAATGGTTTATATATCATATCATCTTCTTCACGGTCATCAATAGGGCTGCCAAGCATACTTTATAATAATGTATCTTACTTTATTTTTGGTAAATATACTTTATAATTTTGCATAAAAATATATAAAAATACTCTATTTTCAATCTTTACTGTGATGCGTAAAATGAAACACTAATATGAATAATTGCAAGTTGAAATACGAATACGTTCTGTTTCAAATTAAATAAAGTTGGAATTTAGTACCTTGTTTATTTTAATTGAAATTGAGAGTATAAAGATAGCTTGCAAAAATATAAGGATAATGTTAGTGTGTGCTAGAAGCACATTAAAATATGTCTTCAAGAGAAGAAACAAAAAAAATAATAAAATATTGAAAACTACTTTTTTTTTCAATATTTACTTTGTTTTCTTTACTAAAAAAATGTGATACGTTATTTTCCTCAAAAATAAAACAGCTGCTTAGTCATCGACAATATTAACAGTCAATCCTAATTCTCATACCATATAATCTGATATGCGAATACATAATTATAATCCAAGGATTAAGTTTCTTATCTTTACAATCTTTCTATGTTTGAAAGGCGGATCATAGGCAGAATAAATATTGCCGTTTGAAAATGACAGTTTGCGTGTCTACGACTGAGGAGTTATAGACACGCAGGGTGTGTCCATAGAGCAAGGAACGCCGCGCCGACAGCAAATACAGATGTCATTGATAATATACGAGTAAATTATATTAATATTTGTGACTAACATTTTAAACCAAATAACACGGAAAAGATTTTTTTTATGAAAACAGCATTAAAATTAGTTTTTTAAATGGATATGTTTTAAATGCACATCAAAGAACTTATCACTCATCATTTTACATTCATCAATTAAATAGTTTTTACATCAAATTAATTATTCACAGCAAATTAACAAAACTAGTACTAGAAATAATTAAAAAATATAAAAAGAGAAACTAAGTGATATTATCAGGATTTTTAAAAATTCACCCCCTAAATGGAGAAACAGGGGTCCAAAGATTGTATGGAGAAATCTACCCTCATGCGGGCGAAGCCGCTGGCAGAAGCCAGTTAGAAAATATACATCAGAAGTGTATATCTTTTTGTATTACACTTATATCCTTTTCATATCACTTCTCACTGATGACCGACCGAAACACTGATTTGCAGTCGGAACTGTTACCGAATGTTCGGCTACTCTTCCAATTTCGGTCGTAACCGAAACCTAAACTGACGTGGTAACAGAAAAACTGACAAGAAATAAAATTAATATTTCGATATAGTTATGCTAATTATAAAATTATAACTTTAATAAAATACTAAATAAATAGATTGATCAACGAGGCATTCAGTTTTTAAGTCTCTATCAAAACCGTCATTTCAGAAACGTATTTAGTTCGAAAACGGTAGTAATATTTGGCCACTTTTTGACCGAAACCGAAATCCAATCTTCGGTCGGTCTCTCTTCCTTACACATTCCATCCACCTTGGATCTCCATCCATACTATACTCATAACTTTTCAGTCACCAACACAAAAATGCTCATTAAATAAAACTTACCTATAGGTTGTGGAGAAAACAAAGTTTTCACCCATTTCCTTCTGAGGTTCTCCAAAGCAGTTCTCTCGTGTAGGGGGAACATACTCGCTACTACTCCTCTGCTTACGCATGCTGGCACTGTTGAAAACGATAACATTTCTTTATTAGCAAGACGTGACGTAAAATTTTAAAGAATATATTCATCAATATCAATCAGAATTGAAAAGGGGAACACAAGATTCTTGTTCAAGAATTAATTTAGATTTTAACCTATTTTTTTTGTGCATGTAGTAAAGAAGAGGAGATAATAAAAATACTTTATTAAATATGAGTACAAAGGATCTACGAAAGGAGATACTGAAAAGAATCAGTTTTTTACATGAAAGTACAATTTGTTTACATCATTGATTTTTATTGAAAAAATACAACATGATTCATTTTCAATTAAAACTATTTAATCGTGCCAACTCTCCACAAAGAACACACATGGTGCGACTAATCATAACATTTTATAAAATAAATGAGTCTTCGCAGGGTTAATTTTGTGAGAGGCATCCAAGACACTAACTATGAGACATGAGCAGTAAAGCAAGGTAGTCGCAGGATACATGAGCTCGATTTTCGAGGACACCAAAGTTTTTTTTTAGACAGAAGGTTTTAACCTTACATATTACACGCGGTGGGGGAAATTGTACCTCGCGCGTTGACTGTTTCAATCCGCAATAATAAGTACAAAACATATTTTCATGCGATTTTCACCAATAGACAGAGTGATTCTTTAGGAAGGTTTAGGTATATAGTAAATGCATGTTATAATAGAGAAAAGTCGACCATTTCAAAGAAGCTAGGACGGGTCACTCGTTTAAAACAAAACAAAAAGTACAATACACTCCAGTCTGTCCTTTACAAAGTTCAACAACAACAAGACAAAGTGACCTTCCCCATGGACTCGCTGACTTATTGTGTACAAGGTGTAGTTCAAGGTCCATCCGATGTATTAGTTTACCCTTTTATGTGGCTATGGAGTCGCTGCGTTCAACCTAGAGGTCTTTTAGAATCGCGAGCATGGATGTTATTGAGCTCCGTAACTGTAACCGAAACGATCGAATAACAGCTTAATCAGCGTTATAATATTCCCGCTGCTGGAACTCAAGACTGACTCCTCTCCGGGGGAGGGAACTGTCGGATAAGTTCCGAACTATCAGATATCCGAAATAAAAAAAATTATCCGTAACCGAAAACCATATTAGAGTTTCGGGTAAAGAGGGGAGACAGACAGGTTACGTCAGGTTTTTGTTTGTTTTACCCGGTCAAACAAATGATAATCGAGGCTAGAAATAAAAGTCAAATTTAGTCATTTGCATTTTACTCGATTCCAATATTCTTAATCGCAAGTATTCGAAATTAGTGAATAATCCGGAATAATTTCACATCCGTAACCGTATTCGAAAATAGTAAAATATTATTTCTGTATCCGTAACCCGATGTAACATTTCATATCCATAACATCCCTGCCCCCATAGCCAAGTTACAACCGTTTCGTTTCGATTCTCTTTTCATTGATCGCCTCGAGTCGGCCACGCCTCCTATTCCTCCGTTCTGACCACGTGACTGAGCGTTGAGATGACGTCAGAACAAAGGAATCCGAGGCGTGGCAGACTCGAGGCGATTGACAAAAAAAGAATCGAAACGAAACGGTTGTAACTTGGTTAGGGGGGCTGATCTTGAGTTCGACGACACGATTGGCGGTGGTTGAACGATTGGCTGTGCTACGTGTCACGGGTTCGATTCCCGCACGGCACAAATATTTGTATGGCAACAGATGGACATTCCGGGTGTCTTTGAAATTTACCTGTTTGTGAACGCACCCACGATACAAGAAATGTGAGGCAACGTTTAAAAAAATATCTGCCGATATCATTCCCCCAACCATCGAAGGACTGGAATAATTTGCCTCCGTCCAACTATAATTAAAGTTTCTTCAAGGCTACGATTCACCATCAATGATTACATCACTGCTTACCATCAGGTGGGATCGCAGTCAAGCACTGGTTTATATCAATAAAAAAAAAACTTCTTGGGTTTGGCTTCCAGTCTAACCGGATGGAACTGAGTACCAGTTCTTTTTTTTTTAATTTATATAAACCAGTGCTTGACTGCGATCCCACCCGGTGGTAAGCAGAGCTGCAATCATATCATATTATACATGAAGCGACTGCCTGGCTTTAACAACCTAGTAGCTGAACACTATGAAACCCTTGGAAAAACAGGTGTAAGATTTCCCAAGTGACTCGTGGACTTGTTGTGTTCTAACCAGTACAAGGTGACTCGCTCGATAGTGCACAGGCGTATTAGCTTAGCCTTTTGTTTGATAGAATCAATTTGCAAGCTTATCCAGGGCTGCGGAAACGTTTCATAGAGTAACCGTGGCCCTAGGACGCAAAGGGCGACTGAAGGACCCAGGTGGGTTTTAGTCAGTAAAAGTACGACACGCACTCTCGTTCCACCCTAGAGCGGGAGATGTCATAGAATGATTTCCTAAGTTGCTTGTGAAGTCATCATCTACCTAGCCTTTTACCAACCAGCTTGGGGTCGGCTTCCAGTACTACCTAACCTTTTTTTTTTGCCCGTGTGGAAAATCCTCATGGATGTCCTTCGCCTGGGGCAGACGAAGGGGTCTGTCAGACTCTTACTGACTAACCTAACCTAACCAGACGCGGCTGAATACACGTGTTTTACAATGGTGCGACTGCCTGACTGACCTCCACAGCCCTGTTACTAGGCAACACTATAATCCTTGGATAGATTAAGTTTTAGACTTTCCGGCGTCTAACTACAAAATAGATAGGTACAGAAGTCAATCTACATGCAAAGCGCGCTCGAGCAACGCACACATAGACACCGCTCACGGACACGATATCTCGGCTCAATTCAGCTCAATGCGAGCTCGAGTGCTATCCGTTTGAGACAGGACACGCGTCTGTAAACTTTTTTGTGGAAAAATGGACCAACAAAAAAACCTTATTCTAACTGTCCAGTAGACAGTTGTTTAAATTCAACATTAAACAGTGAATTGATGTTTTTTTAGGCAACCAGCTGTTGCAGAGAGGTAAGTAGATATTTGTTTAACGTAACACAGAACAAGCCCCGCGCCGAGAAAGAGATGATGATTTTATGGTCGTGTAATATTTTTACAATTCAGATTAGGTAGACATTTATAACCGCGCCCGGTCGCACTCGCACAGTTCGGCACCACGCGCTGACCCTAGCGCAATCGCCCAGCGTAGGTATGAAAAGTGAAGTACATACATGAGATTGACTTCTGTACCTATTTTGTGGTCTGACTACCTACCTGTAACGACTGTCAAAGATCTACTAATGACCACCAGGTGCAAAGGCTTAACGAGTTTTTCCGAGGCACGGGTTGTCAATAATGACTCATGGAATGTTGTGCAGTTGAATGTTGAAGGTGGAAAATCATCTAATAACTTCTCCTACTCTAGGGTGGAGCAAGACGGCGTGATGGACTTTTACTGACTAAAACCACAGCTGTGTCCTTCAATTGCCATACGCGTTCTAGGTCTACGTGTTTGCTTTTCAGAAATTCCCCGTAGAAGCGTAAACACCTGGTTTACCAAGTATTCCAACTTATATGAATAGATGAATTCTGGTTGATGAAGAACCGTGAAAAGATACAATGTTTTATCGTTAATAGTTAGCTTTTATTATTATGTTATGAAGAGGAAGAAAACCTAGAGAACTCATAAGTGAAGAGACGACAATTCTTTTGTAGATAAACCACGTATTGTTCACTGGGGGACAAAGGTCATTGTTCACTTGTCTCCAATGAATTGTGGGAAGTAGTGCGATGTTTGGTCGCGATATAATTCACGGTTCATTACAACCGTAAAAACAACGGAGCTAATTTATAACTAAGTATATAATACAACTAGGTTTGTCACCTGTAGTATAGTTGCTAGTATCGAACTATAGAAAGGTCAGTTGTGTTGTAAGTATTTTATAAAAAAAATACAGTACGAAAGATATAAAATTTGAAGGTTTTTTTTAGAACTCTCTAACAAGACCAAAATAAGCAATACAGTAAGACGCAGTATGCACGCAGTGTGCCAAATCAACTAAGTGACTCTTTAGTAAATGATGGTATAAAAAGTTAACGTTTTGAAGCAGTGTGTAAAATATTAAAGCACGCTTCGCTCGCTCTTGCAAAGCCGGCAGTAGGTGGACAACCTCCACAAAGGTTTGATTTTTATTTCAGATTCTTTATTTTTACCTGATTTATCCAAAAGTACTATGCAATAACCTAAAAAAAATTAAATTTACCGATACTCTGGCCTGGTCTAAGCGTGAGGGCAGGTTCTAAAGCATGTTCATCGCCAGGCTCAGCACGCGCCGACTCCAACGCATGCTTTACTAAGGCGCCTCGCTCTTGCGAGTTCAGTAGATCAGCGGCTGAGGATCCCTGGAGAAAAAAATTGAGCTGAATAATATTATATTTATTTTGAAATTAGTTTTTAAAAAACACTTTTACTCGTTTACTATATGAGGCCGGTGTTTCCTAGCTGACTACCCTGAGAAGAAACGCCGAAACTAACTCAGAGGTCAGATTCTTTTAAAGCCCATACAGCAAACCAGTAATAGTCAAATCATATTTCGCCCAAAGATTTGGACCTGGAAAACGTCAAAATAGATGTAGCGACATCTATAACGCCACATAGGAACTAAAATTCTAAATTCTGCATCGCGTATTAGTTCTCCGCGCGATTTGAACATAAATTAACAGCCCGAAAACAACTATCAGACAGTTGTCCGGATCAGACGTAACATTCGTCTTGTCGGGTGATCCTTCCTTTGAGCGAAGGTATGTGAGAGCCTTTTACCCTCTTATATACGTCTAAATATATATGAATAGACTTATCCCATAAGCCGGCCCTCCTCGTCATTCTTTGCCAGACGTGTCTTTCCGTCCGTTTGTCAGTTTTCAGCACATCAAAAACGCTAATATGTAACTTCCAAATTGCCAATTTGCAGTATCGATTGAGGCAGACGGAAAACCTCCTAACCCTCACAAGCTGCAAACATCCATAAGCTACTGCGTTAATATTAAAGTTAAGTGAAGTGTGTTGAGTGTGATGGTAAGTATGTGAGTGTGAATTTAGAAGTTTGAGAAGTCATGCGACTGGCTGAGCTTGGGGTCCTCGATTTCCAGGTCGGAGAAAAAGTGGTTTTGAGTTTTTCCAATAGGAATTTCTCAGTAGCACGTAACACGTAACACGGATTTTGGAAGTTCGTGGTTAGACTGACTTCAGAAGGCACGTAAACCTGTTGGTATTCCCTCTAATCTCTCCTTTGTCGTGCCGGATTGCTGTCTAATCGAAAAATTAAAATAAGGGAACAGAGTGTTCATGTGTTTGTGGACACGCTTGAACTCTATCCTGCGTACCTAACTTCACCATGATCTAAATTCGGTAGGGAGGGACACTAGAAAGTATTTATAATATAAGTACTAGTAAAGTTGATGAACACCGACTCCCTCAGTAGCCAATGGAAAAATATATTTATTAGGTTAATGTTAAGGAATGATGTAGATATTGTTAATGGGTTTGATATGTCCTACAAGGAACAATAAGACCCTAAATAAAAGTAAATAAATAAAAAAAAAGTGTCATGAACCTTACCTACTACCTACCTACCTTATCTATAGTATATATAAAAGGAGAAACTGACTGACTGACATATCAACGCACAGCTTAAACTACTGGGACTAGGAGCGTGAAATTTTGCACAAGGATTCCTTTTTTATGACGTAGGCGAGCACCAAGAGAGCATTTTGCAAAATTCACCCTCTAAGGGGATGAAACGGGGGTCCAAAGTTTGTATGGAGAAACCAACTTCCACGCGGGCCAAGCCGCTGGCAGAAGCTAGTTATTCATACTATGAAATTTATAAAGCAATCATTTACAATAACTCTTTAGAAACCATTACATTGGGTTACAAAATAAAACATTTATGTAAAAAGTCAACTGTTATCGTGTCACCATAAATTTCATATCAAAACTGTAACAGTACAATGTTGATCTAGACAAGCGTCGACGTCAAGGTGAGCTTAAATTGACAAATGCTTCGGAATTGGTAGCACGCAACCTTCATTTGTATAATACAGTCAACCTTGCGTCAATGACCTTGTTGTTGGGCG
This sequence comes from Mythimna pallens, assembly GCA_961205895.1. NCBI lineage: Eukaryota > Metazoa > Arthropoda > Insecta > Lepidoptera > Noctuidae > Mythimna > Mythimna pallens. Next base: position 12,844,736 of record OY540848.1, read on the forward strand.
ATTTCATGATTCAAAAGTGGCACTACGTCTGGATGCAAGAAGCGCAGGAACGGTTGATATCACGAAATTTGCAGGCAGCCTATGTTCAGCTAGGACGTCTTTCGGCTGTAATAAGAGTGCGTCAAATTAGGTATTTGACTAATTTTTTTTATCTATATCTATATAATATAAAGAGAAAAGATTTGCATTTTTGTACTTTTGCTTGTAATGGATAAACTTAAAAACTACTGGACCGATTTCAAAAATTCTTTCAACAGTAAAACGCTAGTTTATCACTGAGTGATCTAGGTTATTTATTTTATACTGTGACGCGGGCAAAGCCGCTGGCAGCAGCTAGTTATTTATATTATAAAAATAAAACAGAAATAATTTAATATATGTAAAAAAAAATAAGTAACTTAGACAACTATCAAATCTGGTGGAAGGAGAAAAATGTCAAACACCAGAAAAAGGTTGCACAAACTGAAATGTGACGTCACCGCAATTAGGTTACGCGCGTAAAAAAGAGATAACAAGGTGTTTCCACGACGCGATTCCCGCCCCACTCTCCTCACACCAATATTTGATATGTTAATTGCTGCATCATTTAAAAACAAATTGTGATACTGTTTTAATTAGGAAGACATATCATGTAATACAGTTATTTGTTGTTTAATATAAAATACTGTAACTACAAATATAAACGTAGGAAACTACACAATTATTAGTAGTTTAAAAGTGGTTTTAATCACGTAACTCTTTTAGCTCTTGGTTGCCATTTTTAAATCTTTATCAGTCGTAACCGGGGGTACGAAGTCAGAAAATCTGAAATTCGTTACCGATGGTTGGGGCCAGATAGGCATCCATAGTCCCATAAGCAAATACCCCAGTTGGACTAGAAGCAGTCCCAATTGGAAAATAGTTCCGCTAGATTTATTTATTAAAACCTCATGCAACACAGAGGTACTAATGGTGGACTTAATACCAAAGGCATCTCTTCCAGATTTGCTATTTATGACTACGTAACATAATTCGGTATGCATTTAATTTAAGCAGAAGTTGCGGAATGCCTTAGGCATTGAATCCGCCTATTGTACCTTTGTGTTGCATCAAGTTTTAATAAATCACTTAACCTAACTTACGTGCCACGAACCGAGAGATATGGGGAAGTCTCACAAAAACCGCAAGCTACCAGATTAGCAGCCAATCAGATTGTCTAAGACCACGAAGTTGCGCCAGGAGTATACGACAAAGAACATAAATTTGACTTTAAAAGAATTGCAAAAGTTTATCTCAAAAAACGTAACGTAAACTCATACGTTCTTGCCAAGTTTTGTTACGAGATCAAGACAAGTTTAACACTGCGAACACGTCTCAAAGTTAGACAAAACAAATTTTTCAAGCCAATTTTACAAAGTCCTTTACAGTTTTGCTGCAGAAACGAAACGCTTGCGTATAGCCAAGGATGAAAGATAACACATCCGTCTTGAGTTAATCCGGATTTTGCATTATAAACCTACTTGTAATTCTCTTGTATAAAGATACTTAATTTATTATTTAGTAAACAATTACGAATTAAAATTAGAAGCGCTTCAACAAGATAGACACAACATTTACTCGTCAAATTAGAGCTTAGTCGTCTAATACTTTTTTTTAGGTAATTAAACATAAAAGGACTTCTCCCGTCCTAGGTTTTTTCAACTCTGGGGTGGCGTCCACAGAGTACCTTTTTATGTGGCGTCCCTCCGCGGCGAGCCTTTCTCTTGGGCAGTGAGCCACTTCCACCTTCCTCGCGCTCGGCCCACAACGCGGCTGCTGGTGGGGAGATTTGGAGCCGAGCCCTTCTTATCCTCGGAGAACGATCGCCATCCGCCGGCTTGTAGCGCTTCCGGTAGGAATGTACGTTTCTTCCGGAGTCTCCCGCAAATCCCTCGTCCTCCCCTTCAAGCTCCCTCTGGATGCCGCGAAAGACTCCGACTGCGCATCGTTCTTCGTGTCCTCGACACATGGGGTTTAAAAAAAAAACATTTTTGTTACCACGAGTGTAAACAATCTGTACTGGCTCAAGTTCAGTGCAAAGACTAATTAAGCTACCCATTAGTCCATTAGTCAAGCTAACAATCTCCCTCACAGAGCGCCGCCACTTGAAGGTTTGGGGTATTTTTTTATAGAAGTTGTCTTCTTCTCGGGCCGGTCGGTTGGGCCAGAACCCTCGACCCCCATCAAAAGTCAGAAACATGACCTAGGACAGTCTGGGGCTACGAGACTAACGGTGGCAGAAGGAGGAGCAAGTCTACCTGCCCGGTGGCAGGATAAGTGCACACCGAGCCCGCTCTTACTTCGCCAATGTTTCCTCTTCTATAGCAGAGTGACACGCGTTGAAGCGTTTCTTCAGACAGAATATTCGCAGGCGGATATCTAGACACCTTAGGCAGAAGTACCCTAGGGGAGTCATAAGGGAGTCACACGTGCGAGTTTTTCTGTCGTAGCATCCCCTCCCGCCCTAGGGACTAAAACCCACCTATAATTGTTTTGCCCTTTGTGTTCGAGAGCCACGGTAAGGCCTACTACCCACGGACGCGTAGCTTCATAGAGGCGTATTCGTCATTATAATACGCTTGGTACATCTGTTTACAGCTTACATACAAAAATATGAAACGCTGTTGACGAAGCGGCAACGACACGACCGATGCCGGCGATACAATGTTGCCAGGTAAAGAATAATTTATAAAAATAAGTGCTTTTTATCCTAAAATAAAATCAGGAATTATTTTTACGATAAAAAATTACCATTGATTCAATAGCCGATTCTGTACGTACTATTTTTAGGCTGTCATTGTGCGTTTATTACTAGGTTACGTAAATGTCTTTTTTTTTTAAAGAAATATATAAATTAATTGGCATAAAACATGAATAAACGGAAATACCCCTAACATTGGAAAACCAAAACAACAATACATTAACCAAAACAACAATCCATTAACCAAAGAACATAGCTATTTCCATAAAATCCATAGACAAATAGTGCGTGCAGCCAATAGGAAACCTTATGCGTGTCGGAAGCGATTGTTCTGCATTGTATAAATTATTCACTGCCAATATTGATTTGCATCGATATGACGCTGCGGTTTCGCTACCAATTGCTGTCTACGGAAATGTTATTGATGCCTCTTTATTAGGCAGTTAGCTTTTGTTATACTTTATGAAACGGAACTAATATACGTGTCGTGGTCAGATCTTAGAAATTGATCACTTCATAATTATATGGCAAAAATAAAACTGGCCAGATCGTTTTCAACGTTAAAGTTTGATGATACGTCAATCCTCGTTTGGCCTACTTTCTTTAAACCTTTTAATACCATAAAAATCCTACATCAATGATATAGCCAAACGAGGATTGACATATCATCAAACGTTAACGTTTAAACGATCTGACCAGTTATAGTTGGCCATATCATGAAGTGATCAATTCTAAGATCTGGCCTCGACATACACGCAGAACAGACGTAGCTGTAGGTTAGCCAGCCTTTTGGTATTTTACAGGATATATTTTGGAGAGTGTGCGCGCGAATTCCCTACGTGACTTGATGCGGAATCAAGTCATCACCTTAGTACCATCGAACAACCCGACGTATGGTGAGTGTCCACCCTTACATTGTTAACACCTTTACTGTCCAGACTAAGCGTTTCGTCTCGTCGTTTATACCGCGTACATCGAAGGACTGGAACAATTTGTCTGCTGCGGTCTTCCCATCCGATCATAATTTAGGCGTCTTCAATGCTAAAGTGAATACGTTCTCAATAAACTAGTGCGCTTTACCATCAACAATTGCATCATTGCTTACCATCAGGTGGGATCACAGTCAAGTACTAGTACATATCATATAAAAAATATTATAGTACAGAACTGAACTGCAGTCACCGATATCTAACCTTTATTTGGTGGGAAACCGATATATAACTAACGCCCGTTTTCAATAAGCTATCTATCTACAGTTGCAGCTACTAAAGATAAAGAAATCTATCATTTTGTCCTTACTTGCTTTCCTATAACCTACCGACGGTTAGCATTTCCTACCAAAGCTGTCAATCTATCGTCGGGAGGTCGGATAGGCTACTAGAGATAAGACCGCTCATACAATTCGTCCTTACCTGCATTTCAATATAAGTTTGAAGTTACTCTCCGATAGGCGGAGCTAACTCTAGTAACGTCATCTGCGTATCCGTCATTATCGGAAATTGTGTTTCATTAATTCTACCAAGCCTACAAAAATAAAGAATAATAATAATTTTTATATAGCTACAGCAGTACCTACACGCACGCATACATGCACACATACACGCGCACACAGGTGCTACAGTATCCGTAGCAAAGATGTAGTTTTAACACCAACTTCCAGATGGCGCTTTTTACCCGACTGCAAGAAGGGTTATGTTTTTTTTTTTAAGTTTGAATATCATCAAATGACTCATCTCACACTGGGTGGAGCGAGTGGGTATGTCAGAATTTTACTGATTAAACCCCACCCATATTCCTTCAATTGCCCTTGCGTTCTAGGGCCGCGGTAACTGTTTCAAACGTTCCCGATGTTATTACGTTAAGGAGAATGTTTATGTGTTTAGCCTTTCCAGGCTTATTGCTGTGTCTATTTAGCTAAAAGGAAATGATCGTAAAACATTCGGGGCTTTGCCATTCAGTCGCTTTTTCAGAGAAACAGCAATAATACTGAAAACGCTTAAGAGAGATATTTTTTTTACTATAATTATATATAAAATAGCCTTTATTTACTGAAGATGCTTTACAACCATAAAGAATCTTAACATTAGTAAATTTATCTCAATATCATATAAAATAGGCTTGAAAAGTATAATATTAAATATATAGAATTTTTTCTTCTTTTTTTTATTTCTTTGATAAGTACCTCTTTTTTCCAACCAACCCGCACTGGGCCCGCGTGGTGGATTACGGCCCATCTCCTCTCCCAGAGAGGAGGCCTGAGTCCCAACAGTGGGAACATTATAAGGCCGACTATGCTAAACAGTTTGTAGCACTTGTAAAATATGTTTATTTAAGTATTTAAAAACAAACAAATGTCTTAATACCTCAACAGTAAACGTAGTTTTGTCATATTTCCTACTGGCTAAGTCGAAGTCAAAGCCAGACAAAAAGTAGCCTATATCCTTTCTTGGGGTTAACCTCAGCTTACTCTGTACCATTAAAATCGGTTTAGAATATTAACCGTGAAAGCGTAATAGGAGGGCACTCCGACACGGACAGATTAGACTGGTTTCGTGGTTATTTTTTTATAACCATCCAGAAAGTGGCTTACATAAAAGAAAAATAGTGGCTAAGATAGTATCATTCAAACGTTTGTTAATAGTGGCTGACAGTCATAGTTACTTTTATATTTATAATATTAGTATGGATGACAGAACTATTTCATGACAATCTTTGTTCCAGAAAAAATCGCATGAATCAAAACTATACAAAGAACGCTTTATCTACGGACTAATGATACTTTTTGATGCCTTATGTCGGACTCATTTCTGTCAATTCATCTTTTTATGGGTGAGAAAACATCAAATAATTTCTCCCGTTCGGGGCGAAGCGAGAAAGAGTGTCAGACATTTATTGACTGAAACCCACCCGCATGCCTCGAGGCGGCCTTTGCGCTCCAGAGCTTTTTTATTTTATGAGAGATGGTAAATCATGTAATGACTTCTTTCGCTCTAAGTTGGAAAGAGAGAGCGTGTTAGAGTTTTATTGTCTAAAACCCATTTATGTTTCTTCAGTTGTCCTTTGCATTCTAGGACAACGGGTTTCCTTTTTAGAAATTCTCCATGACTTGCGTTCTAGGGCTGTGGTGACTCTTTCAACAATCCCGTAAATGTGCTTTTAATTTCGTGCGGATTTCTTCCCGCATGCGGAATTGATCCGCACGCGTAGCCCCCGCAAATGTCCTTTTCATACATGTATTCTTTGTAATGCGTGGAATACGCACGCGAGATGCGGGTCGCGATAATGGGCAGCAGCCCCGCATGCGGAGCAATTCCGCATGCGTGTTGAAATCCGCACGATATTAAAAACACCCTATTATAAATAGACGAACAACGCAGTAAAATACATATCGAAATAATCCTTCTCTTTTTTGCTATTACACGAATACTTTAATATTAAGAATACTACTGAAAATCTCGTCATAGACAAAGTCTATTACATAAGCAAGCCAAAAATCTTTACGCCTAAAGAGGTCACGAAGTCGGATGAACGCGGTTACCTTCACCCATTCAACGCGGTAGCTACGTAACATCTGCTTGCTAACCTTAAACCTGGTACAAAACGTACAGTCGTAGTGAAAATTGGTTCACCACCTTTTATTTTTTAGGTAGGGAATTCATCAAATTCCATCCACTTTAGCGAGAGTTTTTCAACTGTCTCATTAATTTGGAATTCTAGAAAGAATGGTCACTCGTACACTGAGGTCCTCGTTTTGATGCTAGTCTGGGTAGAGCGAGGTGTGACAGACTTTTGCTGACTAAAACCCACCGGTATTCCTTCAGTTGTCGTTTTGCGTTCCAGGACCACGGTAACTATTTCGAATAATCCTGCGGCTCTAGATATTCATCAGCTTTCTATATTTCTATTTGGTCGTTCTATCGTATCGGTCTATTTTTTCTTCTTGTATAACAGAATCTACTTTATTGATTGACCCCCGATTTCAGGATTAAAATTTTCAAGTTGAGTATTGTCTCTATTTAGCCAAAAAATCTGTCAGATTTTGGCATTCTTTTTTTTTAAAACGTTGCCCCAATCTATGTGGGTGCGTAAGCAAGTAACATGTAAAATTACACATACGATACACCCAAACCAGGAACAGTTTGATTTGAATAAGTAGTTCTTTAAAAAGTTTAAAATTCACTTTCGAAAATTCTTTACGTTTGTGTGCCTTAATTCGATTTAGAAATAGTACATTTTGATAAAAGTGCTGGTGACGCAGTGACAAATCTGCACGTGTATCAAACGATTTTTTTCAATACACTTACGAAGAAATGAATAAACGGGGGTTGACTGCCTAATCGCGGGGGTCGACGTGCGCCCAGCCTGATACGATAAATGTAATAAAATTGTGGCAGGGGAGAGCACGCGCTCTTTTCTGCACTAGTGCGGAAAACAGTCTATTACGTGCCTAAAAGCGGTGGGATATGAGCTTTTCGAGTGTGTTGAAAATCATTTTTCAGATATGTTTTGGTCTACTTTTTTTTTGCATCGATACTGTAGTGACTGAAAGGATTTCTATCTTTTCGTGTAAAAGTTAAGTTAAAAACAGGTGAACAACTGTACTAGACATTGATAAAAAGTATATAATATGCTATTATTCGATCAGTTCAGTAAAATAAAATTGAAAACTGACGTAAGTATGAACAACAGGACTGTACATTGTGTCCTATTGTAGCGGAGGTTTGGCGTTCACGATATTGCAGTACCGAAACCAGGCATGAATACTGAATACAAGATTGGGCTACCTAAAGTAACAATTCTGAGTGAATCGGTGTTTATGTTCGCGTAACACTGTAGAATTTAGTAGACTAGGTTTTTTTTTTTTGTTTAGGTGAGAAAATCATCTTCCCTACTGGGCCCCTACATTTGCAGACATCTCCCTGAGGCGCGCGTGGAACAATACGCACCGTCGACGACTTGGGCTTGGTCCGGACGGTTACCGGACGGTCGGACGGCGGGCCACCCATTGCCCGCCGTCCGCAAGCCCGCGCCTACGGTAACCGGAAATCGGGATCGGAATCCCGGCGGCGGTTGGGGCGTGAGGACCGTTGCCGTTGCCTCACGCGATCGGCCGCCTCCTTTGCTAGCATCACTGCTTCGCAGAAGGAGGCGACTGCCTGCCACTCCTCCTCGCTCCGGACCATGGCTTGTACCAAGGCTCGGCGCGAGAGATCGCCGCCGCCGATCGCCCCAGTAGACTAAGCTGTGCTTTTTATTATGGATATGCTCGCTTATGACCAGTATCTCACCTGGTGGTAAGCGATGAGGTGGTCGATAATGGAACACGCTTGTCTAGAAGTAATCTATTTACTCTTGACTGAAAGACCCTGGGCTGCAGCTATCAGGAAACACACGACTCCGGAACAAAATTCCGTTCGTTAGCTGTACGCCAATGAATGTGTTCAAAACGTTTTATGCGTATGGGTGAAATGTCCACCATGTAGGTACCGTTTGTTTCCAATTGTAAACTTAAAACTTGTAAAGTGTTCGTGAAGATCGATTTTGGAGTAAATTGTGTCGATTGGTCTATCACATTATTTCCATTCATTGCAAGTCCTGAAAGCCAGAATCAACTATTGCTAGGGCTTACTACCCTAGAAATACGTCGAGTCAATGAAGCTCGACGAATCAAGAGAAACGATTCAACTGTCTTGAGTCCTGCAAACAAAAAGACTGTCCGGAGGGGAAGAGAAAACTTAATTTCCAGGAATCTCTAGGAATCATTATTAAACAGGAGTCATAGTCAATGATAGGCCAATAGGTATAAAAGGAATTTAAGAACGGCCAACTCGAGGTATAATTTCATACAACCGCTCCTACGTGATTATGATGTTATTACACATCTTTCTCTAGATATTTTAGATACACAGCTATCTTGTGGATATTATCCAGGCTTCTATAAATATCAAAACATAAATTTGTGTAAAACTAATTTTAATAAAGACCTCTGGCTATTTTACGTTTATTTTGGCCTTCCATAATGATTCTGGAAGGATAATTTTTTTTCTGAAAAACATTTAAGGGTTTATATAAAACACGTATTTCCTGGAACAAGTTTTGTGAAATATTCGAGTAAGTCACGGAATTACCGAATGCCAACATAGTTTTCATGCGTTATATCTCTTTTTTTGCATTGCCGCTTCTTTCGAATCAAACATCGCGTTAGATTGTGTTAGATGAAGCAACAAGCTTTTGAACCATGCTCTACGTTGACGATTGCTTTACCACGAGACTTTTAAAATAGTGTGATACAGGTGGAGAAAGTTTGTCATTGCGAATAAGGCGGAATTCGCCCGAGCCACAGAAGAGGGTATTATGGAGCCGAGTACTGCAGTGACAAATTTCTTCATGTATCAAACGACGTTATTTCATACATTTACGAAGAAATAAATACAACGGGTGCTGACGTACGACTTATGGGGGTCGCTTAGCGCGCAGCCTGATACGATATATACAATACATTGTGGCGGTAGCGAGCCCGCGCACTTTTCCACACTCGAACGGAAAACAGCAAATTGTCAGAAAGCTGTAGGGATAACAGTGGGTTTTGGAGTAAGTGTATAGAAAAATAACTAATAGTACGATGATAACAGACAAACACGAACGAGACAGTTTATATGTCTCTGCGAGTGTTACACAACCTTCAGCTCAATGATGCTAATTTCGGTAAAGCCGAATATCCGTCCAGTTTTTGGGGAACCCGAAATCTGTTTTTTTGGTCGAAACCGAACCTTCCGCCCGACACTACTTATAGCAGGGTTGTATCTTTATCAAAATGCTGACTCACGCGAACTCAATCTGTCCCTAAATTATCTTCCGAGTGCGCCTGGCAGAAACGGACCATTAAAGTTTCAAGTTACGATGAGCTAATAGCGCTCATTCAAGACCTTTACTTTATTAATTTGTATAGGTTGCGTAACACTGATACGAAAACACGTATCCATGTTTCTGTTTTCAAAATAGTTGTCGACTGTCGCGTTGATCTAGACAGTGGTCACTAACATACTGAGGACCCAGAGTAGATAACAGAATCGGGCAGTGTTATTGAATTTTCCTCAAGTTCTAGGTGGAGCGAGCGCGAGTGTCAGTCTTTTACTAACTAACATCGTTCCTTTAGTTGCCCTTTGCGTTACACGCGCGCCTCAAAGAGATGTCAGCAAAATAGGGGGGTCCAGTAGGGCCGAATCCTGAAAGAGTTACCCGTAGGACGCAAAAGGTAACTGAAGAAACATAGGTGTAGTTTTACTCAGTAAAAGTCTGACACTAAGAGAGGCAGAAGTTATTTGATGAAGTCATAGGTAAAAAAAAACCATTTGGGTGCAACATGTTTTTTACTTCCATTCTATCCTGTCAACCGTTATGCCATCACTGACTCCCACACAATACATTTATGCTAGAACTACACTCGCACACGTGTGCCACAAGCGCCGATCTAGGCGCATCGGTCTCCATACATTTTATATGGAAACTAGACTTGTAGAGCTACACTTGATCCACGCCACGCGACGACGTTCTACGTACAAATCAGCCGTGTTACACGTGTGCGTCGGTCTAATGTGGTTCTAGCTTTATTCCCTCTATATCTCTCTACCCATTGATAGTACCACAAATAATTAACACACATTTACGCAGGGCAGGTAATGGACCGATCAAATCGTAATACAAAACCCAAAACATTACGTAATTTCATAGCTATTAGCCCAAATTTCCATTAACTTGTACGGCGATATCTAACCTTATCATCCAAATCGATTGAGCATCGTGCGCCTACCACTTAGGAAAAAATATAAAGATACGGGGATAGGGAGGTACCGTGAAAATAGGTTTTAAACCTTTGACCTTTTGAAAAAACCAATCACAATGTACCTAACGAAAATTCAGTTTTAAGACTATAGTACCTATTCTAAAACTAATCACATCACACTAATTTCATAAAGGCAAAACTTTACGAGTGTGTAGATGTGTTTGTACCGTTGTTTGTTACTTGGCCATGTCCTGAATAGCACATAGGAAACTTTTTTATCCCGGGAGTATGTTCGCTTGGGATAATTTTCTAATATAAGGGTCGCCGCATACGGGCCACCGGCCACGTCAAAACGCTGCCACCAGTTTATTTTCTGTAGGTTTCATACATTTTATATGGATTCACCGCACACGGTTGACGCCGGTGGCCGCCACGGCCACACGCTACAAATCACCGCTGCTCGCTTCTTGTGGCCCGAACCGGCCACTAAACGCAGTCACACGCCACTCGCGCATTTAAACCTTCGTCAGAGTCCATTATGATACTGCGCGTATGGGTTAAAAAAAGTAGCAACCACCGGCCACAAGTGGCTGTCGCGCGCTTCAGCTTCCTTTGTAGCCGCTTCTAGCTTCTCGTGGCGGTGTTTGTGGTTGTGGCATGTGGCCCATGTGCGGCGACACTAAAGCGGGCTAAGCCGCTGGCAGCGGCTAATAATTATTATTTATCTTCTTCTTTGTCCTCGCCTCTTTCCCTTACGCGGGGTCGGCTTTTTTAATCTTTCAGCGCCATTCACTTCGCTGTTAAGCATCGTCGCTTGTGAGGGCTATTGAATGTCCTTCCGGACATTTGTCATCCAGGTAATTAGCGATGTATCTCTCTCTCTGCTGTTTGTAGCCACGGAACTGCAATTTTTCATGATATGGTCATCGGTTCTGCGCCGATACGCACTTTGTCTTAGAGATTAAGTTCACCCACCCAACGTGACATGCGCATTTCGGTGGCGAGTTTTTGCTCCTGGGTATATGTCAAGGCCAACGTTTTGCCACCATAGAGTAGAGCAGGAATTACGCTGTTTTGTAGACCTTTGTTCTTGTACTCATAGGCACTTTTGGATCGTAGAAAACTCCTGTTAGTATACGCAACTTATTCCACCCAGACATCGTTCTGTTCAATGACGGCTGTTATTGATCAGTCTTCTGCGATTACTGATCCTAATAGTAAATCTATCTATATACCTAAATATGTATAGGAGAAACTGGCTGATTGATACCACATCAAGGCATAGCCCAAAACTACTGGGATTAGGAAAGTGACATTTCGCACAGGGCTTCTATGACGTAGGCGAGTGCTTACAAGAACATTTTGGATATCAACCTTTAGAATAAAGGGGGTGAAAAGGATGAATTTTGTTTGTATGTAAAATCTTATTCCGTATGCCAATATATTCGTACCTACTTAAAAATTACCTTATTCGTTGGCTCCTTCTAAATACGCAACGTATTTTGATGCGGTTTTTACTTATAGACAGAGCAGAGTTTATGTATATGAATTGAAAGCCAGGGCGGGTCACTAGGTCATAATAATCCATTCTACTATAACAGCACCATTAAGTAACCAGCATTCTACTTCTCCATTCAAAATATGAAATAAAAATTGTCCCAAGGGAACATACTTCCAGGATAAAAAGTATACATCCAAATCTGTTCAGCCGTTCGAGCGTGTAGAAGTAACAAACATACACACACATCATCATCATTTCAGCCGATATACGTCAACTGCTGGACATAGGCCTCCCCCAAATGTCGCCATAATGAACGGTCCTGTGCGTCTCGAACCCATCGGATTCCCAAGGTCATCGGTCCACCTTGTGGGGGACCTTCCAACACTGCGTCTTCCGGTACGTGGTCGGCACTGCAAAATCTTTCGGCCCCACGGACGTTCTGCGAGCAATGTGCCTTGCCCATTGCCACTTAAGCTTGGCGATTCTTCGTCCTAAGTCGGCAACCTTGGTTCTCCTGCGGATATATTCAACACAACATACAAACACACTCACAAACTTTTGTCTTTATAATATAAGTGTGACGTACAGCTTTATTAATGGAAACTTCACCATCCGGAGACATCCGAGCAACAGGAGCTCGCTCTTAATTATAAGCACTTTGCTTTGCCTCCGAAAATCGTAATTGTTCCCCAGGAGAGGGACTGAAGTAACTGGAACCTTTCTGAGCTTCGCTTGTTATTACTACACCAATCAAGCAGCTTTGTACACACCCAGCAAATTAATTACGTAATTCGAAGACCTATTTTTTCCGAGTTTTAAGCACTTTTTCAAGTTGTTTTAGGAGTAAGCGCTTGCTTAGCAGTTAGTCACACGTGATCAGGGGACAAGCTTTTTATTTAACCAGATTAAAAAAAAGGAGGAAGTTATCAATTCGATTGTATTTTCTTTTTTATATGTTTATTACCTCAGAACTCCCGTCGTTCAAGATTTGTTCCATTTTTTTTTCAAAATCCAGTTCTGATGATTGAATTCATAAGGAACTCCTCATATATTATAGGCAACCATATAGTGATTTTGGCGTTTTCATCGAGTACTCAAGCATCTACAGTCAAAAAATAACATTTGATGAAGTGAAAAAAGTAGAAACACTAAAACGATCAAACAATACCAGAAACACCGTTTTCCGAAATTAAAGGTATTTTGGCTGTTTTAGTTTTTATTTTTTATAGGAAGTCGGGATTTTTTTGTAAAAAGTTCATATCGTTCAAAGAATCAGCAATGTCATTCAACGTGGCAATGTTTCCCGCATTTTGGGCACTTTTCTGATTGACGCGATGCGGTCGATTTATTGGCTGCCGCATTTGTACTTTCTCGCCCCTCCTTTTTATCTGTATGTAGATAACACTTTGCTTGCGACTTCGTTTGCGAGAAAGCTTTCATAAAAACTTTAACAACCCTGAAACCATATTTTGAGGGTAGTGTTTTTTTTTATTTTGGTATAAACTGGTATTTGACTGTGATCCCACCTGATGGTAAGCAGTGATGCAATCGTTGATGGTGAGGCGCACTGAGACCGTTTATGAAAAGTAACAGAACTATTATTTTTTTCTTTTAATAATGTATCTTCTGTATGGTGTGTGTTTGTGGTCATCATCATCATCATCTTCCTGCCCTTGTCCTGTTTTATTTGGGGTCGGCACAACACGTTTTTTTCTTCCATTCTGTCCTGTCACGTCAAGCTATCACTAACTTCCTTTTCTTTCATATCACTTCTCACACAATCTATACATCTTTTCTTTGGCCTCCCTCTCCATCTCCATCCATCTACATGTAAATTCATAACTCTTTTAGCAACATGCGCTTCATCCCTGCTCTTCACATGTCTTGGTATGGTACCAAGATAAACGATTTCCTTTCAACTTTTCAGTCACTGGCGCCATTTTCAAACTAGGTGTGTGTACATGAATTATAAAATAAATAAACTGATAATGACAGTCTTTATTATTTATTTTGATCAGAATTTGTACCAAGTTTCAAGCTTATTTACCCTAAGTGATAGGAATCCTCAGTACAATCTTTAAACCCCTCTATATTTGTTAGTTTTAAAAATAAAACATAACCTTTATTGACTAGGTTACTATTTGTTGCGGAAACGTTTGAAGGCTCTAGAACGCATAAAGCAAGAACATAGGTTTTTTTTAGTTGGGAAGTCATCCAATGACTTCTCGCACTCTAGGGAGGAGCGCGAGAAGAAAAGAATCAGTAAAGGTCTGACACGCCCTTCCACCGATTTACCCTAGAGCGCGAGAAGTCATTTGATGACTTCCATCATCATCGTCATCAACTGGTTGCCCTCTTTTCTACGGTATTTTAATATGAGAGTACCCAATTGATGCTGCTGTCTGTCTGTACGTTTCAGGCAAAATAAAGATGTTTGAAATGGAATCCAAAACAGCAAAGCATCTATTGGTTTTGGTTTCATTCCAACATTTTCTGCAACACTAGATAAAGTTTGTGACAGGTCGGATACCTGTCACAAACTTTATCTAGTGTTGCAATTGTTATTAATGAGACAAGGAATATCTCGCTTGCAACTCGCTAATATTTTAAGTAAACTCTAGCTTTAGTCATCGGCTTCGTCCGCTTTAGGATATTTGGGTAGGTACTTTTTCTGTTTATTTTTAACCGACTTCAAAAACGAGGAGGTTCTATGTTCGGCTGAATGTATGTTTTTTTGTGTTAATCAACATTACTGTATTGTACTGCACAGTGCACATACACATATTTATATTCACACCACCAACTGTCTCGGTCGCGCGCCAGATCTCGATTGATAGATGTCAAATACATCTTGCCTCAGTGGCACTTGAAACAACCAATAAACCACAATTACTATAGCAAAAAGCATTTTTTTTCTAAGAACAGCATAAAAATTGGTTATTAAATGAAGCAGCAGGTGGGGACACTCTGTACACCCGTCACCTAATGGCAGTAATATCGCGTTTCAGTGTATTTTTTTTAAGTGGTTTCAAAAAAAACATTAAATGATTTCTTTTGTATGGGGTCGCGCGGGCGCCCGCTGAACGACGGACTACCTATTGCTCGCCATCCCCAAGCTCGCGCCTTCTTTAGCCGACACCTGCCACTTGGGATTTGGCACACGGGTAGATTATGTACTGGAATAGTACATGGGATACTTTTTATCTCAGGTTTATGTTCTCTTGGGACATTTCATATAAGTGATGTGCATGGAGTAGTTCAATATTACAGTTTTCAGTTTCAATGTAAACTGTAATACACGTCCATGTACAGTCAGGGATCAAAAGTGCAGTAGCACTCTACCAATGATACAAGTGTCTAAAATTTCTTTGTTGTAGAAGTTCAATAGTCCACAAATAGTTTGTTCAATACTTTAGATTCTATGCTACCAATAAAATGAGTCATGAACCATTGACCCTCTTCTACAAAGACATTTTAGCATTGGTGTTGGTCTAGTGGTTAGTGGCCTTGACTGCTATGCCGGAGGTCGTGGGTTCGATACAAACATTTGTCTTGGGTGGGAACCCAGGACAAATGTTTGTATGATGACCACAATTATTTGTTCTGTGTCTGGGTGTAATTTATCTATAATATGTATGTATTTAAAATATATAAGTACGTTTGTCAGTTGTCTATTACTCATAACACAAGCTCTGCTTAGTATGAGACTAGGTGGCGTTGTGTGATAGTTGTGGAATAACATTATTATTTTGTCCGTTCAGAATTGTTCATCATGGAATGGAGAGTGTGATGTACATTATACAAACACTAGACTGGCCGCTAGGTGGCGGGGGTAGTCGACCCTCAGTAGCCTCAGTTGTGAGCTAGCCACCGAGCGGGTCGGACGTGTCAACCTCTAGCTCCGGACATCGTAATAAATATAAAGTATAGTGTGTGTCCTAAAACATCACAGAGAGATTAAAAAATATCGAATTTAGTTACAATGTTTTTTTCATAATATGTTGTAAGTTTATAATCGGTCGAAATAATATTTATCAAGGTTCAATTTTGAATCTGCAAAAAATTCAGGAGGTGATGGTGATTCAGGCGGTGGTGTGGTGGATGTTAGTGATTCTCGACCCGAATCAACAATAAAATGAGAGGGTATTTTTTTTTTTTTAATTTATTCTACTTTCACACGGGCAAAGCCACTGGCAGAAGCTAGTATGATATATAACTAGGATTAACATCAGCCCTTGTAGCTTATCCATCCGCTGCTATATTACGACATTAATATGTCTGGGATAATCCTGAGATCCTCAAATAACAATTTCTGAGAAAGACGTTAAGAGTTTCACAGCAGATACGAAATAAGAGCTGCGTAGTTTGGTCTTATTACAGACGCTTTGAACTTTGTGAACGTTCATAAGTTTCCTAGTAAAATAGTGGTAAAGACGCGGATTTGACGGTGAGTAATTTATTTTGATGGATTGTTATCACTTCTAGGAATGATTTCCTTAATTTTAGTTTACAATAACTGTATACCATAGTCTGAAAACTGAATAAAGTACTTATTGATCATCATCATTTTCCTGCCCTTGTTCCGTGTTATTTGGGGTCGGTGCAACACGTTTTTTTCTTCCATTCTGCCCTGTCACTCGTCATGCTATCACTAAATAAAGTATTTATTGATATTTATCAAAGATGTTATTCGTTTTAAATGTCGATGATCTATGGAAAATACCATAGCTGAAAGTCTTTTACAGTAACTTTCATAAGATAAAGGTCAGCAAATTATACTTCACGTATAAATTGCATTAGAAAAATGCAATTATAATTATAATTCTGATATGATGAGCATTGGGCAGGTCAGGCAGGCAAGATGACTGTTTACAATTAAAGATTTGGTCGCCAATGCATGTCCGTCCACAATTCCTCGTCATGGACGAAGCATTGCACGAAGAGATTCTATACAATAATCTTTTATATTATATAAATTGTGTTATGACGTTCTAAGTCGATTGTTAAAGTTTTACAGGAAAAGTTTATTAAATATTCTTTTTAGTGCATTTAATTAACCTTTCGAATACCGTAATTAAAGACATAATAGAAAGACAATGAGAGAGCGAACGCGATTTAATGAAAAGCTTGTTTTAAAAAAAAGTTATTTTACTTTTAATTTAGTTTTAAGCTATTTCTGTTTTAACGCGCAATCGTATTCTCAGCAAGTCCTTTCATTTTATACCCGTATCATAGAAAAGCATAAAAAGTGTAGTCCACCATCTTTACCAGTCAGCCATATGTTTTATTCAATTTTATTAATTTTAATTCTTACTTTAACCAATTCAATATTATAATTTTTTTTGTACTAAGTACTTGTGTTACTGTTTTTTTTTTGAACTGTAATTTACGCACACAATGTAAATTATTTAATGAATAAATCAATCAATCAATATTGGGTTTAGAGTGACATCACTTTATTTTCCGAGTTATTCTCAGTAAGCCCTTTCATTTGATACCCATATTGTAGTAGTGCATTAAAAATAACTAGTTCGCCATCTTGGGTGTTCTGTGCAACAACATGCATTGTCATCCAAATTAAACATTTATACATAATTTCAGTTCAATCGATTGAAGATATCTGCTTCAAAATTGAGTTGCAAGATTCCACCCGAACAAACATAGTTAGATACATTAAAAGTTAAATAAAAGCTTGTAATATCGAATTTTGATGCTATGTTTTGTTCACGATTTGTCGAACGTTTATAATCGCTCGAGATATTTTACAATTAATAAACATTGTCCGTAATCCTGGGGTTTTTTTAAGGTGGGAATCATCTAATGACTTCTCCCGCTCCCTAAACTGTCGCTGCTGATACAAAATTGTATAACACTTCATTTTTTGTCTCATAAATGAGTAAATGTCCTGTACCGACGTACATTAGGACTTGTGTGTTACGTAACCCCCATCGGTTCTAAACACGAAACTCCATTTACGCATAACATATTTCCCTAAAACTCTCGTCACGTCATGGCTGGAGGCATTAGAACAGTCGCTAAGGAGAGCTGCCATTACTTCAAGTATCGCAAACTGCGACAATAGGCCGGGAAACACATTAGAATGAGGAGTGGGCATTAAACGTTGTGTAAGTATGCTCCTGGCCTATATTTGAACACGGATTTTTGTGGCTACAAATAAATGTACAGTAGTGAATTGAAAGGTTTTTTTGGAGCGACTATGCAATTAAAGTGCCCAAATGAAGTTTTAGAACAATGTGAGCCGAAAGGTTTTGAAGTAGCGACGAAGACGCAGCGTTGGAACACCTCCCACAAGGTAGACCTATGATCTGGTGAGGGTTGCGGGTATCCGATGGATGTGGGACGCACATGACCGTTCCTTGTGGTAAGAATTGGAGAAGGCCTATGTCCAACAGTGGACGTCTTTCGGCTGAAACGATGATGATGATAATGAATGAATATTATAATAGTCTAAGTGAACTTTGCTTTTTAGTTTGTTTAGACAGATTTTGACCTTATAAGTGATCTTGAGAAAGTTCAGGTGTGTACTCACAATCGGCACACTTATGTCTAATTAGTCGATGAATGAGCGCATCCCTACGTCTCACCGCGTCTCATCGCCCCCCACTAGCATTTTTGACAACCTTCAGACAGAAAAATTGCGCGCCTTTTCGTAACATTAAACTCTTCCGACTTTTAAAGTAGTGATCCAATGTTTTGCGACATAAAACTGTATTTATATTTTACAATACTTACCTATTTTAATATTTTAGAGATTTAAAAATTGTATTATTGTTTGTAATAATTAAACTTAAAAATTACTTATTTTAAGAATACTTTACTTTCACTAGTAGCATGCTACTTTATTGATATTGAGTGATATAGGCTTTATACTTTCTGCTTTTACTCGGGCGAAGTCGATGGCAGAAGCTAGTGACGAGATGAATATAATATGTAAGGTATGTAGGAGGTGGCGTAGGAAAAAGGTGTCTTTTATTTATGTGTTTGTTGCTTAATAAATAACGCTACATCCTTAGAATACATAACAATCTTTAGAATATTTTGATACTTGTACTCCTCTCGCGTATTTTGTTATAATGTACTTTATTATAATATGCTTGAGTTTGAGTTTACCATCGTGAGTGCCCATACACCTGCACTCTGGAGGATTTGATGAGTGCTACCGATGCTGCTATTAATGTAGCCACCTATTGGGCCCAAACAGTTTGACGAATTTATCATCGAATCGAAAAGAAGAAGAAGAAGATTATATGCTTGCTCTGGCATGCGAAAAGTGTGTGGAACCAAGCTTCATTTCAGCTTGGCAGCAGTGTCCTTTACTCATATTATGGCAATTTTGTAATGAAAGAATATTTGAGCCAGATTCATTGCACACTAGAAACCAGAACGATACTACCTTTCGAATACCATAATTAGAGACACATTAGAAAGACAATGAGAGAACGAACGCCGGCGTTCGCTTGGAGTTTAATTAATTAAAGGATGTGCGTTTACTATATTACATGTTGTATAAGACGATAAAAATCTTACCTTTTGGAAACAATGCATATCGCGAACTGTGAATTCCTTGTAACCACCACCGAATTCTGGTTTCAGCTGCTTCGGAAGATGCATCTCTTCGGCAGTTTGGAGAAGGCTGTAGGAAAAAATTATCCATTAATTCTATATATCAGTCAGGTAACAGGTACCTAAGTAATCTTCAAATATATTCATTCCCACTAACGTTACCTTTTTTAATATGAGGAGGGGGGGCTTCAAAAGACGTCTGAACTCTTAAAAAACATCAAAAAGTGGGTTTAAAACTAGTAGGGATTTTAAACTCGCCTAAACCACCCCTGACCCCCTTTTGTACAACGCCTGTTAGTGTTCAACTCTGGAACTGTAAAGAGTTCTCCCTTTTTTCACGTGGGAAATGACTTCTCATTTGAAGATTTCGATTTATAACCCAGTATTGTTAACAGGTTTGCTGACACAATAATTGGCTGGAAATAGGGTTTGAGATTTGTTCTAGGAAACTGGCATAAAAACAGTAGAGGAGAGACTAAAATGGGGTCTAATAAAATCTAATGTATCGAATTATTGATATCTTGACGGCATGGTTGGCGCAGTGGTTAAGCGATCGGCTGCGGTGCTGCGTGTCGCGGGTTGGATTCCTGCACGGAACAAATATTTGTATGGCCTACAGATAGTAGTTCCGGGTTTGAGTAATTCCTAATGTGGGCTACCAAAAAAACTATCATTGGATGGATCTCTTTACGCGTATATTATATTTAACTGTTAATTTAAATAAATGTATATTGTATAGATCAGTAACTAAAAAAGAAATCAAATATTTTTATTTCACATAGGCCTACATTTAAGACCTGGCCTACATTTAAGGCACAAGGCAAATTAGTCGTTTCCTATGGAGAAGAACCGACAAGAAACAACTTAGTTACTCTTTATTTACACATGGTTTCTCCATATTACAGTATAAATAGATATTATGTAAGGACAGTATGTCCTGTACCAAAGTACATTAGGACTTGTGTGTTACGTAACGGTAATCGGTATTTTTTATTGTGCTTTTGGGTAAAAATTGACTGGTGTCAATTTTTACCCAAAAGCACAATAAAAAATCATAACTAATAATAACCACCATTACACTTTGTTACTTTTTTACTTTACGTTGTGTACTTTTTGGTTATAAACCATTATTCAATTTAAAACAGGTCTTATAAAATGACATAATCACAACATGAACACGGACAGGTGATTCATAGGTGACTTCATAATAATAACATTTTCGTTTATCAAATGTATAGTTGAACTAGTCTGAATAGAACTTAATGGACACGCCCATATTACCTACCGAAATGGCCAAAATGAAGGGATTTTCAACGGTAGCCAAACTAAACTCAAATTCAAATTTTCTTCAAGTTTTTTGCTGGTCAGTGTCAAGTTGTATGTTGATTAAAGTATGATTGGAGAGCATATTTAATACGTATTCCTCTTCTTTTCGAATCGACGGTAAACTCGTTAAACTATTTGGGCCCATTTAAGTAGGTGGCTACGTTAACATCAGCATCGGTGGCGCTCATCAAATCCTCCAAAGTGTAGGTATAAAGGCACTTGGGGCATTCGAATATGTGGCTCATGTTTTGAACAAGAGCATTGCACTGACATTGAGTAAACCCCGGCTCTATATAATAAAACTCCATTTTGCCAAGTTGTGTTTGCAGCGGTCTACCTGGGTAGACGGCTGCAAACACACCTTGGCGTCTACCGGATTAGGGCTTTCCTTAAAGGCCACTGCAAATCGCGCCCAAGCGAGAGATGTTCTTGGGATTTCAAGAAGTCGGATATTGGTAGGTGATGTTCTCCCCTAAGCTTTATTATTTCTTTATTTAATGGCTAATTCATTAAAAAGTCATTCAATTCAATAGAGTAGATTAACTGGGAGGGTTGTATTGATATTAATATAATCCCGTAAAGCCGTATTTGTTACGGCCGCAAATCATACTTACATACGAACATAGAACCTGATACTGAACTGCAAAAAACGTAAGAAAACGACGCGACGTGATGTCTCTTATTTATTTAAGGATCACCTACTAGTGTTACAAAATAAAACCTTAGAAATAAATAAAATTGGTACACCTAACCTAGTCCTATAATGCACATTCAATTATAGGCAACAACAGCTTATGCATAACCGAGTAAACATGGCTCTAAATAATTATGTAAATATAATAAAATGACAAGTAATAAACTCCTAAACTATTGTTATCCTTTTTTTATGGCTGTTGATTCTCCTATAATTAAATTTTAACATCACAGGCTTACCATGTTTGTAGTATTCACCTCGAGCTTTAGATTTAAGAAGAAGTGGAACATTGGTGACCCAGTGGAAACAGCACCGACTTACGAGTTGTAGGTCGAAGTTCAAACTCAGCTAGGTACATTATTTTGTGTAATTTATTTAATCACCACTGCTCTTAAAACGGTGAAGGAAAACTTATTGAGGAAACCGCCCTGTTCTAGAACCAAAAATTCGAAGACATACGACATCCATCAACCCGCCGCTAGGCCCGCGTGGTGGATTACGGCCCATTTCCTTTCCTAGAGAGGAGGCCTGAGTCCCAGTATTGGGAACATTATAAGGCTGATTAGATTTAAGACATTTTTATTGCCTTAACTGTTACAATTGTAAGTATTTGTACTAGTTAAAAGTTTTGTAGCCACTTCGTTTCGGCCTTGCGACATTCAGAGGACTTTTTTGTGGCGACGCAGTGTTTATTTTTGAAGTTTGCTGCCAGAATATTTTATTTATTAGTACACTAAGTTTACTTTCCAAGCGCTATTTTAGTTTTTATTGCGTTCCGAGTTGGTAATGCTTTAAAATTTCTGACTTCTGTGATTTACCTTTGCGCATTCATAACCGATATGAATCACTAACTTCTAATAGCCCTAGTATATGGTTATTTTCTAATGTATTATTTATTAATTTGACCGTAATTTATTGTAGCTTTTTTATTTAACAATTTTTTTATTGGTTTGAAAAGATTTCTCTTTTACTTTTATTTGTAATACTACTAATGGTTTGACATCTTTTCTTTTTATTTGTAATATTTTTATTGACTTGATATATTTTATTTTTATTGGTTTGACATTGTTTTAATGATGTATCGTATTTTATTTTTTTATTTTAATTTATTACTTATAAAAAATTGAGTTGTAAGAATTCTTTCTTACCAATAAAATACTATAACTATAGTTCACACCAATTCTAAAACTACTAAGTTCTGAATCCTTTTATCACACGTAAATCTGACTTCTCGAACTGGTGTTTAAGGTGTCAGTTTTGTATTTTTCTTATTTCTCACTCACACATCGTCATCAGCAGTGATGTAGAAGGCGGAGCATTGTGACGACGCGTGTTGACGAACGCACACACGTAAGCGTGGTCTACTTCCGCGTAGTTTCTGCAGCAGCCATAGCAGCATGCTGTCTGGGAGACCTGTGAAAAAATTGTATATTAAAAAAAGAATACCAGCCAGTAACTGTCCCATGACAGGCTCTTCTCATACAGAGAAGGCATGCTGACTGACTACACGAAAAAATCGTACAGCGCCCTTCGTGTCCAGGACCTGTACCATGACGTTTAAAGTAAGATTGTTTCATTCTTATTTCCAGTGTGGGTAAGAGATGGCGCTAGACAACCTGTATCTTACCCACACTGTCTCTTACCCACACTGAAATAAGAATGAAACAATCTCGCTTTGAACGTAATGGTAACCTCTCAGTTCTACATCGATTTCGAGATGATGTTGGTGTTCTCCCGCTAATGCAGCGCGTCAGTAATGTTTACGGAAGCGCGCGTGGATTGATTCCACACTTCCATTAGCAAAAGAGGCACGTCGTTGGTGAATCGTGTGCGGGGGAGCGCTAACAGCTTGCTGGCCGCTCTCACGGAGAGACTTGATTAATCTACTGTGACATAGCAAACAATCCTCACTGGAATTAGATTTTGATTTAATATAGTGTCATAGTAGATAATTGTGATTCTAAATCGTATTGATCCAGCTCGCTCAGATTCCAGCTCATCACCAAGCTACCTTTAAAGGTAAGCTGGCGATTTCAGACAGTGTGAGTCATTAGGTTCACCAAACGTACTGTTTTTTTTCTTTTTTTTTAATTTTTCTGTATGTGTGAGGTACGAATAAACGTTTTTTCTTTCTTTCTTTCAAACGAAAAACTGATAGTAAAGCGACTTCAAATCATTCTAGTGTTCGAGATGACCGCTGGCTGGCAACGTAGACCATTATCCCGTAGATTCCGGCTCTATGACACTTTATGAATAAGGAAGCGTCCTGACCACTTCGACTAACGAACTGAATTTTAACCCAGTCAAACATCGAAGTCTATCCATTTTGGACGGATTGGTCGTTCAGTTAATTGGATTGGCAAGGGAGTTATCGTTCCATGTCTACTTATAAGATGGCTTTTTAATCAGCTTCATCTTGACATTATTTCTCTGAGTTACAATTATAGAATTTTTCAAACCAAAAATTACGAAAGCCCTCTTTGTTAAGGTCCAAGAGAAGATGACAGATCTGATGTTGATAAAATGAGAAATAGAAAATGTCCATACCATTCGGTTTAACAAAACACAGGTATTCAAGAAGATGAGAGCAATGGTGGATTACCCATTTAGCAAAAGCTACAGGCCCGCGCGGGGCTGTAAATATGGCTGATTTCTTTAGATGTGTCAGTCAATTTACTTCACACTTTCCTCCAAGTGAATGTTTACAGAATAGAAGATTTCTTAGAATTCCCCCAAATATCCTACTTTTCACGCAATTGATCACAAAATCTACGGGGTTATTGGTGTCCATTGTAATTTTCACATAGATACACAAAATATGTAGTTCAATAAGTGACCTAAAAGCCGAGGCTTCACTGGCGTGAAAGTTGGAATTTCTCCCTAGAAAATGTACGACCTTCATAAATAGAATAATATTTGACGTCCTTCTTCAGGGTCCTTGTCTACCTTTACATAAAAACTTATCGACTCAGAATAAGACTAACGATCCTGAGTCCAAATCAAATATAAATACAGTTTTAAACCAGGGCTATCAAACGAGGTCAAACTATTGAAGTTTGATCACGTTTCCACCACTGGAGGGTCCAGAATCTTGTACTGGATCCATGGTATTCGTTTGTGCGTCGATGTCAAAGACACTCTGTATACAAACTTTCGCCTCAATATTGGTGTGATTTTCACGGAAACGTAAGGTAGTTTATATTCTTGCGTGCTCAGAAAAATCTTTCTTTTTTCTTGATTCGATTTGTTGGCGAGTCTCCAGCGTCCGCTTTATATAAAGGGTAGGGTCGAGCGCTCATTAACAAGTTCACGATCAGTTCGTTCATCTGTAATACTGCGAGATTCCTTTAAGGGAACCCGCTTTGGCAATAAGCCATTAGTTATCTGAGGAGTAACGATTACCTTGATTATGCCGTACACAGGGCAAGTAATCGCGATTACTTGCCCTGTGTACGGCAAGTAATCGCGATTTGATGTCTGTGGTGGAAATTATTGTCATTCGAACGAACTAATGATCCACAAAATTCCACGATATATTTCACAATGCTCCGCTTGTGGCGAGGCAATTCTTTAATTGCCTCGCCACAAGCGGAGGATGATTTTATGATTGAAAGACGACGACCTTCAGTAATGAGGAACACAACGCAAGGAGGAGGATCTGAAGTCAAAACACATTTTAATTAATGGTGTGCCAAGTCAATCACTGCTATTTGACAGTAGGGTAGCTAGTCTTAAATTTTTTGACACGGGGCCCCTTGGGGACGGGCCCCGTATCAAAAAATATTAAAGTATTTTTTTTTTTTTTTTGTAGGCCTTACAAGCAATGCTCTAGGTGAAATAAAAAACAGTGAGACGGAGCTGCAATAGGCCACGATGGAGATGACCAAACTAACCGGATAGGTTACGTCAACATTAACTTGAAAATTTACATGTCCACGAAAAATGGATGAAGTGATTTTGTACTTGTACGAAATCGAAAATAGGATTACTCTGCCGAATCTCGCATAAGTCGGGGCCCCTG
Organism: Mythimna pallens; assembly: GCA_961205895.1. Classification (NCBI taxonomy): domain Eukaryota; kingdom Metazoa; phylum Arthropoda; class Insecta; order Lepidoptera; family Noctuidae; genus Mythimna; species Mythimna pallens. Next base: position 12,870,364 of record OY540848.1, read on the forward strand.
TAGCGCAGAGACCCAGTACCATTGATACGACTTTTTTTCAGGTGGGAAATCATCCATTACTTCTCCCGTACTTGAGTGGAGCGAGAGGGCATGTCAGATTTTTTACTGACTAAAACCCACTCCGTTTCCTTCTTTGCCTTCGTTCCAGGGTTCTCTTTCGTAAAACCCATGGCCCCAGTAGGCTTGCTGACACCTCTTTGAGGCACGCGTGAATCACTACGCGCCGTCGACGACTGGAACTCGGTACGGACGGTCGCCGGCCCGCAAACCTACGCCTGCGATCATTGATATGGTTACAACGACGTTAGCTACGCCCCTGCTGACCTAATAGTTTTGCAATAATTTAGGCAACGTATTTAGTTAAAATCCGGAAAACGACACAACACTTATTCGCCCCACAAATTAAAAACTAAGCGTAGGCAGCGGATATAGGCCGTTCTAAATGAACCATTAACGCCTCTAATAAAGGCAACCTTTCCACCTTTAGATTCAAAAGGCCTGACGTAAAAATTGTATGAACGAAGTTAGCTTTCGAAGTGAATAAAACGGTAGCAGTTAACACGAACGTTTATACCCAGAATAGCGCATATCACACAAAATATAAAGGCTTGCTGGCGTTAGGCCAAAAGTCTTATACTGAAAAGGAGAATATTCCAGCCAACTTGGTATCTAAGCTAACATTTGTAGCAAAGATGAAATGAAGGCATTTCTGGACGCGTTTCAAAGCAAACAACGCGTAGAGGAAATGGTTATAAAGCTATTAAACTTAAATTTCGTATTGGCCAATGTTATTCGCTTATTCTGCTTTTCATTTTGCATTAGATAAATGAGTATTATCAAAACAAGAAAGACTAATAAGTAGGCTTGACATTTCTGATAGCATTCCCGTCAAACGCTGGGTACAAAATGTATGGCAATGTGCCAAACCTGTCAAGTTACTTGTTACGTGACTTCTTCCTAGATAATGTTATTGCATAAAAATTCGAAGATATGTGGCATACACCAACCCGAATTGGACCCGCGTGGTTGATTACGACCCATTCACTCTCCTATAGAGGAGGCCCCAGTCCCAGCAGTAGGAATAATATAAGGCTGCTTATGCTATTCTGCAGTTACTAGGCATCTTTACCTGAATATGCGTATTGGCTTACGGTGAGTCGTCGCCAGTTTTTTCATCCATTTATAATTTTGGTGTCTATCTATAAAGGCTCAAGGCAACATTAGCCTGACCGCCCCGAACGCTCTGGGAGGGCAGATGAAAATAGATATTTAATTAAATTACAGTCAAGTTGTTTCCACCGGCTTTAATCACTTCATATGGGTCGATCTATCCACCGCACCGATACGATACTTGATAAGTCAAGAAGACGGTTTTCTAAGGGTTTGGGAAGTATAATTTGATCTTCACAATAGGCCTCATTAGAAAGCTTAAAGTCACCCAAAGCGAGAGGCTATGCTCGGAGTTTTCTTGCGTGGTCAAATCAAAAATGAAGATATGACAGTAAACCAATTTTCCCGTCCGAAGAATCGAGCGGGCAGGACACACGGGATGACGCAGCGTTAGATAAGAGTACCACAAAGATGACCAGGTGAAGGTCGCGGGAATTCAATGGATGTGAGACTATGAGGGGCACAAAAGCGGTGGTGATATGGCGACACTTGGGAGAGGCATATGTAAAGCAAAGGCCTTTTAACTGTATCTTGTATAAAGAATATTTTTTTGTTTTGAAGTTCTGATTGATCATCTCTGGCTGCGATGGGATACACTTTATTATATCGAAAATTGTAAGATTCCTGAAAAACAGATCACTAAGCGCAACCGCGACAACCATGGTAAAATCTAAGACTAATAATTAGGATCAAAGAAAGATAAGTCATTTTTGTGGGATTGCTAGAAAAAATTGCCGTGACCTTGGAACATAAAGGGCAACTGAAGGAAAACAGGCGAGTTTTAGTCAGTAAAAGTCTGACACGCCCTCTCACTCCACACAGAGCGGGGAAAGCTCAGGAAAAAATGACACGTCATTTGTGCGGTAAGTATACCTACAGTAAGTAAAAGGTTGTCGTCTGTGATCATCTCAGAACTTGGATTATAGGATTATCATGCCAAAATGACAATGACCGAAAATAGTACTTACAATAACAATAGAAACTCGCAGTGGTAGCACTATAGTAGGTACCATACACGGAATAAAGAAAAGTTGTTCTGTGGTACCATTGTCGTGTCCTAGATCAAATAGGCATTATTATAGTGTCCGACCAAATGTTCGGTTTCGAAAAATATTCCATTGTAATAATACAATGGATTATTTTTGTATAATATTATATACAATTCAACAATTACCAATAGAAAGAAATCTTTTTCTGAAAATAGCATCAACATTAGATAATAATAAATTAAGCAGCAACTAGTATTTTATAAATATTAGGATGAGAAAAAGTGGGGTCGTGGTGGTAACATCTCGCTACATCTACCTCTATTTATCCTCTATCTTGCTACCTCTTTTGTACCACATGTAGGTAACATAATGGCGGTGACGTCTCATGTCAGTTCGTGCATCCTTTTTCTGTTGCTTGACATTTATCCCTTCCATCAGATGTGAAAAGTTCCTATACTAAGGTTACTTTGTCGAATAGCCTATTTGCAGGTAGTCTAGTCGAAGTATTATTAGCCGTTTGTGACTATGCTAAGTACATAGTTTACTTTTGCGAATTGTAAAAGCACAAGTCAATAATTTCACATTTTACCTTTCACCTCCACAATACGTTTCCAAGTTAAATATGTACTTAATTTTAATAAATTCATGGAGGTACGCCGCAGAACCGATTACCGTATCAATTCGTACGGTTGGAGAATTAATTCAATGTAGTTTCGCAATGGAAGCAGTAAAGACTCTGCTTTATAAGTTTAGTCATACACGTTGTATGACAGCTTTGTATATGAGGGCTTATTTTAAGTACCAACCTACATAGCTTTACGAGGATTAGGTTGTATAGCGAAATATTTCGGAGCTGCGCGACTTTAAGTCTAATACACACAGATACATTAGTACTTATTAGCTGTGAGTTATAGGCTAAATTACTCTTGACTGCTAAATATTATTTTTGGAAGTAGAGAAACGAAAGAAGAATAAAGAAGGCTCGCAATTCGAAGCGTTTTAAGGATTGGAACGGACGAAGATTATCTGGATTATATTTCGTGAGTTAAGTGCAGTGTAAGTCTTCCGAAAGGCGAAATACGAAGTGGTCCTTTTCGGGAACTGGGACCCACTTAACGCCCGTCAATCCTCAAGGTACTTATTACTTTAGTCTTCCCGAGTTGGTCGTATTCGCTATGCTTGACCGTACCGTTTACTAAACAAAGAAAAGTTTATTTCTTTTTCTGAGTGGGTCAAAGAGGTCAAGTTAAACCTGTTTGAATTATTTTATCGTGCTTATAAGCCATCCAATAAGTTCAGAAATAAATAGACAAGGATTATAAAACAGGTCACGCTTGTAAAAGTAATTTTATTTCTACAAATAACTAAGACTAAATAAAGTCTACCGTTTAGCGACTTAATAAGCGCTAAACGGTAAAAATTGCGCTTTTACGTGTTTGGTTTACAGCGTTCTAAGTTTAGATTTTAGATTACCTAATCGAAACGCCTACTCATGTGTAAAGCTATTGAGGAACAGATTTCAAGGCCACGCCAAATGTTTCGAAGATCGATGATCGGCCTTTGAAATTGCATGCTGGGCGATACCTTCGTTATGCTCGAACGAATAAATCAAATGTGAGTTTTCTGTATAGAAATAGGAGTACTATAGCAGTAAAGTCTTGCCAAGTTAGATCGTTACTCTAGCAAGAAGATTCATTAATAAATGTCAGCGTGACTTGATTGATTGGAATTTTAGTGGTCGAAGTAATAGACGGAATCCATTCACAGGATCGCAAGGTTCTCGTTTAATCGGTTCGAATTCATTTTGAGCAAATTGGTTTACTGAAAAATCACAGAAGAATCTGTGTCGAACTTTTACACTTTCTATACCAGTATAATATTAACTAAAAACTAGAGAGTAGATATATAAGAGTGATATTAGGTATTAGGTAAAATTATTTGTTTATTTGTAGGATGTTTGATGTCTAGAAGTAGATAGCGATAGTAAGCTGCACTCTCTCTTAACCAACTAAGAAAATTCATCATGTTTTGTAGGATAGGCTACGGCAGTGGAGTAACCAGCAAAAGCTAGTGTTTAACCGAAGATCGATCCGAACAAATTTATTTCTGGCGCCACTCTTTAAGCAATACCTGCTGAGATAATCCAAATTATATCTCTGCTTGAATGGCATAAGTAATACCTACATATCCCTCGGTTTCCATAACATGCGGCTGTTTCTATATACTTTAATATTTATGTACTTATTGTCTATGCTTAAATAGTGCACCACGGACTGCTTACGTACCTATTCTCTTTCTCTATCAAATCTATCCAAAGGTTGTATATAAAAATCACATTCGTGATAGACCGCCCATTCGTCTTAAGCTCCTAATGAAATTGATGGTGTACAATAACTATGTCTATCTATCTCATCAGCATTAGACGACATTTCAGTATTAGTTCACGTATATACTTAATACACTTACGCCAATCCTAAACACAGACAGAAGTCAAGTAATTGGGCTCAGCAACTATACAATGTACTGGCAACATCCCAACATGCTAATACAGACCATATATCAATAGTTATAACAATGCTAGCTGAGTATGTGTGCGTAAGGGTCGGTCAAGTCATGTCGAAGTACATTAGGTCGGGTAAATGTACGCTCAGAGTCCATATTTACATTTTTATTGTAATTTTATTAGCAGGAAAACGTCTGATGTTGCTTTTACTCTTTGGAATAAAAACCGATGTTTCGCTATCGCTTTATTATACTGCAAAGTTTTAATGAGATACTATAGCTAATTTACTAATATTCATTGTGATTACTGCTAGTGTCAATTGAATAATACGAGGTTATTTTGTACTACTCTGCGCTACCGTTAAACAGGGTTTTTAAACACCCTTTTTAAAAATCTTGAGTTCTTCTTAGTTGCCATCTTGGATCCTAACTTTCGCCTCATTTTACGTTACAGTAGTATATCGACGGCGAAGTGACAAGAACTCCTAACTGTCGAAGTCAAAAATTAATGTCTTAAAAACGTTAGGAGGTAATACTAAAAATTGACGTGTTGGTTTAGTTAGGAAGTGTTTCCACAATTTAAGGTGCAGTTGCAACTAAATATTCACTTCAGAGATTTAACAAAAACATGAGGAAACACACATTTGAATTAAAAGCGCTAAAAAGTAATTTTCTCGAAAAATTTTAGTACGTAATGTATAAAGCATACGAAGAATATATTTAAAATATATTATTCATTTTAAGTTACAGTAGCTTATATACATTTAAATCTAATAACAACGAAATTAAAACTAACTTACAAAATAAAAATAAAAGCCCTAAAGTACTAAAAAAAAAGCAATTTAAAGTACGGCGTCGAAAAACTCCTCCACATCGCTGTCGACTGGTAATGTACCCAAAAGACTGGCGGCATTGCCACGCTGAATGGCAATGCTTATCCTTTGTCCGAAGTAAAAGCCAGCCCTTGGGTCACGCGAAGTGTCAACAAGGCGTTTTGAAAGTTCTTTAAATAATTTGTGAGCACTCGGACCCCACGATCCGAGAGTTTCAACCCCAAACGGCTCGAAAATATAACTACCAACAAGGTTATTATATTTCCGCCGCTTGAGGTTCTCTGCAGCCGCTGCGGCAGCACCGGCACAGCACGACGAGCTAGGAAGATGAGATGGCGCAAGAGTATCGACACAAGTAGCGTCCCACACTAAAGGCCTACCCATCTTCCATGGAAATAAAGACATACCGTCCGGTCTTTTGCCATCGTCGCGTGCCAGGCCATGAGGTTCCAATACGGCCGGAACGCCGACGGTGACAAGAGCACGTCGGATGATGTCGTTGATATTCGCGTGTCGTGCTATGCGGCCCGCACTTCGGCTGCATGACAGACCGTGATGTCCGAGGCTGTTGACAACTTCGCCACAGTGGCAGCGATGAGGAGAGCAACAAGGAGCGCCAAGACGAAGGGAAGCAGCGAGGCGGAAGGTAGTATCGTCGAACAAGGTGCCTATGTTCGACGACGGTAATGCATGAAGCCAGAGACCCGACTCCCACTCCCTCACAGCTAGCAGGCGTGCACGCTCTGCAGTAGTCACAGATGTTGCCAACAGATTCTCTTGAACTACTTGGCATAGCGGCTCATCCCACCGTCTTTGGGAAGAAAGGTTGTCGGGCTGTTTGGAATTCGGGCAAGCGAGTCTCCAAGCGTCTATAGCCTCGGTAAAGCACGGCACATCAAAATCAATCAGTGAGGAAGATAGGATATTCCTGATTAATTTTTCAGTGCCGTGAACCGAGGATATAAAAGCTGGTAAACTGATACTGCTAATTTTACGGATTCCGAGGCCTCCCATACGGATCGGAAGGGTAGCTTGAGCCCAAGCTCGATCGTCCATGGCCACATTTAAAATTGATGAAAGAGTATGTCGGATAATTTGGTCCATTTTTTCCAAAAGATGGGTATGTTTCCACAAATGAGAAGCACGGAGGAAATATGTTAATTTAGGGCCGAAACAGCAAAAACGAATTAAGGTGATGGCCGAATGGATGTTAATTTTGAGCAATCTTTCCGAAACCTCATTAAAATTTTGAATTTTTTCCTCAACAAAATTGGGAAAAGAATCCTCGAAGATAGGAGACCCAAGCAGACGAAGAGAGCTTTTTTCAATAATTTTGATTTCTGGGGCTATTGTGTTAAATTTGGAAAGAGTCAGTTGTCTGTCAGTACTGTCAGATAAGAATAACTCACATTTAGAAAAGTTGAGGTCAAGGCCTATTGAGTGGAGTTGATTTTTTAGGAAATGTAGGTCATTTAAAACTGTGTCTGTATCGCCTCCTAGGGTTCCGTCGTCGAGGTACCAAACGTTGAATTTGGAATTTAACTGTCGAATAATTGGGTGAATGGCTAAACTGAAGATCACTGGCCCGAGGGGATCACCTTGCTGACAGCCAACAGCGGATTCCAAAAGGTGGTCCCGATATATATTTAAAGTACGTAATGTTCTTTTTTATATTTTTGAATAACATTGCGAAAGTTATAAAAAAAATTAACCAGTTGTTAATAATTATTTTCTATGGCTTTATAATATTTTTTTACTTATTTAGAGACATTTTATAAGCTGGTCGACTATAACCCCTATAGGAGCTACCCAAAGGAAAAAGGTTTTTGAAGATTTTGATCCATAACTTTTTAAGCGTATCAATGACTATGCCACATTACAGCTTTTTATACCAACAGTTTCTGGATTAAAACACGGAAAAACGAACAGACCGATGGACTTGGAGAAACTATAAAGGAACCCTGCTGTTTTACTACGGAACCCTAAAAACGATAGCATAATGTATGTAGGTCATACAAAATTCGTAAAAACATTGCTTTAATAGTGTAGATTAAGGCTTAGCCTAGAACATGAATTAATAATATTCCCTATTTTACAGTCAATGGAAAATTTTGAGACACAGTGTAAAATCTCAATGTTTCTCTGATTTTCCAGCTCACCCCTCAATTTCACTAACTTTTACTGCCCAACTTGAGCTTCCTTGATATGTTCCGGACTATCCCTAATTCTCCAGAAAGTGGACACCTTGTTACTTACATCATTTTGAACTGCTGAGTACCATTTCGCAACTACAGACTTCACACTAATCACTTTTTTTTAAGGTGAGAAATCATCCAATGACCTCCCGGGTGGAGCGGGCGTATTCGATTTTTACTGACTAAAACCACACCTGTGTCCTTCAGTTGCCCTTTTCGTTCTAGGACCACGGGTTTCCTTTTCAGAAATCCACGCGGCCCTTGCGGGCATGGGTCCTGCTGGGCTCCTATGGTTTGCTGATATCTCTTTGAGAAACGCGTGGAACACTACACGCTATCGATGACTATGGCTCAATCCGAACGATTACAGTACGGCCGGACGGTGAACTACAGATTGCTCGTCGTCTACAAGCTTGTGCCAGCTGGAGCCTAAGGATTTCCATTCTCTTTTCATGGGTGCAGCCGTTTCTTTCGCTAGCATTACTGCTTCGCAGAGGGAGGCGACCGCCTGCCATTCCCCCTTGCTCCGAATCATGGCCTGATCGAGATCGAGATCGCGAGAGGTCGCTACCACCGATCGCCTCCGATACATATTTGCCATTACACGCGATGGTTATGTTGAAATTCATAGGTACTATATTGCGGAACGTGTCGCATAAAACAGATCGTAATTCCACGCTTGTATGCGACTGACAATAGCTTAATATTATCTGATATTCAGAAACAAAATGTTCTCTTGATAATTGGAAACCAGAACATGTACAATTATTGTACAGTAAGCATGAAAAGTAGGTTAATATTTTTGTTAATTTTTGAGCTTCGGCTTGCTAAAAATATTCATAGTAGTAAGGGCGGAATTCACCAATAAAACTAATCGCGTTTAGCCGCTGTCACTAGTGTCACTTGTAAAAATACAACAAAAGAAAAATAGTGTATTGATAGCGGTTAAAATATGCAATTGTACATGAACTCTCAATGATTTGATATTTTTCATATTATTTATTATTTTATAATTTCAATGTATAATTATCTATTTTATAATAATAAATAACTTTTTTTTTCTGTTTGAAGTATCTGTTATTTGTATATTGTGCAAACCTACCACAGTGTTGTCTTTTTTAACCCAAAGGTTGACTGGTAGAGAATGCCTTGTTGCATTAAGTTCGCCTATGTACCACTACTGTACATGGAGTTTAAATAAATAAATAGCAATTGACAGTTTCGAGGTCACTTTAGGATGTAAACAAAGATAATGATAGCCCTCACTCATCTTTATGCTGCTTGGTCCAGTGGCTTGTTTGATCAAACAGAAGATATTTTGGAAGGGCATGCCAAAATTACTCCACACTCACACTACTCAGTATGTTTGAATCAAGCATCATAATGGTGAGTGTCCACCATAAAAGAGTAGTCATGTAAGAATGACATACTGTAGTTTCTGCCTACCTTTATGAATAAAAGATGAGTAGTAGTATACAAAAAAATAAAAAATATTAAGTATTCAGGTAGACATGGAAAATATCTCAGGCGATTATCGACTTTCGTGGCTAAATATACCTGTTTTTGCATTATTATAGTCGGCGCCCCTCATTACAAACACTAGACGTTGCTCTAGTGCTTGTATTCAGGGGCGCCGACTCCATGGGTACTCGGGGGCTCGAGCACCCATGAGAAATAAACAGTGGGTGCCGAGCACCCCTTTTATTTCTTTTTATTTTTTTTTGGTGGGAAAATCATCTTATGACAAATCCCGCTCTTGGGCGGAGCGGGAGATAGTGTCAGACTTTTACTGACTAAAAACCCAATCCTGTTCCCTCGTTGCCTTCGTCCCAGGGCCCGGGTTTCGCTTTCACACTACCCTTGGCCCCAGTAGGCTTCGACCCTGCTGGGCCCCTACGATTTGCTGACATTGACTTGGGCTTGGTCCGGAGAGAATAGACATCAAGAAACAGATGTAATTATAATATTTCTAGATAATAAAAACTTGTTTCATTTTTATCTATATTGGTTTCATTTTATATTTTTATTAAACATAATCAGAAATTAAGTACGCAGTATAAAAGTAGGACATTTATTTATTTGTCAGTCGATCAGTGTGCATTTCTCTTCTCTAACATTGCCACTTTTTCGAGTCATCAAATAAGCATGAGCACCCATAACATTTGCTAAAAACCGGCGCCCCTGCTTGTATTAAAAAAATATAAGACTTGTCACTTTAATAATTAATTAATTATATTGTTGAGGATACAAAAGAATACATTAAAACCTCATTACAATCAGAATCATGTATATGAGCTGACGTAATATGGAGTCAATTGGATCAATTATCATGTCAGACATGCTCATTGAATTATAAAGGCATACAGAGTAGATAAGGTGAACTGTTGTTGTGTTTGTGTCAATGAAAGATACCTGTTATTTATTTTCTGTTGAGTCGATTTTAAAGGGGAACTGTTGTTGTGTTTGTATCAATGAAAAATACCTGTTATTTATTTTCTGTTCAGTCGATTTTAAAGGTGAACTGTTGTTGTGTTTGTATCAATGAAAAATACCTGATATTTATTTTCTGTTGAGTCGATTTTAAAGGTGAACTGTTGTTGTGTTTATATCAATGAAAAATACCTGTTATTTATTTTCTGTTGAGTCGATTTTAAAGGTGAACTGTTGTTGTGTTTGTATCAATGAAAAATACCTGATATTTATATTCTGTTGAGTCGATTTTAAAGGTAAACTGTTGTTGTGTTTGTGTCAATGAAAAATACCTGTTATTTATTTTCTGTTGAATCGATTTTAAAGGTGAACTGTTGTTGTGTTTGTGTCAATGAAAAATACCTGTTATTTATTTTCTGTTGAATCGATTTTAAAGGTGAACTGTTGTTGTGTTTTTGTCAATGAAAAATACCTGTTATTTATATTCTGTTGAGTCTATTTTATGTTTTGACAAGTAAAATATAAATTAAACTCTCAATAATGAATTTAAAAGGTTTATTTTAAATTAAATTCAGACTTAGTTAATTTTTTGAAGCTGAGTAAAAACTGTGTGCTTCTTAAAGTATAAACTGTGAGAAAATATTTTAAGAAACTGCTGTTACTATATAATACAATTAGTAGCTGAGTCAATAAACATTAAAGAAATCAAAACTATGAATATATCCAAACAAACCACTAAAATCGCGATTAAAAAGGCAGGGTGGGGTAGGAAAAATACTTTATGACCTATTATATTCTGTATACTTACAAAATATACAAACAAAATTCAATTTTGGCTGATCCATTCGGTGAAGTTTGACTGCAGACGCTGTGACATGAGATAATTAAATATTCTTTCTTATAATATATTACAAGAGAGAAGATAAACTTGCCATGATATAGGTTTATTCCACAAATAAAGGCCTTTAATAGCACATAGAATACTTTTCATGAGTATGTTTCTTTACTATACATATACTTTGGCGAATCCAATGCTAGAAGATAGTAAAACAGTAAAAGGGTCAAGCTCGTTAACAAGCTGAACTTAACTTTATAGTACATACACTTTTTTTTTATTACTCAAAGTAAAATTAAGTATGAAAGCCTTACCTTTAGGGAATATCAACACCACATCAGTATGCTGTGTTGGTGTTGAATGCAGCAGCAAACGCCGAGGGTGCATCAGATGGGCACCCAGCTGACCCGCCATAGGGAGACGGCGTCGCAGCTCTCGACCAGCTGATCAAATGTAAAAAATATGACATAAAAAATGGAGACATAAAGAATAACAAAATAAATTTGGTAAAAAAAAAAACAGAGATCAGTTGCCACTGGTGACATTGACTTGAAATGAATAGGAAAGCTGGGCTAATAGGAACAAAGTGTGAAGGGGATCTTTGCAATAATTAACAATTTTTCCAGCATTTAAGTACTCTTGTTCAATCATTAATTGTAATAAAAACGGATGCTTTGATAGAAATAAATAATATAAATTTAAATACCAAACTGAAAAATCTAACCAAAGTTTTGTTTTTATTTACCCCTGCATTCCTACTTCTGAAAAGCTTGCTATTGAGCAACCCTAATATACCTATTGTTTACAGAATATGAGTAAAAAAATAAACTTGGTAAAATAACAGAGATCAATCGCAACTGGTCATTGTTACTTGATATTAAGATTCTGTACCAGGAGTATGCAATAATTTGTTCTTGTGCCAAAAAAAACGCCTCCCAAGTCATTGTTATACATAGCTATTCTTGAATGGTTACATCTGTTCAATTATAATTTAGGAGTCTTCAAGGCTAGAGTGAATAGGCTCTTAATAAACTAGCATGCTTCACCATCAATGATTTCATGACTGCTTAGGTACCATCAGGTACGATTGCAGTCAAGCACTTGTTTATATCATGTTATTTTTTTTAAACTTGGTAAAAAACAGACATCAATTGCTACTGGTCACATTGTTACTTCAAATTAACACTTTCAGTAAGTACCAGGTGTATATAAAATAATTTATTCTTATACATAATTAGTTCTTATAGATTACCGTTTGACCTGGCTCCTGGATCCTTGACACTGAATGTGTTAACACTGTGATAATTATTTTTATCTGTTTTACCCATCGCATTCATAAATGAAGTTACACTTGCTAATTTAATTTTACTCTGTATATTAAATAATTCCTTTATTTTACCAATGAGTACTTAACAAGTGTGTTAATTATACAAAAAAAATAGACTTATTGATTTTATAAACAGGTCTACAAAGTTTTAATAATTCTACACTACAAAATAATATTCGTAATCAAACATTTTGCTTTGTATTAAAAAAACATATTCGTAATCAAACATTTTGTTTTGTATTAAAAAACATAAGTGTGTTAATTAAGTATGTATTTACTTAAGTATAAACAGGTCTACAAAGTTTTAATAATTCTACACTACAAAATAATATTCGTAATCAAACATTTTGTTTTGTATTAAAAAAACATAAGAATACTTTATTTCATTGTTTATGCACAGTAAATAAGAAGGACCGCTGTTTACATATTTAAAAAGTAGAAATACGCACCGCTATCAAGCTTGTCTTTAGCGAACTCGGCGAAAGACCTGTGTTCTTGTGGAGTTGAATGAGAACTGCTCTCATAATCTTCCTTTTCGGGATTCCCCACACTCCCGTCTTCACCCTCCATGGTAAAAACTCTTGAAACAGTCCTCGAGACAATAACAATAAAAGTATGCACTCACAAGATCTGCGAGACCTTCAGTTTCTTACATCATCGACTATTATAGTAACTGCGATCATATGCTACAACTATTGCAACTAATTAAACAGAGAAAACATTACGCCCCATTTAGAGGACGAAGACGACTAACATTTTTAGTAGTTAACGCCAAGAACGCGGTTTATTTACTTGATAAATAATTTATTTGTGACAAAACTGCGGTCGCGGCTGTCACAATTCAAAATTGATTTTTGGCCGCCATTTTTTTGGATTTAGTGTTGCAAAATAATAAAAACAAGTCTACACAATGTCTAAAAGTCTTAAGTTATTATGTTACAAACTATATTTTAAAAACTTAATGATGAAAATATAGTTTTTAAAAAGAGACCATGTATAAATGTGACTAAAATCTTACTTTTACAAAATGAAACTTATTAGACATCCTTTACCCTTTGTACCTTTTTTCTCTTATTAGCAACATTGTTCTGCCAATGTCAAAACTAGTTGTCATTGTCAAAGAAATATCTCTAAGCACTCTGTGGTAAAAAAAATCTAATCGGATACATAGGTACTCATGAAAAAACAGGATGATTATAAATAAATAATAAATTGTTATTAGAATCTAAATAACTTTTAATAGTATAATTTGAATCTCAGTTTGATATCTTTTTCAATATTTAGGTAAAACATATTCAATTTTCATATAATTTTACACATTTGCTTGAGAACGAAAAGTAAACAGTTTTGAACGGAGAGCAGTCTGTAAACACCGTTGTAATTTCCGAACGAGTTAAAATATTCGACTTTTCTGTCATTTCATTTGTAAACGTTCGTTAATTTGCGCGATAATACAAGTTATAATGGACGTGTAAACGAACAAAACGTCGCGACTTTCTCTTAATTGTAATAAAAGTGTTAAAAACGACGACATTTGCGCAACGGAGAAGGAAAAATAATCCTGAGCCTGATAGAAAGAAAAAATACACGGTACGTAAACCTGTATTTCGTTATGACCTTTCTTTGTACCCATGTAATCGTCGCAATTTTCTAAAATTACATTTCTACATTGCCTTTCTGCTGTGAAACTGCACATCTGAACTGTAAATTTTCTGCCGAGCCACTTTAGACGGTTTGTTTGTGTTTTTAAATGTGTATTTATTGTTTTTGCGTTAACCCACTTTCTCAAAAAAAAACAGCTGTTAAGTCGTCACGCCTTAATATTTTAACAGCTAAGCTATGTCATTAAAATACAAGCATCCGTTTTGAAATATTCGCAAGAATTTCATCCATATGGTTCTACAATAAATTAATAGTATATTTATTACAAAATATTCACATATTTTCGTAATTGGTGCCTGTTTACGTGTTAATTCAAGACTTGTTTGACATTATTTATTTTTAATGTGCCTTGAGACAGGCCCCTATTAATTGTGCACTCACTACTTCTTAATGTTTTGGCAACACCCTGGCTTTAGAAATGTATGTATAAGGTTCTTTTAAAATTTGGGAGACAAGACTAATTCAGAAGACATATTAATTTCAAAAACTAAAATGATTTATAGCAAGATCTGCAATAAAATAAATAATAATTATGCTGTTAAAACTGGTCCCACATTTTCAGACCTTAATTTTATCCTGAAAGCTTTATCTAGCTGTGAGATATTATACATTTTTTTCCATAATTATACTTTGGCATCCATATGCTATCCATATGTTAGCCATAATACATTATGTCTCTCTCAGTTGTCTTTGGTCATTAATTACTTCTGGTATGATATTCATCATTAGAGATCTCTTATCATTAAACTTGCTTACAGAAATAATGTTGCACACATACACTAGCTTCTTATTTAGGCCAATAATGTGAAATAAAATATTTTGAATAGAGTTGATTATATGCCTGTTTTACCAGAAAGGTGGTCTGCCTAACATATTGACAATACATCGGCGGTTGGAAGGCTAATTGATCTAAACAACTTTTTTTTAATATTAAGTTATATACATATTCGGAATCAGCCAATTTTTCTCCGTCATTTAATTCAGGTTAAATTTTTTTTTTTAAATGTCACTTGATCAATTAGCCTTACAACCGTTGATATGCTTCATTCTATTTAGTGCAACTAGCTACTAAATAAATAGTAACTGCACCAAATGCTAGTTCTAATTACACTGTTGCAACCAAATCTGTACATTTTACTTTATATCGTTCACTTAAAAATAATTTAACCTTTCGTATGCCGGAATTACAGACGCAATTAAAAAGCCATTTTGTCTCACGTACTTCTGCATTCTGGCTGGCATACAACAGGTTTAGTTTAGAATTTCAGACAAATATGAAGGATAAACAAACTTTGAGCAGGGACAAATCTGAACAGATGGCATCCTTAATTCAACGGGCTTTACCATGATGTTTTAAAATGTCAAGTGTGCAAGCAAGTAAGAGGGATAGAGCTACATGCGCTGTATACCTCTATCCCTTTTACAATTCTGTTCAGGTTATCAAATGGATTACGTTAAGAGCTTATGGTAGCCTCAGTTAATTTTATTGTTAGAGAGTATTATAGCTATTCTTCTTCTTCTTCTTTTCGTGTCGATGTACTCTAACTAAATTTTATCTGACCAGTATTTGGCAACCTCTACGGCTCTGTTATTGGCCTCGTATCGATCCTGAAAACTGCAGGTAGTTGTGCAGGATGGACAGCATAGCAAATGACACATGTCCTGTGCAGCGGCTGTCTCAAACTCATTATAGCTATTAATTTATATTAATATTGTAAAAAAAAATTATGGTATAATGTCACTTCACTTATGCCTAAGTTACCTAATTGACCTTGATTTTATGATTACTTATCTCACATGTATCTATTTTACTTGAAAGTGGTTTATAAGTTATTGATTGATGTGTTAAGCCTTGTGTAATGTAATATGTAACATACATATCATGTTTGTAAATTACATTTACAAACAATGATGATATTTCAAGAGGTGTGTGTACACAACAGTTGTTTTATTTTGTAAAATTGTACATAATATATGAGGCAACAATAACTCATTCAATCAATACTGCAATACAATGGCTTTTTATCACCTCACCAAATAAAAGTTTTCTACAAAAAGTGTAGTCTTATTGTAATCAGTAGCATAGTTAGACGTGGCCTCGAACAAGTGAGAGAACTCTTTAAGAACGAGGTTTTTTTATGATTGATATGTTTCCGTTTGACCACTATTTTATCCGATGGTAAGCGACGATGTGGTCGAACACTAGGATGCGACAGTCACTGTCTGGTTTTCGTATTTATGAAAGAAAAAGGCCTCGCTGATGTGGCTTCGCCCTCGTCTATATCAGTCCACGCTGCGCCTCTGATTATAATCATTGTCATTTATACTAAAAAACCTAAGGACATTCAGAAGTAATGATACAAAGAAAGAATGAAGTTGGCATTCTATAAAGAAAAAATAGAATTATAGTTTACTAGCTTTTGCCCATGACCTCGTCCTCGTGAATTGTCGGTTATTGCGAATGTGAACTCGAAACCGAATAAAAAGGTAACCTGTATTCTTCGGAGGGTTCAACAGTCAACTTAACTCCATATTCAAATTTCGTCCAAATCAGTTCAGTAGTTTAAGGCTCTAACTCCCGAGCAGTGCTATAAAACAGTGACTTTCTGAAGCCTACTTCTCGGCAACGGCTAGGTCAATTGATTCATGTACAACATTATCAAAATATGTTTTTTTTGTAAAATAATAATACATTTTATTCAAATAATTTGAGAATTGCTCTTTGAGCACGCTCTAATGGGAGTAAAATTGTTTCAGCCGCACCACCCCAAGACATTATGCAATATGTAAGAATGGATTGACACAATGCTACGTAGACCTGATTAATTAATTTATAGTTGGCTATGTTACTTAATTTTATAAAAACATATATAAATTTGCGCACTCTCATACAGCAGTCAATATGTTTGTGTAAGACTAATTTGTTTCCCAAAAAAAAAAAAAATAACAACATGATATTTTTTAGCTTGTTTTCCCAACTCCTTAAATGTACATAGCATAATAATATGTAAATCAATCAATATTTCGCAAAGAAAATGGATTTAAAGGTCAGCGGGGCTCTATTAGGGCGCAGCTGGCCGGAATTAAATGCATGTTCACTCACACTCGTACTGGCCGCTGCATTTAATTTCGACGAGATATTCAAGGGACTATACGCCTTAACTGTGGAAGCGTAACAGAGTATTACTTTTATATTTTAACAGTATGGATTATGTATTACATGTGACCCTTAACATTTTAAGCATACCTACTCCAGATGTGGTGTCGTGAGTTGTTTCAGAACAAAGGATCCAGTTAGCTCACTTATATAGTAGGTTATTTTAAATTGAAGCAGACAATGCATTGTGTAAGACTGCCGGACTGCTTTGTTAGCCCAGTGCTCGCAATATTGACAGTTGATCGGCGGTTAGTTGTGATCCTCAGGTTGGAGCAAAGTGTTGTTGGGTTTTTGATTGATAGACTTTCATAATAGCAACTCGGAGTTTGGTTGAACATAAGCGCGTTTGGCAAACCACCTTTTATCATCTATCGTAATCCTTTACATTATTTACCAATGAAAATCTATTTATTGTAACTGTTCAGGGTACTTAAAGAGATATATTAGAGAAAGATCAATGTACTTTATGGCAAATTTATCTGGCATTTACCATACATAGATTTATGGCTTCAACTCTATAACTGACAGCCTTCTATTTCATAAAATTTCAGACTAATAGTGGTCCACTGGATTGTTTTGTCCATCCCCTACACCTCCATCTTTTATGAAGTTTACTTCGACGCTATTAGGCTGGGAAAGGACTCCAGATAGTGGTTATTTTGGCATACTGCTCATTAGTCTTTAAGCACTGTTCATAAGGGACAAGGTTAGGCGGAGCAATTTCTACGGTTGAAAATTCTGTTTTTTATACTCTTGCTTCTTAAAAAAGGAGCCTTTGCTACGGTTTACTTCAAATCTATGCATTTTAAGTTTAAAAAAAAATAATACAAGTTCTCTTTACAGATGTCCGAGTCTGACTGGAGCACGTTGCCGCTTCTTCCCCTGACGTGTATCTTGAACCACCTCAGCACGGAGGATGCCGTTAAGGCGATGTCCACTTGCAGACACTGGCGGAATGCCTCCCTGCTTTACGAAGGACGCAGGTTAGTACGAACATTACTTTACAAAACATGACATACCTACCTATGATAGGTCCCAGATAGACCTACATTTATTGACAGACTTATTTTAAATAACGAAAATAAAGACCTAAAGCTGTCTTTAATCGACATCTATGATGGTGATCCTTTGCAATTTCAATAACGCGTAATAAAAAATACTTGGCTATTATTATTCATGGCTGAGACTACGGAGGAGCTCAGTACAAGGCTTGGTGACCTCAGTAGTGCTTTCGAAAGAGTTGGAATTAAAATGAATATGGACAAAATCAAACTTATGTAGCACCCACTCCTATCAAGATCGGAGACTCATTCGAAGTTGTGGACGACTACGTTTACCTGGGACAGACGGTCCAGTTGGGTAGGTCTAACTTCGAGAAAGAGATCAATCGTCGAATCCGACTCGACTGGGCAGCGTTCGGGAAGCTGCGCGGTATTTTCTCGTCCAATATACCACAGTGTTTCAAGACGAAAGTCTATGACCAGTGTGTGTTGCCAGTGATGACATATGGCTGCGAAACGTGGTCGCTTACAATGGACCTCATCAGAAAGTCACCCAAAGGGCAATGGAAAGGGCTATGCTCAGAGTTTCGTTGCGCGATCGAATCAGGAATGAGGATATCCGCAGGAGAACCAAGGTTACCGACATTGCACGAAGAATCGCCAAACTTAAGTGGCAATGGGCAAGGCACATTGCTTGCAGAACGGATGGCCGTTGGGGCCGAAAGGTTCTGGAATGGCGATCACGTACCGGAAGACGTAGCGTTGGAAGGCCTCCTACAAGATGGACCGATGACCTGGTATAGGTTGCGGGAATTCGATGGATGCTAGACGCACAGGACCGTTCATTGTGGCGACACTTTGTGGAGGACTATGTCCAACAGTGGATGTCTTTCGGCTGAAATGATGATGATAATTATTCAGGATACCTACGAAGAGCTATTAGAGAAAGGTCACGATAACTCTTACAAACGATCCCACAGCATTGGCCCTGATGGGCCCCTACGGCTTTACTGACATCTCTTTGAGACACGCGCGAAACACTACTCGCCGTCGACCCCGGCTTGAGCCTTACTGGACGACAGGACACTCCGTATCATGGCACTAACCAGAGCCGCCTTCAACCTTCATATATTTATACTGTTGACTACTAAAGTATTAAGAGCTTAGGCATCCTTAGAAAGCATTGCTGTCATAATTATATATAACAGCCGGAGAATGACGGAATGAATGCTTGTGACCGTTATTTGTCATAATTAAGTCAAACACTAACGCGAGAGGGAGTATCAGACTTTTGCTGAATAAACCCAACCTTGTTCCTTTGCCCTTTACGTTCCAGGGTCCCGCTGACCCTATCGAACAAATCACATCCCTGATAGGATACACTGGTGCTTAGCCATCTTTTTACGAATTTTTCAAATTAACTTACGGTGAAAATTGACATTTGCTGCTTAGGTTAGTGCTATACTTAAGCACTAGGTGCAGTTAGAGACATGAACAGTTAGAATGACGTATAGGATTTCGAGGCAATAAATTGAACAAGTTCAATAAAGTGGCATGATTTTAAGTGGTCCAATTTTAACAAATACCATTTCCTTGATTTAAGAGACTCCTTTTTCACTCGCCTATCATCAACATCGACCATGGTTTAGAGATTGTTACTTCATCTAAAGCAATCCAAAGCCATTTTTGACGAAAAGGCAACGCGAAAGAAGAGAGATAACGCCTGAAAACTCTGTTAGCATTCGGTAATTCCGCGATTTACTCGAATATTTTACAAAACTTGTTCCGAAAATACGTATTTTTTTTAAACCCTTAAAAGTTTTTGAATGAAATTGTCATCGATTAAAATTTTGTTTAAATTTGTAAGGTTTCTATATTTATACTTTTTTGACTTTTTTTAATTTTTGAGTAAATTATGAAGTATCAAAGTTCATGCAAAATAGCAGATTTTCAGAGTTCTTTACTTGGATTAGTTTTGCACAATTTTACATTTTGATTTCAATAGAAGTCTAGATATTATCCACAAGATACTGTGTTTCCAAAATATCTAATGAAAAATGTGTAATAACGTCATAATCGCGTAAGAGCCGTTGTATGAAAAACAGCAAAAATGTACGTCGAATTGCATCCCCGGAATAATGCGTCCATACACTAAAATCAAAAGAAACTAAAAACGTTGACTTCAGCGCCATCTAGCGAGACCATAGCCACACTGGCCTGTAGCTTTCAATCCCAACCTTTCAAAAAAATCTTTACCCTTACATGCCTAAATGTGATTTTATAATTTATTTTTTGAATGTTTGAGTCTATTTTTGTTTACAACGATATTGTACTGAATGAATTTGTTTCCGGCAGCCATTAATCAATAGATTTCGCACGAAAATGACAAAAAAAAACTGTTGACGCTCGCAATTATTACGTGGCTGGGTCAAGCCTACGAAAGGTATATGATATGATAGGACCAACTCCGTGTAACGAAGGACCAGAATGTAAAAGGCTTCATGCTGGCTCTAGTTGAGAAAGAGTGAAAGTGAATGCAATTTCTAGCTTTCATATTACGTTAAATGGCCAAGTAATTGCTTTTTTTTATCTCCTCTTACTCACACAAAGCAATTAAAATTGTGTTTACTTCCCACAAGAGATGAACACTTGCTAAATGGTCATAATATTATTTTATTTGTATAATTGTTCAGTTAAATGGTAGATCACAAAGAGCTGTTAGCAATCATTTTATTATTGTTTGTTGCAACTCAGTGTGATTTCATTGTGCATACTTGTATAATGCTCTGTTAACATAATACAGGCATTTGTCACTTATGTTTTATTGTTTGGTGTCTTAGCTGGCATCAAAGAAAGAACAGGAGTGGTATTTAGTTAGTAAAAGTCTGACACGCCGTCTCGGTCCGCTCAAAAGCGGAAGAAGTCATTGGATGATTTCTCACCTAAAGAGAAGTTATCCATGATGTGTGATATCTTAGTTATGAGCTTTACCGTCATGGAATATCGACAGTGCAATACGAAAAGACAAGTGTATAAAAATTACTATTTTACAGGAGAACAAAAAATAGTCACCCGCGTTCGAAATTGTTCGAAAATTGTTCGAATGTTGTTCGAAAGAGTCACCGCAGCCCTGGAACGCAAAGGGCAACTAAAAGAACGTTAGTGGGTTTTAGTCAATAAAAGTTTGGCATGCCTTCTCGCTCCACCCAGAGTAAAACCCAAAAAGATATCCGATAACCAATATTTAAGAACCATTTTTGGATGAAGTATTAGTTAACTTTATGCTT
Source organism: Mythimna pallens (assembly GCA_961205895.1). Classification (NCBI taxonomy): domain Eukaryota; kingdom Metazoa; phylum Arthropoda; class Insecta; order Lepidoptera; family Noctuidae; genus Mythimna; species Mythimna pallens. Next base: position 12,891,752 of record OY540848.1, read on the forward strand.
TCTGGTTTGCTGAAACGACGCAAGCTATTTTAGAATCAGAATCATTTACTTAATCCAGTCGGATATTATTTTCTTTACCAATAGAGTCAATCTTAACAGAGCACCGCTTAAAATAACGCAAAGGGCAACTAAAGGACACAGCTAACGAAACGGTTGTACCGTTTCGTTTCTCTTTTCGTCGATCGTCTCGAGTAGGCCACGCCTCCGATTCCTTTATAATCGAAACGAAACGGTTGTATAACTTGGCCAGAGGGGCAGGTGTGGTTTTAATCAGTAAAAGTCTGATACGCCCTCGCTACTGATCGATTTCCCACTTAAAAAAAAACCCCCTAAAATGTTAGAACTTAACTGATGGTTTATGAAGATTCGGTTTATAGAGCTTCGCCTCTGCGAAGCCTCTGCAGTCATACCTACGACCAAAGTGGGTTACCATGACGTTCAAACAAAGTAAGATTGTTTCATTCTTATTTCAGTGTGTGTAAGAGACAGAGCTATATAGGTTGTCTAGCGCCATCTCTTACCCACAATGGAATAAGAATAAAACAATCTTACTTTAAACGTCATGGTAACCCAGCAAGTCACTATCTAAAAGGAAGGCCTTTTCCAGCTGAAGAAGTTTTTCAGCGAATGAAATTGCTGATGTCGACAAAGACCATCTCGTCTGCGAACAGAAATTTCTTAATAAGGATATAGTATGCGTTTTATACTAGGTAATATCGATCGGCTACTTGCCACACGTGACCTTTTATGCAAGAGAAGTGAAGGGACAATTCCTATCTATGTTTTGTTAACACATTTATATGGCATGGCATATGCAAAGTTTCATTGCTTCACTGTGTATAAAAATTAGTTTTGAAAGCTTGAAATCGTTTTACCTTAGAATTCTCAAAAAAAATTGAGGATGACAAAACAAAGTGATACAAACCGACTTAAGGCCTGGATCTCAGACTCCAGTGACGGAGCAATTGATCGTATCACCAACAAAATGTAGTGCAAAACTAAATATATTTTGTCAGCAAGACGATTGGCGACGTCACCACTGATGTCTTAGTTAGATATTGGCCTAACGGCCTGGTCACGACTTCGATCTTAGCGGTGCGGCGAGCGGTGCGGCATCGTTAAGTAGAGCGTTTTTGCTAATGAGCGGCGTCTCGTGGCGGGCTTCAAACAGTTTTCATACTACAGCTCGCCGCTTCGCGCTTAGCTACCGCTCACAGCGGCTAGGTCGTGAACGGGCCGTAAGAAATGTTTTATGTTGCTGGTAAAATGTCACCTTGACAAGTTTTAGTGACTGTCATTCCACCTAGAGCTTGCTTTACTTAAACTTTCGCGGTGAGAATTACAGAATAACACTGCTGTATCGATGTTACGAGATTGTTTGAAAGCCTAGGAACACGGGTGGGTTTTGGATTTTTGATGATACTCCCTCTTGCTCCACCTTTAACGGGAGGAGTTATCTGACGGGATTTTCTTTTATTAAGGAAAACAAAAGTTGTATATTTTTTTTTAAATAGGCTAAAGTACAATTCTCTACGTTTCCACATATTAACTTTACAAGAAAATTACATAAAGTGAACGTATTTAAGACTAATTTTATTGTCTTCGTTTATTATAAATTATTTAGGTACAAGTAGGTTCCCGACCCATAAAAATGCATGCTGCATAGGCGATGGTCATGGGGAAAAATGAACATCGATTTCCTGAAAATGCTAAAAGTATCGAGTCTGGCATGGTCCTTGTTAGTCCAACTTTTTTTTTTTAATTGGCATGTGGGATCGCAATCAAGCACTACGCTTGACTGCAATCCCACCTGACGATAAACAGTATTGCAATCGTTGATGGTGAATCGCACTAGTTTATTAAGAGCATATTCATTCTAGCATTGAAGTCACCTAACTTTGATATTACATGCCTATTCATCTTTTCTTACATTTCGTAGGGACACACTAAAGCTGCACATCAAACAGCTCGACAAATGCCAGTTCCTCATCAGCCTGTTCAAGAAGAACGTGCGAAAACTGCACCTGTACATCGACTGCAATGAGCCAGAGATCGACAAGTTCATGAACTTGGTATTTCCACAGTGAGTATATAATTTATTTGTTTTTGTTACAAGATTAAATAATTTTTTGAGTATTACCGAAGGATTTTGTATAGTGAACGATTAGTCTATGACTTGTAGACTAGGTTCAACTAGCGGCTAAGTCCGCGTGAAAGTCGGTAATTATTTCAGGGGAATATACTCCAAGAAAAAAGTATTCTATGTTACAACATAAAAAAAAACATTTTACAAAAAAAAAACCGAGTTAACTAAAAATAACTTTAATTTTGGAAGGCGGTGTTTCTCGGTATTGTTTGTTTCTTATTTTACACCGACTTCCGAAATTGCCTATAATATTTGAGGAGTTCCCTCGATTCCTCATGGATCCCATAATGAGAACTGTATTTTGAAAAAAATTGGACCAATCTGGAAGCATATCCACTAAGAAAAAAAAATTTTGCAAATCGGTTCATAAACGACGAAGTTCTGAGGTTACAAACATTAAAAAAAAATACAACATCCTTAATAACATCGTAAGCAAGTGGCTTCGACTAATATTATGAGTTTTATGATGTCTAGTTAAGCCATTCTGTATTGAGTGACTATCTATTTCTCAGTTTGACCACTATCTCACCTGAAAGTAAGCTGTAACTACAGCTTAGGGGTTTTCAAGAGTGAATAGTTCTAGGGAAGCGTGCTCCATCGTCGACCATCAGACCTCCTAGCCAAGTTACGATCGTTTCGTTTGCGTCGAACGCTTCGAGTAGGCCACGCCTCCGATTCCTTTGTTCTGACCACGTGACTGAGCGTTGAGATAACGTCAGAACAAAGGAATCGGAGGCGTGAGGGCAAGTAAGATAATGGTCAAACGCGAGCCTAACAATAAAACGCAAAACAAATGGAAAAACTCGTGTAAAAAGTATGGAATATTCTGTTTACGTGGGATCCTAGTATGTGACTTTGTGGAAATTTTTTTGTTTCTATAGGAAGTATTTTTTTTTTCTTTATTTTATCTTATTTGTTTGCGACAGAAAAACAATTACGCGTTACATATCCACAAAGGTGTTATCAGATAAAGGTGGTAAACATGTAACTATTGTCCACGAATTAATATTAGACAAAAGGCAGACTTGATATGAAACACTTTGCTGTAGCATTTGGTCTCATTTGACCCTGTTGCTACTTGGTTTGCCCTATTTACATCCGTAAAGACCTGGACATAGAAAAACATTTTATTTCCGAGAAATGACGCAATTTCAGGACTGTCTTACAAATTATAATAATTTTATAAGGAAAATATACGCCACATTCGCGCAAAACAGCCGAACTCCCAGCATAATGCCGTGGTGAAACGCATAGTGCGACGACGAGTCCACAGCGTGGACAGGTAACATTGTCGACACTGAGACGTCCTGCGCTCTAAGTAGAGTGAGAATGCGTGTCAGACTTTTACTGTCTTACTTGTGTCGATGACCTTGAAGTTGCCCTTTGCGTTCCGGGGCCACGGTACCTAACTCTTTCAAATATACCGGCAGAATCAAAATATCAATAATATAAATAATTAAATAAATTTATATTATAATAATTAATTTATTTAAATTATAATTTATATTTTATTTATTTTGATTTATATTATAATTGTTTTTATGTATCATAATATAAATGTGCCACTTTTATTATATAAACGATATTCTATTCTATTCTATCTTTGAAGAGTTCTCCTTTGTACCATCATTAAATAAGGTCAACCTATTCGATAGATTCACTGTATTTCCAGACGAAAAGCACGTTGGTCCTGGTTGTCATTCGTAGACCTTTGACAGTCGGTACAGGTAGCCAGACACCAGAAAGTCTGACCATCAGTCTATCCAATAAGTATCGTGTTGCCCATGAATATATGTTGTATGTTGTAGAGGTCTGATAGGCAGCCACTCCATATAAGACAAGCCGCATCCGGTTAGACTGGAAGCTAGCTTGGGGTCGCCAAGCTCCCGATTTCCCGATTTCCGGCCACCGTAGGCAAGGGCTTGCGGACGGCGAACAATAGGAACCTCGCTGTCCAACCGTCCCGTAACCGTCCCGACCGAGTCCAAGTCGTCGACAGCGCGTAGGTACTGCTCCACGCGCGCCTCAAGATGTCAGCAAACCATAGGGGCCCGGCAGGGTCGAAGCCTACTCGGGTCAACGGTTTGTTTTTGAAAGGAAAACTTGGCACACGACATGCCCTCTCGCTCCGCCCAAGAGCGGGGGATGTCATTGGGTGATTTTCTCACCAAAAAAGCTAGTTGGGTAAAGGCTAGGGAAATGATGATGACTGTATTTCCAGCCAAATCTCACATGTTCAAAGGCTTATAGAAGCCAAGAAACAATTCTATAGTGTTTACATTGTTTCCTCAATGAAAATACGTGTTTAAGACATTTCCACATAGACTTAACGCGGCTTAGTCTTATCCGATTACCAAATAGAAGGGGAAGTGTGTTTCCTTTTAGTATTTATGTTAAGAATGTAAGACTGTAGCAAAAACTTTGATAACGCAAATTAACAATGAAATAACTTCTTCTTTTCGTGTAGATGGAGTGAATTTTATTTTTCTTACCATTGTTTTTAATGGTTCATGTAGCTTTTTCTTGTTGTGGTAAATCGTTAAATATGTTACTCCCGGTTAGTGCCGTAACTATGGCTGTGCCCAGGAATAGGGCGTAGACCCTGGAGGGACGCAGAAATGTTCAAACCGGGGACAAAGTCTTGTAGTATCCATGTCGTTCTGATAAAGTAGCATTTTCCAGGTGAAAAAATTTTGGGCTGGGTGAGATCACACGGGTAGTGTGAAAGTGGGACGAAGGCAAAGAAGGAACAGGAGTAGGTTTTTAGTCAGTAAAAGCCTGAAATTATCTCGCGCTCCGCCCAAGAGCAGGATTTGTCTTTAGATGATTTTCCCACCTAAAAAAGAAGTTGGTTGGGGCGCAGTTCCAGAATAAGTAATAGTGCTCATTTATAGAAGTTCGCACCGGATGTATAATAGTACATTATGATATAAGTGTGTAATGTTAGTGATTACCGTCGAGGCGGTATTTAGACCCGAGCCGGGCGAGGGTCTTAAGAGAGCCAAGAACGGTAATCATTAATTACTCACGTGTGTCATACGACGTTTTACAATACACTTGTGAAGAAAACAACAGTAAAAATAGTAAAAATTTCTGTGACATGGCGGTAAAAATCTGTTTTCTGTTTTCATAACGCGCGCATCATTTATTTTATTTACCCTTAGAGGAAGGCTAAGGTATTTTGTTCATACTGCCTAGTCTTACCTTTATGCACCGTTTATGTTTTCTTGCGTGAAAAGTTTTACGATAATGTCTTTCGTAGTGTCAATAGTATACGGATGTAACATTTTAATGATTTTGTATTATTTAATTTTATTTAATTAAGTAATACAGCCACTGAACTTAACTGGAATAAAAAAAAACACGCCAAAATCCGCGCGCATCTGAAAATGGCGACAAAAACTACAAAAAAAAAATAAAAAAAATTTAAGGTACGACTTTTTTTACTAAATACTTTTTATTAAATAAATCGTTTGTACAAGATAAATTTGTCCATTTTAACTTGTAAATTGGATGAAATATTATAAGTTAGTAAGACACTAATTTATATAGGTACTATTGAACGGGAATTTAATTGGAATTCAAAATTTGGTTTGCGAATAAAGAGGTTGAACAAAAAGGTTTTAACTACATTATAGCACTAGTGCGTAATGGTAATCAAAATGTCACAGGTTGGTAACGAGTGCCATTATATACCTAAGTGCAGTGCAATAAGAGTCACTTTCTGAGCAAGTGTGTTGTAAAAGGCTTTACAATCATAATGCTCGCATTTCAGAACGATTTTCAACACGTATGGCGACTTTAGGGACCTATTTCATATTAATTTCGATGCATCCAATTTTTTTATATTTCGTAGATGGTCGAGTATTACCTAATCTCGATCATCTATATTTACAGATGCGTAATAAGATGACGATCCATTGTTAAAAAATACAGGCTCGGCAATAACAACTTTAAATTGAATCAGCATTGAAATTATTGTATAGCTAATCAAACTCGTTCGATACGAAATGAAATCCCTGGATATCCTAACCTTGGCCTTATTTATAGTGTAGGTGTGCTCTCCAATAACATTACAGAGCTTCTGCAATATCGATCGGGGGTCCGTCCGGGCTCTATTTATAGTCCGCTACTCCGAATGACACCCACGCCTCAAAACGAATGGTCCCGAATGAATTCGCCATATTTTACCTGTGATTTAATAACTGTGTATTGAAATGTGTTTACGGGCGTGGCGCTTAGTTTAGCTTGAAATTGAAAATACTGTATTCTATATAATAACTAGGTTCGGAGATACATTTATTTTGTTTTAAATAAAAGATAGGTACTGGTAAATAATTTCAGCACAGGACCGTTCGTTGTAGCTATATTTGGGGAGGTCTATGTCCAGCAGTGGACGTCTTTCGGTTGAATTGATGACGATGATGATGAAGTCATTTCTGTGCAGCATAAATAAATCACACTAATATTATAAAGGCGAAAGTATATTTGTATCTCCTTCACGCTCAAATGGCTGATGGGATTTGTATGAAATTTAACACATGGGTGTACCATGTCCGGGAATACGAAATAGGATAGGTACTTATTACTCTGGGAGTATATATTCCCTAGGGATAATTTTCGGCTTAGACACGGGTGAAACCTTTCTGCTTAGAGCTCATACACACGATCGGCATGATGACAACGGCAGAGGTAACTGCAGCCGTCGACGTGTCAGCGGCAGCCGTCAACCTATAGTGACACTTGACACACACGACGGCTGCGTTGATCTATAAAGTTAGAATGTCGAGGGCCGCCGTCGACGCGTTAACAGCTACCGCCGACGTGTCGATGGCTGCCGCCGCCCTGTGTCGATAGCTGTAACTACAGTTATCGTCACACACCCTTGCCGTTGGCAACATACCGCTCGTGTGTATGAGCTCTTACGGCCCGTTCACGACCTTGCCGCTGTGAGCGGAAGCTAAGCGCGGTGCGGCAAGCGGTTAGATCAAAAGTATGAAAATGTTTGAAGCACACCACGAGACCGCTCAAAGCGCCGCGCGCCCACGTACCGATGCCACGCCGCTCGCTCACGTACCGATGCCACGCCGCTCGCCACTAAGATCGAAGTCGTGAACAGGCCGTTAGGTTAGGGTCAAACAATCCCGTAGTCCTGGCGGGCCCTGTCAATCTTGCTGGGATCTCTTACACAACGCGCCGTTGACCTGTGCTTGGTACTTTCTCCGCAAACCCGCGCCTATGGTGGCTTATGAAGCTGAAATTAATATCAAATATTCAAGTCTGCGACCCCAGGCAATACTGAAAAAAATCTAACTTCTAATCCCGGATTTCTGATTTAAGCATTTAAAGTTAAGTATTTCTCAAACTCACAACAGAATCGCAAAACCTAAGTGGCAGTGGGCAGGTCACATTGCTCGCAGAACAGATGGTCGATGAGGACGAAAGTTTCTGGACTGGCGACCACAAACCATGAGACACAGCATTGGAAGGCCTCCCACAAGGTGGACCGATGACCTGGTGAGGGTCATGGGAATCCGATGGAAGCGAAAAGCACAGGACCGGTCATTATGGCAACACTTGGGGGAGGCCTGTGTCCAACAGTGGGCGTCTTTCGCCTGAAATGATGATGATGATTTCTTAAACTTTACTTAAGCCAGAAAAGCTGTCAAAATTTGGCATTAAACTATGTTTGAGACATGCTTAACTCAAAATACTCAATTCAGAAACCCGCCCTTAGTGAACGCAATCTAAATGTAAGGCGGCTTAGGCTCCGTTTAGGCGCATACTTTGACACTCGCTAGAAAATCAAAACCTCTGGTCTACTTCCCATTACTCTACAATCCTGAAATTTGGCATAAAGCAAGGTTTCATAACACAAGTATACTAAATATCGCAAAAAAGAAATTGGGATTCAGAAAAATCTTTCTCGGTGCACGAGGCCAACCCGCACCTGTTTTTTTTTTTGTATATACCTAACTAGTGTTTATGTACCTTGTGTTATGATAATATATAAATTCACTTTCGTTCTTTTTTTCCTTATCGCTCAATTACATTCAGACCTAGCCAGACATTCAATATCACCTCTAAACTTGCACATCGATTGAGTCTTATATTAGAACGTGTATAATCAATACAAGTCGCCTAGCGCCGTCTTTCAAGTGATGTAACAATGACACAACTACGCACGTAGCACATAGATGTATGTTTATGAAACTGGCTCGTAATGTTCAAAATATATTATAACAAACGAGCTGGTGTCCGCGATTTCGTCCGTATCAGTCTTTCGTAAAATAGCACAATGTCATTTGGTTACAATTTCAAGAAGTTAACTTTTTTTGCTTAATCTAAGATCTTAAGTTACTCTTTATAACAACAGCTATCTACTAATGAAAGTCCCGTCAAAACCGGTCCCACTGTTTCGGATATTTAGCGGAAGCAACAGGCAAACGAACAAAAATGTTAAAATTTATTTATTGGTATTACAACCATACACTTCAATTTTATTTATATTTATAGATAGATAAACCAGTTATTGTTACATTAGATCTCTTAGGACTTTCTTATGTGATTTATCGCACGGACGAAATGGTTAGCTTAGGTCGAGCATATAATGGTATTTTTTCAAAAGTTCCTTTTATTAGGAAAGAATACTTTCAAGGCGTTCATTAAGAATCTGTTATGTTGTCTAACTGCATTTTAGCATAATGGACTTGCTAAGCATATTAGGGCTGCGGGATTGTATTCGAAAGAGTACCCGTGGCCCTGGGACGCAAATGGCAAATGAACGAACTCGGATAGGTTTTATTCTGTAACAGTCTGACACTCTCTGGGGAAAAATATGTTAGTTAAGATTCAAAAAGTTTACGAGGAGAGAGAGCAACGTTTGGCTGTGCGACCTTTGAACTTTAGAACACAAAAGAGTTCATGCTTTATTGTGGTTTAATAATATAACAATGGCAGCTACTGAGGGGCTTCCGGTGGTTCCAGGGTTACGTAAAAGATTTCTGTAAGATGTTTATTAATTTGTTTATTTGACGGGTTTAATTGCTACGTCAAAAAAAGCAAAACCGTGCTCCCGACGCCAAGGGTTAACTCGGAAATATCATTCTTTAATAAGACAAATAAGAAAAACAATACTTTCTTTTAGATTTATTATTGTTTAAGTCTGTCGTGTAGTCGTGACCGTGGCGTACTGAACACATTTTGCTTTGTCATGTATACATGAATGTGGCGGACTAAAGGTTGACCTGAGGCATGCTTGCCTTGTCCGCCGAACCACGCTTCTATAGTTCTGTCCTATGTCTGTGTCCTCCTCCGTATCCGACTGTGAAGTGAAAAAAGCCAAAAAATTGAGAGACAAACAAAGCGATCAGTTATAAACTAATAACCAAGCTTTGTTAGTAAAATAGACATAAGATATTTGTATAAATAAAAGGCAAAGTCCTGATTCAATCACTGACTCGACACCACCCAGCCCAAACCCTTGGACCTTGAAATTTTGCATATGTGTACAAAGAACAAGAAAGGATTTTTTTTAATTCGCCCCATATAGGGATTAAACAGGGGTCCATAGTTTGTATGGAGAAACCTTTTTTTTATTCGCGGGCCGCGGGCCAGGTCGCAGAAGCGTAGTATAAGTAGTCATAAATAACATGAGAAGTACAATTCTACGCTTCTAAATATTTATTATTCTTCTCAAGTGTTACAAAAAAGGGGTTCGGCGCAGTACGCCCGCACCTAACATCTCAAGTGCTACAGTCAGATCTATTTCGTTCTCATTCCAGACAGCAAACCCTTTCATTTGATACCCATATCATAGGGGTGCATTTCAAATAGCCTGTCCGCCATCTTGGACGTCCGCCATATTGGATTAAGTCACGTGACTATTTTTTTTCGTTTTCCTGACAGCAAACCCTTTCATTTGATACCCATATCATGGGGGTGGATTTCAAACAGCCAGTCCGCCATCTTGGGAAGGCCGCCATATTGGATTTGTAATGACGTTTCTTAGCTAGTCATGTATTGTCATCAGAACTCAGAGCGTTTGCAAATTTCATCCTAATCGAAGACCGGGAAGTGGGTCAAATTAAGATTCCAAGATTTTCTTACATACATAGTTACAAGTGAAGCTAATAAAAGCGTGTTAAAACAGTTCACAAAGGCACGGTATGACAGATCGTACGGCCAATAATTTAGCGACGTTGTTACCCAATATGCCACCTATAGGCATCTATGGCTTAGTGTATGTCTCAAGTTTGCTCTTTAAAGTCACCCTTAGGGCAATGGAATGGGGTTTTATTTGTTTTTTTTTTTTTGGGGGATTTAGTTTCCTCGCTTGATCGCATCGCAAATTAGAGAAATCCACAAGGAGAACCAAGGTTACCGAACTGACATAGCCTGAAGAATCGCCAAGCTTAAGAGGCAGCGGGCAGGGCACATTGCTCGCGGAACAGATGGTTGACGCCTCGATGCGGCCGAAAGGTTCTGGAGTGGCGACCATGTACCGAAACACGCAGCGTTGAAAGGCCTCCCACATGGTGGGGGGCGACTTTTCAGAAATTCCCCGTGGCCGTAGCGAGCCCTGTTGGACTCCTACGATTTTGTTGACATTTCTTTGAGGTGCGCGTGAAACACTCCCTACGCGCCGTTAACGAATCGGGCTTGGTCTTTACCGGACGTGCAGACGGTGAGCTACCTATTGCTCGTCGTCAACAAACTCGCGTCTCAACTTTTGCTATCCAGCCTATACATATCTATGACTTAGTGTGTAATAGCAGCCCGCTGGCAACTCAAAAGTTCCTCGTCTTAAAACTATCCTGGTAGTCCAAGCCTCTATATCCTTTGAAATACGCACCTGAGATTTGCGAAGCCAGGACTTTTAATGAGAAATTTAATTATTTATCGCCCTGTTTGTAATCCCTTAAGGGTTTCACAGAGACAATGATGATTTAAACAGGAGGTAGTATTATGTTTCAGGGTCGACATTACGTTTACGCCGGTTAGAGCTAGCGCTCTAATTTATTATTTAAAGTTTTATTTCTCATTAATCCAGATTTAAGGATATGAAAATAAAAGCGGGAAGGTTATATAACATAACGTTTGTCTTAAGACCAAAGTACATTGCACAATTTGTAGATCCAAACCTAAGATCACGGTATGGTTGACGATGTAGCTACATCTATGGCGGCACATAATAACAAAAAAATTCGAATTCCTACATCGCTCAATTCGAGTTCACCGCGCGTTTCCAACGTATACAACAGCCCGAAATCATCTATCAGGCAGTTATCCGGATCAGTCATAACCAGTGGTCGGAACTAGGTAGAAGTTATTCATGTACTTGCATCGAAATGTTGATATTAATATGATTTTCCCGGGATTGATAATTATTATTTTTAAGTTCTCCTAATTATAATGTATTTATTAGTTTATAATATTAGCATATATAAGTATTTTATTATTATAAAATTAATTGAATGATACTACATTCCACTTGATATTTATCTGTTATTTATTTTTTGTGCACACCTACCGCGGTGTCGTCTCTTTTAACCCAATGGTTGACTGGTAGAAAATGCCTTGTTGCATTAAATCCGCCTATGTACCACTACTGTACATGAAGTTTAAATAAATAAATAAATAAAAATCTCGGATGGCGTAACAAATAAAACGAAGATAATTAACATACAATTTTTATTAGTATTTTTCATTGAAAAAGATCTCTCTACGTCAACTGAGGTGCTGTTAACTTTATACACTTCTCCTCGTCATTAATGCAGGAAGACATTTTTTTCTGCTATATTTCTGATAGTGTTTAAAAAAATCTGGTCTTTTAATCTCGGGAAATCAGGCATATCCACTTTATTCTTTCGCTGTATGAAATCGGTATAAGTACTTAAATAATTAGAGTTATTTTTTATATTTTTAGTTTTGTTATTTCTTTTATAAACACTGGTTATAACACCCGTCTAATCGTAGGATCCTTCCTTTTTAACGGAGGTAGGTATGCGATGTTTTTCGTCCTGTTTCGCATACCTCAAATTCATCGTCATGGTATGGTTGACGGCACGGTTGGCGTAGAGATTGATTAGCTGCTGCGCAGCGTGTCGTGGGTTCAATCCCCACACGCTAGAAATACCTATTTGTAGGTATGGCCTTCAGGTAGTTAGTCAGGGTCTGGGTGTCTTCTGTGTGTTTGATTGTGAACATACCCTGTTTCCTTACGTGAACGAATAAAGATATCCATAGGAGAATCAAGACTGACATAGCCCAAAGAATTGCCAAACTTAGGTGTCTGTGGGTAGGGCACATTCCTCGCAGAACAGATGGTCGATAGGGAAGAAAGGTTCTGAAATGGCGACTGCGTACTGGTACTGGCAGCGTACCCTCAGCGTTAGAGGACCTCCCACAAGTTTGACCGATGACCTGGGTAGGGTCGTGGGATTCCGATGGATGCGAGACGCACAGGACCGTTTCTTTGTGGCGACACTTTGGTGGCCTATGTATGATATGATAACGATGAAAGCACCCAGAATACAGTAATCATTCCTAGTGTGGGGAAATGTTTTTAGGGTCCGTACCTCAAAAGGAAAAAACGGAACCCTTATAGGATCACTTTGTTGTCTGTATGTCAAGACACTATATCTCAGGAACGCGTGGAGGTATCAAGTTGAAATTAAAACCATATACTCAGGTCTGCGTACTCTTGAAGCTGTAAAAAAATCAAACTTGCAAGTTAACGAGAAAAAAGATACTTCGGTTTATGTGGCAAAAAAATGTACATTTTGACACTCGAGGGAATCAAAATTCATAGGGTACTCCCCGTTGACCCAGAATCTTGAAATTTGGTATAAAGCAAGGTCTTACAGCACAGATATAGGAATAATTCTGAAAACAGTAAATTTGTTAATAAGTCGTAATAAAAAAACTTGCGATTCGGATAAATCTTCGAGGTTTGTACGGAACCCTCAGTGCGCGAGTCCAACTCGCACTTGCCCAGTTTTTTGTTTAAAGAAAAGAATTAATGATCTTAAGTTCTGAATTTCTACCACACATGGATGTTGTAGAAATTCAAACCGCTTCCGACCTACACGCACAGGTTTCATTTTATAAGCAGCCATTAAAATGTATTAGAAACAAACGGAATACTTAGTGATACAGCGGCATACGGAAACTTTCCAAAAAACAACGTTCTTGTTATGTGCATACATACACACTTACATAAATTACTCCTAATATTTTTGGACACAAATTTTCCGTGTCTCATTTTATAGGCGGATTGTGCGTTCTATTTATTGAAGTCGGTCACAATTTACATCGATTAAAAATGTACCTATTGAAATCGTTTCGGTATATTCCAAAGAAGTCGTAATATTTTAAACAAATGTAGGTGTCGTATTTTGAGGTACGCGTGGAAAACTACGCGCCGTTGACGACTAGGGCTCGGTCCTTATTGGACGGCTAGCTAATCATTGCTCGTTCTCCGCAAGCTTGCACCTACGGTGGCCGGAAATCGCCCTGCGACTTTGACGCCCGGGGCGTCTCGTGTGGCGGCTGCACTGTGAGGAAGGCCGCTCCCTCACGGTTACGACTATCTCCTTCGCTAGCATTACTGCTTCACAGAAGGAGGTGACCGCTTCTCATTTTCTATGGCCTGGACCAGAGCCCGACGCGAGAGGTCACCGCCGCCGATCGCCTCCACGAGAAAACGTCTACCATGGCATCCGGGTACGAACAATGGTGACACCCGGGCGTTTTTTCCGCTTGTATCGGAAACTGAAACCTTCTGAACTGACCATATCTGGTGATTGCCTATGTCAGGCGGAAGATGAAGACGCCGTGGCGCCTCTCTAGCCACTACTCAAAGAAGGGACCTACCGCCGCGATTGTGACGTGCCCAATCCTGAATGTTTCTGTGATACTTTTACTTTGTACCATCTTAAAAACCGTTATACAATGTTGTGCTTAATTATGAAACATGCTATTTGCATGTTGTATAAATATATGAATAAAAGATAAGGAATGCTGTTCACTATTTAGTGCTTTTTACTTTTTACTCAACAAAAGTTTACAAAAAAGTAAGTAAAGTAAACAAAAATAACAATTTTTTTAATTTTTTTTAGACCAGTGCCTTTAGTAAAGAGTAACGTGGTAGTCATAAGTGCATGCGTCGTCGGTGGCTTGAAAAATAAATGAATCCTCCGAAGCTTTGAAATCGATAAATGTATCAATATAAAATGAGTCAGGTGCCGAGTAGAATATGTAATTTCTATGCTGCCTTAAGGGTGCTTTTCCACCAGAGATGTGCTATGCTACGTTGCTATGGATGCGTTTGATATCCACCAATCATACTCGTATTCATGCCGATCCTCCATTCAAACCAATCAATCATATTTGCCGCAAAGAGCAAATGAAAGAACATGGGTCGGTTGGTTTTTTTTAAGGTGAGAAACCATCTCATGACTTCTTACGCTCTAGAGTGGAGTAGGAGGGCGTGTCAGACTTTTACTGACTAAAACCACACCTATTAGGTTCTCACCGAACACGGGAAGTTCGGGAAGTTCCTGCACCGAATTCGTGCGGAAGCGACGCCCGGGTGTCGCCACTGTGTGGACCGCCCGGAGGACACGGTGGAGCACACGGTGGAGGTGTGTCCCGCTTGGGAAGAGCAACGCCGTGTCCTCGTGGGGGCGATCGGCGGCGGCGATCTCTCGCGCCGGGCCTTGGTACAGGCCATGGTCCGGAGCGAGGAGGAGTGGCAGGCGGTCGCCTCCTTCTGCGAAGCAGTAATGCTAGCAAAGGAGGCGGCCGATCGCGTGAGGCAAAGGCAACGGTCCTTACGCCCCAACCGCCGCCGGGATTCCGATCCCGATTTCCGGCCACCGTAGGCGCAGGCTTGCGGACGGCGAGCAATGGGTGGCTCGCCGTCCGACCGTCCGGTAACTGTCCGGACCGAGCCCAAGTCGTCGACGGCGCGTATTGTTCCACGCGCGCCTCAGGGTGACGTCAGCAAATCGTAGGGGCCCAGCAGGGTCGAAGCCTACTGGGGCCATGGGTAGTGTGAAAACGAAACCCGGGGCCCTGGGACGAAGGCAACGAAGGAACAGGAGTGGGTTTTTAGTCAGTAAAAGTCTGACACTATCTCTCGCTCCGCCCAAGAGCGAGACTTGTCATTAGATGATTTTCCCACCTTAAAAAAAAAAAAAAAAAAAAAAAAAAAAAAAAAAAAAAAAAAAAAAACCTATTAGGTTCCTTTTTAGAGTATCTCTGGTTGAAAAGCACTCTACCTATTGAGTAGCGTAATTAGAGACAAAAAAAGACAATGACCGAGCGAACGCTGGCGTTCGCTCGGGGTTTAATTAATTAACATACAATGCAGCGATTCTTCTATTTTTAACCGACTTCAAAATAAGGAAGAGGTTCTCAATTCGGTTGTCATCATTCTAGTCTAACTGGTTGCGGCTGTATACCCGTGTCTTACATGGAGCGACTAGCCTATCAGACCTTCACAACCCAATTACTGGGCAACACGATAATCTTTGGATAGACTGGTAGTTAGAGTTTCTGGGCGTCTGACTACCTGTAACGACTCAAAGGTCTACAACGACAACCGTTTCGGTTGCCGAGCCGGTCCGGTTCGACTCGGAACTCTGTTCGGTTGTATTTTTTTTTTAAATATTTGTAACGTAACACAGGCCGGTGACAGCCGTTACGAGTATCAGAGAACTGCGAGTTGTTTTTACGTTAACGCAATCGAAACGTTTACCGCGTTTGGCTCTTTGATGGGTTGAGAGCTTGGAGCGGACCAATCGGAGCAGCCAACGAAATAAACATATCGTAAAACAAATTCGCACTAGGCACTCAGTACCCCGAAAGTGTAACAGCTAGTGTTACCAGGGAGTTTCGTGTTACTCGGATTTTTCTGACTTTTTCATAATGTTGTATTTTTTTTTTTTAGATTTTTTGACATACCGCGTCTACAAGAGTTATTATTCATCGGACCAAGCTACATACAGCAGAGTACTCATCTGCCATCTATAAAACTGAGGAGGTGAGGGAAATTATCTGTTTATATCGTTTATCGTCTTATTTATTATAACGCTTTTTGATTTTTCGATTATGGTAGCCAATCTTATCGACGATTAGCCAAGTACGCAGGAGATACTACTATAGTATCTCCTGCCCACCACCTGCTCCACCAGTTTCTGCAGATAGATAGATAGATAGATATATTGCACACTGTGATGTTTTAGAACAAAGACTATACTTTATATTTATTACGATGTCCGGAGCTAGAGGTTGACACGTCCGACCCGCTCGGTGGCTAGATCACAACTGAGGCTACTGAGGGTCGACTACTCCCGCCACCTAGCGGCCAGTCTAGTGTTTGTATACTGTTTATCACACACACCAATAATAAAATTACAATATGAACTTAAAATCACTCAGAATCACTGGTACACTCTTTGTTCATTGTTACTCTCATAGTTCGATGGGATGGCAATCTAATACGATCGGGGAGAGAACAGACGCAAGGCCCGACCGGCTTCACGTACTTTCTAAGGCACGGAGATGTTACACCGCCAAATTTTAGCATGTTGCTACAGTACTTGTTACTCGCCCAGGGAATCGAACGCATTCAACTGTTGCGGTTTTTTTTTAATGCCATGATCTAGTGCTTAATTGTGATCCTATGTACGCCTTACGTGTACTTACAGTCTTGTTAAATTTTATGACATTTTTTACTTTTTTTTTTTTTTTGTTAACTTAGTATTTTATTATTTCGTACACATCTGACGCTAAACACATGTTTATTATTTATCATTTATCACACATTAATATTCATATATATTTATTTACCTTACACATAATACTAATAAGTAAATAACTACCGTTCACTCTCAATAAGGCTCAGTCGAAAACCAGCATCATCGTCAGGCAACTACCACTAACTACCATGTAGTTGTCTGGCATTTTTGCTGAACTGGATTTATTTGGCGCAGCGGTGAGACACCCATTGTGTCAGTGTGGTATTCTTCGTTGTGTGTATCCATGCGTGCCAAATAAAATATTTTTCTTTCTTTCTATCTTGCTTATTCCTCCTGACGGTAAACAGCAATACAATCCATGATAGTGATGTTGATATGCGTGCTATGTACGTGTAGGGACACCTTGGGTCCTCTAGTAAGTAGGCCATCGTCTGGTCAGAAGCACCTCAATCGCTCTGGCTGTAGGAGAGGACGATTATCTTGCTTTACTTATCTGTTGACATTATTTTATGTTGTTATTTTCAGAATAATAATCGAGAGCCTGATATTTAAGAACTCGATCAGCCTGACTAAGCTGGGTTTCTTCGGATGCAGTTTGGGCATACCTAAGAATGAAGATGACAGATATTGCGTAAGTATAACTTCTAAGGAGATGGCGTGACGAGTTGAACTCCTGCTTGAAGGATTGGCCAAATGTAGGGACAGAGAAAAGTGGATGAACGGTTGGGAGACACACAATAGGCTCACAATAATAATATCTTAGTTTATTATGGTTATTTTGCGGAATTTTCACGTCTTGATTCCGGTAACGCACGGCCCCCTGCCTTCCCTGAGCGATGCGAGACGACTATGGCAGACATATACCTGAAGGGTAAAAATGGGATCCTGTTACTAAGACTGTCTGTCGTCAGGCTGTATCTTATTGGCCGTGATAATTTTCTCAAATGGTTATTTCTGTTGCTGCTAAACAATTAATACTAAAACAGAATAAATATTAAATGGAGTTCCCATACGACAAACGTGATTTTTCAACAAACAAACACCGGCAAGTGAAACTAAAAAAAAAGTTATAATGTATAATGTTGTATATGTAATGGTACCTTACGTCCGCGAGTCCGTCTCGCACTTGGTCGGTTTTCTCTTGTGTTCGTATGATATTATAAGTAATGACAAGGATAAAGCTTCTTTATCGATCCTTACATACAGATAGAACGAGATGGGGATACCATATTACATATTTGTGATGTCACATACTGTACAGAAATACTATACGTTCCAAATAAGAATAGGAAAGTCAATAACCTCGATCTGTCAAATGCAGAATGAAAAGTACGGTTTGCAAATAAAACTTATTGTTTTTTTTTTACTTGGAATTACTCGTTGAAGTCTTAGTTAAATCTAGGCGCAGTAAAAACGTTATTGTTGAATACAAATTAGCTAAATATATTGTTTTATGTCATAATTATTAAAAAAAAACTATTTTCTTTCTTATTTTCATTGTTAGGAACAGTTCGCCTTCTTCTTCCATTCGCCACTACTCAGACACTAAATTAAGTGACGCAGAGATGAGCAAAATTGAAGAACTGGATTCTGATTAAACCTTTTTTCGTTCACGATTCGTAAATAAATTAAATTTTAAAAATTTCCTCTTTTGCTCACCCTACCCAATTTCTTAGATTTGACAGTTAAGGTGACGTCACAAGATGGACATCGATCCTATTCTTATTTGGAACGCATTATAACTCTTATTGTCGTCCAAGCTAATTCTTAAAAAAAAAAAAACAATTACACTTAATATAAAGGTGAAAGTTTGTGTATGTTTATTTGTTACTTCTTCTCGCTCGTACGGCTGAACGGATTTCGATGAAACTTTCCCTTCCGGAAGGGAACATGCTCATGTGGTGATATTCCAAGATATGATCTAATCTTGGAATATCACCACATGAGCATGTTCCCTTGGGACAATTTTCTATTATCACGCGGGTTGAAGCCGCAGGCAGCTACTTTATAAAATATTTTGTACCTATAAACCCAAGAAAATGATGATCTCTCTTTGGAATTCAATCCCGCTGAACATCAGGATCGGTCATTGTGGCGATGCTTGGGGGAGGCCTATGTCCAACAGTGGACGTCTTTCGGCTGAAATGATGATGATGATGATGATGAACATCAGGACGGCGTCCAGTTAGTTCACTTAAAGGGCTATATTTCACCATGACACCATGGTGGCGCGACCAGTCGCCGCTACTAACAAAATGTATACAGCTCTATAGAGAGTTACTCACCTGGTGTCCGTTTGGTTGCATACGTATTTTCTTCGATTCACTAAAACACATTTAAAAGAGAACCTTCACTTCAAGACTTACCTACAAAGTTCACGCCAAATCGGAAGTGCTGCATTCTTCCTCTTGCGTCACACATAAATAGCATTACTCGTTATTGCCATTTAAAGGTGGTCTTTACGTATTTATGTCCAATGTCAGTACTGTTCGAAATTGTTTATTTATCAATTGGTTCTGTGTTTATTATGAAATAATAATAATAATTCTTTATTGACATAATAATGATGGGATAATTTATGAAGCCTCTGACTCCCGAACTAGGCGGGCCTGTATTTCAGGAGTCAGAATGGAACAAGTTCTAAGATCAAGTTTGTTGATTAAATCGTGAAATCGCGTTATTAACATGAAGGTATAAAAAATGTAAACAAAAGTAGATCTTGCTCTTGAATGTAAACTAACATAAAAATGTTACTGAGGTTACAGTCTACTAATATTATTTAACAAGAAACTCATTTTATTGTGTAGAGTTTGTAGATTCACATATTTTTTAATTTATGTCCACCCCAGCCCACGGGGCTACATGTAGGAGCTTTGCGGCGGCGACATCGCGCGCACGTAGAACAGAACCGCCGTGTCGCCATGTCGTGTTGAATTCGCGTAAATTGCAACGGATCGCTTCAAAATCACATTCACGTACGACGCTGCGTAACAATGGAATTTGAACTTACGAACTTACGTATTTTGTTTGTTTTTCCAAAACTTGATCATCATCATCATCGTCATTTCAGCCGAAAGACGTCCACTGCTGGATATAGGCCTCCTCCCCCAAATTTTGTCATAACGACTTTCCTGTGTGTCTCGCATCCATCGGATTCATCTAAAACTAGATAAATAAAAAAAAAAATAAGTATCTTATAAATCATGTACTATTAAACCTCGATTGACTATAAACATTGTTTTCCAGAACGAAGTCGTTGAGCGGTACTCTGGACCGTTGAAGTTCGACTTGTTCCCAGCGCCCGAGAACAACATTCTGACCAAAGCTAACGAGCGCATGATGATGGTTATGACAATCACGGTAAGAAAAACTTTCCATTCGGTTGTATTTTTTTCTTACAGGTAGGCGCCAGATAAACTTGGAATAAAGGTCATTGAACCGCCTACATTTGTTGACATGCTTAATAGCTGTCTTGAATCGACATCTATCGCGATCCTTTATAGTTTCTAGTAATGAAAAACAGTTAATTGTTAGTTTTTAGGGTACCTACGCAGAGAAATTAGGAAAAGGTCAATGTAATTTATTTCAAGTTTATCTGGCGCCTTGTTTAGTAACTACTAGAGTTAAGAAGACCCTTCCCCACTCGTCTATCGTCAACCTGAGAATGATTTAAAAGCTTGCCGGTTCATCCAACGCAATGTTTTATAAAAAGACAATGCGAAAATAGACAATACCAGAAAGCTCTGCAGGCACTCGGTAATATTGTCATTTACTCGAATACTAAATATGTTCCAGAAAATACGTATTTTTTAAAAACTGTAAAAGTTTATGGAAGGATTCTATTGTTATATTTTTTTGACTTTTTTAATTTTAATAATGTACTCAACATTATGAGGGGTCAAAGTTTATGCCAAATAGCAGATTTTCAGAGGCTAACGTTTTTATTTGTGGAGTAACCACAAAACTCAATCCCAAACCTGCCTTGCACTGTTGTTTCCGACTGTCACCTTATTAGTGAACTATAGGCATGATATTTAGGCATAATTATTTGAATTCCTCACTTATTCCATGTTGGACCATTGTGTGTGAGCCATGGCGGCCATCATTTGGCAGGCTTATTCCTTTTAGTTCTGTTATTCCAGCACGTTATATCGGACGTAGATCAGATCAACACGCGCACACTGGAGACAATGTCCACGCTCATACACCTGCGCTACTTAACTATCAACGTCACGAACAGGAAGCTGCCTGAGCCCTACCACACTGTCGACTGGATCGGCTTGGAAGACTACTACAGGAACCCTCTTAAAGTTGCTGTTAATATAGTAAGTACTAATCTATTTCCCTGGGCAGTTCCTTTGGCCAACACGGCAAGGTTTAAAGTGACTAGGTGCTACAGTCGAACGCAGTAAAGAAAATCTCCGCAGGTGGGGATTTTGACGAGTAAAGTTCAGGGGTTGTTTTCATTTTTCACAAATCTATTCTTAGTGAATATTGTGATGTAAAATAGGTGTAGTTTTGTATCTCAAGAGTCATCTGGATAATATGTTGATTATTGGAAAAGGGGCGATCGCTGTGAAAAGAGCTGAAAAATTTATTGTAATACTGATCACCGCAGCGATGTTTGCCGAGAAGGCTGACTCGGTGCAATTGCTGCCAAATACTTCAAAAATATTAGAATGTGTTACATCCGTATTCTAGTGGTAAACAAAGTAACTGTTTTCATACGAAGACGTGGCTTAAAGGACTTGTTATCCATGCCGAAAACATTATAATAATGGACGATTCCGATCTTCAGTATTTGTGCGGCGTCTCTATGCAGATCACGTTTAACCTCATGTTTAACCTAAAAAGAAACCTTTAATTTTTTTTGCGTATATGTTTTAAAATCATATGTTTTTTTTCAGATCGGGGTGCCATACAGACGATTCGACGATATCATGCAAAAAGTTTTGGTAGAGGGAATGACACTAGTGTCGATAAAAGTTATGTTCTGCAAATCTGTAAGTAACATTTTATACTTTTTTTATTATTATTGACAGGCTCGCGATTAACCACAGATCTCATCTGATAGAAAGCGATTATGTGGTCGACTATGGAACATGCTTGCCTAGAAGTAACCTATTCACTCTGGACTTAAAGGCCCAGATATAATACTTTATTATATCTATACTAATATTATAAAGAGAAAAGATTTTTATTTTTGTTTGTAATGAATGAACTCAAAACTATTGAACCGATTTTAAAAATTCTTTCACGACTAGAATGTATCACTTATGATATAGGCTATGTATTTTCTTCTTTCATGTGAGCGAAGCCGCTGGTGGAAACTAGTTTCACGTAAAGATATGATAATAAAACCTTTTTAAGATTACTAATTTGATTACTTTATTTAATATAAATTATATGAAAGGCGAAACTAACTGACTGACATATCAACAGCCAAAACTATTGGGACTAGGAGCGTGAAATTTTGCACAAGGCTTCCATTTATGACGTAGGCGAGCTGAATTTCTTAAAATCGTTTCTTAGTGTTTTTTGAAATTCAGCCCCTAAGGGGATGAAGCAGAGGTCTAAAGTCTGTATGAAGAAACCTTTTACGCGGGCGAAGCCGCTGGCAGAAGCTAGTTGTTCATATAAAAGCACATCCATTAAAAACTCCTTTGTAATTTGGTTGTTTTAGCTTTTCCAAACGTATAAAAATTAAATTATAAAATAATTGTAAAGAATTGTTGATAGTTTTTTTAGTATAGTCTCGACGACTACATAAACAAATTTATCTGTTCTTCTCGTGAAGACACCTTCTCTTTCTATTAAAAACTTTAAAGTTTAATAATTGTTTACTAGAGATACATGTTTTATTGGCAAATATCATACTATTTTGATATAGAAAAACATACCTTGGTTCTATTTATATAAAGTTACAAATTCACTAGTTTCATTTATATTAAAAACACGTATATCGTTTTTACAGCTCTACACTCCTCTAATATCGCACGTGGCGGGTTTGTACCAGAATACTCTTCGCGAGGTGATGTGGGTGGACAGTCCCTATGATTCAACCGACCCCCACCACCGGGTCGTGCGGCCCCTGCGACACGTAGAGGTATTGTACACCAGTTAGCCATTACTAGTCACTTTGCGCACGTTAAGCAGCAATGGTAGTGTCAGTGGTATCCGCAGGAGAAATAAAGTTACCACTATAGCTCGAAGAATCGCCAAACTAAGTGGCAGTGAGCAGGGCACATTGCTCGCAGGATCACGTACCGGAAGACACAGCGTTGGCGCGGCCTCCCACAAGGTGGATCGTTGTCCTAGTCGAGGTCACGGGAAACCGATGGATGCGAGACGTCGACGTCGACGACTGTCGTTAACTTCACGTTTCGGGGAGGCCCATGTACAACAGTGGACGTCTTTCGGCAGAAATGATGATGCTTTTGATTTTAATTGATTAACTACTGACATTCATCATCATCATGATGATGAATGTCAGTAGGTAAAGTATATTATAGTCTTTTCGCGTTATGAAAATAGTGGCTCATCAGTCCAACTGCAAAGTAAAGGTGTACTTAAACTGGGGTGAAAATTAGACCATTTATATCAAAGCTAATTTTTCCCTGTCCTAGAGGAGGCCTGAGTCCGAGGAGTGGGAACATTACAAGGCTGATTCTGCTATGCTATTCTAAACCTTTCACAATATAGTATTTTCTTATAATAAATATTAGGTAAATATTTTCAATTTTAATCTCAATCTTAAGGATTTTAATTGACAACGATGAGTCACTATTTTCTCAGTGCGAATTTATTTTAGGTGAACAGTACAGTACTTTACAATATACTGCTACTTACATAATTTAATGATACTTCATTCTATTTAAAATAGCTATTATTTACTAGTTTCTACAAGCGGCTTCGCCCGCGTTAAAGTAGGTTTCTCCATAGAAACTTTGGATCCCCATTTTATCCCCTCAGGGGGTGAATTTCGAAAAATCCTCCCTT
This sequence comes from Mythimna pallens, assembly GCA_961205895.1. Classification (NCBI taxonomy): domain Eukaryota; kingdom Metazoa; phylum Arthropoda; class Insecta; order Lepidoptera; family Noctuidae; genus Mythimna; species Mythimna pallens. The sequence goes on from OY540848.1 coordinate 12,915,665, forward strand.
AGTGCACACCTACGTCATAAAAAGAAATCTAGTGTAAAATGTCACGCTCATACCCGCAGTAGTTTCGACTGTGCGTTGATATGTCAGTCAGTTTCTCCTTTTATATAATATACAGCTACCATAGAGTTGTGTTATTTAACCCAAAGGTTGACTGGTAGAGAATGCCCTGTTGCATTAAGTCCGCCTATTTACCACTACTTCATGTACTGAAGTTTAAATAAATAAATAAAATGTTTATTCGCAGCCCGCTCCTATTGCACACGTAAACCCGTTCGTTCTCATGTGCTGGCAATGCACTCATCTACAGCGTCTCGTCATACATGGTAAGTTTATACATATTTGATGACTTGTTAATCCCCTTTTTGGGAGGGAGGAGGGAATCATCAAATAACTTGAAGAGGGATCTCTCACTCCATACTGAGTGGGAGAAGTTTTAGCGGTCAGACTATTGACTAAAACCCACCCGTGTTCCTTCAGTTGTTAAGACCGTCACCCATCCACAGACTGACCTTAGTAACCGTTGCTTAACGTTGGGAATTAACCCATGGGCTGTTATTATTGTAGCTACGAGCTATTGTTTGTGTATTAGATGTGTTACTGTTTTGGTGTACAATAAAGTTTATTCTATTCTATTCTCTACTCTGTTCTCTCTTATATTATCTATTCTATTCTCTGTTTTACAGCAAAAAAAGTTTTTTTCAAGGTGACAAAAACTTCCTGACCTAATAGAATCTCATTTGTGTAACAGAAACTTGACCAAAAAGAAGCTCTTTTAGAATAGAATAGAATTTTGCAAATATGGGTAATACATAGTTCTTCAGATACAATATAGCTCAGCCACATTTCACCATTTGGGATGCAAATATTCACATTAAATAATGTTTCATTATTACATTAAAAAATAAACCCTTGTGTAATATGATTCGTTCTGATTTTTTTTATTAAGTATAGGCTCGTGTTTGACCACTATCTCACCTGATGATGAGCGATAATGTAACCGACGATAGAGCATGCTTGCCCAGAAGTAATCTATTGACTCTTGACTTAAAGACTAATTGTTGTAGCTATCAGGAATCACAGACTCCTGCAGGAAATTCCACTCCTTAGCTGTACGCACGATGAATGTATTCCAAAATGCTTGGTACGTATGGGTGGGATGTCCACCATGTACCGGTGACGCAACGCCCTACGTATATTGGTCGGATGTTAGAACGAAATTCCAAAAACACTTCGAAATATAAACGATAGTAAAACAGGCTAGCAACTATGCGTCGATGTTCAAGACTTTGGAGTTAAACTATACTTTCATAATTAATAATGTAATTCTAGGTTACTGGGTATGGCAATACGACGTGTTGGGCTTCGTGCGGCTGCGCAAGGACCTGCGGCACCTGGAAGTGTCCGCCATCTACTACAAGCAGAATCGCTTCCAGAACATGATCAACTTGAGCGAGGACGGTGCCATCCGAGTGCTGTGCGGAGACTCGCCCGTTCCTATTGATGCGGATCATATACGTGTAAGTAACTATAACATGGCTTCTGTATTTTGCGATAGACGGGGAGACGTCTCCGTAAAAATTTTTTGATTGCTCAAACAACCAGTCGACACAAAAATACTTCTAGGTTTTAATAACCAATTAGCTTATAACCATTGTTACGTTCACAAAGATATAAACTCACATACAAGTCTTTGTATGTGAGTTGGGCTGTCTACCCAGACCCGAAATAAACTTTTTTTTTTATTATTATTATTGATAGGCTCGCGTTTGACCACTATCTCGCCTGATGGTAAGCGATGATGAGGCCGAAGATGGAGCACGCTTGCCTAGAAGTAACCTATTCACTCTTGACTTAAAGACCCCTAGGTTGTACTCATAATAAATATGTTAGGTTGTAGCTATCAGGGAACACACGACTCCGGCAGGTAATGCCACTCCTTAGCTGTACGCATTATGAATGTGTTCCCAAAACGCTTTGCACGTATGGGTGGGATATCTACCATGTACCGATGGCGCAACGCCGTACGTCTAGTGGTCCGATGATGGAACGGACTAGCTGGAATTAAATTGTGCAATTCCAACGCACACTCCCCGAAGTGTAATCGATAGAAAACCGACAGGCCAGCAACTCGGCGTCGATGCTCAAGGCTTTGGAGTTTTGATTCGACAAGTGCATCATCACCGATGATCCCCTTGGCTCGCTTCTCAATCGACTCCAGAGCATCAAGCTGGTATTTGGCAGACCCATCTGAAGTCCATACAAATATTTGTTCCGCCCGGAGATTGTCCGCAACACGCAGCGCAGCAGCTAATCGCTCAATCACTGCGCCGGCCGTGCTGTCAATCATACCACGATTATGATTTTAGTGTTTTGATCTTCAAATTGTGCAATGTAATTTGGTTTATATATGGCCGACCTAAAACAACTATCTGTAAGCGATACAAATATTTTATACGTGCAGGAATCTGCTCAGATACTGCGCCATTTATATTTTTCTACAAAAAAATTCTGGCCCATTCTTCTTGTGTCTTATAGTCATTCGCGTTAAGAAAATAGTGACTCATCAGTACAACTGTAAAGGTGCATTGGTGTGGTGGGTGTAAAGGTGCATTGTGAGTGGGGTAAAAATTAAACCATTAATATTAAAGCAAACTTTTTATCATACAGTATTTTTTAATATTAAGTAATTATTTTAAAATTTAGGGTCGTCACTCGGGCTATTGAGGTGTTCGATAGCTTGTAATCATATTTAATAGGGCTTGGTTTGCGAGAAAAATTACATACATAGCATTTCGAAACATTTAAATCTAATCTATTACTAGCACAATAATCGAGAAACCGGTTCAAATCCTCCTGTAAAAGGTATGCGACTTCAACACTTGATATTTGACCAAGAATCTTCATATCATCCGCATAGAGCAAAATTTTCGAATGTAAGAAACAAGAAGCAATGTCATTTATAAAAATATTAAATGAAAGAGGTCCCAATAAGGATTCTTGGGGAACTCCTGATGGGATGTACATCACTGTTGACGTGAAACCATTCAGAACTACCGTCTGACACCTGTTTTCCACGTATGACGAGAACCATCTGAATAAATACCTCTTACTCCAGCCAGTAGTAGTTTGCGCAAAAGAAGCGCATGATCGATGCGATCAAAACATTTACTGTAGTCAGTGTATACAACGTCGACCTGAGTCCTCCTGGACATTTGCTCCGTCAAATAGTCACTACAGACAGCAAGATTGGATGTAGTAGAACAACCTTTTAAAAAACCATGTTGATTTTCAGAAAAAGTTAGTTTGAGTGATGAGGACAGTTGTTTATGTACAATCTTCTCCAAGACTTTAGCAAACACACAAAGTTTTGAAATTGACTGTAGTTATCTACACTGTCCTTGGGTCCTTTTTTAAGAATCGACGTTATATACGCTGACTTCCAGATAATTAGCACCACTCCTAATTCGAATGACCGTTTATACAGTATTGTCAGCGGAACCGATAGACACAGCACATTTAGATATAAAGATTGGAGAAATGTTATCAGGGCCTGCAGATTTATTCAGGTCCAATTGTTTCAGCAACCTAAATACTTCCTCCTCCACTATGTCAATAGTGCATATGTCTGATGTACAACCAGCAGTCTGACACTCAGGTTCATCAATTCCAAAAGTGGTCGTGGCTCATCGACTTCGCTCCGTTCTTGGAAGTTAGAAAAGAAATAGTCACCAAACATATTTATTATAATTATGATTTGACTATTACATGTTTGCTGTATGGACTTTAAAAGAGACTGATATCTGAATTTGTTTTGGTGTTTCTTCTCTGTGTAGTCAATTAGGAAACTCCGGCCTCGTCTAGTTTAAATTAACGAAAAAATTTACGTGTAAAAGTGTGCTCGGGTGTCGCCACTGTGTGGACCGCCCGGAGGACACGGTGGAGCACACTGTGGAGGTGTGCTCCGCTTGGGCAGAGCAACGCCGTGTCCTCGTGAGGGCGATCGGCGGCGGCGATCTCTCGCGCCGGGCCTTGGTACAGGCCATGGTCCGGAGCGAGGAGGAGTGACGCCCCAACCGCCGCCGGGATTCCGATCCCGATTTCCGGCCACCGTAGGCACGGGCTTGCGGACGGCGAGCAAATGGTAGCCCGCCGTCCGACTGTCCGGTAACCGTCCGGACCGAGCCCAAGTCGTCGACGGCGCGTATTGTTCCACGCGCGCCTCAGGGAGATGTTAGCAAGCACACAACAACGATGAATCACTATTATCTTAAAACGAATACACTATAAATATGTGTTAAATAAGTAAACAGTGTTCCTCTTATTTTGTTTCAGGAAGTAAACGAGTTCATCGAGTACCCGTGGAACCCCACGCGCTGGAGCGAGCTGCACCCGGCGCTGCGCGGGCGCGCCTCGGCCCAGCAGCGCACGGACTTCGTGCTCCGGGAGAGCAGGGCCGTCTGTGGCTTCGTGCCCAATAAAGCGCGCCTGCCAAGTAAGGGGCTACTTCTATTGCGCGCGCCATCATCGAGGCGATAAGAGTGGTCAGGGAGGAGGGAGGTGCTACGGCGTCCTCACTTTCTGCTTGGCGCAAGCATCAAGTCCGGAGCGTGATTGCCTCATCCTGATGCTTGCGCCAAGTTGATAGTGAGAGGAAAACACACTCCGGACTTGACAGGATACGTCCTGAGCGTTGTAATTTCTAATGTGATCACCGGCCACCGCAGACGCGGCCCACCGCAATAGAGTATGAATTGTTTGGTTCCATTCGCATAAATAAAGAAATTTTGTCAAACTCGACTTTAGCCTAATTGCGGACATTAAAGTCGAAGTCAGTTAATAAATAGAAATAGCCTAGATCCTTTAGGTTAGGTGTCATATATTTTCATATAAAAGCGCGGGCTTAATTACTTTTATTGCTCACACGTCCCTGAGACAGAGCTAGAGCTACTTTATATTATGGATTGTATAAAAATAAACTAAATTTTTTATCATTTCCACAGATCCTTCTAACAACGACTGGTGAACAACAATTGCGGAATACGGAAGATTCAAATCTGCTAAGTATTATATTTCGATAAAACACCTTGTTATAATTGGAATAAAGTCGAAATTACGGTAAAGAGAGGGTATTGGATTAGTCTAAGTTGGATTACTACTTAAGAAAAAGCTTTTGATGCTAACATTTTTATTCTTGACTGATTTATCGAGCATTTGCATATCGTTTAACAGATATAATATATTTTAACTATTTATTTTGACTATTGCTCATACAGACATATAGAATCTCACATAGTGTTAACCATTTAACCGATGCGGATTGGTCCGACGTTTCTTTTCGTGTCCTATTCGCTTGGGTCGTGTGTTCCGACTGGGTACTCCATCTCGTTTAGCTCTTCAATTCCCATAGGTGATAGAAGAACTGACGAGTTGGAGTATTTGGTCGTGAAAGTGCGACCCTGGTACAACAAACGCGAAAGTGATTGCCGGATATATACGACGTAGGTGGTTAAAAAAAAACAAATAATCCAATTTAGATGAGTCCTAAAATGTTTGATAGAAAAATATACAATCGGTGGTATGGAGTTGCTATCAATAATATATATAGGGTGACTGGTAATTAGTGACCGATACTCAAACACGTAATTGTACTCATGTTTACAAACAACTTTCCTAAAGAAACTTTTTTTATATTCTCATTAGTTTTATCACTATAACAAAACAGCTGTTTATTACACGCGCGCGCCTGCGAGCGGCGCCCGCTCAGCAGTTCCCCGCGTGTCGCCGCCGCACCTACAATAGTAATAGAACACCCGCGCGGCTTGCTAACCCAGCGGCGTGCGTAATCAGTGAATGTACCTTCGTTTCAGTTGTTGACTTAACTACTAAATAAAAAATATAAAAGTTTATTTGGGAAAGTTATTTGTAATCATGAGTACAATCACGTGTTTAAGTATCGGTCACTAATTACCAGTCACCCTATATAAAATGGCGTAGTATGACAAAAATAATAATATGTTTATCAAATTAATTCTACGTTAAATTATTATATTATTGAAAGCAGCTAACGACTTTAGATAAACGAAAAATTGGCATGTGTTTGTTACCCCAAGTTTCTCTAACAAAAGTTGTCGCAAAATTTTGAGCGACCAACTGTTTATGAAAGTTGACTAAGAGTTGTTATCAGCCAATCATAGCAGTTTATGTACACTAATTTTTGTTCAAGAAACTGGGAGTAACTTTTATAAGTTTCTTTATATCTTTAATATTATACCCGTAGTTGTAGGTAAAATATAAAAAAACATAAAAAAAATGTTTTTCGCTCTATAAATGTAAAATTTAATGAATTTAGAGCCGATTGTTTTGAAATAACTCAAAAATTTACGGCCTAAAGTTGTCGAGAATATCTCTTGGGCATATAAATGTGTCGATAATCTATACTTTCTAAGTGTAAAAGTATTAAAAAGTATATCTTATATTAATATGATCGCATATCCAATATCTGTTACCGAAATGCGAGCGATCTGTTTTCAATAACACTGCCTTTCAAATAAACTGCATCAAAGGGCAGGGTAGCTTTTAAAAAAAAAGGTGTCCGTTTGTGCTTGGTAAGACATGTTTACAAGGTCCCTATGCCAAAATTTTTTTTTTTTGTGATCCACCTTCCAAAAGGCATTGGAAAGGTAATGTTTTGAGGCGAGAAATTATCAAGTATCTCCTCCTACTCTAATTGAGCGAGAGGGCATGTCAGACTGTTACTGACTGAAATCGCACCTATGTTCCGTCTTTGCCTTACGCTCTAGGTACCCGGGTTCCCTTTTCGGAGGTCAACCTTTGGTTCCAGTAGGTTTCAGTCCTGCTGGGTATCGTTTTGCCGTCGACGACTCGGGAACAAAATACATGGTAGCTTTTAAATAAGGGACTTCCCGTATTGTTCAGTGATGAGCAGAGGTCGGAATTAGGTAGAGTTATTAATGTACTTTCATCGAAATGTTCATATTAATATGGATCTTCCCGGGATTTCTAATGAAAAATCTCGTGTGGCCAACAATATTACAAATACATAATAATAAAAACCTCAGAGATAGATAAGACAAATAAAAACAAAGATAATTAACATACAATTTTTATTAGTATTTTTCATTGAAAAAGATCTCTCTACTTCAACTGAGGTGAGGTTAATAATTTTATACACCTCGTCATTAATGCAGGATAAGATAAGATAAGATATGATATATTTATTTGCTCAAACATGTGTACACATACAATATTAAAAAAGTGCATGCAGGATGACATAAAGAAATAATAATTGGTTCAGACATGTTTGCCACGTGCTATGGCGTGCAAATGTTTTGAATAAGTACTAATTAAATTTTTACTAGGTACAATAATTTTAAAAATAATCAATGTCAAAATTAAGAACGTAAAAACATTTAGTTTAGGAAATTAACATCAAGTAATAAAATGTCAAATATGATACAAGTAAAAAAAAAAAAAATATAATAAATCAATGTTTGTCAATTAAACAAATAGTAATAAATGTCAAACTATACACAGGCATGTCAAAAGTAATTATTAAAATCATAATTGAATCTAAGTCACTCTAAATGGTTCTGTCAGAAATTGATTAATGTTATAGTATGCTTTGTCTGTTAAGAATGACTTTAGTTGTTTCTTCAATTGTACATTATTAAGCTCTCTCCAACTTTTAGGTATTACGTATATTGGGAGCCATGCAGAAAACACTTTTACTTATAAGCGCAGTTCTACTCCTATGCAGACACAGCTGAGTTTGATCACGCCTGTTTCTGGGAAATTTATCTGCTATTTGCGAAAATAAGTTAATATTATTTCTAACGAACATTACTGTTTCTAGAATATAAAGGGAGGTTAGTGTCAATATTTTATAGCGTAAGAATTAGGGCTTGAAACTATCGGTGGTTTTCAATTTAAACATGGCTCTGATACATCTCTTTTGAGCTTTAAAAGCGTAAGTAAGCGCAGGAATAAAATTTTTCTGCTATATTTCTAAGTGTCATAAAAAAATTGTGCTCTTTAAAATTAATCTCGGCATTTGAGTATGCATCAAATCCACGTTATTCTTTCGCTGTATGAAATCAGTCTATGTACATGAATAACTTTACCTAATTCCGACTTCTGGTGATGAGTGCGGGGCATTGATGGCTACGGAATTGTTCCGAGTTACCGCAGCCCAGAAACGCAAAGGGCAACTGAACACAGGTGGGTTTCAGTCAGTAAAATTCTGACACTTTTTTTCAGAGAGCTTCCTTTGATTCCCAACTTAAAAAAAACCTGTATTTTGTTGCAGTTTATTTAAACGTTAGTGTATTAATATAATACATTTTAAAATACATACTCTGTTATCAGTATTTTAATGCGGTTTTAGAACAAAAAAAACGGGCGTATTGTTAAACATTTACAAAAAATATATAGAACTTTTATTAGCAAAATTATATAATAACTCTGTGATCTCTATTATGCGCACCGTATTCCATTGTTTTCTTTTACCGCTATATTGCCATTTACACGTAGAGAGTTTCTCGATTTAAATTATATACCGAGAGATTGTAGCGACATCTGTGACGCTACATAGGAACTAAAATTCAAAATCCTACGTCGTGCTATTAATGTTCCGCTCGATACAACAGTCTGAAATCAACTATCGGACAGTTGCCAAGACATAACACCCGTCTGGTCGGACGATCCTCTCTATTCAACGGTTGTATGTGAGACTTCCCTGTTACTCATACCTCCAACTGGTGACCCTCGACTAACGTCAGCACAGCCTTCGTGCAGCTACTACGCCGTGACGTCATTTTCACTTCCTTGTGTAAGCTTCACGTCATTACGCCGCTCTGAAGTAGGCTACAAATGACTGCGCAGTTGTAAATCTATACTTCTGTACTAATAATATAAGGAGAGAAAACGAATTTTATGAGTTTGTTTATATTTTTAGGTAATCTCCGGAACCAGTAAACTATTTAAAAAAAATATTCCACCAATTAATATTTTCATTATTCCTTATGTACCCGGGTAAAGCCGAGATTGGATCGCTAGTCTCATACTAAAACAGCAACGCCCCACGCTATCTACATCGAAAAGCCTGATTTCAGAGCGGCACTGTTATTTTACTGTAACTTGTAGTTTGTTCGTTAGAACGATACTACGCATTTAAAAGAACCGCCTCTTTTCGAAATTAGCAATGTCCGAATGTTCCTTTTAAGGAAGATTTCGACTTGCTAAATCGCTGGTTGAAGTATTCACGTGACGACTCTCATTTAACAATATATTTTATTTCTCAATTGATTGTAAATGTATTAATTGGTCAAAACGTGTTTGTTTTATTATTATTTTTGATATAATAAACAAACTAAAAATGAATCGTGCAGTGCAGTCACTGTTTTTGAAGTTGTACACGAATGTTTCCTGTCCGATGGCCGGGGTCACCAATTGTAGTGGTAGGAGTAATTTTATCATATATATAGAATTTTATTTTACGTGCAAGGTGAGTGTAGGGAAAAATAAAAATTACACACAGAATACCAAGCAAGACTCAACAATAATTTATTTTCCCAATTGCTTATAAATACATAACGTATGTTGACTTACACTATGTACAATTTATATAAACTAGTATGCTTCACCATCAACGATTGCATCACTGCTTACTATAAGGTGGGTTCGCAGTCAAGCACTAGCTTATATCATTTTAAAAAATCTGCTAAGCTACAATACAGTAGTTTTTTGCGGTTTGACTAATTAACATTTTTAACTGAACTAAAAATATATATGCGAATCTTAAATGGATATTTTCGCTACTTGACTGTCGAGTAACTCTCTCCGTGTAAACGAGGCATTAAACAAGTACCTGATCAAAAGTACTGATTTCAGAGGTATACCAACTGTTTTTACATACATTTGAGTGTATTCAATATCAAATAACAGACAAAAAAGTTCCTGAATCAAATTAACATATGGCACAATTTGATTTTCCAATTTCATATTAACGAGTTATCAACATTAATTGTATGTATTTAGATGTGTTATAATGAACACGCTGTAAATAAGCTCTAAATGTAGATTTCTCTCTAATAAGTATTAACAAAAACGATTTTTTCTGTAATAATAATAATAATGATAAATGTGTAAAAGACGTTTCTTACTATAAAAGTCAGACATGAACAGACAAAGTTTATACCAAAATTCTAATCAGAAATATTGTAATCATATTTTTAAGATATTTTACATATATGGTTCTTTTACACTAGTTGATTAATCGCTGTTTACCATCAAGCGGTTTTATATCTCCGCACTTTTTTTTTACAAAATGTTTAAATAGTTACTAGTCCCGGCGGTGAAATGACCAGTGTGAAAACACCATAATACTATACCCCACCTTGCCTAAAATTAACATTTCATAATTTGATTCGATTTGCTTTAATTTTCGTTTTCTTAGTAATAGAACTGTAATAATATAGATAACATAGAGAAAGGCCGAATGATATGTTTACTGGCAACATCTCTCAAAAATCGCGAATTTATCATGTAGTTGTAATTGCAATGTTAGAGAAGAAGTTTTTTAATTATAACACGTCACAGCTGTAATGGATCCTGCGAAACTTTATTATTAAAAAATATAGATCTGCTTAATTATACTGATAGAAGATTTTTATAAATATTTGATAAACATACCTTAAACAAAGTTTTTATTACAAGTCATTGCGCGCTCACATTCTTATTTGATGCGATGAAAGACAATACAATGTAAATCTAAAAAATGTTAACGCGAGCAGGTTTTATTACAGCTTAGACAATCTTCACCAAAAACAAAGTCGCCGGACTACAATCGCACAAAGTACGATCATAGCGACATTGACCAAAACTAGAACAATATTTACGAGTCAAACGTACCTTTGGTGTGGTGTAAAGAAATGATAATATCTACAAGATGCAGTTTTGAATTTACACAAAATTTCAGGAGGTTTTTATAAAACTCGTAAATAATCATAATAAGAATATTATACCGGGTGAATAGTCAATCATACTTGTTATTTTAGTTTGTTATTCAGAATATTTCTCTCAATAAACCTCGTCAGAAATAAAAAGCAGAATTACCCGTTGCGATTTGTTGCGCGTCATCTCACTTTGTGCGTGGAGACTCCGCCCCCCTAGGCCTAAGTCCACGTAGCTTCATAGGCGCTTCAAAATAAGCCAGACAGCTTGGGCAACACAACGTAATGAACCCTGTTCAAGAGGCTTATTACACGCGTACGTTTTCAATCATTTATGACAGTGCCGTCGGACGATGAAGACGTACGTTTCCGCCATTTTTATAAAAATAAAAACGTGTTTTCTTTCGATGTACGCCCCGTCGTATAACATGCGATACGGCAGGCGTCATAAAGCCTGCTTATAGCGACGCGAGCACAAGACTCCGCTCCGTCGTCATAGTTTTGTATATAAGCTATGAACAGGTGTGCACCAAGTGTGTAATAATGAATACGCGTCTATGAAGCTATGTGTCCGTGAATAGTAGTAGGGCTTTACGAAACGCAAGGGTACACTTACCGATTTCCATAATTCGCATTTTATCGTTGATTCGGATCGAAAACCACTAACCTAATTGCCTCCTGATTTTTTTTATTTTCAGATTCAAAACTGTACTTTGTATACGAAGGTTTAACATCTATCTAGTCAAGGGACCCGGAGAAAATTGTATATAATATAGCAGCTGATATAACAACGGGTTCACGAACATTGCACAAACAAGTAACAAAGTATTACAAATACATAATTTATATCAACGTAGAGCTTTAAGCGAACATTCGCGATACTGTATCAAATACAGTAACTTTTTAATATACAAGTGCCACTGCTGATGTTGAAATGTAAACGAGAATGAAAATGTATTAAATGACAAACGAATATAGGAATATTACGAGTATTTTAGAGAATGTAGGCAGACTTATGAAGCAATGCAGCTAGAATCTAGTTTAAAAACAAATTTAAAATATGCATTTTTAAATGATTGACGACGACAGTAGTTCGCTGGCGAAAAGCGTTTTTACAATTAAGAGTAACGATTAGAACGAACGATACATTAAATTCGACGGCTTGGGTGTAACTTGAATAAAAATTCATATTACTGATCGATTTTTATGAAAATTAGCTACCGACAATTATTTAGATACCTAAATTAATTATAGTTTTCGATAAAAAAGGTTGCTAAGTTCCTAGGTGGATAGTAAAGAATCGATAAATAATCGATTAAATAACTTGCTATTTCTATGCCAAATACTGCAAAAACGTAAGAATGTGTTACATAAGCTTTCTAATGGAAAACAAAGTAACTTTATTCTGTATCAAACTAAATTCTTACTAAACTTGACACCATTTGATTGGCAAACTGGTTTTGTGAAGCCTGCTTATGTTACTGAATCCTCAAGTTGCACCCATGTCCGATCATTCGCGATAAAGCTCCACAATATCCGGATGAAATGACACAATAGTCCGTCCCCCAACATTCACATGCATTTGAACGTATAGACTGAGACCGCTCGTTCAGCGAATGTAGACGCGGGATTCGACGAAAATAAATTAACCTCTATTTTACACCGCTGCCGTTCTATAACAACATAATTATACGTATTTTTAGTCCTCTTTCTGACAGCCTGATTCATTAGTTTAAAATTACCAAATTTTTCCTAATTATTATTATTATTATTCATTAATAAAAATCAGGCTTCCAGAATAGGTATTATACTGTAATCCTAATCAAATAACCGATTCTTAAAATCTGAATTGTGGAAACTAATAATAATCTCCCAAAATATAGTCACGCACAATCTTTGTGATCTTGATATCGAAAAAAAAAAAGAAAATCTCTCACATATGCCTTTGTAGTATAACACGTTACAACTGTAATCATTCGAAATTCCAACATATTTTCAATTTTAGATTATATTATTAGTATAGGTACGTCTTGTTTGATTGGGACAGTGTTTTAATGAATAAACTTATATAGGGTTACCAACAATTTTCTTAAATCTATATAGACTCCATTCGAAATGAGACTTTTAAAAAACCTTTTTTTACTGTCCGTTCGAGCGAATTTGACTTCTATTCCGTAGACATAAGCATGGCATTAAAAGCATAAAAGTGGTTACAATACTAACTATTTATTGCAGCCGTCATTTATCATGCCACTAACGCAATAAAGGTCAAAATCGGTTGAACGGACGGTAAAAGAGGTTTGTTTAAATGTCTAATCTTATTGCGAATTGAGTATAGTAACAGCGTAGCGTTTGCTATTATACGAGCATTCCAGTGTACAAGCTGAGCTCTCCAATTCCTATCAATGTCAGTATAGTCCAGTAGCGACATCTATATGGCCACTAAGGAATTGAATCACATAATCCTGCATCGAGTTCTCCGCGCGATTAGAACATATACAACCGCCCAAAAACAAATATCGAGCAGTTGCTTGGACCAGACACAACTACCGTCTGGTCGGAGGAAGTATAAAAAATAAAATTGCAATAAAAGCTCTCTAAATAGTTTGTAAAACAAGCACTTTCTCTTTTTAGATAGACATTATATTAATTATTTTCTTTTTGGAGAATGAATGACAAAATATATGCAATTTTGAAGTCGTGAATCTTCCTATCTCAATCAAACAAGACCAATAGGCCAATATAAGAGGCCAATAAAATTATTGCTTCAAATAGTTTAGTACTAAGTACTCTTTAACTTAGAGCACTATAAAATAATATTAAAAAAAAAAGTTTAAATAATTTCCTTCAAATATTTTTTATGACATTTATAAAAGTTCGAATGCGTATGAACATAATTTCTAAGGCAACGAAGAGACTTACCAACATACATTCCCTGAGACTGAGAAATGCATAGAAATGGCTAAGATCATAATAACAACGTTATAAATATTAAAAAAACAAATTAATATTAAGAAATCAGATCGCACGGACAAGAAAATAAAAAAAAAACGAGTAGGGCCGGCCTAATGTTATCAATAGCGGATGCTAAGACGTCCTTGCCCATAGCAATTATATTTGAAATACAGGGATACCAAAAGGTACTAGAAAAGCTATTGGGCGGATTAACTCGATTGATGTTCAATAATTTTAGGCATACTGTCCACGGTCGCGTAGCTCCATAGACGCGTTTTCTTAATTATACGCTTGGTGCACGCTTGCTCACAGCTTTCAGACTAAACGTCACGAAGGTGCGACGATGCTACCGTGTCGTCGAAAGAGTTTCACCGAGACCAAAGATTCAAAGCATTTTATTTCAAATAAACCATTTACAGGCTCTTTTGAAATGTCAAAAAGTCAGTCAGTCAGAAAAATGATGCTAATTGCAAATTTCATAGCGGAGAACTATGTGCAAGAAACTCCATGGATATTCTTTTCAAACATGTTATGTATTACAAATAGAGCAGGTGTAGACCAAGCGTATGACGCATACGCGTCCATGTACAGTATAGGCTTTAGGCTACGCGTTTCTCTTGAAGATGCGTTAATCTGCACGTAGCCTAAAAGTACGACATATTTGAACAACGAAAAACAACTTTTTTCAATCGGTAACTCTTGTCTCTACGATCTGATATTAAGAACTAAATGACAACACAAATTGAGTGTTTATCTTTTATTGTAATAATGAATTAACACGAGTTGTACTAAAAACAATAACTACTGAGCATCTTATTCATTCCCGCTTCTTAGTTTATTGATAACATTATTATTTAACTCTGTCCTAGGAATCTCTTATGAACGTGATAAATGGAAGGTTAGAAGAAGAATAAAATAAATTATTTGACTTGCTCAATACTTAGTATTAAAATGTGATCATAACAATCAAACTTGTTTATATTATATTGCCGACACAGCTGATTTTGTAAAAAGATTTTCTGCTCAGATGATATTTTTTATAGCAGAGTATATTATCGCTGACGATACTGTGCAAGTTTAATTGTAAAGTATCAAGAATATCGGCACTATAATATGATTTCTCAATAAAAAATCAAACGTAACCTCAAAATTTATTGTAATGGATTTTAAATCCTCCATGTTTATTATATTAATAAATTGACCTTCCTAACCAGAGAATAGTCTGGTTAAAAATATTTACAAAATAATATTAACAGTATTTTAATGAGGACAGAGTTGAAATACCAGTTTTTATACCACCAAGACTCAATAAGGCTGTGAAACAACAGATCGGTTTGGCATCTTATGATGAACAAATATCAATTTATATAATAGGAAATAAACATTATATAACATATTTTTACACGAAGAGTTAAAGACTCTGACGTTTGTTACTGAAAAAATGCCATTTATATACAGCGGGTTATTATTTTTAATATAGAAATAAATAAAAAACAGTGTGTGCTTAAAACACACTAAAGTGAAAACTTCTTCAAAGTGAGGTCAAAAACACTTTAAAAAAACATACAACCTCCTTGTTGAAGTCGGTTAAAAATCGTAATCATTCGGGTAAGATCGGCCGAATCTGGCCGATTTTACCCGAATAAGCGTTACATGGCCGAGCGTGACGGCTGAGTTTCATTCAAGATCGCGCGCTTGTGAAGAAATTTTCACTGAAAAAAATGATAATTGTCCCAAAAATGGCTTTGCCTCAGAATTTGTAACTTTTCGTGTATTTAAGTGTACATGGTGCGATTTCTTTCTACACTCTGGTACTAACGGTTTTTTTTAAAGTACTTGCCATAGAAAAGTGTCGCTTGAAATCGCACTGTTGTATAATTCTATCGCTAAACCGAATTGCCTAGGATTAGACGAATTGTTGTACTTATCCATCTTATATAATAGTGTTAATAAGGGAATGTGGAAGGAGGAGGGGAGAGAAGTGATATAACAGTTGTGTGTGAGGTCCATTTTTTAGTTATATTCTTTGATTGTTGATTTTGTTAACGTTGGACGGACCTTGAATATTATTTATCTATTTCGAGAGTCTAATTGAGTATAAAATATTGAAATCTAATTTTTGTGTCTTTGAAAGTCGTGTCAAAAAAAAAACAATTATTTTAAATGAATAAATATTATGTAAGTCTATTTGTATGTCTAAGTAATGTTTTCAGATTTAATCGTTTCTATGGGATGTCTAATTGCATAGCTTTTGCATGAAATAATAAATTGATAATGAATATTTTAATAGTCTATGACTTGTAGTGATGTACCTCGCCTCTCACCGCTTTTATTGTTAACGTAGGTAAACTTCTGTGTAATATTGTATGTATGTATACAAATTCATGGATGTTAACACATTATGCAAAATAAAATTTCTACATGTTTTGTCAGTTACCGAAACTAACTTTATTTTCCTCACTGCCTTAGTTTCAAAGAAGAAACTGCAATAAATTTTTTTTTTTTTCAAGTGATATTTTTACAACCAAGTTTAAATGTAATAATCCTAGATTGTCTTTGATCTGTCAAAACTGTCAAATAGCATTGGGAGGCCCGTACTTACTATGTTGAATGATCAGTCTGTGTATCTGAATCTGTTCTATATAATATGTATTTCACGATTAAATAAATATTCATATGTGTAGTAGTTATATTTTGTTTTATTTCATTCGGAGAACAATCCCAATGACTTTAATTGTCATAGCAGTAACTGCACAATATTAAGAGCAAAAATCGCTGCTGGCAATATGGCCGATCGAGTTTTAGGGCCAACGCTGCGTTAAGCGGGCGCACGCGCGGGCACTTGTCGCATGAGGCGTCTTTAGGTACATGTCAAAAGTGATAGGTTTCCTTGCGTGATCAAATCAGGAATTAAGATATCCGCAAGAGAACCAAGGTTACCGACATGCACGCAGAATCGCCAAACTTAAGTAGCATGGAGCAAGGCACATTGGTCGCAGAGCAGATGGACGTTGGAACCGAGAGTGCCGACCGCGTACCGGAAGATGCAGCGTTGGAAGACCTACAAGGTGGATCGATTATGACCTGGAGAATTCGATGGATGCGAGGACCGTTCATTGTGGTGATGCTTGGGGGAGGCCTATGTCCAGCAGTGGACATCTTTCGGTTGAAATGATGATGATGATGAATAGGTTACTTCTAGGCAAGCGTGCTCCATCGTCGACCACATCATCGGTTGCCTTTAAGCGATAGTGCGAGACAGTAGTCAACGGTAAAACTATCAATAATGATAAAATAACAAGGGCTTTTTAAACTTGTAGCTTAATTTTACATAGTTCGTATAAGAGATAATAATTTAAGGTAAGTTTTTTAGACGCTAATTATATATTGCCAATACATAACTGCGGCACTGACCTGAACATTTCTTGTTAAGAGGTCATGTCAGGTGAATGTTCAGAGTCGGACACAATAACATTACCAAAGCTACCTCATAATAATTGATTATGCCATACAATCGATTACCATGTTATGACATTATAAACTGAGATTACTTTAGGCTAATTTCACACCAAAAAAAACTTGTTGAAAATGGTGCTTTTGTAATACAAAAAAAGTGAAGGAGATCATAAACGGGAAAATGAGACGCGCACAATTCTCAGGGGCGTGTAAAGCCATATTTGTCATAGTTTTAGCATTCATTATTTATGGTCATTTTCACCAGATTTTTATGTCATCAGTTTTGTCGTCGAATTCGTCACGTCTGTCATAGAATTTCGAATCCAAGTAGCCCAACATCCTGGGCATCCATAGCCCACTCCCCCTTTCTATGAGCGAAAATGAGCTCGCAACACTGCCGGGGCTAAATTTATTTTTATGAGAGAGATCATCAAATAACTTCCTGCTCTTCATCCAGAGTTCCACCGAACGAAATGGCTATCGGGCATCATTCTTAATGAGTTCCGTCAATTATGTTGGCAACAGTTTGAGGCGCGTGTGATACACAACGCTTATCGGACGGCTCAATTAATGCTCGTCGTCAACGTGCCCTTGCCTACGATGGCCGGGAATCGTCCTGAGGCGGTTGAGGTTTGAAGTTTACCTCTCCCTCATGCCTTCACAGAACTTCCATTCGTTCCAAACTTCTTCCATTCGTTCCAAACCATGGTCTGGACCATGGCTGAATGCGAGAGATCACCACCGCATGGTGACATGAATAACAATTTCAATGTTATTTTGGCACTCGCTAGGAAATCAAAACCCGTTTCCGTTGACTTAGAACCTTAAAAGGCATGAAACAAGATATCATAGCACAAGTAAAGAAAAAAGTCTGAAAACTGTTTTGTTTGACGTCGAAAATGACTTTTTGCTATACGGAAAAATATTCAAGACTCGATTTGGTAACTGAACCATTTACGATGGTAAAGTTTTTTTTTTTAATTTATATAAACTAGTGCTTGACTGCGATCTCACCTGTTTTGGGAGTTTTGTTCGAAAAGCGCCTGTCCGACTCGCACTTGACTGATATTTTTATGCAAATTATCTCTTATTTGACCCAACCTGGAAATCACGAAACCACACAGGTAACAGCTTCATTCAAAATCATCTTCCGACGAGAAAATTTCGTAATTCCATTGTTTTATCATTTTTAATTACGCGGTAGGCGTGATTCTGGCGGGTATCAAAGCCTCAGTATGTCAAGATGAGTCAACTGCGTGAATGTAATCTTCATTACGTGATGTTATGCGCCCACTCGCCGCAGGTTAAGGTTATAGCATACAGTTATTAACTGAAATCATGACAATGTATGTAGAGACAGTTAGTGGGTTGGACAGAGAGATTAATTTAAACTTAATGATTTGCGGGATCGTTCGAAAGAGTTACCGCAGTCCTGGTATGCAATGGGCAACTGAAGGAATAGGGATGGATTTTAGTCAGTAAAAGTCTGATTGACGTGGGTGGAAACGAGAGGTAGAGTCAGCCTTTGCATAGCCAACCATGGATCGAGCCACGTTCAGTGCAGAGTCCTGGCACGCGGTGATCTCCTTTTGCGAGAATCTTAACTTGCAGAAGGAGACTGGAAAGGGAAATCCCCGACTACTAGTTCTCTCCCGCCCTGTACCAGGAGCACTGGACGTCGAGGAAGGGCGAACAACGTCGTCTTCCAACCAACAATAAAAAGGTCCAGGGTAAGGATTAGGGACATCCGCTGGCCCGTTAAAAAAGGCTCGCTGAGACGGACGGAGCTAGGCAATATATATATATATGAGATGGTGCTAACTTTTAAAGGAGAGATGTGTGTGTCACTTTCACTTTTAGTTTACAGGGGAAAGTTCAAACGGTACCTGCTAGTACCTACCTACAGCTAGCTATACTAAATGTGTGGGTATCTATCTGCACACGGCAGGAAACCACGTAGCGACGATAATATTGTGTAGACTTGGTTGGTACTGTTGAACCGTTAGCTTTAAACTGTGTTAGCATTGCTAAGTGCAGAAGAATGCTTCCTTTATTATTATTACTAAGTAGGTGTTGTGATGTCGAAAGAGTTCGCATGAAAAATAGCAGTTTTATTAACATAAGAATGGGCTAAACTATAATACTTTGAAAGATTAAGACACAATAAAATCTCGTCCAACTTTTAATAGGCTATTAAAGCACAATATTTTAAATGTTATCTACTTAATGTTAATTAAAAAAAAACTAAAGTAAGTATCTAATATTGATACTTTAGTTTTTTTTTTTAATTTCATCCATAATTAATGATTGAAAAAGTCACCGCAGCCCTATCGTCCAACTGAAGGAACACAGGAGGGTTTAGGCCGTAAAAGTTTGACACATCCTCTCGCTCCACTCAGAGCAGGAAAATTTACATGATTATTTCTCAAACAAAAAAAAAATTAAGTATTATAATCTGCAGTGGCAAGTCGGGGCCGACACTTGCCAGGGTTGTGATTTTTCGGAGAAGTTACCGCAGCCCTCGCAATAAAAGGCAACTAAAGGAACACTGTGGGTGAGCGGTTTAGTCAATTAAAGTCTATACCTCCCTCACGCTCCGATCAAAGCAAGAAAAGTTATATCAGATAACTTTTTCTGCTTTGATTGAGGCCCAACAAATGTCCAAATAAAAAAAAAATAGTAAGTATATCTACTATAATCTGACAAGAACGTTCCGTTATCAGCAGTTGTCGGAATTAGGTGGAGTTATACTTACCGATTTCATGCAGTGAAAGAATAAAGTTAAAGATTTTTTTTATTACACTATCAGGAATATAGCAGAAAAAATTAATTCTTCCTGCATTAATGACGAGGAGGAGGAAGTGTATAAATTTGTTTACATTGCCTCAGTTGACGTTGAGAGATCTTTTTCAATGAAAAATGCTAATAAAATTGTATGTTAATGATCTTTGTTTTGTCTTATCTATCTCTGAGATTTTCAATATTATTTATTTGTAATATAGTTGGCCACACGGGATTTTTCATTAGAAATCCCGGGAAGATCCATATTAATATCAAGTTTCGATGCAAGTACATGAATAGCTCTACCTAATTCCGACTTCTGGTTACCAGGCATCCGTTCTCTCGCCAATCGCTAAAGTAAAAGTATGTCCCATTCTAGTTACATACTTCTATGTAATACAGACGACATAAGCGAACCGAATCCCACGGTAAATCACTTCAAAAGCAACGATTAATGTTTTTGTAGACACAAGGCTTCTCGATCTGTGTAACGATGTCCTACAATCGCTCTATCTCATTTTATTGAAGGTGTTAAAAAAGGAGGTGAGATGTATTGTTCTAAAGTCGTGGGAAATCTTCTGAGTCATTGCTCTGCTTGTAAGGAAAACGACCCTCAGATGTGTCTTTACCATAAAGACTCAAGGATTGTCGTTTTCCTGCAATTGATAAAGTACAATGGAATTGCTGTGTTTTTCTTAACAAATTTCATTGATGGTCAAAGATTTATCTAGAATGAAGTAGAGTATGAATTCTTTGTAAATACTGAAAAACATTTTTTCATTTTTCTAAGCAGTTGAGCAGTGGTGGCCGAGTGGTAACGGCCCTGACTTATGAGTCGTAGGTCGCGGGTTCAAACCCAGCCAGGCGCATTACTTTGTGTAATTTATTTTCATCACCACTGCTCTAAAAACGGTGAAAGAAAACATCATGAGTAAACCGATATATCCTAGAACCAAAAATTCGAAACATATGACATCCACCAATCCAGAGTGGACCCGCGTGGTGGACCCGTTCCCTTTACTAGTGAGGAGGCCGTAGTCCCAGGAGTGGGAACATTATAAGGCTGATTATGCTATACTATGCTAAATCATCCAATAGCATCTTCTAGCCGTTTCTCGTATACGCACTAAACGTTTTGGTAACACATTCATTGTGCGTACAGTAAAGTATCTCTTCTCTGGCATCTCTGATAAGTCTGTGTTTCATGAGAGTTAAGAGCTACAACCGAAGTGTCTTTAAGGGCATGCAATTCTACATACGTTTTCACTGTTTTTCATACAACCGCTTTTACGCGATTATGACGTTAAATTACACATTTTTCGTTAGATATTTTGGAAACACTGTATCTTGTGGATACTATCTAGGCTTCTATTGAAATTAATTTATAATTTTGTGTAAAACTAATCCAACCTCTGAAAATCTGCTATTTCGCATTAACTTTATCACTTCATAATTTTCTCAAAAATTAAAAAAGTCATAAAAGTATAACAATAGAAATTTTTAATTTAATCAAGATTCTAAACAACGACTTTTTTTTCAAAAACTTTTACGGGTTTAAAAAAACACGTACTTCCTGGAACAAGTTTTGTAAAGTATTCGAGTAAATCATGGAATTACCGAATGCTAACAGAGTTTTCAGGCGCTATCTCTGTTTTTTCGCGTTGCCTTTTCGTCAAACATCGCGTTAGATTGCGTAGATAAAGCAACAAGCTTATAAACCATGCTCAATGTTGACGATAGGTGAGTGAAAAAGGACCCTCTTAAGTTAAGAGTAATATAAGCTACTTCTAGCCTAACCTCATTGTCGATCACATCACCGCTTATCGACAGGCGAGATTGTGTTGTGTGTAACGTCAACTCTCTTTTATTTATTGTGATTTAGAAATCAGAAATCAGAACGGACGAAATAAGCAATAGCCACACTTATTTTACTGATCGGTTGTCGATAGAAAAGAAAGACATACCATGTATGTAGGTATCTAACAAAGGTTCAGAATGATCACGTCGGAAATCGCAGGACGATATCCGGCGAGCAAAGGGTAGCCCGTCGTCCGGCAGTTGGAAAGGATGGGTCGACAGCTTTTAGAGTTCCACGCGTGCCTCAAAGAGATGTCAGCAATGTTGACCTATCAGTTAGGGCTGCCATTCAGGGCTGCAGGGATGCCAGTCAGGGCTGTGGATTCTTTGAAGAGTGGCCGTAGGCCTCGCAAAAAGGGCAACTGAAGAGACACTGTTGGTTTTCTGTAGAAATCTGTCACTCCCTGATGAAGAAGGTTAAGAGAATTTCCCACGTAGAAAAAAGGTTCAGAGCGGTTAAAATTACAATAGCCAAGTACAGTTGGACCTGTTGACTCAGTCAATGATGCACTGACTGAATATTAACCAGCCGACCACAACGGACTTGCTGTAAATCAATTTGTTACTATATTTATTGCAAACCTATGTATATGTATGGACTAACATAAATGGGTGTGGTCATGGCGGCGTCGCTTTGTCTGCCATGTATTTTGCAGCGTAGGGTGTACTGCATGCAAGATATTGTCAAAGGCACCTTAGTCGCAGATACGACATTAAACTTGGTCAGTGGTTTTTTAGGGTTACGTACCTCAAAAGGAAAGAACGGAGCCCTTATAGGATCATTTGGTTGTCCGTCTGTCTGTCTGTCTGATAAGACCTTTATCTCGCGAACGCGTGGAGGTATCGAGATGAAATTAAAACCGTATACTCAAGTCTGCGGTCTCTTGAAGCTGTGAAAAAAAACAAACTTCTGAGTTAACGAAAAAAAAAGATACAAATAATATACATTATCGTATACAAACATTATTGTCCGGCCGTTTAAGTCTCAAAAACGTATAAAACGTAGTCTAGGGCCCAATATATGTGTATGTGCTTGACCAACCACGAAAACCGCTCTTGTAGCAACGAGATTAAAGTGCTGTCAATTTAAACTGTGGCCTTCTATACCCTATTCAGGGAGCCGTGTCGCAAGCCCAGTTGATAGAGCTAGCTAGATTGCAGACACCCAGACAGTGAAAACTTCTTAACAAGAAAATTTAATAACCCTTTGCCCGACACGGGTATCGAACCTGGGGGACATGCTCAGTAACTACACTTGTGACAGTCACAACCAAATTGCCGACTAGACTGCTGTTGCCTGTGGCATACCGAAAGCCTCTAGTCGAGTTTGCGAGCAACTATTTGTTCCATCCCCACAGTTTGAAATACTATGAACTATTCTATAAAGACTGATAAAACTATACTTCACTAATATAATAAAATGGAAGAGTTTTTTGTTTGTTTGAACGTGCTTATCACTAGTACTAGCAGTCATATTCGAAAAAAATCTCCATGCCTTAGCCAGGTCCACGTCAGGCTTCAACCAACGAGAGTGAATCAGTAAAAAAAGCATAATAAGCTTTATAATGTTCCCACTGTTGGGACGGAGGCCTGTTCTCTAGCAGCCAAAACAAAGACGCAGGTGAAATCACAGGAAACATCCAGTAAACTATAAATCACATTGTTAACATATTTATTATGAGTACAACCTAGGGGTCTTTAAGTCAAGGTGAATAGGTTACTTCTAGGCAAGCGTGCTCCATCATCAGTCATATCATCGCTTACTATCAGTTGAGTTAGTGGTCAAACACGATTCCATTAAAAAATTACTTCTGTGGATTTACTTAATTTATATCATGTTTTAAGTAACTCGTTAAGTGCAGACTAGTCGGACGAACCATTTAATCGATCCATCTCTAACTACGATCCATGTCTATCCGGTAACTGTCCGGACCGAGCCCAAGTCATCGACGGCGCGTAGTGTTCCACGCGCGTCTCATGGAGATGTCAGCAACCGTAGGGGCCCAGCAGGGTCGAGGCCTACTGGGGCCATGGGCAATGCGAAAGTGATCCCCGGGGCCCTGGAAAAATGTCAAAGAAGAACCAAGAGTGGGTTTTTAGTCAGTAAAATTCTGACACTATCTCTCGCTCCGCCCAAGAGCGGGGATGTCATTAGATGACTTTCCCACCCGAAAAAAAAATGTCTTAATTAAAAGATCCCCATTTAGGACTATATTAGTCTAGAAATAGCATCCACTTCAGTCTCGCAACGGTTAGTAATATCGGTCGCTTTCGCGCCTTCACAAAGCATTCCGAACTGACACTTGTAAATCGATAATTACAAAACTGAAACACTGGACGCTCCACTTAGATCAACGGCAATTCAGTACGCGATTGCATTCAGCGATAAATTATTGGAAAAAAAGGTTGCGCCATGCATTTGCATATCTAACCTGTTTCTATACGTCATCTATATCGTTATACATATATAACTTATCTATACGTGTGTTAGTAATCTAACTTCTCCTAAATGGCTTGACCGATTTGGATTAGATTTGGTGTGTATATTTGAGTAGGTCTCTGGATGGTTTAAATACAATCGAACCCGGTAGGTGCGCTACCTACCGGGTTCAAAGCCAGCGTCCGGGCAGGACCTCGTCTGTCGGGAACGCTAATATATATATAAAAACTATGCGTGTTCATCTATTTTTGACAACTACCACGTAGCCATCTGGCATTTTTGCTGAACTCAACCTATTTGACGCAACCGTAAGACACACAATGTTAATTTTTTGTTATTATTAAGTTTCTTAAGTGCCAAATAAAATAACTTTCTTCCTTTCTTTTCTTTTCTTTCTTATTTATTAAATTTTCTCTAATTCTTTTAGGGTGTGGATGTTGTTGCAGCTCTACTGCAGTGCTTACGGATTATTCGCAGAGGCGGAAATTGACGGAATTGCAAGCGATGTGCCTCCATGTACTGGATTTGGATACACTTTACATCTCGCATCGTCATTTATACCGCGTACATCGAAGGACTAGAACAATATGCTTGTAGCGGTCTTCCCGTCCAATTATAATTTAGGATGTGTCTTCAAGGCTAGAGTGAATAGGCTCTTAATGAACTACTGCGTATCACCATCAACGATTGCATTATGCATAACTTCAGGTGGGATCGCAGTCCACCACTAGTTTATATCATTAAAAAAACCTACGCTACTATGGCGTATAAAATGTATACCTATACTAGCGGTCCCGGCAGTTGACCTGCCCGAAGGCTTTTCGTGAGAAAAAAAAATGAGCACCCGATTGCAGCGCTGTAATTGTATTTTCGAACCATCCCGGGACCTATTCAAATATACATACAAAGTTTCATCTAAATCAGTCAAGCCGTTTAGGAGAAGTAAGGTGACAAATACATGTAAAGAAGAATTAAATTTTTGGTAATCATAAGTTCTACGAGATTATAAAACACTCGTCACACGAGCGAACCCGCAGTCACAAGCTAGGTTAGCACATACAATCCCGCGCTTGAAACGCCAATCAGAGGCCAGTATCGCGCTGAAGGCGTGCGCGAGCGCACGTTTCGATTTCATTACTAAAATCACGTACGAATTGACAGCCAGTGTTTTTTGAAATAGTGTTAAGTTTAAAGTTTAGTGTTTATATTTTTTTTATGTGGATATCTAACCTCTTTTGTTGAAAAGAATTGGAGTTTCTTATTGAAGGTTAGTTGTTAAATTATTTTGTTAGTTTAGCTGAGGTAATGCTAAGTAAATGATAAATAACTTTGGTCTTGCGAAATGTTTTTGTTGTGACTGACTGGTAAGTCTGGGTCAGTCGTATTTACGAGTCATTTGTAGTTTTGTAGTAAGATTTCGACAGTTCTTTTTTGTGACAAAGAAAAATATTTTATGGCTGTTAGGAATTTTTGTACGACATACTTGAATGTTGAGAACAATTAATTTCTACACTTATGATACTCTTAAGTAAGTCATGTAACTTTTAACTCGATTTTTAATAATTTTTTATTTGAAGATTTTTTTTAATTGAAAAAAGTTAAGTATTGTACATCCTTGAAACTTCTTCTAACTCCAAGTTCCCAATACAAAATCTGATCTTACTGCCTTCATATACTCAAAATGCTACTAGAGTTCGTAACTTCAAAACACACTTAACTCTTGCTTGTACTAACTTTAATTAACTTGACCCAGTACACAAAGTAAGTAACCACATATATACATACATACATACCTATTTGAATAATTCATAAATTATGAGTATAAAAGGCGTTTTCCAACATTATGGCATGAATTTGTTGCAACACATTTATTTACATACAAAAGACATCAACGAGCGTCCTACCTATTAATAAAAAATAATTTACGTTCAAGAATCTACTTTTCATATTATAATATGTAACTTTGTATTATTATAGTATTGGGTTGTTAACCTCTTCATGAGTCCTTAAAAACTGCAAAAGAAAATCTATGTTAAGTTTCTAGTTCGTAAATAAGTGTATTTTTTTTTCGCTGGGAAAATCATCTAATGACAAATCCCGCTCTTGGGCGGAGCGGGAGACAGTGTCAGACTTTTACTGACTAAAAACCCACTCCCTTCCTTCGTTGCGTTCCAGGACCGAGTCTTCCTTTCAGAATCAGACCCTTGGCCCCAGTAGGCTTCGACCCTGCTGGGCCCCTACAGTTGCTGACATCTCCTTGAGGCGCGCGTGGAACAGTACGCACCGTCGACGAAAATAAGCATATTCAGTATTTTATAACAAAAGTCCGTATTCAGATACAACCGTCAATACTAGAAAACCATTAAATTAAAATCCTAAAATTATTTCTTTCGATAATTCCTATGTATTGAGCATCAACACCGAGTTGCTGGTTTTCTACCGGTTGCGTTTCGGGAATTGTGCGTCGGAATTGCATAACTTAATGCCGCTAAGTCTGTTCCATCATTGGACAACCAGACGTACGGCAATGCGCTACCAGTACATGATGGTCATCTCACTAGTACGCACAAAATGTTCTGGAAACACACGGATTGTGTACATTTTTTTTTAGGTTGGAAATCAATTAATGACATCCCCCGACTAAAACCCACTCCTGTTTCTTCTTTGCCTTCTTTCTAGGGCTCCAGGGTTCTCTTTCGCACAACCCATGGCCCCAGTAGGCTTCAACCCTGCTGGGCTCCTACGATTTCGGTGACATCTTGAGGCGCGCGTAACACTACGCGCCGTCGACGACTTGGGCTCGGTCCGGACGGTTACCCGACGGTCGGATGGCGAGCTACCCATTGCTCGCCGTTCGCAAGCCAGTTGTGCGTACAACTAATAAGAAGTGGAAATCCCTCCCGGAGTCTATAACCTGGGATCTATAAGTCAAGAGTGAATAGGTTAATTCTAGGCAAGCGTGCTCCATTGTTCACTACATCATCGTTTACCATCAGGTGAGATAGTGGTCAAGGGTGAGCTAAAACTTAAAAAAAATTGGAGATCATAAATCATTTTTTTCTTCTCTTTTCATTGCTACAGCTATTAAAATTTTAATAATTAAAACAAAAATCTTTCCAACGCAGCAGCGCTTGCGATCATTAAACTAACAAAGCAATGTCGTAAGTTTCACAACCATGCCGTAATTATGGCGATAAGTCCCCTCTTTGAGGCGTGGTTGGAAAGACCTCACGGCGTCCTCACCTTCCGCATGACGCAGGTTCTCACCGAACACGGGAAGTTCGGGAAGTTCCTGCACCGAATTCGTGCGGAAGCGACGCCCGGGTGTCGCCACTGTGTGGACCGCCCGGAGGACACGGTGGAGCACACGGTGGAGGTGTGTCCCGCTTGGGAAGAGCAACGCCGTGTCCTCGTGGGGGCGATCGGCGGCGGCGATCTCTCGCGCCGGGCCTTGGTACAGGCCATGGTCCGGAGCGAGGAGGAGTGGCAGGCGGTCGCCTCCTTCTGCGAAGCAGTAATGCTAGCAAAGGAGGCGGCCGATCGCGTGAGGCAACGGCAACGGTCCTTACGCCCCAACCGCCGCCGGGATTCCGATCCCGATTTCCGGCCACCGTAGGCGCAGGCTTGCGGACGGCGAGCAATGGGTGGCTCGCCGTCCGACCGTCCGGTAACTGTCCGGACCGAGCCCAAGTCGTCGACGGCGCGTATTGTTCCACGCGCGCCTCAGGGTGACGTCAGCAAATCGTAGGGGCCCAGCAGGGTCGAAGCCTACTGGGGCCATGGGTAGTGTGAAAACGAAACCCGGGGCCCTGGGACGAAGGCAACGAAGGAACAGGAGTGGGTTTTTAGTCAGTAAAAGTCTGACACTATCTCTCGCTCCGCCCAAGAGCGAGACTTGTCATTAGATGATTTTCCCACCTTAAAAAAAAAAAAAAAAAAAAAAAAGTTTCACAACCATATACTTATCAATCATTTATTTACTCATTTGGACGCAATAAGGCGCAATAACTAGTGTTTACGATAGTAGATTAGCTCTTTGAAGTATAGTTGAATACGTGTGTCAAACCGGAACTGTGGACTGGCTTGTTGGTCTGTTGGAGTTTTTTTTTTAAGGTGGGAATAACCACACCTGTATCCTTCAATTACCCTTTGCGTCCTAGGACTACGGGTTTCCCTTTCAGAAATTCTCCGCGGTCCTAGATAGCGAGCATTGGCCCTGCTGGGCCCCTACGATTTGCTGACATCTCTTTGAGGAGCGCGAGGATCTCAACGCGCTATTGACGGCTGGGCTCGGTCCGGTTAATTACCGAACAGCCGGACGGCGAGCTACCCAGTGCTCGACGTCCGCAAGCCCGTGTCTACCGTAGCTGGTAGTCGGGGTCGGAATTATGGCGGCTAGGGCGTGAGGACCTTCGTTTCCTCACGCGTGCAGCCTCCTCCTTCGCTAGCATTAGTGCTTCGCAGAAGGAGGCGACCGCCTGCCATTCCTCCTCGCTTCAGACCATAGCCTGAACCAGGGCCCGACGCGAAAGGTCGCTGCCGCCAATTGCCTCCACGAGGACACGGCGGTGCTCCGCCCAAGCGGGGCACACCTCCACCGTATGCTCCACCGTGTCCTCTGGGTGGTCCACATAATGATGGCACCCAGGCGTTGCTTCCGCCTGAATCCAATGCAGGAACCTCCCGAACTTGCCATGTCCGGTGAGGACCTGCGTTATGCGGAAGGTGAGGACGCCGTGTTGCTCTCACTCCAGCCACTCCTCAAAGAGGGGACTTACCGCCATAATTGTAGCGTGCCCAGGGTCTGTTGGTGTTAGTTGGAAAAATTGCTGGTTAAGTGTTCTTCAGAATATACATAGCATATTTGACTGGCCTGTTGGTCTAGTGGTTAGTGGCCCTGACTGCTATGCTGGAGGACGTAGATTCGATTCCCACCTAGGACAAATGTTTGTGTGATGAGCACAATCATTTGGTCTGTGTCTGGGTGTAATTTATCTATAATATGTATGTATTTAGAAATATATAAGTATGTTTATCAGTTGTCTAGTACTCATAACACAAGCTTTGCTTAGCTTGGGAATAGACGGCGTTGTGTGATAGTGGTGTGAAAAGTATTTGTAGTAATAGTATTAAACAGAATTGACAAAGGCGTTTGATTATGGTAAAACTAACTTTAGGAAGAATTTCTTTTTAACAAATGTATGGTATAAAAATGATATTTATTTATTTAAATTATGTCTACAGCAGCGGTAATACCTATATAGGTAGATTACATACAACAAGGCATTCTTCACCAGACAACCTTCTTTTTTTTAGGTGGGAAATCATCCAATGACTTCTCTCTCTCTCGCCTAGGGTGGGAGAGCGTGTTTTGTCTTGCGTCCCAGGACCCCGGGGTTCCCTTTCGGACAACCCGTGGTCACCAGTCAACCTGTGGTTATAAAAATACACTGTGGTAGGTATGCAAATATAAAAACAAATATAAAAAAATAATATTAACAATCAAATTAAATAGAGGACTTTGGAGAGGCCTTTAACCAACAGTAGGACAGTAAAAAAGATTCCTTTACCAAAAAATTTTAGACAATCGATAAATTAGGTATCATCATCATCGATCGGTAATGTGCATCTCGCTTCCATCGGATTCCCGTGACCCTCACCTAGTCATAGGTCCACCTTGTGGGAGGCCTTCCAACGCTACATATTCCGTTATGCGCAATCGCTACTCCAGAATCTTTCGTCCCCATCGACATCTGTTCTGCGAGCAATATGCACTGCCCATTGCCACTTAAAGTTCTTTCGCATAATCGGCCTTATAATGTTGCCACTGTTGAGGCTCAGACCTCCTCACCAGGAGAGAGAATGGGCCGTAATCCATCATGCGGGCCAAGTGCAGGTTGGTGTATGTCACATGTCTTCGAATTTTTGGTTCTACATGCCGGTTTCCTCACGATGTTTTCCTTCACCGTTTTGAGAGCAGTGGTGATGAACTAATTTTACAAAGTAATGCGCCTGGCTGGGTTCAAACCCGTGATCTACAACTCTTAAGTCGGGGCCGTTACCACTCGGCCACCACTGCTCTTCAGCGATTCTTCGAGCTAGTAGTAACTAGGTATCACATGTAGTTAAGGCTTAAAGTACTATTACAACTAATGTAGGCGCCAGATAAACTTGGAATAACGGTCATTGACCTTGTTAACATTCTTAATTTAAAAAATGGAAATAAAGACATAAAGCTGTCTTGAATCTACATATGTATTGTGATCGTATACATGATCTAGTAATGAAAAACAGTTCATTGTTTGTTTTTCGGGTACCTACGCAGAGATATTAGGAAAAGGTCAATGTACTTATTTTATTCCACGTTTATCTGGCGCCTTGTATAATTAAGTTAACAACTGTGACGATTATATGATGTTACGTTTTAATTGTTCACAATTAATCAAAGCTCGTATTGTCGTAAATTATAACATTTACAGCTCTCAACGTAACGCTTTGCAGATTAGTTCTGGTCGAGAGAGAACGCGTAACATTGCTGCTAATCACACGTTTGTCGACTTTTGAAAAGAGCTAGCTTTTACCTGTGGTTTCACTCGTGTAGCCTGGCCTTCAAGAACTGTATATTTTTGTCTTGTCAGTACGCTTGGTGGAGGCTTGTGTTCAAACTCTTTCGACTGAATTTACGATAGTGATGATGATTTAGCATCCATTTTCAATTAAATAAGGATCTGAGGTTGTGACTGTTTAATTTATGTTTTATTTCGGAATTAACATTGCTCCGTCTCTGGTCTAGTCTTCCCAAGCACAGAATATGAACCAGAGATTGAAATAATTTTTCTGTCGCTGAATAAACAATATTTTCTTTCTTTCTTTCTTTATTTCTGTCTTTCTTTCTTACATTCATTCGTCCTATCAGGAATAATTAAACTAGTCTAACAACTGATAATATTTTTTTTTGTTTGTGTACCTTTTTAAATTTTCTCTACCAATAAACCATTGCATAAAATAGATCACATAATTTATCATTTTCGCTAGAGAATATCCATAACTTGAACATAACCTTAGAAGAAAACAGAACTAAAAAGACATGAAGACGGACCTAAATAGCAAGGTACATTTTCCATGTGAACAAAGAACTTGATCACAAATAAAACCATATCTATAAAGCAAGAGAGGCACACGTGATTGATGAAAGTGTAAGATGTGTTAACAGTACTGGAAGTGTAGCGCTATCGGGCCACACACCGTAAGTTATGTGGTATATACAGAATACGGTTGATACGGTACGTACCGCAAATCCGCAACATTGTAGAAGAAAGACAGTTTATAAGTGCAAAATTCACGTTACATTTTCTTGCTTGGCGTTAAAATATAAACTATATTACGCAAAAAGAAAACCAAAGCAGAATTAAATTATGAAGTTTTTTTTTTTATTATTTGATATAAACCAGTTCTTAACTGCGATCCCACCTGATGGTAAGCAGTGATGCAATCATTGATGGTGAGGCGCACTAGTTTATTAAGAGCCTATTCACTTTAAGCCTTGAAGGCACCTAAATTATAGTTAGACGGGAAGACCGCAGCAGGCAAATTGTTCCAGTCCCTCGATGTACGCGGTATAAACGATGGAGCGAATCGCTTAGTCCGGACCGTTGAAGTTTCAAAAACGTAAGGGTGGATACTCACCGTACGTCGGGTTGTCCAATGGTAGAAAGGAGATGGCGGAATCAAGTCATGCAATTCCCGCGCACACTTTCCAAAATGCAACCTGTAAAATACCGATAGGTTGGCAACCCTGCGCCTGTGATCGAGACTTTGTAGATTGGACTAAACCAAATCTTGATCCCCAATTAGCCCTTTCGCACGCCTTTCCACTGAATCCAAAGCTGCTAGATATCATTTTGCAACACCAGCCCATATGTGACTGCAGTACTCCACATAAGATCGGACCTGTGCTTTGTATAACATTAGAAGCTGTAAGTATAGAATAAACTAGAAAACTCCTCCTTAAAAATGCTTTCATCAATAGAATGCTACTTTATGACTAAGTGTCATTGAGACGCGAGCGAAGCCACTGGCAGAAACTGGTATTTAATAAGGATAACAATAAGGAAGGATGTAAGAATATTCTTTAGTGCACACAAAATATTTTTTTTTTTTTCTAATCCATTCGAGATACAATGGCAAGTCTTATCCAATGTCCTCACGTGGTCTAAGCCTCACAATTCTCTCGTGGCATCCTTGAGCCCGTTTCAATTTCGTTTGTACTATAACTGCCCTTTCTATGCTTTGTACTTTGTTGTAAAGGCCGTTTGTTGCGATTATAGGAGCTTTGATTTTTCATTAAATTTGGTTATACCAAAATATATTGGACTAACATCGGCAAACGTCTTCACGTGCGTGATAGTAGACAGGGGCGCCGGCTTTTAGAGAACCTCATGGGTGCTCATGCTCATTTGATGACTCGAAAAAGTGGCGAACTCTTAGAAAGGAAATGCACACTGATCGACCACTCTTATATAAATAAATAAATGTCCTACTTAAATACTGCGCACTTAATTACTAATTATGTTTGATGAAAATATAAAATGAAACCATTATATAAATATGAAACTTGTTTTTATTATAAAGAAATATTTAATACCGTTTAATACCGTTGATCACGACATCCTTCTGGCAATCTTGTCTCAAATTGGGGTTTCTTCGTCGGCACGGGATTGGTTTTCATCATATCTTCGTGGACGTCAGCAAGCGGTACGTGCTGATCAGAAATTGTCTGACTGGTGTGACCTGCAAACCGGGGTTCCACAAGGCGGTATACTCTCTCCACTCTTATTTTCCTTATTTATTAACTCTATCACAGCTATTCGCAAGTGCTCTTTCCATCTGTATGCTGATGACCTACAGCTCTACGCGCAAACTGACATTGACAACCTTGATGAATGCATCTCTCTTCTAAATGCTGACCTCCTGGCTATTGCTGACTGGTCGAGCAGATTTGGGGTTACTGTCAATGTCAGTAAATGCCAGGCTATCCTCATTGGCAGTTCTTACTTTTTACGGAGTTTGGACTCTAGCCAACTACTGCCGCTTATTTTCGGCAATACAGTCATCCCTCTCTCGCCTTACGTTAAAGACCTAGGTTTATATATTGACGATAGGTTTAGCTGGAATAAGCAGATTGCTCAGGTTAGCCAGAGAGTCACCTTCACGCTGCGGTCTCTCTATAGATTCAAAAATTTCCTCCCGTCAAGCACTAAAACTACTTTGGTCCAGTCGCTTGTGTTACCTATAATTGACTATGCTGATGTTTGTTACTCTGATCTATCCCAGGAACTTCTAAACAAATTGGATCGACTTGTCAACAACTGCATTCGCTTCATATTTGGCCTTCGTAAATATGATCACATTTCTTCCTTCCGTTCTCAGCTTAAATGGCTGCCTATCCGTCACAGGAGATCCCTCAGATCCCTCTGCATGCTCTTCACCATAATGAACGATCCTTGTGCTCCTGATTACTTAAAACAATATTTTAAAGTGTTGGGCAGTTCTCATAATCTTAACCTTCGTGCATCCAAAAACATGCTCCTTCATATTCCCTCTCACCGTACTGGCTTAATGTCCAATTCATACGCTGTTTCCACCATAAAACTCTGGAATGTGCTTCCCCTTGACATCAAAAAATCTGAAAGTAAATTTTCCTTCAAGCGTAAGATTCGGAACTACTACTTGAAGTCCTCTCAACTTTAGTTTGGTCTTCGTCAGAATTATTATTGAGTTTTCTTATTGATTTGATATTTTTCATAGTATTTATTAGTTTATAATTTTAGCATATATATGTATTTTATTATTATAAATAACTTATTTTTTATTTTATTTGTTCTTTTAAAATATCTGTTATTTATTTATTGTGCAAACCTACCACATTATTTTCTTTTTAACCCAAAGGTTGACTGGTAGAGAATGCCTTGTTGCATTAAGTCCGCCTATGTACCACTACTGTACATGAAGTTTAAATAAATAAATAAATAAATAAATAAATATTATATAATTTATACGTAACCTAAAAGGCGATTACTGATCTGTTTCCTGATGTCTATTCTCATGGGTGCTCGAGCCCCCGGGCACCCTCGGAGTCGGCGCCCCTGATAGTAGATATGCTATACAATATGCCGTATATGTAACTCAGTGATAAAACAGCTTTCTTCTGGTAAGAGAAATTTTAAAATCCGTTAGATTTATGCTTGCCTGCTTGCAAAGAAATATGTTATTTAATTTCTGTTCCCCCTCCCATTCTAAAGTACGTTATTTAGTTGGTAGTGGTACCTTCCCTTCCCTCAAGAAGGACTTTATATTGCCAATATCTGTCATAACGATATCCAAGAAGGTAATTAATCAAAAATCAAAGAAGAAGAATTAAATTTTTAAACTAAAGTGGCAGTGAGCAGGGCACATTGCTCGTAAAACGGATGGTCGATGGGGTCGAAAGGTTCCAGAGTGGCGACCGCGCACCGGAAAACGCAGCGTTGGAAGGCCTCCCACAAGGTGGACCGATGACCTGGTGAGAGTCGCGGAAATGCGGTGGATGCGAGACGCACAGGATCGGTCGTTGTAGCAACGCTTGGGGGAGGCCTATGTCCAACAGTGGAAGTCTTTCGGCTGAAACGATGGATGATGAATTAATCAAAATCCATTCAGCCGTTTGAGCCTACTCGAGGCGTTCGACGCAAGAGAATCAAAACGAAACGGTCGTAACTTGGCTAGGGAGCTTGAACCGGGTCCCACGAAACGGTCGCCGCCGCCGATCGCCCGTACGAATGTCGGATATGTGTGGCTAGTATTTGCACTAGTCACGCATATCCAGTTATACAATAACCATGTAGTAAAGTTAAAGAACTAACAAACATCACGATTGCGTTGAGTTACGTATGTATTGCCACTTTCTTTTGTCAATATTTAAAAAACGAGTGTCAATGTTGAGGTATTGCTAAACGAGTGGACGAAGGTGCTAAAGAATGTGATATAGATTGGTTCATTCTTTAAATAACGTAATGGTAAACATTGTACTTAAGTACTTATTAATGGGCCCCGGGATGAAGGCAAAGAAGGAACAGGAGTGGGCTTTTAATCAGTAAAAGTCTGATACTATTACTTAGAGCACGATTTGTCATTTGATGATTTATCCACCTAAAAAAACCTTCGTACAATCATTATTATCATTTATTGTGCACGCCTACCGCAATCTTTTTAAACCCTAAGGTTGACTGGTAGGGAATGCCTTGCTGCGTCAAGTCCGCTGTACCACAACTGTACATGAAGTTTAAATAAATAAATAAATGATTCGTATTATAAATAATAATAATAAATAATAATAATAAAATTTTATTGATTGTTTACAAGGACCAGATTACACAAATGGATACATATGGCACTAATATGAGTAAAACAAGAATCTAGTAAGCGGGTGAAGCACTGTACTCCTAAATAGGCTACAAAGCAACCTGAGCTTAGGAGAGACAGGACCGATCCCGATTATACAATATAAATATGGAGGTCTTATATGGCGCAAGACGTGGTACATTTTATAATTAGGTAGATATTAAGATAAATATTCCAAAGCAGCCCCGGAAAATGAAATTTTCGTACGTTTTTTTGCAATTTGCACTTTAGTATCGGGAAGTAAGGGAAAAAAACATTTAGTGATGATATAATATTATGTATTTACACAATTATATTCATTAAAACCATTAACGTAAATACTCTTTAACTTAGAGGAGAGCTAAAATATACCATTTTAATTACATTACCTGCAGTTATGATGGCTGAGGATCATCCAGCGACTCCCGACGAATATTCACACTTCACACAAATGTCAAAAGGCTTTTTACACTATAAAGGACTATGTTGAGGACGAAAAGGCTTAGGATTTACCTGCTCCAGTACGCACTACAACTGTTGTCTTATTTTTTTCTTTAGTTTTTATTTAAAATTGTGCTTTTTTACTATCTGTTTTTTATTATTTTTATTTAACAATTTGACTTATTTTTTTTCAATCAATTTTTAACATAAGTAAATATTTACTTTACTAAGTATTACATTTTGTAAACTATATAATACCTTTTACTATTGTGAGCGTGAGGACTACGTGATTGCTTTTTTTTTCATTTTCAGTAATTTTCACGTATGTCTGGCAATTTGAGTATTTTCTGGGGCCTACTCAAATGTTATAACAATAGTCTTGTCTTGCTTATTTGCTTTTTTCTTTCCAGGACCACTGGTTTCCCTTAAAGTCATCCCATGGCCTCAGTAGGCACGCACTCTATGATGTGAGTTTATATATGTTTTGAAACTAAACGTGAATAAAAAAAGGAGTAGAAGCTTTCTTGTTATAGTATAGTTTTATTGTTATAATCTTTAGTAGACCCATAATAAGAACTAAGCATTGTAATGTTCGTCATACCTAATCATAACCATATTAAGAAATGGTGATAAATATGATGACAATTTTAATACGATACAATGCATCATAAAAGCCGTGCAGAATATGCAAGCACAGTGCAATATCTGTAGACTCTAATCAGTATCAAGCTGTAGTACATTCTAGTCGATAAGTTTTATCTCGACTGGAATCGGACTTGCGACCCTGAGGTCTGGAACTGAACATTCCACCGCTGAGCTATGTAGGTCGTCTGATACACAAGTAGCTACTAAGGGCATTACTATATTTTTTATCTTAGGTTTATAATTACACTAGTTTTGGCAGGAAGCTCGAGTGCATACGTGAATCTAAAAACTCTTTTACAATTCAAGCAGCTCGTTTGTAGAATGCATTACATATAAAAGTGAAGTAGTCAAATGTTACGAACATTCAAAAAAACAGTAAAGGAGCATTATCTTTCTCTTTCATCAACCAACTTCTCTTTTCTCAATTGTATATTTGATATTTATACCTATACTAGTTGGCGCCCACAACTTTGTTGGCGCTAGACTTGTAAAGCAACACAATCCCATTTGATCACAATGTCCTGAAGTATACTTCAATAATAATAATTAATTAAATACCCTAATAAATATATAATAATATAATAATAAAAACCCCCTAATTTCCTTTCCAAAACAAAAGTAGCCTGGGCTACTCCTTAAAACATCAGTCTATCAGTGAAGTCCCGTCAAAGTCGGTCCAGCCGTTTCGAAGATAAGCTGGAACAAACAGACACATTTATTTTGAAAATTGCAATTTTTTATAGGTAGGTATCAAATATACTTTCATAATATGCAATTAATAAAAAAATACTTTTATGTAACAAACAGACGCGAGACGCTTTAATCTATTTATATAAAAGGAGAAACTGACTGACTGACATATCAACGCACACGCGAAACTACTGGGACGACGAGGGTGAAATTTTGCACAAGGTTACCTTTTATGACGTAGGCGAGCACTAAGAGAGGACTTTTCAAAATTCACCTCCTAAGGGTATGAAACGGAGGTCCAAAGGTATGAAATGGAGAAACCTACTGTCCCGCGGGCGAAGCCGCTGGCAGAAGCTAGTCTATATATATAAAAGGAGAAACTGACTGACTGACATATCAACGCACAGCCGAAAGTACTGGGTCTAGGAGCGTCAAATTTTGCACAAGATTTCCTTTTATGATGTAGGCGAGCTCTAAGAAAGGGGATGAAAAGAAGGTCTAAACTTTGTATGAAGAAACCTACTTTCACGCGGGCGAAGCCGCTGGCAGAAGCTAGTTTTATTTATATATAATTATAATGTATAGAATCGTCTTCGTCGCTTTATTGATCGTCAACATCTCGGTCTTCATGAGTCATCACACGTTGATTATAATTTTAATTATGACTCAACATTTTGTATTTAATTACTTTTGTGTAAATAGTGTGCATACACAGCCCTCGATATTGTATCTATAGAAATACGAGCCTCCAGCAGGTAAAAAACTAGTTCTTGACTACGATCCCATCTGATGGTAAGCAGTGATGCAATCGTTGATGGTGAAGCGCTCTAGTTTATTAAGAGCCTCTTCACTCTAGCCTTCAAGACACCTTAATTGTAATCGGATGAGAAGACCGCAGCAGGAAAATGGTTCCATTTCTTCGATGTACGCGGTATAAACGATGAGGCTAAACGCTTAGTCCGGACCGTAGAGGTATCAACAACTTAAAAAGGTATATTCTCTCTCGCCGTATGTCGGGTTATCCTATTCTAATCGGACGGGAAGACCGCTGCACTAAGTAGTTAATCTTTCATAAGGAAGTATATTTCTCGTCCAGAATTCACTACGGCTGGCCAATTAAGGCAAGCCGGAGATGAGGAACGCCAACTTACTAACACGTATATCAGACAGCAGAGAGCAGTGGTGGCCGAGTGGTAACGGCCCCGACTTACGAGTTGTAGGTCGCAGGTCCAAATCCAACTAGGCGCATTACTTTGTGTAATTTATTTCATCACCATTGCTCTCAAAACGGTGAAGGAAAACATAATTAGAAAATCGGCATGACCTAGAGCCAAAAAATTCGAAAACATGTGACATTCACCATTACGGCCCATTCCCTCTCCTAGAGAGGAGGCCTGAGTCCCAGCAGTGGGAACATTACAAGGCTGATATGCTATGCTATATCCCACAACTGGGCAAATGCCTCCATCCATTCCTTCAAACGGTCATAATTTTTCAATTCTTCTAAACAAATTATTCGTTTTAAAAATCTGTTTACCAAAAACCATGTTTCAAACGCCACAAGCTATGGACAAAGTCCGTCTAAAATTCAATAGCAATTGATTGTGCAATTAATGAAATATGTGGGTATTATCGGCCATAAAAATATTACGGAAATAAAGCACTTAATAAAACCATACCATACGATCATTAAGTTCATGGGCGATCACAAATTCGTACAATTGTACCGTTGGTCAATAATATCATTCTTTGGTTTTTAGACAATTTATAAGTTGTAAATGGCCGTTGTTTACGTCAGCCTTCAAGATAAAAGAGAGGGGGAACCTAGCTAGTATGTCAACATCAGAGAATG
This sequence comes from Mythimna pallens, assembly GCA_961205895.1. Taxonomy (NCBI): domain Eukaryota; kingdom Metazoa; phylum Arthropoda; class Insecta; order Lepidoptera; family Noctuidae; genus Mythimna; species Mythimna pallens. Next base: position 12,955,170 of record OY540848.1, read on the forward strand.
TTCTCCCATTGTAGGGTGGAGTGAGAGGGCGTGTCAGACTTTTACTGACTAACACTACACCTAACTCCTTCAGTCGCTCTTTGCGTTCAAGGGCCAGGGCTTCCTTTCCAGAAATTCCTTCGTGGACGTGGAGCCTCTGCCAGCCGAATTGCCCGCGTGAAAGTCGAAAATCATCACAAGGGAATATAGCGAGAAAAAGTGATAAACATACACACATACACATACGTACAAACTCTCGCCCTTAGGATATTAGTGGGAACTACATTAGACCGACGCACACAAAATACAAATACAAATACAAAAAACCCCCCTAGGTCTTCTCTTTGATCGCCTTGAGTCGGCCACGTATTCCTTCGTTCTGACCACGTGACTGAGCGTTGAGATGACGTCAGAACAAAGGAATCGGAGGCGTGGCCGACTCGAGGCAATCGACGAAAAGAGAATCAAAACGAAACAGTTGTAACTTGGCAATGGGGGCAGATACTTTGAATTACCGTAATTTATTCAAAACTTCCAAGTAAGACAAGACGACCATTCATTAATGCCAAACTCTCGTAGTTTTTCCTCCACACTTCAACGTATTGTAGTAAAAACAAAAAAAAAAAGAACTGACGTCATTCACGAACGTTCCTTGCGATGTTGAGTAAATGCAAATGCTTGTTGACTCATAGCATTAGTATGCTGACTGCGTAGGCGACAGTATATGCCCAATTTACATTGACACTTCCCTGCGGCGCTGCCAGCAAAGGGGCCCAATAAATACCTGTACAAACAAGCTTAGTTCTATTTTCTGCCACGTTTCATCGTAAACTGGTTTTGAGCACGGAGTCTGAGCCAAAGTTAAAACAATATTTTGCCATTACAAAGACCTTTTATTTGTTGCATTTTGAATTACATATTTGCCTGTTCTATTGAATGAAACATTGCCTGCTAGGGTAGCGATATTGATAGAAAAATTTACCACGGCCCTGGAACGCAAAGGGCAACTGAAGGAACACGACTGAGTTTTAGCTAGTAAAAGTCTGACACTCCCTCTCGCTCGTTTCATATAGAGCGCAAGCGGAAGGCTTCGACCCTGCTGGGCCCCTACGGTTGCCGACATCTCCTTAATACTTTAGGCTTGTGTATTATAATACTTTAGGCTTGTGTATTATAAAACAGTAACATTACGATAAATGAAACTAACCCCGATATTTGGTGACCTAAAGAAACTTAGCGTTAAACTAATTATTTATATCGCTGCAAAATTCAGAAAGTTACATTTACAACCCGCATGAACTAATAAATTCATTTGATTACTACACTGTAGTTCACATTAAAGGCCGACATTTTGCGCGTCGATATAAATTGTTGTATTTATTACTTCTGCTTGTTGTTACTTTAAAAATATAATGTTCGTTACTGCGACAGCGACGTTTGACTCAGTGGTTCTGCGATAGGCTGCTGTGCTGCGTGTCGTGGGTTCGATTCCCGCTCGGGACAAATATTCCGACGCCACTACCGCTTAATTTATTTATTGTGTCATTGTTATTATCCTGATCTCATTTTATATGGATCTTTAAGGTCAAAGTTTTATTATTATTATTATCTCCTTTATTTATTTTTATACATATTTTAAATATTTCTTAAAAATATAAAAAATTAGTAATCCGCCGGTGTCGGGAGCAAGGTCCAAGCTACCGGTGGTTAGGGCTCCAGAGACAGGTACCTCCTCACAATGTGAGCCGTATCGAGGAGTACTGCCTTCTGTATTATTATTATTTCAATAGCGTACAGATAAGTGTTCTGGGTCTAGGTATCTTGGGTATGTTAGTTTACATGTTTTTGTGAACGCAACCACGATGCAGCAGTGCTATTCTCTAAGAAAACAGCCTTAAGCGCAGTGCTGGCCGCAGCGACGAAATACAAAGACGAAGTACATTGGATTAACAATCTCGTGTAGGTATATTAAGGCCATTGGATTGTTAATCCTATACGTACGTATTTGGATTTCGTCGCCGCGGCCAGCGCTGCGCTCAAGGCTGTTTACTTAGAGAATAGCACGCCTGGAGTTATTCCTGGTAGTGGGGAAAAATTTAAAAAAAAGAAAGAAAAGAACTTCAATTTTTAGCAGCCGGAGTCTGGCCAACGTCTGTTGCCAATCAACTTGTTCCCTATTCATCATCAAAAATTTCCACTGCAGGACAGCGACAAGCCTGGCTACAACGACTGGTCCTGCGTCTCCCATCCATCGGATTAACGCGACCCTCACGGTGGACGTCGGTCCACCTAATGGGAGGCCTTGGGAATCCGATGGATGCGAGACACACAAGACCGGTCGTTGTGGCTACACTTAGGGGAGGCCTATGTCCAACAGTGGACATGTTCTGGCTGAAATTATGATCATGATGATGAGGTTTTTTTTTTAGGTGGGAAAATCATCTTATGACAAATCTCGCTCTTGGGCGGAGCGCGAGATAGTGTCAGACTTTTACTGACTAAAAACGCACTCATGTTCCTTCGTTGCCTTCGTCCCAGGGTCCGGGTTTCGATGATGACGTGGTGGGTTTTAGTCAGTAAAAGTTGCCTGTCTTCCTCTACACTGAGCTTCAAAAATTATTTGAGGACTAGCACCTTGCCAGCGGCTTCGCCCGCGTGAAAGTAGGTTTCTCCACACAAACTTTGAACCCCCGTTTCATCCCCTTAGGGAGTGAATTTTGTAAATTCCTATCTTAATGCTCACTTATGTCATAAGAGGAAACCTTGTGCAAAATTTCGCCTTCCTGGATCCAGTAGTTTCGGCTATGCGTTGATATGTCAGTTTCTCCTTTTTTAAATATAGATTTAGCACCTCAAAAAAACAATTCAGGCACTCGGTTTGTAGTATAATAATTCGAAACTCCCAATCATTTTATTCACATCTGCATAACCAGAATGTAGCGGAACAGGTCTCTCATAAAAAGACGAATGAACTATCTTATTGGTGGTATCTGTTTCGCTCGCTGCATAAAAACGCAGCTCAACTAAAGATTTTATACGGCTGTTTGTGCATTTACTGCCGTGCTAAAAGCGACGTAAAATATTAAGGTTTTCGCGATACCGCAACAATGTGCTTTTAAATATTTTGTTTAAGTAGCGTTTTCTACAGTAGGTATTTTGTGCAAAAATCTATACTTTACGCTATAATAGTGAATAGATTGCTTCTAGGTAAGCGCGCTCCATCGTCGACCGCATCGCCGCTTTCCATCAGATCAGATAGCGGTCAAGCGCGAGTCTATCAAGAATTAAAAAATAATATAATACAATATTGTTTGTTTTTTTGAACCCGCTAATCATAGGAAGTACTAATTCGAACTAAAAAAAATATTTTATAAGTTTTAGATAGCCCATTTGTATATGCCCATATGAAGGCTATAACATCACGCTACGACCCACGGAAGCGGAGTAGTAACCAAAGATGCGGGTGGAACCTAATGTTCGACCTTCTAGAGTCGATGCTTGCTAAGGCTGCGGGATTGTTCGAAAGTTACTGTGACGCAAAGGAAACTGAAGGACACGTGTGGGTTTTAGTCAGTAAAAATCTGACACGGCCTCCCTAGACCCTAGCGTGGAAGAAGTCATTTGATGAGTTCTATCCTCAAAAAAAGTATTCAGGTTTTAGAATTTGCACCTGTCTTTGTTTGAACCCGCGACAACTCGTAAGTCGCCACATTAACCACTAAACAGAGAGAGTGAACTTTAGATAAAGATAAAATCTTGTAAAACATTTACAATTTTAATCTACAAGGAAAGCAGGAAAGTGCAAATAAACCAGTACCATAAGGTACGTACATTGTCAAGGCAAACAAGGCATTGATCTTAACACAACAAGTAAAGGAAAGCTTTCAGACTTATCTTGACAAGAATTATAGTTATCGCCTGTAATCTTACTTTAGATACCAGAAAACAAGCAACACGTACGTAATCGTTAGCATGTAGAATTCCAAATAGCTTGGCGTTTTGTATTCAATCAACAACATAAGAGTCTAAATGTTAGTAGGTACGAGAAAATAAAATAGCATAGTTTTGCCGCAGGAATATTGACGCTCGCTTGAGAGACAAGGGTATCGTTGGCACGATTGGAACAGTTCAGTTGGGCGATTGGTTTTTGCGCTGAGTGTTGTGGTACAAAATAGATAGGTACAGAAGTCAATCTCATGTATGTACTTCACTTTTCATAGCTACGCTCGGCGATCCGATCGTCCGTGTGCGACCGGGCGCAGTAATAAATGCCTAATTGTAAAAATATTACATGGCCACAAAGTCATCTTCTCTTTCTCGGCGCGGGGCCTGTTCTGTGTTACGTTAAAACAAATCATCAAAATACAAGCAAATACCTGTCTGAAACAACTCTAAACAACCGTCCACTGAACAGTTAAAATAAGGCTTTTTGTTGGTCTATTCTTCCACAAAAATGTTCACAGACGCGTGTCTAAAACGGATAGCACTCGAGCTCGAATTGAGCTGAATTGCGCCGAGATATCGTGTCCGTGAGCGGTGTCTATGTGTGCGTTGCTCGAGCGCGCTTTGTATGTAGATTGGCTTCTGTACCTTTTTGTGATCGTGGTCTCGATTCCTACATGGAACAAAAGTTTGTACGTTTGTTTGTTTCATAATAGTTCCGGGTTTGGATATCTTGTGTATGTGAGCTTACATGTTTGTAAACACACCTACGATACAGGAGTAATTCCTAGTGTGAGGGCAAAGTTTTTTTTTTATACAAAAAGGTACGAGTCAAAGTAGCACACAAAGGGTTCAGGAAAACTCGACAAAATAACGTTTCTTGTATAGAAACCCTCTTTAATTTTTAACTTTACTTTAATTTTATTACTTGTTGCTGTAGCGGCAATAGAAATACGCATTCTGTGAAACTTTTAACTTGCTACGCTCGCTTACGGTTTATGAGATACAACCCGCTGACAGACGGACTGACAGACGGAGGGACACACAGGAGGCTTAGTAATAGGAAACTGTTGGCACCCTTCGCGTACGAAATCCTAGAAACTACTTTTAGCCTCAAAATTCTCTTAAGCTATATTACCCTAATCTCTGAAATCAATACCTATGTGCAGACAACCGTCCGACTGTCCGGTAACCGTCCGGACCGAGCCCAAGTCGTCGACGGCGCGTACTGTTCTACGCGCGCCTCAAGGTGATGTCAGCAAACCGTAAGGGCCCAGCAGGGTCGAAGCCTACTGGGGCCAAGGGTCTGATTCTGAAAGGAAGACTCGGCCCTGGTAAGAAAGGCAACGAAGATACAGGAGTGGGTTTTTAGACAGTAAAAATCTGACACTATCTCCCGCTCCGCCCAAGAGCGGGGGATGTAATAAGCTGATTTTCAAACCGAAAAAAAAACCCTTCGAGTACGAAACCCTAAAAACTATTTTTAACCTCAAAATTCTCGAAGCCATTCATTCCCCTAATCCCTGAACTCAATACCCATGTGCAGACAACCTAGATCTTCAAATCGAGGTTCACCGCTCAAATTGTTTCCTCACATCCTCATTCAATCCACGTCGCTCCCTGAGGCATCATCGACCTGTTCCCCAGGCAACTCACGCACCACGCCATATCATCACGCCTTCACAAATGGAGCTAACTGTAAACTGTCCAATGCAATGCGAAAAGGACTCTATATAAGTTACAAGTAGGTTGCTTATTGAGGTTATTATGAGCTTTATTGATTACGATTTGAATGATAATGTTTGATTTTTGTGTCTTTTTGGGCGATATACTAGCAAAACTCTTTATCACCCAAAGTGTAACTTTGATTCTTCGTTCATTCTTTGCTTGATCAAGTGTGATTGTTCTTCTGGCAAAACTATGCTCGTGTTTATTTTCTGGTACCTACTAACATTTAGACTCGTGTGTTGTTTATTGAATACCTGGTTTTTAACCTACAACCTCATGCATGTAAAGCGGACACCTACCACTGGGTTATCATGAGACCTACCTTTGGGTTATTATGACACGTACCACTGGGCCATCACGAGACCTACCACTGGGCCATCACGACACCTACTACTGAGCCATCACGAAACCTACCACTGGGCCATCATGACATCTACCACTGGGCCATCACGAGACCTACCACTGGGCCATCACGGCACCTAGCACTGGGCCATCACGAGACCTACCACTTGGCCATCACGACACTTATCACTGGGCCATTTCGACACCTACCACTGGGCAATCATGACACCTATCACTGGTCCATCACGACACTTACCATTGGGTCATCACTACACCAATCTAAATAATGTATTAACGATAACAAATTAAAATTTCTTGCGTTTCAAGCAAGCCACGGGGCTCTTAACGATGGATTCTTAGGAAGTTGTCTACATTGTCTTTACGAAATACCCGAAATTGATTAGAATTATATGGCACATGTATTTTCACTGGTTTTTAGGGTTCTGTACCTCAAAAGGAAATAAGGAAACCCTTATAGGATCACTTTGTTGTCCGTCCGTCAGTCTGTCTGTCTGTCTATCAAGACCCTTTATCTCGGGAACGCGTTAAGGTATCGAGTTGAAATGTTGACTTGAAGCTGTAAAAATCAGATTTCTAAGTTAACTGAAAAAAAAATATAGGTATACGGCCGTTTATGTCGCAACAAACGTATATTTCGACCCTCTCGATGGAATCAAAATTCAGAGTACTTCCTGTTGACCCAGAATCCTGAAATTTGGCAGAAAGCAAGGTCTTATAGCACAGATATGGGAATAAATCTGAAAACTGTAAATTTGTTGTTCCGTCACAACAACACAAAAAAAATGCGTTTCAAAAATACCTTCAAGATTCTATTCGGGAATAGAACTGTTTACTTATGGAAGTTTGTGCGGAACCCTTAGGGCGCGATTCTGACTCGCACTTGCCCAGTTTTTTTACATCCAAGCGGGGCCTAATGCGCGAAGCCGTAGATTTTGCTACTCTGGCTTAGTGGCTGATCCAGCACTGAAGAAACGCAGACAAAGACGCAGAAAAATTGCTAAACTTCTAATTTCTAACGCCCTATCACGCGATCCATTTGACGATCTAAACTGAACTGTTAAAAGGATGGAGCTGTATAATTTGACTGGCCTGTTGGTCTAGTGGTTAGTGGCCCTGACTGCTATGCCAGTGGTCGTGGGTTCGATTCCCACCCAGGACAAATAATGTTTGTGTGATGAGCACGATCATTTGTTCTGTGTCTAGGTGTAATTTATCTATAATATATATGTATTTAGAAATATATAAGTATGTTTATCAGTTCTCATAACACAAGCTCTGCTTAGCTTGAGACTAGACGGCGTTGTGTGATAGTTGTGGAATGTTATTATATTATTATTAGGTGTATAGCTCCATCCCCCCTTCTCGCTCGCTCCCCTGACATTTTAACACGTCATACTAAAGCCCTAGGTACATAAAACAACATCCTCTTAAACTCTTAACATTAAGCCGTCTGTCGAATTCACATCCGAAACTTTCATGTAGAGACGAGTTAACAAGAAAATTCAATTTTGCTTCTTGCTAACAAGTTTGAATGTAATTTTGTTATACTCTGAGCTCACCTCTATACCGTGTGTATGCGATGTACAGTCTAGACTATAATACCTTCGTCAGGTTTCGAATTATTTCCTTTATTGATTCACGACTCATAATGGCTTTTGAAGCTATGGCACTGAGTAGACTATTGCATTAAAAACTAATATTATTTACTATTATCTGACCTGACAGACACGTTATCTTGTTTTAGTTATGCATACTGTCAAATACTTGAACTTTAAATAATCATTAAGTTTATTTTTAATGTTCTGTGTGTTGTGTTGACCTTATTTTTTTCATTCATAAGAACCTTCTTCTGACTGATAATAAACATACCAAAAAAAGTTAGTCCTAATTAAGGACCACGGGAAATAGGAATTAATTTTATATATTTAGATTTACTTTTCACCATAATTTACTTCCATGGGTAGTGTGAAAGCAAAGCCCGGGGCCCCAGGATGAAGGCAAAGAAGGAACAGGAGTGGGTTTTAGTCAGTAAAAGAGTAACACTATCTTTCGCTCCGCCCAAGAGCGGGATTTGTCATTTGAAGATATTCCCACCTTAAAAAAAAACATAATTTACTTGAAATCGAAACGCCTACATAATACTAGTGTAATAAATCAAATCTGTTATATTTAATTGTCAGGATTGCAATTTGAATTAATAACTGATTGTCAATTTGTAACATTGACATTTTGACAAGATTGAGTTGGTTAAGCAGCAAAGCAGATTCTATCACGCATGTAACAAACAAAAATGGACGTTAAGGTGGCGAACCTTAGTTTATTGTGACTGTACCTCACCTGGTACTTGGAATAACAAAGTATTTACTTTGTTTGCCTAAGGAATGTTGTTTTATTACAGAACTGTTATGGCGGTTTGCAGCAGGAACTGTATTACCTTGATTGCGTTGTGATACTCGTACTGTCTATTCGATATTACAATCGAGAGAAATGCGGTTATTGATTTATTTTCATTTATTCTTTACTTTTTTAAGTATTTAAATAAAATATATTAAACGTTTAAAAATATAAAAATAATATCCTATTGGTAAATCATTCAAAGGGCAATTGAAAGGGCTATGCTCGGAGTTTTCCTGCACGATCGAATCAAGAATGAAGATCCGCAGGAGAACCAAAGTTACCGAGGCAGCGAGGAATAGTCAGGGCTCCAGAGAGAGAAGAATCTCACTCTCGAGCCGTGTCCAGAAATACCACAGTCATGCCCTTGGCCCAGCAGTCTAACGAGAAAGAGATGTCCATAGATTGAAAAAGACTGTGTGCCATAGTTAATAAGTACCTTAGTTCTATACGAAAGAATATTGTATTCTTTCATAATTACAAAACAAAGGTTTTAAAAATTCTGTCAATTTCGGGAATTCCATGCTATTTGGGTTCTGTACCCTCAACCATTTTCTTTACGATTTAGTAGATTCATATTGTCTCAAAGGATCAAAACTCATCCTCGCCTTTAGTCACGATCACTTAAATCTTAATGTATAAGTTGCTCAGACGTTAAGGGGTATTTAGGCTACAATCGTTGGACTGACTAGACTGGCCTGTTGGTCTAGTGGTTAGTGACCCTGACTGCTATGCCGGAGGTCGTGGGTTCGATTCCCACCCAGGACAAATGTCTGTGCGATGAGCACGATCATTTGTTCTGAGTCTGGGTGTAATTTATCTATAATATGTATGCATTTAGAAATATATAAGTATGTTTATCAGTTGTCTAGTACCCATAACACAAGCTCTGCTTAGCTTGGGACTAGACGGCGTTGTGTGACAGTTGTGGAATATTAATATTAATATTAATTGCTCAAACCAACAACACATTAAACCAGAAGGAATTAAGGAAACGACACCACCTCACCATCTTGCATCTGTGTAAACTAAACCGCCCCGTCCCACTTACACACTTCGTCTGTAAAACAATGGCGCATCACGCGTAGCTCTCTACAAGCAAACATAACCAAGTTTAATAACAAAAGTAAGTTATTTAATCACTAAAGAGTTGCGTATCCTTCCGTGTCGGTTGTAATTAAAGCATTTTTTATAGTTTTTTGTGCAGTTGCATCGTTAGGTTTGATGGAGTGGTATAATTGCTACGCAAGTACAATACTGTTTACTTATCTGTTTATTGGTGCTAAGTTGGCGGTATGTTTGTAGGAAGTGTGTCTATATGTGTGGACATTGTGTTCAATCAATCAATTCTTATAGAGGATCCCAAACTGTGCCATTATGAACAGCCATATGCCTTCCACAACCAGTTATATCCTATACTCCATCTGTTTAGGCAATTAGGTAAATAAATGTAAAAAATCTTGACATCTTTTATCTAAAAGTTGTCTAAAAATGTTTACAATTTGTTATTTACTTAGACCGATGTTTGGTAATTAACTAAATTTAAATAATCTTTGTATGTCTTTTATACTTTTTTTTAAAATAAATAGACATACTTATCAAGATTGTTAACGTTTAGCTACCTAAACAAATGGAGTATAAATAAAAAAGAAAATAATCATACATAATCAGCCTCATAATGTCCTCAATGCACGTCCTAAGACCTCTGTCTGACCTGAGTTAGGTCTCCTCTCTAGGAGAGGGAATGGGCCGTAATCCACCAGGCGGGCCCAGTGGATATCAATCAAAGGTTTCTAAAATTTCAATTTCAAAAAATTTCAAAAATCAATCAAAGAATGTTTGGTTCTAGGATATGCCGGTTTCCTCACGATGTTTTCCTTCACCGTATTGAGAGTAGTGATGATGAAATAAATTACACAAAATAATGTGTAAAAAAAACTAAGATTTGAATTTGGAAAAACCAGGGCAATTCAGCTTAAAAACAGGACGAATAGAGTTGTAATGGTTAAATTAATATTTAAAAAAATATGTTTTGAAAGAAATTGGATAATGGTCATAATAATCATATTTGAGAGCAATCATACTAATACATACTTTTTAATAAAAGTAATTTGAATAAAAAATATAGCACGCTGCGCTTTTGTTTTAAAACAGCACGGCAGCACGAACATTCGCGAACCGTGAGGCCAATGTAAGAATTGTAGCAGTGGAACGTGGATTTTAAACTACCTTGTCGGCGTTTTAAACACCCAGGACGATGTTAAAAACTATCTAGGACATCCCAGGACACTACAAAAATTAGGAAATGTCCTGGGAAAAGAGAACGGTTGGCAACTTTAGGTTAGAACCATATGCAGAGTTGGAATACTATGTCCCAATGAGGCTTTGAATTTCTATGCAAACAAACTGCCACCCTAGACCCCCCGACTCGAGACGATCAACGAAAAGAGAATCAAAACGAAACGGTTGTAACTTGGCTAGGGGGGGCTGTAATGTTTACTGCACTTAACGGCTATTTCCTGATCAGTAACTGAACCTCATAATAATTGCTTGTGCCGTAACACTTGTTAGATCTCATAACAAGAAAATTGTCGACACAGTCCACTGCTTTAGTCATTTAAACCTTTTTTACTATTTAAATTAAATTATATCTATTTAAATTTCTATTTGTATCTATTTAAATGCTTTTGTTGTAATATCTGCGCAACTACTATGTCATTCATCTGTGTACCTATAGATTATGTAAAACGAGAAACTGTGTAACTGAGATATCAACACACAGCCTAAACTACTGGGACTAGGAGTGTGAAATTTTGCACAGAGTGTCTTTTTATGACGTAAGCGAGTACTAAGGGAGAATTTTCCAACATTCATCCCCTAAGGGGTTTTTTTTTTTTTTTTTAGGTGGGAAAATCATCTTATGACAAATCTCGCTCTTGGGCGGAGCGAGAGATAGTGTCAGACTTTTACTGACTAAAAACCCACTCCTGTTCCTTCTTTGCCTTCGTCCCAGGGCCCCGGGTTTCGCTTTCACACTACCCATGGCCCCAGTAGGCTTCGACCCTGCTGGGCCCCTACGATTTGCTGACATCTCCCTGAGGCGCGCGTGGAACAATACGCGCCGTCGACGACTTAGGCTCGGTCCGGATGGTTACCGGACGATCGGACGGCGAGCCACCCATTGCTCGCCGTCCGCAAGCCCGCGCCTACGGTGGCCGGAAATCGGGATCGGAATCCCGGCGGCGGTTGAAGCGTGAGGACCCTTGCCTCACGCGATCGGCCGCCTCCTTTGCTAGCATTACTGCTTCGCAGAAGGAGGCGACCGCCTGCCACTCCTCCTCGCTCCGAACCATGGCCTGTACCAAGGCCCGGCGCGAGAGATCGCCGCCGCCGATCGCCCCCACGAGGACACGGCGTTGCTCTGCCCAAGCGGGGCACACCTCCACCGTGTGCTCCACCGTGTCCTCCGGGCGTTCCACACAGTGGCGACACCCGGGCGTGTCTTCCGCATGAATCCGGTGCAGGAACTTTCCGAACTTACCATGTTCGGTGAGAACCTGCGTCATGCGGAAGGTGAGGACGCCGTGAGGTCTTTCCAACCACGCCTCAAAGAGGGGACTTACCGCCATAATTGTGGCGTGCCCAGCACTGGGTCGCGACAGCCGTTGTCGCCATTTCTCCATGAGAACCCGCCGGAACTCCGTCCGCCATGCTGCGACTTGTCGCGGTAGCGGAGTTTCGCCCCGGCGTTGCATCTCAATGCGCAGATCGTGCATGAGAGCAAGGACTGTTGCTTCCAGATCCCATGGTGGCTGGCAGGCAAGCAGGCTCGCCGCTTCGCGGGATATCGTCCGGTATCCTCGCACCATCCGTATGGCCATGACCCTCTGGCACGCGTTCAGCCGGGCCGCCGGTTGCTTCCGCAACGCCGGCGCCCACACCGGTGCGCCATAAAGGGCCATGGACCGTACGATTCCCGCGTAGAGCCTTCGGCAGGAGGCGTCTGGTCCCCCTAGGTTGGGCAGGAGCCGCCCGAGGGCAGCCCCAGTCCGATTTAGTTTGGGAGCCAGACGTCGGAAGTGCTCCTCGAAATCCCATCGGCTGTCGAGAACGAGTCCCAGGTACTTCATCGTCGACCCGACACCGATGTGGACTCCTCCTACCGTTAGCCGGGAACCCGGTGGTGGCGCGTACCGAGGGCCGTGAAAGCACATGGCCTCGGACTTGTGCAATGCCACCTCGAGTCCCAACTCCTGGATCTTGCCAATGACTGTCGCAACCCCGCGTGTCGCTAGTTCGGCCGCCGCCTGGTACGACTCTCCCCGCGCCAGGACCAGCGTGTCGTCTGCGTAGCAGACTACGCTGACCCCGTCCGGGAGGTCGCCGCGCAGCACGTAGTCGTATCCGATGTTCCACAAGGGCGGCCCTAGTACCGATCCCTGCGGAACACCGCACGACATCTCTCGACAAGGGGTTGAAACGGGATCCAAAGTAAAGATCTTTTTACCTCGTTCCTAGGACTCAAAGTTTCAAAGTGTTGCTTGCGAACTCTAAACCAACTAGATATAGCAGATTGTATAATAAACATTGTTAAAAAGCTGAAAGTAAATTTTCCGTCAAGCGTAACTACTACTTGAAGTCCTCTCAACCTTAGTTCGGTCTTCGTCGGAATTATTATTAAGCTCTCTTAATGATTTTATATTTTTCTTAATATTTATTAGTTTATAATTTTAGCATATATATGTATTTTATTATTATAATTAACTTTTTTTTCTGTTTGAAGTATCTGTTATTTGATTATTGTGCAAACTTACCACAGTGTTGTCTTTTTTAACCCAAAGGTTGACTGGTAGAGAATGCCTTGTTGCATTAAATCCGCCTGTGTACCACTACTGTACATAAAGTTTAAATAAATAAATATCACAGAACCAACAGTGAAACAAGCAGAAACTATGAATATTGAAAGTTTCCTAGCGACAAGTCTAAACACCCATATACAACTGTATACGGCTGTATACAGTTTTAGAATCATATCTCCCAGCTGTTTTCACAACAGTTCATTGGACTGAGATAAGGACTTTTACCAGTCCATGGACATAGAATCATTCTAACAATTATCACACTTTTTAGGGTTCCGTACCCCAAAAGGAAAAAAAAGGAACCCTTATATGATCACTTTCTTGTCCGTCTGTCTGTCTGTCTGTCAAGACCCTTTATCTCGAGAACGCGTGGAAGTAACGAGTAGTTGAAATTAAAACCATATACTCAGGTCTGCTGTCCCTTGAAGCTGTGAAAAAATGAAACTTCTGAGTTAACGAAAAATAAAAAAGATACGGCCGTTTATGTCGCATTAACGTGTATTTCGACACTCTCAAGGGAATCAAAATTCATAGGGCACTTCCCGTTGACCTAGAATCCTAAAATTTGGCATGAAGCTAGGTCTCATAGCATAGGAAAAAATCTGAAAACTGTATATTTAATGTTACGTCAAAAAAAAACATTTTTTTGCTATTTGGAAAAATCTTCGTAAGTCAATTCGGGAATTGAGCTGTTTCATAAAGTTTGTACGGAACCCTCAGTGCGCGAGTCCGACTCACACTGGCCCGGTTTTTTACTTTTTTTTTAGTTGAATAATCATCCAATAATTTCTCTCACTCTAGGGTGGAGCGAGAGGGCGCATCAGACTTTTACAAGCCCAAGTCGTCGACGGCGCGTATTGTTCCACGCGCGCCTCAGGGTGATGTCAGCAAATCATAGGGGCCCAGCAGGGTCGAAGCCTACTGGGGCCATGGGTAGTGTGAAAACGAAACCCGGGGCCCTGGGACGAAGGTAACGAAGGAACAGGAGTGGGTTTTTAGTCAGTAAAAGTCTGACACTATCTCCCGCACCGCCCAAGAGCGGGATTTGTCATTAGAAGATTTTCCCACCTTAAAAAAAAAACCCGTGTTCTTTCAATTGCCCCTTTTTTGAGGTGGGAAATCATCTAAAGACTTCTCCCAGTATAGCGCGTAGTGGGAGGCCGGTCAGACTTTTACAGACTAAAATCACACCTATCTTCCGTCTTTTTCCTTTTCGTTCCAGAACCACGAGTTTCCCTTTCAGAAGTCATTTCATGTCCCCAGTAGGTTTTGGCCGTGCTGGGCTCCCTCTGGTTTTGATGATGTTTCTTTTAGGCGCGCGTGGAACACTACGCGCCGTCGATGATTCGGGTTTGGTCCCGACGGTTACCCATAGCTTATAGCATTCCTAGGTAAATGGGCTATCTTAAACTAAAATATTTACAAACAAACAAACACTTCAGCCTATTCAGCAGCATATATATAACTACTTTTACCGAAGAAAGCAAAACAGATTGACTGTAGACGCATCTTTATAAGTACGTGCATAGAATTCAAACAAACGCTCAACTGTACCAACTGTTTTGGAAGGTGAACAGTATTGTTATGTGTTGTGGCAGTCATAGTGTTGTATATTAGTATGCGAGAAGCCTCTTGGTTGATTCGCTTAGTTACATCCTGTGATTGGTTGAATGAGGACGGGAAAAGTGGAGCTGCATTTGGTTCTAGTTCATGTAGACCTCATAAACGTTAAAAAAAGAGTTTCTTAAAGCAGTTTCAAAATGGAGCTTTTTAAACACACATTGCATAGTCAGCTTTTTTAATGTTCCCTTTGCTGGGACTCGGGCCTCCTCTCTATTAGAAGGTATGGGTCGTAAGCCACCAAGCGGGTCCAATACGGATTAGTGGATGTTACATATCTTCGATCTAGGAACGAACGTTCCAGATTTCCTCACGTGGTTTTCCTTCACCGTTTTGAGAGTGCTGATGAAATAAATTACACAAAGTAATGCGCCTGGCGGAGTTTAAACCTACGACCTATAACTCGTAAGTCGGGACTGTCGTGACAGATCATTGCCCAGGGTCAAACTCAAACCTGTTACTTATTATAAAGTAATACTAGTAGCATCTTTATGTACTCTTAACATTTTGAGAACACATTCGTTGTGCGTACAGCTAAGTAGTGGAACTCCCTGTCGGAGTCTGTGTTTCCTGATAGCATACAAAGTGGTAGTCTTTAAGCCAAAAATGAAGAGGACTTGTAGGCAAGTATGCTCCCATGTTAAGCACATCATCGCTTACCATCAGGTGGGATAGTGATCAAACGAGAACCTATCAATAATAATAAAAAAAGAATGCCCTGGAATAATAAAAAAGAGAATTGAGAAACGTTATTTACTATTTTTCGAGGGGGCAAGCGATTATGTAACGGTAAAAAAATAGCGTACCAAGAAATAAGATTAATACACGAGTCTGCAAATAACAACAATAACAAAACATAGCGGCCATTGATCCCGTTGGCAGCTGTTAAGTGTTTAGGCTGTTATTATAATCTTCATAATAAGTAACTATCACAGGTTACAGTCATATCGTAGAATTGGCCATCTGGCTATACGGTTACGACATATTCATAGTCATCGTTGTATCTATCAACCAGTTTACCTAGCAAATTTAATTTTAGCCTCTGTATCCAGAATACAACAGACTCAGAAAATAAAAAATCACGCATTTGATATGCAGTAAACTTATTTTTTAGCACTTAATTAAAACTGTATTTTGTTTTTAACAGTCTTTCCGAAAAATAAATCATAGGAACAAAGCAACGGAACTGTGAAGGGTGTGAATTCCTAATTGATTACTGAAGGTGCTAATAAAACCAGTTTCACGGCCAATGGCTTGTTGACAAATTGAACTCTCTGGTTGCCCTTGCATTGTTGTGTTAAGTCGTTGAATAAAAACAATAAATAATTAATAAGTGTTAACTGATCTTGACAGATATTTATTTATTTAATAGTATATGCAAACAAAAGAACAGAGGTGGTGCCTTAGGCATTTTCTACCAGTCAGTCAGCTTTTGGATCGATGAAGAAATAAATAGGGGTTTTATTTGAGGTAGGTAATAATCTAATCTGAGACCCCCTGGCCCTAGAGGGCATCGGTCCTGCTGTGCCCTTACGCTTTTTTTTTTTTTTTTGCTGGCATCTCTTTCAGGTGCGTGGAACTTGGTGACGACTTGGGCTCGGCCCGGACGGTTACCGGACGGCCGCACTACGAGCTACCCATTGGTCGTCACTAACTAACATACCTACTTATTTTATTTCACCTTGATTGAATTTAATTCTAATAAAATCACTCTCTAACCGGTGTTGATATCTTCTGAGTCACAATAAATTTGCAATAAAAAGTGCCATTGAACAAACCTACTCGCAGATGCATTGTGAAGCAACCCACTCCTCTAAAACTAAAAAGAAATATAAATTCCCACTCCTATCTCAAAAAAACCTTCGATACACCTTCGATTAATTTTAGACATAATATTATCAAATTCAAGGAGAATTTAATACAGTGGGCGAAACGGCCCCTCACCCACGCCCTCGCACCCTAAGGAGCCTCGCGCAAGCGAAGATTCTTTAACAAGGGTTTTTTTTTAACTGATGGGCTCGCATTTGACCACTATTTCAGCTGATGGTAAGCAACGAAGTGGTCGAATGCTGGGTTGCGACAGTCGCTGTCTCGTTTTCGAATTTATAAAAGAAAAAGGCTTCGCTGATGCGCCTTCGCCCACGTCTTAATTAGTTCTCGCTACGCCTCTGCAAGATACTAATCGCAGTAGGAGTTACAATACTTAGAAACAATATGACGGAGGCGTATTCCAATAAGTCATAATGACAAGAGGTTGGTACTACTGGTAGGCAGCACTACCAACCTTGACACCATGAATCTACTGATTGTAGATGAGATTTCCTTTGCATATGCAGATATATTTGTAATTATTGAGATGTGGCATGTAGATATTAAGTGGATGGAGGTGCTTGTGGCTATGTAATAGTGTGTGGAAAGATTGAAGGTTGAATGTCGTTGAAATGAAATAATGTACGCAGGGACTCCTTTTTAGGGCTCTCTAGGCACTCCTTAAGAGCTCTAAAAGAAAGTCTATAGATTCTATTTATACACTGTGTCTTTGACATCGACGCACAAACGAATACCACGGATCCAGTACATGATTCTGGACCCCCCAGTGGTG
Source organism: Mythimna pallens (assembly GCA_961205895.1). Classification (NCBI taxonomy): domain Eukaryota; kingdom Metazoa; phylum Arthropoda; class Insecta; order Lepidoptera; family Noctuidae; genus Mythimna; species Mythimna pallens. The sequence goes on from OY540848.1 coordinate 12,972,657, forward strand.
AAATTTTTCGTCAGCGTTTGCAGCCCTAGAAAGCACAAAACAAATGAATGAACTCAGGTGGGATTTAGTCAGTAAAAGTCTGACACAATCTCTCTCTCCACCTACAGTGGGAGCTTTATTTGATGATTTCCAACCTCAAAAAATACCACAATCACAAGATATTGAAGAATTTTAATATAACCCCAAGGCCTTAGTATATATATAAAAAGATAAAAATCATAGATATGTGCAAATATACTGTGCCGTGCTTTGGCGAGCGGATGCACGATACTGTGCCGCGCGTACCACGTCATCGTACTGTTCAAACATTGCATCGTAAAAAATTTCACGATTAGTTTTCACGTGTTCCACGGCTTTTTTTTTTTAACCTAACATTAACACTTGTCGTCTTCTGTGTCGCAGTGTGAAAAGCACGGAACAAAAGAGTGCCAAAGAAAATGTAACTTTGGATGAGACTCATCAACACGGTTGTACACTTTTACTACGTCCGTCAACAATGACATCAAAAAAGCGTAATGGACAAATGAGTACTTACAGTCAAAGTTCATAGAGACATTATCGTTGAGTTCCCAAAGTCATAACTGGGGTAATTGTCAACATTCTGAGATCACGCAGTTTTGAGTAAAAAAAAAAATAACGGTCTATGAAAAATATGTAAATGGAATGTATCTACCGAGCGAGTCTTGAATTTCTGATGGGTTCTGGCACTTAATGCGATGATTTCAAGGTCCACAGTGTTATAGTTTTGATTTATTTCTCATTAGTAAAGCTGTTATCCCACCGCACCCACACGTACAAAACAATTTGGGAACACATTTATTGTACGTACACCTAAGGAGTGGAATTCCCTGCCGGAGTCGGTATTTCCTGATAGCTACAAAATAGGGGTTGGATAGAAATCTTTAAGTCAAGGGTGAATAGGTTACTTCTAGGCAAGCGTGCTCCATCGTAGACCACACATCGCTTACCATTAGGTGAGATAGTAGTCAAATGCGAGCCTAACAATAACTATAAAAAAAAATGTGTACAGTGTAGAATTTTGAGATGGGACAGGATATATATAATAAATAGATAAACTAAAACAAGAAAAGGTTCAAGAGGAGACTGCCATGTCTTGTGTCGAATATTACTCGCCGAAAACATTTGCTTGGAATGCAAACAAAATAATGCCAAAATAACAACAAACAAGAATTGCATCGTTTCGTGAACATAACAATGAAAACGTAATAACCTACTGGTGGATGTAGTAATAACTGTAATAAGCACTCTACTACTGGTTCTTAGGTACTTTAGAAACTCTGGTTCAAGTCATGGTTCGGAACTAGAGGAAATGGTATGCGATCGCCTCCTTCTACAAAACAATAATGCTAGCGAAAGGGATGTCCGCAACCGTAAGGGAACGGACTTTCTCTCGCTCCAGCTGCCGCGACAAGGGACGCCCCGGGTGTCGGGAGTCGCAGGGATCACCGGTCACCGTAGGCGCAGGCTTGGGTCGATGAGCAATAAGTATCTCGCCGTTCACCCGTCCGGTAATCCTAGAACGCAAAGGGCAACTGAATGAACATAGGTGGGTTTTAGTCAGTAACAGTCTGACACGACCTCTCGCTCTACCTTAAAGAAGAAAAGTTGGGTCGGGACATCAAATAAAATATCTCGCTCTGGTTCTCGAAGCGAGAGGGAGTGTCAGATTTTTACCTACTAAAACCCCCCCTTTAGTCGGTTTGCGTTCCTGGTTCCGTTTTTAGTGACTCCTTTAAATAATCCTGTAGATTTTATATTAGATACTTTACACTAATATTATTAAACTCATTTTTAGGGTTTCGTATCTCAAAAATAATAAACGACACTCATAAAAGATCACTTTGTTGTCTGTCTATCTGTCTGTCTGTCTGTCTGTCAAGACCCGGGATCTCGGGAACGCGTGGAGATTTCGAGTTAAAATTAAAAAAAAAAACAATTCTAAGTACTCGGGTCAAAAAATTAAACATCTAAGTTAACGAAAAAAAATATACTTACGTCCGTTTATGTTGCAAAAAACGTATACGTACTTCGACACTCTCAAGGAAATCAAAACCCCGTTGACCCAGAATTCTGAAATTTGGCATAAAGTAAGGTCTAATGGCACAGGTATAGGAATAAATTTGAAAACAGTTTGTTTCGTTACAAAAAAAAAAAATTGCATTCCGGAAAAATCTTCGAGACTCCATTCGGGAATTGAACTGGAATGCAATTTTTCGAACCCTCAGTACGCGAGTCGGACTCGCACTTGCCCAGTCTTTTTTGTTACTCCTTCACGCTCAAACCGCTCAACAGATTAAATGAAATTAAAGGAATTATTAAGTATACTTTTTAAATTGGAGTATAGTATAATATTCCATTGGCATTCTCTTCTGCTTTTACGCGGGCGAAGACGCTCGCAAAACTAGTAACTAATAAATGTGAGTATTTCTGTAAATTAGAGCATGAGAATCGAGTTTATATAACTACAATTTTATACGTGAAGTAATTATACACATATTTTATCTGAATGACTAAGTCTTTCATCATCATCATAAAAACTAAAAACAGAAGAAACACAACAGTTACCTTACCTATGTCCAAGCCATATCCTCAAACTCGACTCCACCTGGGATCGTCAAATTTACAGTTATAACTTGAAATTAACGTTAATCGGGGGTGTGTTTCCCTTGTCATGGCGACGGAGTCAATTACTGATCCTTCAGACTAACTTAGTTCTTGGGTTAAGTATGATCCCTATATGATGTAGTAGACCTGCACTAAGAAATAATTTCCAAAACTCAACCCGTTTTTTGGCTGTGGAAAATCGCCATCAAACTATAAAGTTTGGCGAGTTAAAAATATGTTACACGATTGCTAAAAATGTATGAGATAAATAAAAGAAAAGGTAACTTCTCCCGCTCTGGATTGAGGGAAAGAGACTTTCACTGACCACCCACCAGTATTGCTTTAATTATCTTTTGCGTGCTTGGTCCGCGGTGACTCTTTGTAATAAATAACCTCGCGGTTCTGACAGGCATCGCACGTAGCGGGCCTCTTCATTTAAAACTCAACCCAACCTATCCTGTTCTTCCATGGGTTGTGCGAAAGTGAACCCCGTGGCCCTGGAACGAAGGCAAAGAAGGAACAGGAGTGGGTTTTAGTCAGAAAAAATCTGACACGCCCTCCCGCTCTACCCAAGGGCGTGAGATGTCATTAGATGATTTCCCACTTAAAAAAACCTATCCTGTTCTTAAAGTTAGAATTATCTCGGCGAAAATAATAAAGAAAATGTTACTTAAGAATCATCCAGTATTAACATTAAATAAAAAAAAAACTTTTTACAAAAAAAATACAACAAAACGTGTTTCTGTAAAAGAAACACTGAAAAGTGCAAAATAACTTTAATTTCGGAAGTCAGTTTTTCTATAATAGTTTTGTAAACACGATTAAATAAAGCAAAATTACTTGTTACGACAGTTCTGCTGTGATATTATGAGGATTTCTGTTCTATATCTTCGAAGTTCATGATCAGATCATAACAATATTTCTATGGAACCAACTTGGAAGCATAACCCTTCAATCGAAAAAAAAATAATTCAAAATCGGTCCACAACTGACCGAAAAATCGGTGAACATACATAAAAAAAAACACACATTCAGCCGAACATAGAACCTCCTCCTTTTTGAAGTCGATTAAAAATAGAACTCTAAGTAAAACAACTCGATTACCAATTTGTTTTAACAAAACCACTTAACAAGAAGGCGTTACGTTTACTGTGCTTTCTACACTCGTACATGTTTCAATGACCCACATATTATACAAATTCACTGCCAAAACAATAATTACGATATCCGACATATTTCTACGGTTCTAAGTGTTAATGTGTACTTGCGAGGTCGATGGACGCCATTTACATACGAATATAAAGTACTGGTTCCGATGTGAGCGACGATACGTCTTGAATTTGGAACGAGTTCTATATTTGGAGCTATTTTAAAAATAGAATCCCGACTGTCTTTTGGGGGTCTTAAAGTAATTTCATCTAAAAGGACAGGTGTCAGATTTTATCAGAAAAAAGAATGAAAGTATAGTGCTTTACCGTAGAGTACCGAATTAACCAGTGACTGGGTTGTGGACTGTCGAAACCAAAGGCTATCGTCATCATCATCATTTCTGCCGATTGACGTCCACTGTTGGACATAGGCTTTATCCAAATGTAGCCACAATGAACGGTCCTGTGCGTCTCGCATCCATCACATTCCCGTGACCCACACCAAATCATCGGTCCAATTTGTAGGAGTATATAATATAGCCAAGTACGCAGGCTATAATATCTCCATCGTCAGAAATGAAGATATCCGCAGGAAAACCAAGGTTACAGACATAGCCCGAAGAATCGCCAAACTTAAGCGGCAGTGGGCGTTTTTGGGGGAGGCCTATGTCCAACATAGAACGTCTTTCGGCTGAAATGATGATGAATATCTCCATATTATCGAGTAAACTATGGTGCAGTTTGAGTGTGAAGAAGTAACAAATATATAATAACCACACAAACATTCAGCTTTATAATATTAGTGAGCCATATGAATGTATTTGAAGAACACGATGATAGGAAACTCGTAGAGTTCAAAGATTGATAGAACTTGTTCAATAAAGTAAGACAAGGTATTGCACCTTCATACACGCATTATTGTAATCAAACAACAATGTATATGATCTCTATCCTATAAAAAGAACAAATTAAAAACTAGATACTTTAAACATATTATACTTATGTACTATCGAAGCTAGTCTAACTATAATGAAATTTTTATGACGTATTAGTTTAATATTGCAGTTCGAACTCCACCTGGTTCAATAATACCAGAATATACTGCTCAAGATTATGCTCATATCCTGTACGAAGTAATTATCATATAGAACTTGTTACGCGAGTAGTTAAAACATAGTGTATCGTTTAAGTATGTCAAGGCGTTCCACTAATCCTTGTGAAATGAACTGTCCCTTCTGTTTGATATACTGTGCAAGTGCAATTAATCAGTTCTCAAGCTATTGTGCTGTATAGTACATAATATGTTGGACTTTTAAATAACAATTATAATAAAATCAACCATATAAAATACCAATTAATTTTATTTTTAAATTTTACTGTTGGTCCAGTGATTAGTGGCCCTGACTGCTATGCTGGAGGTCGTTGGGGTTCGATTCCCACCCAAGACAAATGTGTGTGTGATGAAAATCATTTGTAGATGTTCCTTTGGTTGGATAATTGATTCTGTTTATAAACCCAAAAAAACGGTTAGACTAGGGATCTTCGAGTTTAAAATTGTGCGTTTCGGGTCTTTTTTTTTATTAATTATAAGCTCGCGTTTGACCACCATCTCACCTGATGGTAAGCGATGATGTAGTCGACGATGGAGCACGCTTGCCTAGAAGTAGCCTATTCACTCTTGAGTTAAAGACCCCTAAGTTGTAGCTATCAGGAAATACAGACTCCGGCAAGGAATTCCACTTCTTGGCTGTACGCATAATAAATGTGTTCTTAAAACGTTTTGTGCGTATGGGGTGGGATGTCTACCATGTACCGGTAGCGCAACGCCGTACGTCTAGTGGCCCGATGATGGAACAGACTTGGCGGACTTAGATTGTGCAATTCCAGTGCACATTCCCCGAAATGTAAACGATAGAAAATCGACAGGCTAGCAACTCGGCGGCGATGCCCAAGGCTTTGGATCTTCGACTCAACAAGTGCATCATTGCCGATGATCCTCTTGGCTCGCCTCTCAGTCGACTCTAGCGCATCAAGCTGGTATTTGGCAGACCCGTCCCAAAGATGAGAGCAGCACTCCATACACGATCGATCGAACTTGCGCTTGATAAAGTTTTAGCAGCTATTTCGGCGTCTCTAAATTTTTCCTTACATAGGCTTATTGAATCGCAGCATAGAACTGCCCTTTGCGAGAAATGATCTGTTTATTGTTTTTAATCTGTCCTCTACTTATTAACATTCATTAAACAAACGAGCTCTAATAACAATTTCCCTGAGAACATCTACAAGCTCACAAAGGGGAGATTTCCATTCCAAACAATTCAATCATAGGTTCAGTTCCTCCGCTTTTTTAGGAACCACAACCTTACAGCGATTGATAGTAAACACCTTTATACGTTCACAATTAGACGGGTTCCCACCATTCATGGAACACTGGTGTTTTCCCATGGAGTCAATGGTTCGGCCCTTGTACTGAGCGAATCGGGATGTATTAAGGCTTTTGCTCTGTCATTATTTGCATTTTGTTTCTTGTGTGAATTAATTTAATTGGCTAAAAAGGAAGTTATAATAGCTGTGGGACTTGAATGTCGCATATTGTTTCTATAAGTGCGAGTAAAAAGGCGTATACAAGTAGATGGGTCGAAAGGCAGAGGCCACCCAAAGACCTCAAGTTAGCCCATTTGACAGAGCCGACAACCCAGGGTAGAATATACTGGCGCCGAGGGAACCTGACCATGGGCGTACCCAGGGGGGGGGGGGCAGGGGAGGGCAGCTGCCCCCCCTTGGAAATCTCGCAGAACATGTATGAACTCGCCTAATTACTAATTAAAGTGCAAACGGGGCCTTACGCTCTAACTTTTAAATAAACCGCACAGTAGACACTGGCAAAATGCACGATGCGTTCAAACGCTCGGCTAGATTCGGTAATCTTCGATAGGGAGTTGCGAGTGAGGTTGCGAGCGACTAGCATTTATTTTATTTGACATAGTCAAATATTTTATTTATTTAACTACATATAAAGCAGGATCATTTGCGGCTGTTTGCCCTACACACCACTACATATACCTAATGTTTCATGTAGGTGTGTATGTGTAGTGTGTATGACAAAACAGCCGCGGACGATCCGACCTAAAAAATCTGACTTGCCCCCTCCTACGCCAGAAGCTGGGTACGCCCATGAACCTGACCCCAAATAATGGGAACGGGAGAGGACACAGAAGAAAAAAGTGGACGGGTACATCTCTAGTAGCTATTTTATTTTAATATATCTACGTAGTATCAAACAAAGTGTCTTTCTGAGTGTCTGCTCTTTATCCGGTAACTTTTTTTAACGACATAAGCTAGTGCTTGACTGCGATCCCACTTGTTGATAAGCAGTGGTGCAAACGTTTATGGTGAAGCGTACTAGTTTATTAAGAGCCTATTCACTCTTGCCGTAACAACACCTAAATTATAATCGGACGGGAAAACCGCAGTAGGCAAATTGTTCCTTTTTTCAATATACGCGGCATAAATGACGAGGCGAAACACTTAGTCCAGACCATAAAAGTGTCAACAACGATAGGGTGGACACTCGCCGTACGTCGGGTTTGTCCGATGGTAGAAAGGAGACGGCGGAATCAAGTCATGCAATTCCCGCGCATTTTAATATTCAATTCCCGTAATTTCACCTGACATGACCTGACATGACGTGATGACAGAATCAAGCCAAGTAATTTCTGCGCACTTTCTCCAAAACGGATCCTGTAAAATACCAAAAATCTGGCTTCTCTACAGCTGTATCTACTTCCCTAAAACAAACGAATTTTAATGCGGTTTTCACTGATAGATAGAGCAATAAATAAGTAAGGTAAATATACACTTTGCACCCGTGAGAAGCTAGGGCGGGTCACTAGCTAATTAATACGGGTTTGGTATGCCTATCCTTGTTATTTTTGGCCAAATAACGACTTCTAATGGGGTACCGTGTTATGCTTGTGAAACTGTTGGTTGATGTCTTGAGATAAAACACTGAATTTGATAGACTCCCACCGTTTACCTTCTCAGCTAGCGTTGTTTGATCCTAATTGTCCATGCAGATATCATTTAAGACTTGCAAAACAACAGGCAAGTAATTTATAATCTCCGACAATCTTATGGGAACTAAGTGTACGCAAAAAGACTCGTTATTTGCGCAACAGAATGCTCCCATCAGACACAAACCTGACTCATTATGCATAATCAAAATTCTAAGAATGTACTATATGCATACAGCCACAACATAGCAACAGTAACTTCTTCGAAGACAGAGGTAGAGTTGTAGTACAAATTTTTTGTCAAAGTGGTTTTTTTTATGGTGGGAAATCATCCAATGACATCTGCCGCTCTAGAAGTCCCCACGAGCGCCCTTGAGTAACCTTGAAAAATGCTTAATTGTCGTTTTGTACACACGGGGGTACGAAATATATTCGGCCGAAAATTTTGGTCTCTATATCGTCGTTTTTCCAAGAAAAATCCTGAAAAAGCTTTTTTTTATTTCTTTTTTTTTGTGATTTTACGTAAAAACGCGCAATTACGTAATAATAATACCCCTACACGCGAGGGGAATTATCAAACTGGGTGAGACATAAATGTGAGAAAATATGCACTCAAGGAAAAAAAATATTTAGGGTGTTTTGATTTCGAGCAATGTTAAGTTGTAGGGTGTAATTGATGGCATGCACCTACATATATGTACGAGTATATTACTTATCTGTGTGTGTGTACTCATCTAACCTATAATCATTATTTGCTATATTAAAATTTATGGAGAGTATTATTCGAGCAGCCAGTAATATAATTTCTCTCCCAATACCTTAGCTTTTAGATGGCGACCCTGCCAGGACGAGAGAGAGCAATATGAAAGAATACGCAACCTGGAATTTATCTGGATATTCCAAACATAAACCTTCTTAGAGTAGGTCCATTGATTAAATATCGAGTAAAAAGTTTTGTAACTATTTTAGTGTCCAACAAAGTTTATTGTATTCTTAAGGCATTGGTTACCCCAGTAGGTACCACAGAAAGTTAATGAAGCATAGTATTTTTGAAATTGAAATTAATACTATGTCTAAACATAGATTAATCATATACTTAATACCTATTACAAATATTATTACCTTTCGGATGGCTGGCTACGTTAAACAAATTACCAGTTTTTATTACAAGAAAAACATGGAAGCATCGGTGGCAGTAAAAATGCGAAATACATAGACGTTGCAAACATTAAATGTGTTAACTACTGCAGTTTTTGTTGTATTGCAATCAACATATATGTGTATCCATTTCTACATTGAGTGCCTTACCATCATAAAAAGTCTAGGTGATACTTATTTTCCTATAACTAAGTCAAGTTTAGACCTCTATCTTTATCATAGTCCGTTTACTTTTTGGTAAATATATCACCTTGTTTTTTTTTTAAATAATATAAACAAACGCTTTAATGGGATCACACCTGATGGTAAGAAGTGATGCAATCATGTTTAGAGGGAATTACACTTTTTCTAAAAAAAATATCTAGTTCAGCATTATTTACTATCTATAGATCTTCCCCAGCCTGCAATATGCACCAGGTGTGTCCAGAAGGTGGCGAAATTAATTGACATTATATTTAAGTTTGTTGTCGATTATACTAACATAGCTTAAGTAATACCAACAATTTTATGGGTAATTTGCCTGAATTAAAGATAAATAAATAACTAATATTCTATAGGTGTCGGCTTAAAATTTTCTCCTTAACATTCTCTCCTGTTAACTATCATCTTCATTTAATCATACCCTCCTTTTCAATTTACACTAACTCTCACAAATTCCGTCAACATTCAGCTGTCTTGCTATAGAGTAAACTAATAAACTTTTTATTTATTTTCCAGATAATCGCGGCAAACTGAAGTAAGACATCCAGAAAACCGTCTTCTCATTCTACTGAGAAAATGAAGTATTTCAATACAAAACAATCTTGAAACCTTTTACATTCAACACCCTGTTCATATGAAACCATGACAATTAATATGCAAAATTATACCACAAAGAAATATGAGAATCAATGAAAGTTCTAGTTTATTTGCCAGATCTTTAAAAATAAAATTGATCACTTCTTGAAGAATAATGAGAAATATCGAAACTTCTAGAACATTCGGAAGACATCCAGGAATGTAATAAGGTAGATCTAGAAACAATAGTCCAAGATGTCGACGAGCAACGAGCTAAGTGACTTGGAGACGCCGAAGCTTCGGATGAAGCCGGCAGTCAGTAGAATATTCTGCTGCAGTGTAACAGCTGCATCAGGATTCGTTGCAGCTTACGCTTTGGTAAGTCACGTTTTAAAATAAAATACTATCAACAATCCAAACAAAACTAGCTAAAAAAACTAAATGCTACTCTGTAACAAGAATTTTTCTTTCAAAGATCTTTTATTACGATTCAAAATAGTCAATTTTCAATGCTTTTCTTTACATCTCCCATAGTGTTCCTCAGGGACCTATCTTAGGCCACATCATAATCAGAAAACCTTGTCTTGAAGGTTTTTGTCCGACATACTAAAAGCCATTGCGTGTGTAAAACCCATCACGAAGGTAATCTTCAGTCTTATCAAGCTGTTTCCGCTGAAAGGAAGTGAATTGTGGTCATTACTAAGATACCGACAGTGTAGTTCCTTCAATAATTACTTATTTATAGGACATACTAGTTAATAGCTACATCAAAGAGCGGATACACAGAACAGACAGACAGTTGAATCGTTTCTCCGGGACTTGTTGAGCTTCGTTGCCTCGCCACTATAGATTCGGGCTATTAGGATTTGTACTTGTTGTAAGTACTGTTAAGTATACTGTGGTAGGCTTTCACCAAACTTTACTACTCCAGCTGTTTGTTTAACATTAGGAGCTTTGCTGTTTCTAAGTACTTCTTTCATATCATTATGTACCAGACAATTACATATGGCGGTTTCAGTTGAATGTTTTTCGTTCTGTTCGTTCAATCGTTTGCGTTCAGCTAAGGAGTCGAATTTCCTGCCGGGGTTTTCCTGGTAGCTACAACCTGGGGTCTTTAAGTCGAGAGTAAATCTGTTACATCTAGGTAAGCGTGCTCTGTCGTTGACCATATCACCGCTTGCAGGGGACATATTGGTCAAGCACGAAACTATCAATATAATAATAATAATTTATTAATGTGTATATTATATGTATGTTTTTGTACTTTTGGTCCACAATATTTGTCAGTAGCTCTTATTTCTATATGAGTTCATAGGTATAAGTACAATCAGCTTTTTAATGTTTCCACTGCTGGGAATCAGACCTTCTCTCTAGGAGAGGGATTGCGGGTTGGTGAGTTTCACATGTCTTCGAATTTTTGGTTCTAAGACATGCCGGTTTCCTCACGAGGTTTTCGTTCGCCGTTTTAAGAGCAGTGGTGATGAAATAAATTACACAAAGTAGTTCGCCTGGCTGGGTATGAACCCACGACCTACAACTCGTAAGTCGGGGCCGTTACTACTCGGCCACCACTGCTCTCTCGTAAGTCGGGTAGGTATAAAATATAATAATATTACTAGGATAAAACTTTCCGTATTTTAATAATAAAAATTAAAATCAGGTCTTACAAATTGTCAATGAAACTTGAAAATGCCAGTACTGCATAAGGAGTCCGTCCAACCTAGTGGCGATAAAAAATATAAATAAATTCTATGTTGTAACGCTATGTCAGCGTTGGTAACACCTTGAGATAACAATACTATTACATCGTAGTGTTCCAATCTTTTTCCAGCTTCAATAAATCACTCGCGACACCAAACTTATCTAACGACAAGACCATTCGCTTATTTAAAATTCACCCGGCATCTCACGAAGGAAGTACAAGATACAACTGTCCAAAATACGTTGCTCCTTTAACACGTCATTTGTTACGGAGACTATATGGGTTTGTATGCAAAGCTCGGTCCAGTTAGAGTGGCTGTGTGTAAGGCCGTGCATTTATCTTGAGAGATGACGACGCAATAGTGAGAGTAAACTTACTGGAATTCGAGACTAGAGTTGAACGTTGTGTTGTGTCATTATAATGATGTGTTTGAAAAGAGTTACTGCTTTATTATTATTATTAATAGGCTCGCGATTGACCACTATCTCGCTGAGTAAGTGATGATATGGTCGATAAACACGCTAGTCCTTTTTTCGGTGTGGAATTCCTCAAAAATGTCCTCCATCCTGGGTGAGAGGGGTCTGTCGGACTCTTATTGGCTAAAACCACCCCGGTATTCTCACGCACTCTTGTGTCGAGAGCTGCGGGTGCAATTTGACTTCCGCTGCCCCAGACCAGTGTTGACACGATCCCCGTGACTCTGGCCCATGAGTAGGTACGGACGAAATATCTTGACCCGAACTTTGAACAATTCCCTGCGCAGTAATTCTTTTTAAGAATCATTTGGCGAATGCATGTTGCGTATTTTTAGGTTTCCGTACCTCAAAATGAAAAAAACGAAACCTTTATAGGATCACTTTATTGTCCGTCTGTCTATCTGTCTGTCTCTTTATCTCAGGAATGCGTGGATGTATCGAGTTGAAATAACATATACATATCCCCAGGTCTGCGGTCCCTTGAAGCTGTGAAAAAATCAAACTTCTTAATTAACGAAAAAAAAGATACGGCCATTTATGTCGTAAAAAACGTATATTACGACACTCCCAAAGGAATCAAAATTTAGGTATAGGAACCCGTTGACCCAAAATCCTGCAAGTTCTGTTAGCACATATATAGGAATAGATCTGAAAACAGTTTTGTTGTTGCCTACAAAAAAAAATCTTCGAGACTTCATTCGGTTAATTATTTCCATAGGTAAGTTTGTACTGAACCCTCAGTGCGCGAGTCCGACTCGCCTTGCCCAGTTTTTTTTAGTATGCGCATGCGTAATAGTTTGAAACGCCAACTTCAGTAAATTGTAAACTCAGTAAGTATGAATGTAATGCACAGGCTGCCGGATGTTTAAAAGAGTCACCGCGGTCCAGGAACGCAAAGAGCTACTGATGGAACACGGTTAGGTCGGTTTTACTCAGTAAAAGTCTGACACGTCGCTCCACCCAGAGTGGAACAAGTTATTTAATCATTTCCTACCATAAATAATATGTGTGTATCACATGTACGAGGACACATATTTTGACAGACAGTATCATTAGACACCTAAAAGATTTTATAAGTATGGCAAAAAACCATTGACTGTCAGCGTGTTTACAACCTGATTTATTTCTACGAATCGATAAACAAGTGGTGTAGGTATACAAACCAGTTTGTTCGTGGATGGAATTCAGATTTTTCCGTACTGACACTGTTATCCTGTTCGTCATGATTTATATATTTCGAAAGGGCAAGAGGACAATAGTACTGTAATAAATTATGATCGAACTAGCTTCTGCCAACGGCTTCGCCCGCGTGAATGTAGTTTTCTCCATACAAATTTTGGACCTCCGTTTCGTCCCTTTACAAATTGAATTATGGAAAATCCTCTCTGAGTGCTCGCCTACGTCATAAAAGGAAGCCTTGTGCAAAATTTCACGCTCCAGTCCCAGTGATTTCAGCTGTGCGTTGATATGTCAGACAGTCAGTTTATCCTTTTATACAATTAAATGATTGAATGAAAGATTATTTACTAGAATAGAGGTAGAGGAGCGGAGAGGAGATAGAGGTTCATGGTTGTCTGGTAGATATCGCTGTTAGCGATAAGACCGCCATTGTACCCATAGATTTAAGTTTATGTATAAGTTGTGTTATTTTTTTTGTGTACTTTATCATCATCATCATTTCAGCCGAAAGACGTCCACTCTTGGACATAGGCCTCCTCCAAGCGTCTCCACAACGACCGATCCTGTGCGTCTCGCGTCCACCGCATTCCCGCGACTCTCACCAGGTCGTCGGTCCACCTTGTGGGAGGCCTTTCAACGCTGCGTTTTCCGGTGCGCGGTCGCCACTCTAGAACCTTTCGGCCCCATCGACCATCCGTTCTACGAGCAATGTCTGCCCACTGCCACTTTAGTTTGGCGATTCTTTGGGCTATGTCGGTGACCTTGGTTCTCCTGCGGATATCTTCATTCTTTATGCGATCACGCAAGGAAACTCCGAGCATAGCCCTTTCCATTGCCCTTTGGGTGACTGTAAGCCTTCTGATGAGGCCCATTGTAAGCGACCATGTTTCAGTGCCATATGCCATCACTAGCAACACGCACTAATCATACACTTCGTCTTGAGACACTGTGGTATGTTGGACGAGAAGATACCGGGCAGCTTCCCGAACGCTGCCCAGCCGAGTCGGATTCGACGATTGACCTCTTTCTCAAAGTTAGACCTTTGATGATAGATTTTGGTGTACAATAAACTTTATTCTATTCTATTCTACATTTTAGTGGTAACAATTTCAGATGGTTTCACTGCATTCGACTTTGAAGTCGTGCAAATATTTATGGTATAATTCACGCTAATTACTCTCCAGCGTTTGACGGTCTATTAACTGTTTGCACGTGTTATTGACAAAATTGTGGTGTCTTTTTCACAAACGCCATTAATGAAGAGTTGAAGTTGAAGTTATTTATGGTACAGTTTAGCATACATCAAGATAATGCCAGTATTTATCACAAGTTATTAAAAGTCAATAAAATAAGATGTCAAAATATTAATATCAATAGTTAATATGATATATAACATCACATAAGTACACACTTTTACGACAAAACAAAACCCCTTTTGATAATTCTGAAATGACTCTGGTAAAACTAGCTTTTTTATTTTCGGTGGGAAATCATCAGGGATTTTCTCTCGCTGTTAGACTTTTACTGACTAGAACCCACCTGTGCTTCAATTGCCCTTTGCATTCCAAAGTCACCATAGATATAAGAAAGGAAAGCCACAGTAAATCTTCGGTACCATCTTACAGTAATATGACTGTATGACATTAGCAAATATGTAGATAATAATAGTCGCTTTCCTTCTATTTGTCTTTAGTTATCCTTTGTTCAATTCGTCATCTTCCTAGTGCACGTAGCCGCGTAGGTATGCTAAATCAAGTAGATAAAGATTGAAAAAGGTACTACTTTAACCCCAAATGGTAAAAATAGTACCTTTTTCAATCTCCTTCTTTTCGAATCGGTGGTAAACTCCTTAGAAATTAATATCTGCAGCATCGGTGGCAATCATTTATTGATTACCTAAGTCCTACAAAGTGTATGTCTATGGGCACTTGGGGTACTTCAACGTGTGCTCCATGTTTTCAACAGGGGCACAGCACTCACATTGGGTATCCGACGGGTCTATAAAACCCATTTTGCCAAGTTGTGTTTGTAGTGGCTTACCTGGGAGCGCAACCAATTTATTGCTTTCCATATAGGCCACTGCAATTCACTTCCAGGAGGCAGATGTTCTTGAGGTTACCTTATTTAATATATCTCATTTTGCTGTCATCACAATAGCCACTTCATGTTTAACAAAATCATTACACGGTTCATAATTTTTTCTAGTTCACCTTTAAACCTCCGTAGTGATTTCGTCTCAGCCTGTCAGATTTTAGAATGTAAAACGACATTCGCTCAAAGGATTTCCGCTGCTGGGGCTGCAGTTACACCCACACGAGTAATAAATCAAATTAAAAGCCATTTAGTACCTACTTATTGCTCACAATCTTTACTAAAAGCAAATTGCTTGAGTTTAACCAGCTTTAACTGGAACCAAATTATTAAGCGACTAAGTTCTTTTTTACATAGCTTGGCTAACCATTCTATGTAAAAAAGGCCTTAGTCGCTCATCCTAAGATACAGCAGGACGAAAATATACATCTTTAAGATAGGAGAAAAGGATAAGTAGCTATATTGTATGAATCCGACAGCTGTCACCTGCCTCATCTTATTCTGATAGATAATGGTAGAATAACACATAATCTACAATCATTCCTTCACAAATGATCAGCTGACCAACCTGATCACCTAAGAATCTAATGAGAGTGTCAACGGTCGGCATTGTCGTATGTATCGTCGCGGGCCACGCAAGGAATATAAATAAATACAGTAACAGTACAATTCCCGAATTGAGTTACGAAGATTTTACTAAATCGCATTTTTTTTTATTGTGACCTAACTACAATTTTACAGTTTTCTGAATTTTTCTATACTTGTGCTATGAGACCTTGCTTCTTGCTAAATTTCAGGACTCTAGGTCATAGGGAAGTACCCTATGAATTTTGATTCCCTTGAGAGTGTTTTTTTTATTCTTGATAGGTTTGCGCTTGACCCCTATCTCACATAATGGAAAGCGATGATGCGGTCGACGATGGAGCGCGCTTACCTAGAAGTAACCTATTCACTCTTGACTTGATTTCCGTGTTGTAGCCATCAGGAAACACAGATTCCGGCAAGGAATTCCACTCCTTGGCTGTACGCACAATGAATGTGTTTCCAAAACGTTTTGTGCGTATAGGTGGAATGTCCACCATGTACCGGTGGCGCATTGCCGTACGCCTGGTGGTCCGATGATGGAACGGGCTAGGCGGAATTAAATTATGCAATTCCGACGCACACTCCTCGAAATGCAACCGCCGAGAGTGTCGAAATACACGTTTTTTGCGACGTATACGGCCGTATCTTTTATTTTCGTTAACTCAGAAGTCTGATTCTTTCTGAAGGAAGGAAGGAAGGAAGAAAGAAAGAAAGAAATATATTTTATTAGGCACGCTAGTGGTGGCCCAGTAGTAACGATCCTGACTTACGAGTTGTAGGTCGCGGGTTCAAACCCTGCCAGGCGCATTACTTTGTGTAATTTACATATTTCATCACCACTTCATCACTGCTCTCTAAACGATAAACTAGAAAGAAAACATTTTGATGAAACCGGCATGTCCTAGGGCCAAAAATTCGTAGACATGTGACATCCATCAACCCGCACTAGGCCCGCGAGGATGGATTACGGTTCATTCCTTCTTCTAGAGAGGAGGTCTGAGTCCCAGCAGTGGGAACATTTTACGGTTTATTTAAGCTAAGAAGAACGGGAAACTAACACATATTATATTTTTGCCATATACGTATTTCAGGTGGCGTACGCAATCGCATTGATCTACGAGATCGTGTGGGTAGTAGAGTCACAGAGCGGTCTACCGCTAGCGTCCGCGCTGCTGATGGTGTGCTACTGCATCGTCATCGCTGCCACTGTCGTGCTGGTGCACGGACTTATATCTGTGAGTATCAGCAGAACCTACCTATCTACAGAATGTTTTTGACAAAAAAGGAAATATTAGCTCAACCCTGGCCTTCTACAATGTATCTACATCACAGCGTAAGTGGTAATACAGAAAAAGAATGACAAGAAACGGATTGGCGTTTGTGGTGCACAATATATTTCAAAAGCGGAAACTATAAGTTGCCTGTCAATTGGTAGTGCGATATTGTAACTGATCCCTAAGAGCCGGGACACACGATGCGTTACGGCGCCGCACCGCAAATATTTCGACGAATCTCGTACAGCCCGCCGATTCGTACACGCGGCGACGCATTGCCGCCGCAGCGTATCGTGTGCCCCCAGTCTAACTTTAACACGTTTAGGCGTGTATCACCGGTGGAACACGGAGTATTTGCTGACAAAGTGGGGTGTACCACCAGTAGTCGTGTTACACTAGATTAAATTATGATTAATGAAAGAATATGTACAGCTAACCTTATACAATAGGATTATTAGCTTGTTAGAAAGAGAATGCATAAATCGCACTGTGTCCACCGGTGGTGCACCCCGCCTAGCAAGACTTACGCTAGAACTGCATTAGACCGACGCACCGACCGACCGACCATGCCTGATTTGTACGTAGAACGACGTCGCGTGGCTTGGATCTAGTATAACTCTACAAGTCTAGTTTCCATATAAAATGTTTGGAGACTGACGCGCCCAGGTCATACAGTGTAGTTCTACTTTAAAGCGCCTATTACACCACTCAATATTCACACAGCCTTAGTTTATGTAGCGTCACACAAGAAAAAGAGCAACTTACACCAAAGTCGTGTAAAGGAATGAAACAGAACGATGAGATAAATAGATAAACATAGACTAAGACTGTCTGAATATCGAGTGGTGTAATAGGCGCTTTAGTTTATGAGGCGGTAATGTACCACCGCTCACCACATGCACATCTGTGTACCGTTTACCGCGTTTGGCTTTCTGATTGGTTAAGAGTTTGGAGCGGGCCAATCGGAGCACTGAACATCATAATCGCGTCGATCGTGAACTCGCACTAATAGTGTGAGTTGGTTTTACGTTAACGTGATCGACACGTTTTCTTAACTTATCTTTTGTTTTCCACAGAAAAACAACAGATGCCTGCTGGCCTGGTTGATAGCAGTCATACTAGTTCTGATACCAGAATGTGCTCTAGTCTTTTACATGTCTATAAGTCATTGGGTAAGTTTTCCACACTTCTCAATACTCTTGATTCATATAGTCTTCTTGTGTCTTTCGTTTTTACAGGTGTTTTGTTTTTGACGTGAATACATCTTTAAAATGTTTCTTCCATAGTCGGAGGCAAATCAAAACTAATGATAATAAAATCAGGGGATACAGTTTGGTGAAGCAGACCCAGTAATGTAAAAGAATGATTGCGGTCGAGCAGATCAAGGACGGTGCCAAACTACCAAGACATCTGCAGCTGGGACTGTTTATTTAATTTAAAATTATGCAGGTGAATGTGGAAATCGATTCTATAAGGACTCCGGACTGTATAGGCATCTTGTCCATGACACAGCCACCCCATTACTTTTGTGACTAGAGAGATTTAAGTCCAGCAGTGGCCTGCTATAACATGAAGATCTTGATTGACTGGTTTCTAATTATTTTGTCAATAATTCCAGGGTCTTCAAGGAGTCTATGGCGGTGCTGAGCTGGCGTGCTATGTGGCGCGGCTACCCGCCATCGTGTGCGGCGTTGTGCTCGTGCAATCTGCATACGCACTAAGAGAAGCTAGGTAGGTATACATATACGCTCAATCAAATAATGCTATTGGGTATTTAGAAAGAAAAGACAGAAAGAAAGAAAAAACGTTTATTAACACTATAGTAAAAACTAAAAGTACACAATGAAAAAAGAAATTTATTATCAGTGCGTGGCCAAAAAGGCGCCCATACATTAATCAGCATCATCATTTATTACATATTTTTTTCAGTATTATTTTTTAAATTATTATTATTGTATCTTGTATTTTCAATTGGGTAATTGACTTAGGCAGCGTTCTACGTGGGTGCGATTGCTATGCGATTCGATGCGGTCAAAATAAATTCAACGCATCGCGGTGGCTCTGTCCTACGAGCGCGCAAAGTCGACGCTTTAACCACAATTTATTTAAAACAATTAGACATCGCACACAAGAGTTTGCGCAAAAATATCAAACCAACTAATCACGTTCGCTTCACGTCGTTTGTCGCTGCACCGCACCCATATATAGTTACAAAATCAATTGTTTGTTCCAAAAGTGCCGCTTCGCTTTGCGATCGCGTAAAATCACCTTCGTAGGAAACTGTGTTATTTATTATTGCTATTTGTATCAAAACGTAACTACTTGCATAAACTTACACTGTACTTGCTCGTATATTTCCAGGAAAGCCGGTTACAGTGCAGGCGGAGCGGTGAGCGGGAGTGAGTTCGATGCAAGCCACTTCGTGCCCGACGCGCCCAGCGCTTTCACCAACGACGGTTTCCTACAAGACAACGGTAATGCGGAACTGAATATATAAACTCTAGATTACTATGGCTATGGGTATTTTTTTGATACGCAGTAAGATAATGCTAATAAAATATACGCAAACTAATACAGATGGAAGAATTGACCAAATTAATTTATCTTTTAGTTGGGACGTCACAAAACTTATGACTGCTCCCTCCCCTTGTAACACAATCTCACAGTTCGTTGACTTACGTTGTAATTTATAGATGACCTCTTATTATAAGGCTGCTTCATAAACACGTAAGTATTCGTCATTATACTCTTAGTGTAAACGCCTGCTCACAGCTTACATACAAAATTATGGAACTCTGTCGATGAAGCGGCAATGACATGACGGCAAGTCGTTGAGCAGGCGTACACCAAGCGTATAATGACGAATACGCATCTATGAAGCTACGCGTCCATGAACAGTAGGCCATAGTTTTGTACGTTAGTTTCACGCAGGTGTACACCAAGCGTATAATGGCGAATACGGGTCTATGAAGCTACGCGTCCGTGAACAGTAGGCCATAGTTTTGTACGTTAGTTTCACGCAGGTGTACACCAAGCGTATAATGACGAATACGGGTCTATGAAGCTACGCGTCCGTGGACAGTAGGCCTAAGTTATTGTCACCTAATAGGTGCAAAGTTGTTCAACAAACCTTCATTGAATTTTTCAATACTTAATCAATAAAGCTGTAATAATGTATCTTTCCAGGTAAATCCGGCTCAATGCCAGACCTCAGGCGCCACCTCGCAAGTCGCCAATCAATGAACATGGGTTACCCACCGCACATGCTCCCTCAACCCCCACCAGCATACTGGCAGCACCTCGCCGACCGGCAGTACGCGGCCAGCCTCAGAGGCTACCCCAAGTCATACCAGTCCCCACAAATGTACGGCACTTGGGTAGGACCCAGATCAGGTCCCTATGATAACCCATACAAGCGGAGACACTCCATAGTCGGCGCATTCCAAACTGACGAATACCCACCAAAAGGATACGATTACGAAGACAGAATGGACTGTAAATCCGAAATTTCTTACCCCTACTACCGCAGCTCTTACCATTACGATCCGAGAGTTTACCCTCCAGATTATGACCCGAGATTTTACCCCGAATATAAAAGGGAGGATGCGGCGTATGGGGTCAACCTGCTACGACATGAACCGTACCATTTTAGTGGATCCAGAGAAAGGGTATTTTATGGTTTACGTAACAGTCATACGTCTGTAGGTAATGAGTCGGATGATTTGGGTAAATATAAGGATGTAGCTTTGTAGAAAATATTCCATAAGAGATGCCTAGAAAAAGGGTACCTAATACCACCTAAAAAAAATTGTGCTGTCTTCGTAATATAACTGTAAGCATAAAATATACATATATATGTATTTTTCACCGATTATTTTTGCATAATAAAACAGCAAAAATACGCAAATAATTACTTTAAGGTACTAGAAACTAAGTAATTCTATTAGAGACATTATTTTTAGAATTGTATTCAGAAATAGTTTATTTTTTTAAGAGTTTAAGAAACAATCTGAATCAATTTAAGAAGTGTACTTAAGTGTTCTGTCATAGTTAGTTAAGTTACCTAATTAACCAAAGGTATTATACAGTTAATTATAAGTAAGTTTGTTAGAAAACAATAATTATTATGTAGTAAACCAACATGAAATCAGTCACTACCAATTATAAAATTGAATCAATAAATTTAATTTGTATAAAAAATCATTGCATTATTTTTCCCTGAGTTAAATATAGACAGTGCCGTGATTAGGGCAGTGCTAGCGGGCCCAGGCACAGGGCGCAGACCCTGATGGGCCGTCGAAATGATCGAACCAAAGCATTCATTTCATCAGTAGAAGCTTACTGTTTCTGCCTCTCGCTCCGTACATGGCCTAAACCAAAACCGGACGCTCAGGTCGCCACCGTCTCCCAGGCTCCTCGCCAGGCTATACCCAAGCGGAGCAAACTTCCACCATATGCTTCACCGTGAGCTTCAGGCGATACACACAATGGTGACATCCGAGCATTTCTTTCTGCCATATCCGAAACAGGTACCTCTCGAAACACTCACGTCCGGTGAGAGCTTGCGTCTGGCGGATTGAACTTCTTTTTTAGCAGGTACAGAAATTAGCACCGGCATATAAAAAAGGCTAGTTACGGCACTGAACATAGTGTGCGATAAAACTAAGCACAAGTTATCACTCACTGCGTTGAAGATGGTCTTCTTTTTTTGCCAATAATATGACTGTATGAGCAGGGGCGGTTCTATATAAGGGTGTTTTTGTTATTGTGTGGACCGCATGGAGGGCACGGAGCATACGATGGACGTGCCCCGCCTGAGCAAAACACCGCCGTGTTTTCGTGGGGGCGATCGGCGACAGCGATATCTCCCGCGGGGCCTCGGTACAGGTAATGGTCCGGAGCGAGGAGGAGTGGTAGGCGGTCGCCTCCTTTTGCGAAGCTGCAATGCTAGCAAAGAAGGAGGCCGCACGTGCAAGCGCGAGGCAATGGCCCTCGCGCCCCAGCCGCCGGGATTCTGATCCCGATTTCCGGCCACCGTAGGCGCGAGCTTGCCATTGCTCGCCGACCGATCGTCCGGTAACCGTCCAAATCGAGCCCAAGTCGTTGACGGCGCGTATTGTTCCACGCGCATCTCAAGGAGATTTCAGCAACCGTAGGGGCCCAGCAAGGTCGAAGCCTACTGGAGCCAGTCTGATTCTGAAAAGATGACTCGGCCCTGGTATGAAAGGCAACCAAGGATCAGGAGTGAGTTTTTAGTCAGTAAAAGTCTGACATACCCTCTCCTCTAGTGTGGGGGATGTCATTGGATGATTTTACCAGCGAAAAAAAAAAGATGAGTTCGATGTACCTATACACTGACTCTTCTTTCAGTCAGTCATCGCCTTCACGTATAAACAAAGCAATTTTACTTGTAACGACAGTTCTGCTATGATCCTATAAAAATTTTCGTTCCATATCCTCGAAGTCTTTTATCAGGTCATGACAATATTTCTACCAATTCTAGAGTACATAAACAGCCAGGCGCATTACTTGGTGTCATTTATTAGTGTTCCGTACCTCGAAAGGTATCAAAGGGTGCCAAATAGTGAAAGGTGCCCCAGGGATGGGAAACGGAGTAGAGGAAAACAACTGTTGAGATGGGAGGATGCGTTGAAACTGACAGCGGGCCTCAACTGGAGGAGTAGCTCGTGATAGAGTATAGTGGAGTAGTATAGTAGGTAATTTAAAGGAAAGAAAAGATATGAAGGAGAATTAATTCAGAATAATAAGGCTACTATTATTATTATTACATCCAAAGGAAAAAACGGAACCCTTATAGGATTACTTTGCTGTACGTCTGTCTGTCTGTCTATCTGTCAAGACTCTTTCTCTCGGGAACGCGTTGAGGTATCGAGCTGAAATTAAAACCGTAGGGTATACTCAAGTCTGCGGCCCCTTGAAGCTGTGAAAAAAATCCGATACTAGAAATGTGAAATAACGTAAGGGACATATATCTAAAATGTAAAAATGTACCATACAAATCAATCGTAAGGGTATTTTACGTAAAACGTAAAAATATCCCCTACAATAATACATAAGTACTTCTGGTATCGAATCAGACTTCTGAGTTAAAGAAAAAAAAAATACGGCCGTTTAAGTCGCAAAAACGCATATTTCGACACTCTCAAGAGAAACAAAATTCATAGGGTACTTCCTGTTGACCTAGAATCCTGAAATTTCGTATGAAGCAAGGCGGATTATGCTATGCTTATGCTTAAGAATGTATACTCTTCATCATCATCTTCCTGCCCTGGTCGTGTCTTATTTAGGGTTGGCACAACACGCTTTTTCTTCTATTCTATTCTGTCACTCGGTACCCGTCATGCTATCACTAACTTCCTTTTCTCTCATGTCACTCTTCACAAAATCCATCCATCTTTTCTTTGGCCTCCCTCTCTCTCTCTCCACCCATCCACATAAATACTCATAACTCTTTTAGTAACATGCGTTTCATCCCTTCTCTTTACATGACCAAACCAAGACAAACGATTCCCCTTCAACTTTTCAGTCACTGGCGCCGCCTTCAAATTTCCTCTAATATAGGTACTCATTTTTCACTTTATCTATTCTCGTCACTCCAAACATCCATCTCAACTTTCTCACCTCCCTATAAATGCAATTTATTTTCATCCGTCTTTTTCACAGCAACATTCTGATCCATACAGTATGACAGGTCTTATTACGGACTTGTAGATTTTACCCTTCAACTTGGGCAGCATCTGTGGGTCACAAGTTGTTCCAGTGACCTGTCGCCATTTCATACATCCTGAATTGATTCGATGTGTTACGTCTTGGTCTACCTCACCACGCTCCAAAGTCGGAGCAGATTGATATAGGCGTTCCAGCGAGAGCTAAGGGCACAGAACCGGAGAGACCGCCGAAATCGCAAGTATTCGGTTTTCGTCCTGCTCATATTTAAGCCAAAACTCTCCAGTTTGTGCTTTGTGCTACCACACCTCCAATTTGCTCTGGACCTTTAGGCCACTCTCGGCAACCAGCACAAAGTCATCGGCAAACAGCATACACCAGGGAGCCTCTTCCTGGAAGTCCGACTTCAGAGCTTCCATTATCATCAGGAAGAAGTAAGGGCTGACGAGAGACCCATGATGTAAGCCGACGAGAGAGGTACTCATACAAACCAAAAATGAAATTCAAAATCGGTCCTCAATTGACCGAGAAATCGGTGGATAAAAAAAAACTCTTCTTTTTGAAAAAACGAAAATAAAATTGAACGATTGCCGTCAGTGAGAACACAGTGTTCTCAAATATGAATAATGATGTAACCATCATTTTGTAACTATTTATTGATTTAAATGAGTGTCCATTGAAATTGCAAATAGATTCATCTTTTCTGACTGAACTGCCAGTACCTTGACCATTCAAAATGGCCTATAAATGCTTATTTACACGAGTTCGAGTCTGATAGAACGACATAACAAAGTTTTCCCAAAAGCCTAAGTTTCAATGTTTCCTTTATATTCAAAAAAGTTGAAACGTTTAGTTAGTGAAGTAGTAAGCTAGTTGATACTACAATTCAAGAAGTTTCGATAATTATATCAGTATGTTTACTACAAAAACTATTTCAAACAAAATGAAAATAGTTCAAAGTTGATTTAATTAACGCAACTATAATTGATATACGTCTAACAGAGATTTCATTTACACTAGCCAAAGCAATAACTAAACGTAACACTTTAGCATATCATCAGTGTTGCTACCATATAAACACTAAATTGCCTACTTTTTCTTTCAGAACATTGCTGAAATCAACTCTGTTTTTTTATGAATTCAGAAAACTTTTAAGAAAGCAGTCTTTCTTTTTAAATGGTATATCGGTGCACTTAAAATGACTATCCGTTGTTGTCGTGGTCTGATATCCATTAACGGAACTTTGGCTAATAACGAAATATTGTAATAATATTGAGTCCGGAGTAAAAAAAAATAAGTACCTAAGTATTTCTGGTATTTAGTTACATTTTGGTATACTAGCAGTATTCTTCGTTAAAAATTGTTGCGTATAAAAAATCATCGTTTTACGTAATTAAACGTAACTCGAACTAGGTACAGTATAGTTGAAATCCTTGAAAGACTTCTTGTTTCCTAGCTTAGAGTATTCAAGCATAACGTTCGCTGCTTTGAGAAAAATGTGTAATTTGTCATAAGAATCGAATGACATTGACACGGCATTCTAGACCAACACAGAATTATTCAATTTTCCCCATACAAAGGGAAACTTAAAGGAAGCTGGTATCAGCTGCGATTAGTTTTCCAGCTATCTATAACAGATAACTTAAATTCACAAAAATAACAATTCTGAACCTTATTCCAATTAAATAAGGCACTTCAATAAATGAGGATTATACACAGTGCTCTTTTTATGACACTGTAGTTATTTACTGTTTTGTATGAACTCAGCCGGCTTGCGTTGCGTATCATGCTATCTCTGTCTATCAGTCAAAAATTCAAGAGTTTAGTTGTCGACACGGCTAAAGTTTTAAAGTTTTACGATAATCCAAAAGTTACTTTGTGCATGTAATCTTGTGTTTTGAGGCAACTGTTTATCTTAATAAAGTGAATAAATGGTGTGTGATCAATGTAAACTTTGTTTTTGTGATGTTTGAAGGCTGTGTAACTGTATTGTTTCATGTATGTAGGTGGCTACCTACTGTGTAGTGGACCCAATGTGAAAGTGTTTTGGCATAAAATTCAGATCCCATTGTTCGATCTTTCCGGGTATACGCTGGGAAAAACGCTAATAAGTGTGACTTGCGTAAGACGTCGCTTAATATTGGTGAAATGTGTGTTATTTTAGTGTTTAACTCTGATTAACCATTGAATTTATTATTTGGTAAGTTCAAATGTGACTTTCTTCTAAAAACATACTCGAAATACTGTAAACATTCAACTTTATTATTTTAGATCTTCGCTATCCGTTGATAACTACATGTTCACTCTTTTTATTTGAATAAAAACTTGTTAAAAGTAGGTAAAAAATTTGTTGGGATTTGTACATAGACAACTTTTATCCAAAATATAATAATTGTCATTAAAGAAATAGTCCTTTTACTTAGCTTGCCGTTAAAAATACTTCCATCCTTTGTTTGTTATTATTTATAGGAAAACTTTTTGAATCTTGAATCAGAAACATCTGTTGCATTTAATATCACATTACTGCCAAAATCATAACAGAAACTCATAATACTTTTAAAGAGATTGGTTAATTTTGGTGAAAATGAACTGAAAAGATTAATTTTAACTGACTGTATAATATTTTAATATAACATTATATTACTTTTCTATGCTACTCTGCTGTTCTTGGGTATCTTTATCTTTTTAATCTGGTTTTCGCACTCAGTCCTTGATGGACCGTTGTACATAGGCCATGGCGGCCTTTACTCCAACGACTATTTTAAAAATTAAATTCAGTTTTCATGGACATATTTAAGTTGAGAGTTTTTGATTGATGCATGCATAATTTTAATTATTTACTGATACCAGATTTATATCTTAGTCATCTCTAGTGGTAAGTATTAAAGATAAAGGTTTTGGAGAGATGTGGGCTTGGAATAAGCCTACCAAAGGTTTCGGCCACCATGGCATACCCACACAATGGTCCGCATAGGACTAAGTGTTGAAACCAGACTACGATAAATTAGACAATAAATGTCACCAATGACGGTTGACAAAACCATGCTTTGAGAAATCTACATTCAATGGTAGAAAACTCTAATATCTCTAGAACATTTAATTGCATAATGTGGTGTAATCTCCTTACACTGCATAAACAATCACAATTTGACTTGCACTAATTTGAACAAATGAAATCTGTTAAAATTGCAAGTTGTGCAAAATTCATATTCATTGATGGTACGGTTGGCTCAGTGGTTGAGCACTGATGCTGCTTGTTGTTGGCTTGATTATCATACAAATAAATATATTTGTATGATCTTCAGATAGGTGTTCCGAATCTGGGAGTGTTATGTATGTTAATGCACTCACTATATAGTAGTAATTCTAAGTGTAAAGCAAAGAGTTTTGCTTTTAAATATAAGATTTTTTTTTATTAACATGCTGCAATAAAAAAAAAGGCTTTAAGCTAACAAGCAATTGTAGATTCTATTAGGGTTTTTTATAGGTTACCAATAGATGCCACTTTGCCAATGGCACATGGATACTGTACTATACCTCCTTTAGGTACACCTGACAGATCTTATTTTGAATTTCTTCTATGTCATGGTATTTTTATTAGGCTTCTATACAGCACAAGAAGCTAAATA